>CM057347.1:405348247-406548247 GCA_030015575.1 Agapanthus africanus | reverse complement strand
ATGTTAAGATAAAGAGAAACCAGATAGCATACTATCATATCGAGCAAGAAAGTCATCTCTATATATGTCCAAGCATCCAATATAATATACATCATCTGTACAATACTGGCCTCTAGGGCATACATACAACTAACAGTTTCTCTATTCCTTCATCCATTTCGGACCCTCTCTTGCAACAAATGCAGATGAATCAGATTATCTACTTGATAATTTCTTTCTTAATTCTTTATTTAAGAGATAATTTGTTACTACACTCAAAAAAATAACTCCGCCAGGAAACAAATTGCTCAAAGAAACTAACAGAGTTTCTCAACTGCTCGAAAGGGAACTCAACACGATAAATGCTTGTATCTCATCTTTAATCGGTATCTTCATGGCTGCAAGTTGATTCACAATATTCTGAATTTTGTTCAAGTGCTCCACTATCGAGAAATCTTCCTAGAACTTCAAATTAATCAATTCTCTCATTAGAAAATCCTTGTTCGTGGTCGTCTTTCTCTCGTAGAGATCTGTCAACTTCTTCTATAAAGTTTATGCAGTGTTTTCTGACGATATATGGTGGAACACCGAATCTTCTATCCATCTACGAATAAGACTCCTTGTCTTTCGATCCATCCTCGCCCAATCTTCATCTGGCATCTTTTCTGGCTTGGCGCTAATTGCATAAAGAGGCACATCTAAATTTTTTAGGCACAACATGTTCTCCATCATCGACTTTCATATCGACCAATTTATGCTATTCAAACACACCATCTTTATTGCGATTTGAGTTGTCTCCATCTTCGTCGTTATTCTCTCAACCAAGTTTTAATATCAATTTGTTAAGATTTTTAAGTCCCAAACAATTCAGAAAACAAAAACAAGATTTTTTAGAAGAATGAAATAAAATAAGAGGCACAATCAAATATCAGAAATACTTCCAATCTCTTTTCTTTAATCAAATTTCAATATGAATTAAAATAAACTTCTCTTCAACTCTTATTCTTCTTCTTCTACTCAACAAAATACCCTGATCAATCTATATTTATAGGCCTAGAAACCCTAAATCTAATTTTACTAGAATACCTAATTTAGATCTAATCAAATTTCCAAAATAATCTCTAAATAAATTTTCAAATTAATCTCCAACTAACTTTCCTAAATACATCAGAATTCGGCCAAATACGCCAGCAGACATCTGAAGAAAGCAATGCAGACGTCTGCCCAAAACACAGATCATCGACAAACGTCTAAAAAGCAACCCTAAAACGTCTGATCGCTCTCTGTGGTTCTTCGATTTTGCACTACAGATGTTTGAAGCACAATGGATCAGACGTCTGATGCACAGACCTGTTGAATACAAGTCAATTTCATAAAATTCTCCATCTTGACTTGTATTCAATAAGCCGTCTTCTATCTTCTCTTCATAAATTCCACCCACGACTTCTTTTGAGCTTTGCACAAAGCTCCACCTTAACTCTAGTTTCCTCCACCTTACTCTAAATTTGTTCTTCCATACACAGTCTTCCCCACAACTTGATATATGTCGCTTGAAATTCTGACTCCTTTCATCACGACACAATTCTTCTAGCACAACTTTCATCACTCCACATTGAGCAATAATTGTTTAACCTCTCATATCCAATCTCGCAAGAGAAATTAGGTTCCTCTTCAATTTTAGGACATACCTGACATCTCCAAGAATTCTCTGCTTCCCGTCGAACACCTTCATATTCACGGTGCCCATGCCTTTCACTTCTACTTCAGAATTATCTGCTAACATCATTGTCTTCTTTTTCTTCTTAATTTTATTAAACCACTCCTTATTTGAACATACGTGAAAGGATACTCCCAAATCCATATACCACATATCTTCCATCTTGACTTTTTCATCGCTAGTCATAGCCAAATCGCTCTCAATCTCGGCATCATTGACCACGTTCACTTGCTCTTCCTCTCTATGTCTCTTCAGATCATCCAAGTTCTCCTTCATCTTGAGACAATCAGACATATAATGATCCATCTTGTTGCAGTAATGACACGTTATTTTCGAAACATTTCTTGCATGCCACGATCTCTAATTTCTTTTATGATTGCTCTGTTCCTTCGTCCACTTCGGACCCTCTCTTGCAACAAATGCAGATGAATCAGATTATCTACTTGATGATTTTCTTTTTAATTCTTCATTTAGGAAACAGTTTGTTACCGCGCTCAAAGAAATAACTCCGTCAGGAGATGAATTTCTCAAAGAAACTAACATAGTTTCCCAACTGCTCGGAAGCGAACTCAATACGATAAATTCTTACATATCGTCTTCAATCGGCATCTTCATAGCTGCAAGTTGATTCACAATATTCTAAACTTTGTTCAAGTGCTCCGCTATTGAGGTATTTTCCCGGAACATCAAATTCATCAATTCTCTCATTAGAAAAAGTTTGTTCGTAGCCGTCTTTCTTTCGTAGAGATCTGCCAACTTCTTTCATAAAGTTTTTGCAGTGCTTTCTAACAATACATGGTGGAACACCGAATGTTTTATCTATTTGTGAATAAGACTTCTCGCCTTTCGATCCATACTCGTCCAATCTTCATCAGACATCTTTTCTAGTTTAGCGCTAATCCCATAAAGAGACGCGTCTAAAATTTTGAGGCACAACATTTCCTCCATCCTCAACTTTCATATCGACTAATTTGTGCTATTCAAACACATCATCTTTATTACTATTTGAGTTGTATCTATTTTCGTCGTTCTTCTTTCAACCAAGTTTTAATACCAATTTGTTAGGATTTTTAGGTCCCAAACAATTCAGAAAACAAATACAAGATCTTTAAGATGAAATAAATAAAATAAAAGGCACAATCAAACGTAAAAAATAATTCCAACTTCTCTTCTTTATTCAAACTTTAATACGAATTACAAAATCTCTCTTCCTACAAAAAACTTCTCTTCAACTCTTATTGTTTTTCTTCTACTTAACAAAATACACTAATCAATTTATATTTACAGACCTAAAAACTCTAAACCTAATTTTACTAGAATACCTAATTTAGATCTCATCAAATCTCTAAAATAATCTCTAAACAATTCTTCAAATAAATCTTCAAATTATTCTCCAACTAACTTTCCTAAATACACCAAAATCCGGCCCAATACACGAGCAGACGTCTGAAGAAAGTAATGCAAACATCTGCCCCAAACGACTGTCCAAAACACAGAGCGTCATGTTTTTCTTTAAAATATCACATCAACTTTTAACGGCATAACATCATATTTTTCTTTAAAATATCACATCAACTTTTAACGGCATAACATCATATTTTTCTTTAAAATATGCCGATCTCTCTTCTTATTTGAAAAGACGAATTGAAATTAAGGTTTAGATCTCTGCGGCACCTTTCTCAAAATCGATCATAAAATCAGAAGTATTTTCAACATCTTTCTCCAGTTATGAAGAAGTTAAATACTTCTGTTGTCCTACTTGTTATTTTCGGATAAATGGTAAAGCAAAAATTTATGGAGAAAAATTAAAATTAAAGTTAATAGGGTTTTTTTTTCTGACGGAAATCGTAAAGGGGTGTAAAATAATGTATCTTATTAGTTTTAGGGGTAAAAAGTAAATACCAAGTTTTGGGGGTCTAAAGAATTTGTTATGTTTTGAAGGGCCTACCAGTAAAAATCCCATTGATAAAATATAACTACATGATTAGTAAATCAAGAGACATTAGTAGCTAGACTAAAAGGAAACCCATAAAGTTAAATATATAATGGAGCTTGGATTACACAACAGATTTAAGGAAGAAATTTATTTAATATTGAGATTAAAGGAATTTGTTAAAAAAATTGATAAAGAATTGAGGAGAGATATTTAAAAAACCTTAATAGTTTTTAAACATGTGTAGAAATATTTATATAATATATTTTTTTTAACATCAAACTTTTCTGAGATAACATATATATAATCATTTAACAAAATTGATGCCTATCCTATAAAGTTCAAATTCTTGAAAGATCATGAAAAGACGAATCTATTTTTAGAACCTAAATATTCACTTTTTCCGACACCACGACGAAAAAATGTTAAAATTTGCAAAAAAGGAAATCTTTCAAACTCTTCGCTAAACTCCAAAATATTATTTTCTTCACCGTCTCAATTTAACTGGGCGCTGTCGAATCCCACAAAAATAAGTCCTCACTATTTTTGTCAATGTCCAAAACAAACCTTGCGCGGTTCCAACAACAGTTAGCTCTGTAACATCTCCCTTTCACCACAAGCTAATAAAAGCTAAACAACCCCTCCTTACCAAAATTTTAACAAAACCATCTAACAACAACACACAACATTAACTAAAACCTTCCAAAAAACTCAATCATATATTAAACAAACTCAAATCTCCCAAAATGTTCATTTTTATATTCTACAAACTCAAAGGGAAGTGAACAACACAAAAATGAAGAAGGTATCGGTCATTGTAGGTGGAGGCCCAGCTGGGCTCGCAACCGCAGCTTGCCTCACCATGCTCTCCATCCCCAATGTCGTCCTTGAGAAAGAGGACTGCTACGCTAATCTATGGAAAAAACGAACTTACGATCGATTAAAACTTCATTTGGCAAAGGAATTTTGTGCCCTGCCTCACGCGCCACATCCGGAATCAGCACCAACCTATATTCCTAAAAATGAATTTGTTCGATACTTAGACGAGTATGTGGAAAGATTTAAGATTAACATCGAGTGCATGTGTCGAGTTGAGTCTGCATTTTACGATGCAGAATTTGAGAACTGGAGAATTAGGGTTTGGGATGCGAGAACAAATGCAGAGAGAGAGTACGAGGCAGAGTTTTTGGTTGTCGCAACCGGAGAGAATGCTGAAGGATTTGTGCCGAAGGTTTCAGGGATGGAGGGATTTAGTGGGGAGGTGATGCATTCTTCTGACTACAAGTCCGGAGCGGAGTATGAAGGGAAGAGGGTTTTGGTGGTAGGGTGTGGGAATTCCGGGATGGAGATCGCTTATGATCTTTGTACTTTCGGTGCTAAGACCTCCATTGTTATACGAAATCCGGTATGTGTTTTGATTGCTGAATAATTTTATCAGGGAGCCAAGTGGTATCATTCCGAAGAACGACCATCTCATTGTATGTGTTGAGATATGAGAACATGAATGAGCTCTTTATAAATGAGGTGGGACGAATGTCCTCTAACCGTCAGCTTGGGAAACTGAAAGACTAGATTTCATTCATTTGATATTCTCAAAAATGAAGAAAAAAGTTTAATCGATTATTTAGCATATTGCATGTGATGGATACTTTAATTTATTTTTATTAATTTCATTTTATCTATCTTTTCCGATTATAAAAAAACAAATATTTTCCTGAGAATTTAGGAATTAATCTTCTTTTAATTCAAAGCAGTTTTAAAATTTTGAAATAATCAATGGCACTGCAGGCTTGACAGGAAGAAGGCAAAAAAGTTTGTGAGACGTACTATAAAACATAAAGAATCACCTCATTTATATACTATATATGATTACATGAAAATCTAGAAATTGATAAATAAGGTTGGAAGCATGTCATAATCACCCGCATGAAACTAAATATAGTTTTCTCAACAAAAAATATAAATATAGTCGCTAATTTAGTGTATCTAGATGTGTATAATAATATTTTATGTTTATTTTTTTCTATTTCGAAGAAAACTAAAAGGTAAAGGTTTTCTTCCCTACTTTGATCAATCAATTCAACATATTGGAAAAGCTTGGCCACCTTTATTAATATACTCTTGAATAAATTAAAAGCAACATATTTTATCAGGAAAATAATAGAAGCTTTATTATAAATTACAATGTAACAGAAGCTTAAATAATGTTTATTGTCTAGTGCATGGAAAGATGGTTGCAAAATTGGGGTCTGACAAAAAAGCTAATAGAAAAAAAGCTTTAAATTAAATAGATAGCATGTTTTTTTTTTCAAGTTAGCCATTTATACTATAAACTGTGGATCTCTCTTTGATCTATAGTGTATAATAGGATCTTGTAAAGGAAATCCAATCTTAAAAACCTAGAAATAAGAGTATATAACTCAATGTAATATTATCACCAGCACACATGTATGTAACTTCGAACAAGAACCAAGTAAAAATATTACCAATTGTTTGTCTTTTGGGTTGTTTTGCCGGGATCAGCCGCTCAAGATCTTTCGTATTCACAGGGTTCGAAGAAATATTTAAAGTTTACTTTAATTAGTTGAGATTGATTCTGATCTAGTTCAATTTTTAAACATGCAGTTCCATGTCCTGACAAAAGAGTTGATACACTTGGGGATGGTTCTTGCAACCCGTCTTCCGGTCGCCCTAGTAGACTTCCTCCTCCACATTCTCAGTTGGTGTCACTATGGAGACCTTACCAAATATGGAATTGTGAGACCTGCCAAGGGCCCACTCACTCTGAAAGCAGAAACAGGCAGATCTGCAGTCATTGATGTTGGCACTGTATCGAAGATCAAGTCCGGTGAGATACAGGTAATTAATTCATTAACTATTTTCGTTATACATTTTTTTTTATTAAATTTGAATACCCATACATGTCGAACTAATAAGGTTTTATAATGGCTATAAAGGTTGTTAAAGAGATGACGAAGGTGAGGGGCGACGAGGTTGAGTTCAAAGATGGCAAGACACATCCCTTCGATGCGATAATTTTCGCGACAGGATATAAGAGCACCACAAACGCCTGGCTGCATGTATGCAAACTTTAATTCTTTTCGCGAAAATCCCAACGCAAGTCTAGCTGCATAAGCTATTTAACAACTTGTCTTTAACCAATGGAATGAACAGTTAGGCTTAAGTTCTAGATTGCTTCTTCTAGAATTATTAGGGTATCATCACCGACCGGTGCAACCAATATTGATGGGGAAAAAAGAAGCAATTACTTTAAATTACGTTGGTTTCAATGAAGTCTTATATAACATCACCAATGAGTTCTCTATTTGTGTTGTATTATATTTAGTGTTAGAGGCTAAATTGCAAGAAAGCCTCCTCTCGCTTTGCCGGATTAATTTGCAGAAAACAACACTTTGGTTTATAATCGATCCTTGCTCTTATAACCATATTAAAGTTAGTATTTTCTTTTTTGTCAGCTCATTTTTCTCCAATAATTAAATATTGAAAAAACTTCTATTATGAGTTTTTGGCAAGGTGCAGATGATGATTTCCTGTTAATAGGAAAAATATGAACAAGGTTTCCTGCAATATATTCAATTATTTATGAACTTCAAAACATAGATCTTTGACACGTTACCAGTAGACATATTAGGTATCCCTATCACATCAGCAACAGAATTGATAGTAAGACTTACCATATATAGAATTAGGTTTAGGGCTTGGATTAATAGCGACGTTAATATTATGGAGGGCAAAAATATAAGAATCGCCTTTTCCTCAGAAAATATTAATTCAGATATAAATGTAATAAATGCAGGATGAAGGATGGCTTTTCAATGAAGATGGATTCCCAAAAGAGAGGTTTCCAAATCACTGGAAAGGGAAGAATGGCCTCTACTGTGCCGGGTTCGCGAGGAGGGGGTTGGCTGGAATCTCGATGGATGCTCATAATATCGCTAATGACATTGAGATGGTTATTAAGGGGAAGCAAGAATTTCAGAAACTACAGTGAAAAGAGTTTTCCTTTTTAAGTTTATTTTGTATATAAATTAATTTTTATTGGATATTTTTGTATATTTAATCTTTGCGGCATCCGCAAAAATATAAATGTAAATAACATACCGAAAGGCGTCCTAAGAAAATGAATTGTAAAGAGTAACTGACCGGATTAGCTAATACCGTAAAAATTAGCAGTCAATAATCCATATGGTGCAAAAAAAAAGTCATTACACTTCTACAAAGTGTCTTATTTGCAAAGGCAAGTGATTCAATCGCTCATTGTTCTGCACCCAATTCCGGCCAAAGTTTCGCTCTTTCATCCCCCATGTTAGATCCAACAAGCCAAAAGTTATTGGGATTAATCGGAGTTCAAGTTATTCGGCGGATTTGGAGTATATGGGATTAACCAGGTGATGGAGATTAAACTTTGATTTATTCTTAATTCATATTTTATGTCATATATTTAAATCCTATTTCAAAAGCTTGTTTTTGAGATTAATTTTTTTTCTGATTTATATTCCTGAAAATTGTTATTAAAACTAATTTGGGGCTTGAAGATTGGGTGGGAACTAATAAATAACATCAGCAGCAATGAATTACTATTTAATACCATGGAAGATATGCCTATGATGTGGCAAAGCTCCGGGTTTTTGCTCTATTTTTAAGATTTGTTCTTTATAAGTTTTAAGACTATACTAATATAAGATCTACCTATTAATTTCATGTTTATTTCTTTCTTTCTTTCTTTTTTTGAAAAATAGGGTTGTCTTGAATGGTCGTTGCTCCCGATAAAGTGTTGAAAATACGATGCAGCAGCCTGATCCTTAAATCCGAAATAAGTCAAGGATATTAAAGCGGATGGCAGTGGTTCCAACCGTCAAAATCTTGATCAACTGTTCTAACTGAAATTTCATTATTGGTCTTCTAAGGGCTTCGAAGGTAAATAATGTGAAGAAATGTAGGCTAATTTTCCATATGCAAAAGTATCTTGCTTGATCGATATTTTTCATTGTGCAAGCATAGTCTTCGAATATTTGGTCTCTTTTTGTATTATTTTTTAAAATTTCCTTAAGGTTTTTCATATTTAATACTATTAATTGCAGTTTTTGCAGCTACCATTTAGGAGGAGGATAATGAGTAATAAAAGGAAATGCACAAGTCAATGTAAAATAGCAAGTGTCTACATAAATTATCAATTTAAGATTGATAAAAGGTCTTCTATATCATTATAATATTGAAAGTAATTGTTTAAGACCAACTAATTTTGTTATATCTCTATTATAGAGTTTGAATTTTGGTATCTGTAATTAGGACATTTATTTGCAAGACATAAAAGCTCAAATTCCCTACGCAATCTTGAATATGGAGCTGCTAGTGTGACGCTCTTAGAAAATATGGAGAAAGGTTACTTTATTCAACTTTATTTATTTTGTTTACAAATTCTTATATATATATATAGAGAGAGAGAGAGAGAATAATAAGGAAAGAAGCCCTCCGCCATTTTATTCGACGATCGGCACCGGCCATTTTGATCTTCATCGTCTAATATGTCGATACACCAAATTTCATTTGATTCCAACACCTTTTCACCGTTGATTTAGTGGGTGCAAAATTAACGGTTTACCGACAATAGAACTTTTTATATTGCTAAATCAACGGTGAAATGGTATTATAATCATATGAAATTTGGTGTATCGATAAACTTGAAGAAGAAGATCAAGTTGGAAGATACCGATCGTCAAATAAAATGGTGGAGGATGTATTTTTTGCCGCCACCTAACGTAAAAATCCTCTTAGGACCTCTTTCTCCTATTATTCTATATATATATAGAAAGAGAGAAAGGGAGAATAATAGAGGAAAGAGGCCTTCTATGGCGTTGAAAAAATACAACCTTCACTATTTTTTCCAACGATCGGCATTCATCATTATCATCGATATTATCTAAGATGTGCATACACAAAATGTCATGTGATTTCACCATTTTTTCACCGTTGAATTAGCAATGTAAAAGGTTCTATTGTCGGTAAACCGTTAATTTTGCACCAGCTAAATCAACGGTGAAAAAATGATATAATCACATGAAATTTGGTGTATCCACATCTTAGATGATAAAGATGGAGGTGATGTATGCCGATCGTCGAAAAAATTATGGAGGGTGCATTTTTCCGACGCAATAGAAGGAAATTCCTTCCCATTGCACCTTTTCTCCTTTAACCTCATATATATATATATATATAGAGAGAGAGAGATTAATGGAGGAAAGAGGCCATAGGAGGGAATTCCTTCCTATGGCGTCGAAAACATACGCCCTCCCTCATTTTTTCCGATGATCGGCACCCATCATCTTCATCGTTATCATCTAAGATGTGGTTATACCAAATTTCATATGATTCTACAACTTTTTCACCGTTGATTTAGCAATGCAAAAAATTATGTTGTCGGTAAACCGTTAAATTTGAACCCATTAAATCAACGGTGAAAAAATTATAGAATCACATGAAATTTGGCGTACCCACATCTTAGATGATAACGATGAAGATGATGGGTGCCGATCGTCGGAAAAAATGAGGGAACGCGTACATTTTCGACGACATAGAAGGGAATTACCTCCTATGGCATCTTTCCTACATTATTGTCACGCCCCGCTTCCCAAAATACGGAATACGAGGGGTAGACAAGGCCAGCCATGCTCCCACGGTCAAGGAAATGTCCCACCGTAGTCACACTTCGGCTTCTAGTTTATCATGGTAAACAGTAATTAATGCGCAGGTAATGAGAAATGCAGTAACTAGAATAAAACAGTAAAATGAACTGACCTGATGGGAAACAAAAGATATAACTCTGAATAGCAAGTCAAGAAGTCTGTTTTGCACGTCTAGTTCTGGTCCAGGCTAAATCTTCTCCTCACACTTAGCATGCATACTCAGGTCGTCAGAGCGACACAATAGCAATATAATATATATAAAAATCAAGTGACAGTTCTAACAGTGGTAATAGATATGAATAACAGTAAATCAATGACAGCATGAACATGAATGTGCAGTAATCAATGCAGCGGAGCAGTAAAGAAGTATAACGATATGTCACGTATGTCAACACAGTATATAAGATATATAAATACCAGTATCCTTATCAGTCTCTAAGTCTCACTGTACAGGTCACTAAGCCTATCGTCAGTCCAAGTGTGAGAGTCAACCACTCGCGAGTGTCCTCTACCCAAGGGTAGAACCCAAGGGCAAGGGACCACGGGCCCAACATGTAACATGTATATCACGGTGTATATCACATACCCTGTAAATCTCCATATATCTCGCTAAATATATAAGCCGGCATGGGACTCCCGAGATTCTGTTGAACTCGCACTTAAACTACCCCACACCCCGTGGTCTACATCAAACGCTAACCATAACCCTAAATACTAATCGATCCGTGACAAGTCTGCGCGAGAACTGGAGGCAGGACCTCCATCAAGCACGTCCCGACTAATACCTAAGATAGATGGCAGTGTCGGATGCCTTATCTGTGACACCCGTGCAAGCGCTTCCATAAGTGTCCCATACCACTTATAGTCACACGTACACGCATCCCACAGACGTCGACAATACAATAGAATAATAGGGTCACTGATTATGCACAAATACGTATCACTTTCACTTATTCACGGATACACGAACACTGACGTACTTGCCACAATCATCACTAAAATCTAACACTGGGTAAATGCACGATATCACTAGGTAATCACTGCGATGATATGGGTATGATATGATGCATGAACAGTATATGAAGCATGATTAAGGTGTCATAAAAATAGTATTCTATCACTTGCACGATTTATCATGAAACGTACGTGTACAGTTTAGCGAAATGATAAACATGTAGTAATTAGTATGTTCAGTTGTCCATCCATAGAATTTAGTTTCAAGCCAATCGGGTTCCAGGATCATTAATTATAACCATTTCATTTTAAGCGCTCGCGGCTGGAAATCCGATTTCAGAATCAGAAGTCCGTTTCGCAACGCATTTTAATCCCAGTTGGGATCAGATTTTAGCGACGCTACAGTTGGATGAAATATAGGGTTTTCAGTAAGGTTTCCAACGCAACAGAAGGATCTTCAACCGCGTCTGTACGTCAGTAGATATACACTATTTACTATTAATATGTCAATTCTGATTCTGTTGGGACTGTTATGCGTCCCGATCTTTTAAATTATAGAATAAATAACAAATGGTAACGAAACAGAATGAAATCAATTGTGTTGTCTAGCTAACAGATTTATCTATAATAACCAGTAGAGTTCCGCAATCTACGAGTTAAGGAGATCTTGTGGTACCCAATACGGAACAACAAGCAACGATTGGAGTCGCTCTGGACTGCAGTCCAGAGTCGCACTCCGATCCAAATATCGTCATAATTTAAGTACAGGAATACCAGGAAACCAGTATAGGGTTAAAGTTCGTCGAGTCGGCTTCGATTTGAGCCCTCGAACGTACCATTCTAGTATGTATACGATTTATGGCGAATTTAACGGTTTTCAGGTATAATAA
Organism: Agapanthus africanus; assembly: GCA_030015575.1. NCBI lineage: Eukaryota > Viridiplantae > Streptophyta > Magnoliopsida > Asparagales > Amaryllidaceae > Agapanthus > Agapanthus africanus. The sequence goes on along the minus strand of CM057347.1, from coordinate 406,536,070 downwards.
AAGTACAGTTTTACGTTTAAACTTGGGGTAGTTGTTTTAGTCGTTAACGGTCATATTTTCCAACGAAAATTGCACAAGGTGTTCATCACAGCAAGGGCCAAAGTGATTAATCCAGTTCCGTCAATTTAGAAAAGTATTTTCTTTGGGAACACACGTCGAGCAGGTTATGGCACATAATTAGTTTAAACTGTAACTTAGAATCTATATACTTAGCGATTGTAACTTAGGTAAAAATAGCATGTAAGTAAGTAAAGAACTTGCCTGGACACGTCTCGACGAAGGTACGGCAGCGGCAACGGCACGATCGCGACACACGCGCGGCTCGGCAACTTGACTTGGTTCGAACACGAGTCTCGGCAACGACGGCTTGGTGACGGGCTGTTGCGATCATGTTATGGTGGTGATTGGTTGATGGAAGAGGGAGAGACGGTTGAGAGTTGGAGGGAAGATAGAGAAAATTTAGAGAGAGAAAGAGTGTGAGCAGAGAGAGAGAGAGAGAAATGAGAGAGAATCGGAAAGAGAGGGAATACTGAGAAGGAGAGAAAGGAATGAGAGTGAGGGATTAGAGAGTGAGGGATTAGAGAGAGAGAGGAATGAATGTGAGACAGAGAACAGAGAGAGAAAGTGTATGCAGAGTGTGAGAGAGAGAGAGAGAGCAGGGAGCAGAGTGAGAAAGAGAGAGTAGGCAGAAGGAAGAGAGAGAGAGAACAGGGAGCAGAGTGAGAAAGAGAGAATAGGCAGAGGGAAGAGAGAGAGAGAGAGAACAGGGAGCAGAGTGAGAGTGAGAGGGTTGATGGTGAGAGGGATGACGACGACGATGATGTTGATGATGAAGATGATGCCGCGGGGGAAAAAGTCGACGAGACTTAGAGAGGTGCTCGCCGGCGAGGGACGCGGGGAAGTGGGAGAGGAGGAAGTGGGGTGCTCGTGATCGAGGGTGAAGGTGAGGGCGACGATGTTGATGGTGGTGGGGTCGACGAGAAGCAGCGGGCCGCCGTCGAGAGGTTGCAGGGATGGGGCTCAGGTGCGATTCATGAGTGAGTGGGGGTGCTTTGATGACGACGAGGAGTGTGCGGCTGTGGTGGTCGCGAGGTTGGGAGAAGGCGGATGAAGGGATGAAGTGGTCGGTGAGCGACGGTGAGGAGACGGCGGTGGGCGCGAGTTCGAGAGAGAATGGGAGACGAGAGGAGAGCGGTGGTGACTTCGAGGGGGTTAGGAGAGACGAGGGGTGCGCACGTCAAGGTAATGGCGCACGAGTCGTGGGGAGAACGGCATCGCGTGGGCGTGGGAAGCGGCGGAGATCGTGGATCGCGCGCGCGAGATTAGGAAGAGAGCCGTTGGGAAGAAGGGGGTGTAGAAAACGGGTCGGGTCGAGGATGCGTGGGAGTGGGCTGCTGGGGAGACGAGTGGGCCGGGCCAAGAAAATAAAATAAAGGAATTAATTGGGGGAAGAAATGGAGCGGGCCGAAGAAAATAAATGAAAATTGGTAAGGGATGTGGGTCAGGGCTGGGAAGACGGGCTCGGGGTTGGGCTGAGGGAAAGTGTATGGTTAATTTGAGAAGAAAAATAAAGAATGGGCCAGGTTTTTGGAAATTAAAAGAATTTGTGAGGAGGGGAGAGTGAGGGCCGGGTTTGAAGAAGAGTGCTGGGCTATGTTTAATAGGAAGTGAATTTATTTAAAAGGGCTTGGGTTCTATTGAAACAAAAAAATGAGTTTTAATTTTAAAGAGAACTAATTTATTAGGTAGGGGAAGGGAATGGGTTTATATTTAAAAAAAAGGAAATGTCAGAGGATAAGGAAAAATAATAGGGTTGCGTTTCACTGGTAAAAGAGAAAATGGAGTTTTTGAGTAAATAACTTTTTAAATAAAATATTTAAAATTATAATTAAAATTTAATAGAATTCTAAAGTAACAGAATACAATTTGGGTATAAAAGGGGCTGGGTATTACAATTATTCTCATATATATATATATATATATATATATATATATATATATATATAGAGAGAGAGAGAGAGAGAGAGAGAAGGGGGGAGGGAGGGGATGAAAGGTGCCATTGCAGGGAATTTCCTCTTATGGCGTCGAAAAGATACATCCTTCATGATTTTATTCGACGATCAGCATTTATCATCTTCATCTTTAACATCTAAGATGTGGATACACCAAATTTCATTTGATTCTATCATTTTTTTCACCGTTGATTTAGTTGGTGCAAAATGAACGGTTTACCAACAATAGAACATTTTACATTGCTATTTTAACGGTGAAAAAATTGTAGAATCAAATGAAATTGGATGTACCCCCATCTTAGATGATAAAGATGATGATGGGGGATGCCGTCGAATAAAATGTTAGAAGGTATATCTTTTTGATGCCATCTGACGAAAAAGCCTTCTAGGACCTCCTTCATTCATTATTCTTTTATATATATATGTGTGGAGAGAGAGAGAGGGAGAGAGAAATTATAACTTGAAGTTTGAGAGAGAGGCAACAATTTTCATTCATTCATGTGAAATGTAGTTTATATAGATTTACAATTATATAACAGACCAATTTTACAAGTATAAACTGAAGCTTTTTTTTATTATAACAAGTAAACAAAATATATCTAGCTAATCAGTGAATAAACGAGTTTTGCTTTTATGGCAGGATTTATGTCCGGATTTATGAGATGAGCGAAAATCGAACTATGGACAGAGAACAAGGCTACCAAATTGGAGGGCGACATTTTATTATATATATATTTTCATAATAAATAAATTATTGTGTATGTATCGAATTTAAGATGATGATTATATACATAACAATTATGTTTATGCATTATTGCAATTTGTTTGGCTAGGTGCAATCTTGAGCTCATTTTCTTTCATAAACTGAGATTCTAATGTAATTCATGGATAAATATGTATTTATATTGATATGATAATATTGTGTTTAGCAAGGATCAATTTGAGGATTAAGATCAATTTAAATTTGCTTCAGCAACATTATTTTTGTTGCTAAAAACCCTTAATGAACAGAGCTTTCCGTTGCTAGCAAAGTATTTTTGCATTGTTGCAACGGATCTTTTGTTGCTAATTTTTTTCTTACCAAGAACTAGTTGTCGGTGCAAAATTGCTGACGTTGGTATTTTATTCATTTTGTTAAAAATATTCTATGAGCAATTGCTTTTCTTTTTGCAACGGACAACAATCGCTGCATTTGTCTATTTGAAATGCCAACAGTAGCAACGCTGTAATTGCAACGGTCATAATCATTGCTAATTTATTAGCAATGGTTAAACCGTTGCAGTTAAGCCTATTAACAATGCTAGAAACTGCTGGTATTAAGACACTTTGCAGTAATGTTACTTCACACTGGTATAAAAATAGCTTGTCGCTACAGATAGGAAAAGCAATAGGGGCAATTTTAGACTGCCACTATCGTAGGAATATTTATACATAAAAAATTATTTAAAAATTAACTTTTATAATTTCCCCTACGGTGCTGCAAGAGAAACCCCTACTGTGGGCACCGTTGGGGCAAAGTAGACGTTTTTAAAAAAAATTAAACAGAAAATCCCCTTCTCCATGCCCAATTATCCCTAAATTCCCCCATCCCCAAAAAAAATTCCCCCCTCCTCGATCCTCCTCTTCCTTCTCCTTCGCCGTCGTCCTCGAACCCTCCTCCTCATCGCTGTCGTCGAACCCTCCTCCTCCTTCCCCAATCTTCACCTTCGAGCCCTCCTCCTTTCTGACCTCAAACCCTCCTTCGCCGTTGTCGAACCTTTCTCCTCTTCGCCTAGCCCTCGAACCCTCCTCCTTCGCTCATCGCCGTCTCCTCCTTCGCTCGTCGTCGCTCGTCACTCGGTCGTCGCTTGTCATCGCCGATCGTCGTTTCGCCACTGCTTTCTCCTCTCGCGATCGATTCAGGTACAGTTTTCCACCTATTTTTAAAATTGTCTAATTTTGGGCTTTAATTTAGGGGCAGTTAATTGTTGTTGTCGCTGCTACAATTTTTGCTGGTGGTGGTGGTGGTGCTGCTGCTGCTGCTCTGTTGTCGTTGTTCGTTGAGAAGTGATGAGGGTGTTCAGCCAATTAAGGGTTAGGGTTAGATTTATGGAGATGTTAGGACTTAAGGTTAGTGTTTGTGTTAATGTTCTTAGCTTTCTCAATGTAGTCACCATCAAAAAACACCATCCCCTTCCCTTTCACTTCATACCTCGACCTCTCTAGCCCCACAGTCTCCGATTCAAGCACGATTCCATAACTTCACTACTTTATTCCATTTTTGAACCTTACAATTTATATGTTATACAGTCTAGCATGGCCCATGAGTACATTAGAGTTATGAACTAGATGTACGTAGATTGGCAATAACGCACGAATCCTAGGTTCGTTGCAGGAGTCGCTGCTTTCATCGAATTTGCATGCGAACATCATAAAGCCATGTTGGGGAAGATCCTTTATCCGTACGACAGATATGAGAATATGATGTACTAGAAGATATGGGAGGTAGAGCTTCAAATCGTTAAGCATAGTTTCACCAGATTTTATACAACTTGGTTATATCACGGGAAAGAAGAAGACGGTAATGCAGCGGAAGAAGAAGAAGATAACTTCTTTTCAGGAGAGAAAATGAAGGATGTGATAAATGCTGCTCTCAGTAATAGTAAAACTACTGAAGAAGACCATCCTTTCTATCAAGAACAGCGTGCGGATAAGTATGAGAAGTACATGAATGATGTTAAGAGACAAATTTATGAGAATGCAAAGTATTCCATACTATCATGGTTCATCCATATTTTCTAGATTAAGTGTATAAATAGATGGAGCAATAAGTCATTCACGATACTTCTCAAATTCCTGAAAGATTCTCTGCCCCCAAAAAATAACGTACCTGAGAACTGGTACGAAGCCCAGAAAATGATATCTAATTTGGGTCTGAACTGTGAAAAGATTCATACATGTCCCAAATATTGTGTACCGTACCAGAAAGAGAATTAGATTTGAAAAAGTGTCCCGCCTGCGGAGAGGATATGTATAAGCCGAAAGTATGTGATAAGAAGGCATATATACCTGTCAAGGTAGCATAATACTTTCCCATAACACAAAGATTGCAAAGGCTATTTAGATGTAAGAAAATAGTGGAGGCAATGATTTAACATCACTGTGCTCCTCTAAGAGAAGATGGAAGAATGAGTCATCCAAAAGATTTACCGGTATGGAAGGATTTCGATAGCAGGCACCCAATATTCAGCAGTATTCCTCGCAATATCAGGCTCGGACTAGCTAGTAATGGCTTCTTCCATTAGGCTATATGAATGGTAATCATAGCATATGGCACGTTATAATGATGATTTATAATCTATCGTTGTGGTTGGTTATGGATCAGTCCTATTTTATGATGAAACTTCTTATCGATGGACCGAAATCACCAGAAAACAATATCGACATCTACCTCCGACCTCTGATCGAAGAGTTAAAATTCTTATTCATTGATGGCGTAGAGACTTACGATGAAAATACAGATACAACGTTCACGATACGTGCGCTTTTAATGTGGATAATTAATGACATTCCTGCTTATGAAATGTTATCAGGTTGGTCCGTATATAATTACAAAGCATGCTCTTACTGCCAGTAAGATTCAACTTCGAGACGGTTGAATTTTAGCCAAAAGGTTTGTTATTGTGGTCATTGGCGTTTCCTGCCACTAGACCATCCCTACAAGTTTGATGTTCACTTTGATGGTCATCAAGAGCTTCTTGGACCTCCAGCCCTATTATTCGGAGAGAACACGATTGCTCAATAAAATGGTTATAATAAAGTGACCTTCAGAATAGATCCGGCAAGACATGACACTCTACCCGGCTAGAACAACTTAAGCATTTTCTACGAGCTACCATACTGGCCAACAAATTTAGTGAGTCATTGTCTGAACATCATGCACATTGAGATGGAAGTATCTGAGCACGTACTTAATTTGCTTCTTTGTAAAGATAGAAAATCAAAAGAAAACCTCTATGCTCGAATGGATTTTCAGGACTGGGAAATTAAGGATGATTTGCATCCTAAACCGATAGCGGGTAAACCAGGTAACTTTGTACTTCCCAATGCTATGTATCATATGTCACAAGCAAAGAAGAAAAGGTTTATGCATGTGTTATATGATTTGAAAGTTCCCACAGGTTTCTCAGGATCATTTAGTAAGAAGATAAAGATTGTGAAAGATAAGATCGATGGGGTGAAAAGTCATGATCACCATGTTATTATTGAGCACCTTCTCCCATTATCCTTCAGGGTTTTCCTTCCTGAATTGGTCGGTCTAGTAATCAATAAACTTTGCTGTCTCTTTAGGGAATTTTGTGCTAAAAATATCGAGGTAGCGACACTGGAAAATCTAGAAAATGTGATTTCTTTGATATTGTGCAAGCTTGAGCAAATTTTCCTGCCGACGTTCTTTGATATCATAATACATCTGACGGTTCATCTTGCAACCGAGTCTAAACTTGCCGGAATGGTATAATATCGATAGATGTATCCCATCGAACGGTACCTTGAATTATTCGGTTCATGCAATCGATATATTTTTGATATCTTATATACTTGTATTTCTTTATTTAACATAAATTTCTGTAGGTATCTCTTGACTTTAAAAAATTATATACATAATAAAAATCGAACAGGGGGTTCTATTATGGAAGTTTATCTTCTAAATAAAATAACCACATTTTCTTCCTGCTATCTGGACGAAGACATTGAGATGAAGCTTAACAGGTCTCAGAGAATTCAGGATGGACCATATGCTAAAACAGATTACAAGAGAATGGAACCAATGTTTATCCACAAGATACATCGGTTTATCCTCCTCAATAGCGCATGCCTTGATGAAGTTAGAGAGTAAGTCTATTTTGTATTAATTGTTCTTTATATGTGTGTGTGTGTGTGTGTGTGTTGAGAAAAAAAATTCATGAGACTGAAGTACGTGGGGGGATCCTAATTGGAATCCTGATCAATTGGAAAAATATCATCAGGACAATTTTTGTGACCGGTTTGCACATAATGTAAGATGTTCGAATCTCATGTTTTTGCGGCTAGTCTTAATCTAAACTTAAATTATTATGTAATTGTCGCATAATTTGTTTTGTTAGATCCAGAATCCGAACATGTTTGTATCATTAAAGAAAGACTGGAGATGTCTGTAGGGTTACTAGGCACTCTAACAAGGTTCTACAAGGCATCAACCATGCCCGATTAAAATTTTAGCCGTGCCTAACAACCCTAAACAAGATCTTGGCTAGACTATTAGGCTATCACATGCAAGTAAACAACTTTTACTACTAAGTGAATACGAAATACAACCTTTGTAGATCGGTCCTTCACTTCTTATGCTCCTTGTAGTAGTCCCTTCGCTGCGATCATCGTGCTCCCGGACTCTCGGACGGCTCCATGAGAAGAGGGCAACGGTTTTGCTTGAAGTCTTTGAGGCCGAAGATGATCTACACCGAGGGAATACGAACTCAAACTTCTACTTCACTAACTAGAGAATTAGTGAAGCAAACACCCTAAACTAAAGTGCTAGTCTAGTAGAGGATGGTGAAATAGGAAATGGGTACACTTTAGAATTTCTTTTCTCACTATATATCTCTCTCTCTTTATCAAATCCTAGCAAGAATTTGAAGGAGGAAGGAGGAAGAAGATGAGCTCAAAATGAGAATGAAAACTAATCTAGAGAGAGTAGCTAACCATGGTGAGTGAGTATCATATACTAACTCATGTAGAGACATAACCATGGCTAATTATAGTGGTTAGGTTAATTAATATCTTAAGTAAAACAAAACTAGTAGACTAAGTCAATGCAACCATAAGCTTCATGAAGCTTCATGCACTTGAGTTTATCATCTACTAATTTTAGAATTACTTTAAATATATAAAAACCTAACACTATAATTAGTATGGTATAAATCTTATACACCCATGTAAGTTGTATCAACAACCATGATACAAAAAGAACACAAATAAATATATATCACATATATATTAAGTTGTGCACAAGTGAGAAAAACAAATGCTTAAGTAAATCAATGTTAGTTAATGTAAATTAGTATATCACATATAAAATTATACACTAAATTTAAATCAACACTTGACTTAATAATCCGGTTATATCACATATAACCGACTAACATCTAATGTATCGACTTATCGAATCAACCCTTGATTCGATAACCTGGTTATATCGCATATAACCGATCGATACAAACATCGCGAGAATAGAATACGGTATCACATACTCGCATTATTCTCGGTCCCGCACATATCACATATGCGCTCCTATTTTGTTTTTCCTGAGCCAGTAAAACCTCTATGTAGGACTCTAAAGACTCGTCAATACGCCGGCAGTAGGTGATGATCATATCAAGCACCCACAAGCCGTCAGCGGTACTAGCTGGACGTAACGGCTACCCGGGTATTGAGCGATCAGAAGATCAGCAAGCAAGCCCGCTCCAACTCCTGCAAAAAGCCTGACAGTGACACTACCGTACAGTCCGGTCTCCTTATCTGATATGTCGCATATCAAGTCTGTTGGGGTAAAAATTTACACCCCGGTTGACCAAGTCAACCCCAAGCCAAGTAGGCCCAAGCCCAGACCCAGTGGGCCCATGCCCGGGTCGAGCCCGAACATGAAGCGGCCGGCCTCCCCCATGCCAAGATAAAATTTTGTAATAAATAATTTTGTTGCATTTTATAGGTATAAAGCCAAATTTTTGTAAAGCCAATGGCTTATGTGTAAAAAGAAATGGCACATGAGCCATGGGATAAGCAAAATGCCATTTTGTGAAGCCCAAGGGGCTATGTGTAAAGTGTATAGCCTATAAAGGCAAAGATAATGAAATATCTCAACAATTTTTTCTCTCTCCTAAAAAAAAGTTTCAGATCTGAGATCTTTCTCCTTCTTCAAGGTTCCAAAACCTTCTTCTTTCTCTTGAATTAAATCAAGAGTTCTACTCTCCTTTTTATAAAACAAATTAGTTTTTCACCACAAAACCCATTAAGGGGAACTCAGATCTTCCATTAGATCTCAAAAAGGAGTGATTTTCAAAATCCCATATCTCTTGATCTTCAAAATCCAGTTAACAGAGGAGGAAGAAGAAGAACCCCTCCCATTAACCCAAAAAAAAACACACTCAGGAGTCCAACTCCTCTCTGATTTCTCTTCCGAGAAATTTTTTTAGGCTAAAAGCCTCTTTTTCTCGCCGGCGCTCAAGCGCAGAGCACCCGCGTGCCGACACGTAGCGCACTTGCGCTTAAGCGCTCAGCGCTCGAGCGCAAAGCGCCCATGTGCCGACACGTGGCGCGCTTGCGCTCCAGCGCAAGCGCTCGTGCGCAAGTCGCCCCCGTGCCGACACGTGGCGCGCTTGCGCTCCAGCGCAAGCGCTCGAGCGCAATTCGCCCCCGTGCCGACACGTGGCGCACCTGTGCTCAAGCGCCCAGCGCTCAAGCGCGGAGCGCCCACGTGCTGACACATGGCACTCTAACGCCTGAGCGCACAGCACCTAGGAGCACAGCGCCCAAGATGCTGCCCCACGCATCCTTTGGATGTCTTTTCCCCTTTTTATATATATACATGTATATATATACATATGTACACATACACATACTCCGCGACACTCTCCCCCTCAAAAAATTTTTTGGGCCGGGACGCTACCCCGAACCCCGCAAGGGGGCTGCCAGCCCCCTTGACCCCCAGCCCGCTATCCGGGTAGCGGGACCCCCGTAAAAACTCTGCGTGGCTCCCGCTATATCCAAAACCCACTTTCAAAACAAAACACACGTACACTGCACATTGAGTTCGCATGACCAGTTTAACCCGTTAATCGGAGGTTCCCTCGCCCCAAAGGTGAGGGGTAATTAACGGCAGCTTAGTCCGCGGCTGCCGGAGATTCGGATCCCCACAATCATCAAAACCCTGGCCTACCCTAGGCAGGGGGAATCTGTAGTACGCTTGAGAAGCATGCGCGTATTCCCATCTCAACGGGGTGACGAAAAACACCCTACAGATTCTGGCACGCCCGGTGGGACCGATCTCTCCTCCCATATTCCGGGTTAAACGTTCATGCGAACTCAATCAATATACATATCGATTACCTATACTGAAATGATGTTTTCTTTTCATGCAGCAATCAACTTTCGACGACAATGTCTCCCAAGACGAACTCAGCTTCCAAAGCGACCCTGATTCCGTACGTGGTCAAGATCAACGCTCGTGTGGTTCTTCCCGCAAGCCTCAGTCGACAGTGGGAGGAACCGCCCCACCAGTTTGGCTCCGTCATCATCTACCCTGCTGGAAGCGCTCATCTGGTGGAGATCCCGGCGGAACAGGAGGCCAAGCTGGTCTCAAGGGGTAAGAGGCCGAATGTCGTGATCGCCAAGGCACCATAACCGAAACTTAAGACCGTATCTGAACGATTCTCTGATGCTCCAGCGGGGGGCAAGAACTTCGGTACAAAGTGCAAAATCAAATGTGGCGGACGAGCTCAGGCGATGACTCCAACAAATGCACAATCGAGCGTATTTCCAAGGCCCTCCATCGACTGGTCCGCGGCGTCTTCCCAAAGAGCCGAAGTCTGCCAGGTGCTTAGAACGGAAAAGTTATGGCAGAAGCGGCTCAAGTATCGAGCCAACAAGAGGGCCAAAGCTTCGGCCAAATGGAATCGTGTGAAGTTCCAAGTGCAGGGTTGCCCCGCGACGACGGCTGAGTCAGACGTAAGAATCAGCAATTCCTTCGAGCCTCTGAAGTGGGTTCAGAAAAACGCCATGACCGCCAGAATCAAGAAGACAGCGGTCCGAACAGTGCCACAAAAGGACGTGTCCTAGCCCCAACAGAAAAAGTATGACACTGTCACTTCAAGAGTCTATCAAGCACTCTGTGCCGCACGAAAGCAGCGGGGCAAACCCAGAAAAGAAGTGCTGGCACCATTCAAGAACCTGGTTAGGCCAGCCGACTTCAATCGACTACCGGCTACCGAAGCAAGGGGTCAAGACAACGATCCGTGAAATCAGCCGCCAATGATAGAAAGACGGCCGGATATATCATCCATACGGTCTATATGGCGGGCGGGCGCCCCAGCGACAACCTTCGCAGCAAAAGCAAGGATGGGACCACCACATCCCAAGCCCAATCTAGCCTGAATGTGGTTACCGCCGCCCAAGAACAGCCGCCCCCGCTGGATGAAGAAAACCCTCTCGATGAGGATGATAGGCAGAAAGACCCCTCGGTCCATGCAGAGTCAAGCTTGGACAGCGAGGAAGAGCCAACTTTCTATCCCAGGACTGCGGAGCAAGAGCTGCTTCAAGAGCTTCGAAAACAGCTCAGGAGCAAAGACAAAGAGATGGCCAAGATCTATTCGAAAATTGACGACTTAACGAACGTGGTGATGCAGCTTCGGCTCAAATTGCTCGAGCGCCTCCCAATCAGGCACAAGCCGCTACTAATCAGCCGGGTGATGACAATCCGAGGCAGCCAATGCCTGTTCCTTTGGGACCAAGACTGGTCGAGCCGCATGAAAGCCGGCCACATTCCGCTTCTGGGGACGCCTTGGCCCCAAATAGCACTATCCCGCTAACACAGGATCGGATAATGGATTTGGTCACCAGCAAGGTTAAAACATTGGTGGCTGAAGCTAAAGCTCAGAAAGAAATCGACAGTAGTGGGCGGCCATATCCCGCGCAGTACGATCTGATTGAGTTCCCAAGCGGCTACGTTATTCCTAAGTTCGGAAGATTTGATGGAACGGAATGCAAATCAGCACGTCGCCCACTTCAAAGCATCGTGCGGAAATACAGGGGGCAATGACGCGCTCCTTCTTCGTCTGTTTGTCAACAGCCTGACCGGCGTTGCCTTCGACTGGTATGCGAGTATACCGGACGGGTCCGTCATTACCTTTGCCCAAATGGAGCTATTTCGGCAAAGGTTCATAAGTGTCAGTGATAAAATCTCCATTGCCGACCTTGTGAGGACCAAGCCGGGGAAGAATGAAAGCAACACCGACTTTATCGCTCGATGGCGTAATCTCACAGTCAAGTGCGAACCGCCGCTCGAGCAGGACCAGTCCGTCAGCCTTCTCATTGGGAACCTCAGCATCTGGATGGTCCTATTCTTGTGTACGGCGGGCCTCAAGACATTTCAGGAGCTAACCAAGAAAGTCCAAATGCTGGAATGCTCAAAGCAAGAGTCCCCGCCGGATTCTCAGAGAGACAAAACTTGGAAAAGCAAGCGGGACGACAACTGTAGAAGCGGGAGTTCCAGCAGTACCAATGTCTTCAATGCGTCCGACAATGAAGAAAAGCGAAGGGCGGGCGAATCCAAAACCAACCGGTCTCGAAAGCCATTGCTGGGAGGAGATGGGCCTTCCCTAGAGGAGAAGAAGAACAAGGTTTACTCTTTCAGAAGGGACAAGGTCCGTAAGATATTTAAAGATGCCTTGAACAACGGCCTACAATTGCCAGAGTCGAAAAGACCCCAAGAAGCAAAAATGACCGACAATCCCCTGTATTGCCCGTACCACCGAGTAGTGAGCCATGCGATCGAGGATTGCTATATCTTCAAAGACTGGGTCGAGAAGCAGTACAAGGCTGGAGAGATCGAGCTGTCCAAAAGCGTGTTGATGAACAATCAAGTTGCAACCACCAACTTTATACAGACAGAAACTGAAGCCTTCTGGGAGCAGACAGCCGAACCCGCTGCCCTGAGAAATGAAACGGACTCATCGCGGCCTTCATGGAGTACACACATATTTAATAAGATAAAGAAGATGATAAAGCTACTTCGGAAAGAACCCAGGACGGAATGGGAAGGGCAGAAGAAGCCTACCAGTCCAGCTGCCAATACGGCTCCATCAGGCTTAAAATCCAAGAAGCTCAAGAAGAAGAAAAGTGCAGCTCGGCGCGAAAAAGAGTCTGCAGGGAGATCAACCATTCAAAAATATATCGATTCCCTCGAAGAATATGAACAAAAGCAAAGAACATTGATTCAATTGAAGGAGTTCTTCCCTGTACAAGCGGCTGAAATTCTGGAGGAGTTAGAAGAAGACTCCAATGAAGAGATCCCAGTAGTGACCTGCTACGCTATCCATCTTGGCAGCGACTCCGAGGATGAGCTCTGTTTTCCCGAAGAAGATGAGGAGCTCGCCACAAAGGCCAATCAAATCCAGCTCAGAAGCGGCAAGGCTCTACCGCCAAATCAGGGCAACGCCCCAAAAGGGAAGGAAAAACATGTGGCTAATGATGAAGATGGCAGAGAACCGGCTGATGAAAACTCAAGTCCTTCCTCGGTGGACTATAATGTCTTGGCTCACCTTCGAAGGCTTCCGTCTCTCCTGAGCATCTACGACGCCTTGGTCCTATCTAAGGAGCTTAGAAATGTTCTTATTCATGCTCTCCAAAACCCCGAGCGGTATCAGGCTCACTTTGCGGAAATTAATATGAAAGAAGCTCCGCACACTTTGCATGCCGCCGCAGTCACATTTAAGGATGAAGACTTGCTACTGGGAACGGCTGAGCATAATCGGCCGCTTTACGTGACCGGGTACAGCGACGGAGATCGGATTAATCGCATATTGATTGATCCGGGGTCTTCAGTGAACATCATGAACTTGCGGACGCTGAAGAGTTTGTCAATGGACGTCCGACACCTGTCAAGGGAAAGGATTGTCATTCAGGGCTTCAACCAAAATTGCCAGCAAGCTCTGGGGTCTACAGCTCTGCCAATCAAATTCGGGGATCTGCAAACTGAAGCTAAGATATACGTGATCGACGCCGACACGTCTTATAAGATTCTCTTGGGGCGGACGTGGCTCCACGATTATGGCATCATTCCGTCAACTCTCCATCAATGCATGAAGTATACTAAAAATGGCGAAGAAAGACGCATTGACGGCGACATACAGCCGTTCGGTGTGCATGAAGTCCGCTATGAAGATTCTCGGTACTTTATGAACCACCAAAATGCTAAGCCACAACTGACTGAGGATAGACTGGCCCCAAGACCCAAAAGCAAATCTGCGCCGGTTGTCACTTTCAAAAGTAAAAACGCCCAAGTGCGCCCACATTTCGGTAGCGACACTGATGAGTCCGACGCTGGAAGCCCGTCCTTCCGTAAAACCCGCCCTCGTTTCGGCAGCGATACGGACGAATCTGTTACTGAAGGTCCATCTAGCAGCAAAGTCCGGCCTCATCTTGGCAGTGACACTGAAGAGTCAGAAGAAGAGGACCTGCCGTGCAACAGCTGTGCAGATTGGACCCCTATGCAGCAAGCGAAACTAAGAGAGGCCTTCGAAGTTGCAGAAGGGTCCCTGGCCATCACAAGGGTGCCGGAACGGATGTGCAAAGAGCTCGACGCATTGTCAGTCTCTACCGTGGACCAGCTGAAAACTTTCTACGTACCCGGGAGGAAAAATGGACAGAAGGGCATCCGGTTTTACAGGTCAAACCCCGTTTTGCACCCGGACGATCTTTCTGTCGCGTGCCTTCCCTATGAGAGAGGCATAAGAGCCGTCCTCAATCCCAGATACTATGCGCCCGAGATGCGGGAATACTTTAAGAAGTGCGGATGCCGGTTATATCAAACGGAATCCGAAGCAAAGTTTTACGAAGGGCTATGGTATCCGCCCCAGGTCCGAGCACTCATCGATGGACGAATTCCAGATAGACGGGGCATAGGCTACATTCAACCTGATTCCAAAGCGTGCTACATGATCCATGTTGGTGAGGCCAGCGAAAGATCAAATGATGATGACGAGATAGCCGAGCCAGAAGAAGCTCTTCAAGAGCTCAAAGATGGTGGACAAGCAACCTTTGACGAGCTAACCGAGATTGACTTAGGAACGCCCGATAATCCAAGGCCGACCTACATCAGCTCGCTCTTGTCAGAGGAAATGAAAGCGCAGATAATTGCCCTGCTGCATGAGTTCGTCGACTGCTTCGCGTGGACATACAAAGAAATGCCAGGCCTTTCCCCTGAAGTGGCTATGCATAAGCTGGCTATATCTCCTGATGCTAAGCCAGTCAAACAAGCTCCTCGATAAATGAGAAGGGAACTAGAAGAAAAAGTCATCGAGGAAACCAAGAAGCTCATCGATGCCGGCTTCATCAGGGAAGAGAAATATGCGGACTGGATCGCATGCATAGTCCCAGTGAAGAAGAAAAATGGGCAGATCCGAGTTTGTGTCGATTTCAGGGACCTCAACAAGGCATGTCCTAAAGACGACTTCCTGCTACCGGTCATGGAAATGATGGTCGATGACACCTCAAATTACGAGCTGTTCACCTTTATGGATGGCTCGTCTGAATACAATCAGATCAAGATGTCGCCTGAGAATGAGAAGCACACAGCATTTCGAACCCCGATCGGAATATATTGCTACAAGGTGATGCCGTTCGGATTGAAGAACGCCGGTGCTACATATCAAAGGGCAATGACCAATATCTTCGATGACCTAATTCATAAAGTCGTCGAATGTTATGTTGATGATCTGGTAGTTAAGACTAAAACCAAGGCCGATCATATCCAGGATCTTAGGACCGTTCTCACCAGACTGAGGGAATTTGACCTGAAGATGAATCCTCTGAAATGCGCTTTTGGCGTGTCATCGGGAAAATTCCTGGGCTTCATAGTCCGACATCGAGGGATCGAAGTTGACCCATCAAAGATAAAGGCCATCATGGAGATGCCCCCTCCGAAGAGTCTGACGCAGCTAAGGTCTTTTCAAGGCAAGCTTGCTTATATACTGAGGTTTATCTCAAATTTATCGGGGAGATGTAGGCCCTTCTCGAAGCTCATGAAGAAAGGAGCTCCTTTTATCTGGGATGCTGAATGTCAAGCAGCGTTCGAAAGCATCAAACAGTACTTGTTGCACCCTCCAGTGCTGGCCGCTCCCATTCCAAATAAACCGCTGATTCTCTACACTGCCGCGCTGGATGAGTCACTCGGTGCGCTCCTTGCCCAGAATAACGAGGAGGGAAAATAAAATGCCCTCTACTACGTCAGTCGAACTCTAGTCGGGGCGGAACACAACTATTCCCCAATCGAGAAGCAATGCCTAGCTCTGATATTTGCTGTGAAGAAGCTGAGGCACTATCTGCTTGCTCATCGGGTTATGCTGATCTCCAAGGTCGACCCGCTCAAACACTTGATTACCAGAGCGAGCCTAGCCGGCAGAATGGCAAGATGGGCTGTTATGCTACTCGAGTTTGACATAGTTTATACTCCTCAGAAAGCAGTAAAAGGGCAAGCTCTTGCAGACTTTCTTGCTGCTCATCCCATACCAGAAGGATCGCCGCTAAATTGTGAGTTACCCGACGAACAAGTGTTGCACCTCGAGAAAGACGAGCCATATTGGGAGCTCTACTTTGATGGAGCTTCATCAATAAGGAGCTCCGGCAGATCAAGCATCCCGGAGGTAAAAGCGGGGATAGGATTGGTGTTCACCATGCCATCAATGGGAACCCTACGGCGTTCTTTCGCTCTCACCGAGCCTCGGACAAACAATGAAGCTGAGTATGAAGCTCTAATAGTTGGTTTGGAGCTCGCCATAGAAATGGAAATCCGTCGGCTACGAGTTTACGGTGACTCCCAGCTCGTCGTCAACCAAGTAAGCGGCGATTATAAAATATACAAACCCGAGTTAGCTCGGTACAGAGGCCGAGTGGTGGAACTCATGAAACGGTTCACTCACATTGAACTAATGAGAGTCCCTAGAGCATTGAATGAAAAGGCTGACGTACTTGCTTGCTTGGCCAAGGAGCTGGCCGATCCTGACATGGACGAAATTCTGATCACAGTCAGGAGCCGACAAATTCTACCCCCAATCTCTATACGAGAAGAGGAAAGCGTGGAACAGAAGAGCAGTCCTGCCGAAGAAGCTTCGATCATCCAAGACGAGCCCGATTGGAGAGAACCCTTCATAGAGTACCTCCGATACGACAAGCTGTCCGAAGAAAAATCTGCGAGGATTCAGCTGAAGAAAAGAGCTCTCCGATACGTGTTTGTAAATGACACATTATACCGCAGGTCATATGACCAACTCTGGCTCAGGTGTCTGTCGTTGGCCGAAGCCCAAAAGGTCATGAAAGATGTTCACTCGGGCGTTTGCGGTGGTCACCAATCTGGCCCCAGGATGCGACTTCAAATCAAACGGCTTGGGTATTACTGGCCCACCATGATACGGGATTGCGGAGAGCATGCAAAGAAATGTCAGATCTGCCAAATCCATGGTGATTTCATTCACAAGCATCCCAATCCGTTGCATCCTACGGTGGCGTCGTGGCCCTTCGAAGTCTGGGGCACCGACATTGTTGGCCCAATTGATCCTCCGTCATCTAAAGGCCACCGGTTCATATTGGCTGGGACAGACTACTTCTCCAGATGGGTTGAAGCTGTCCCGCTAAAAGAAGTCAAAACAAAAGATATTCTGACATTCTTCCAGCATAATATTCTATACCGCTTCGGTACACCAAGAAGAATCATTTCCGACAATGGGCCTTCTTTCAAGAGCTTCAATGTCTCAAATTTCGCTACCCAGCACAAGATAGACTGGAGATATTCCTCCATCTATAATCCAAGAGCCAATGGGCTAGCCGAAGCCTTCAATAAGACTCTATGCAAGTTCCTGAGGAAAAATGCTTCAGCCAACAAGAGAGACTGGAATCTCAAACTTTACGAGGCGTTGTGGGCATATCGTACAACGCACTGTACTCCAACACAGTCAACTCCATACTCATTGCTCTTCGGAGTGGAGGCGGTCCTCCCCCTCGAAGTCGAAGTTCCAAGCTTAAGAATGGTCGTTCAGCACGAGTTGACGGAGGAGGAAAACGTGCTCCTTCGACTTAAAGAGCTCGATGCCCTCGAAGAAAAGAGGTTCGCGGTACAGCAAAATCTGGAGCTATACCGAGCCCAAATGTCATGGGCCTATGACAAGATAACCCGTCTCCGCGCTTTCAAGAAAGGTGAATTGGTGTTGGTCCTCAAAAGACCGATTATCCCCAATCGACATGCCAAGGGAAAATTCGAGCCAAACTGGGAAGGACCATATGTCATCGAGAAAGTGTTCGACGGAGGATCCTACCAACTAATAAGTGCCGAGGGAGAAAGGCCCATGCCACCCATCAATGGCCGATATCTCAAGAAATACTACACGTAAATGCTCCAAGTCGCAGGCGAATTGAGCATATCAGCCCTACGGTCTGGATCATACATCCTGTAAAACCGTATACAATCCACGGGCGTAAATGACCCCTATCTCTCCCAAATCCTGCCGGTGAGACTACTTTTAAAGTCCCACCAGCGGCAAAAAAAAAAGAAAAAAAATTAAAAAAAAATAAAAAAAAATAAAAGAAATAAAAAAATAAACGGTATGTCCACAAGCAAAACGGGCATTGATGAAAACCCGAAAGGGCTCCGTGAATAAAAACAGCAGGACTACCGGCGAGTTTGTGAAAACCCGAAAGGGCGCAAACTCATGAAAAGAGATGAATACACTCGCAAAGTCCTCTCGACCTTGTGAGGAGAAAACCCCTGCGTGAGATTCTTACGACTCACAAAGGAGCAACACACTTAGGAATCCTCACGATTCCTAAGGAGAACATACACCTGCGAGATCCTCTCGACTCGTAGGGAGAAAGTGCTTTTATGAGACCCTCACGGCTCATAAAATTGAAAAGCCTTAGGTGATAGGGACCCAAACCTGTCTCCTAAGCCATCGTTCCCCAACGGACAACGGCAAATGATGAGTCGCTCCTGGCGTTTCGCTTCAGTGTTAGCAGTGCTGATGCCGACCAAAAACCCAAATCCCAAGTCCTCCCAAGGCAAATGATGAGTTGCTCCTGGCATTATTCCAGTGCAGCAATGCTGATGCCAAACAAGATCCAAATTCCAAGTCCCCAAACGGCGAATGATGAGTCGCTCCTGATACCATATTCCAGTGTAGCGATGCAGACGCCAACCAAAATCCAATTTCTCAAAATTCTCCAGCCCTACGGTGGGTCCCCAAGTTGACCATCGTATACAATCCACGGGCTCAAATAATTCTCATCATACCCATGCCCCACCGTAATCACCAGTTACGCGGCCGGTCTCCGCTTTGGGAATGATGCTCCATTGATAAGACCCACTCATGTGTCCTCACGATATATGAGGAGAACAAACCTTTGTGGGATCCTTACGACTCATAAAGGAAAAACACACTTAGGAGTCCTCACGACTCCTAAGGAGAAAATACACCTGCGGGATCCTTACGACTCGTAGGGAGAAAATGCTTTTATGGGACCCTCATGGCCCATAAAATTGAAAAGCCTTAGGCGATAGGGACCTAAACCTGTCTCCTAAGCCATCGCTCCCCCAACAGGAATAGGAAAATGATGAATTGCTCCTGGCACGTGTGCTTCAGTGTTAGCAACGCTGATGCCTGTCCTAACCCCAAAATCCCAAACTCCAATCCAATAGACCCCTAAGTCGTTAAACTGGGAACAGATGACCCCTAAGTCGTTAAACTGGGAACAGATGACCCCTAAGTCGTTAAACTAGGAACGAGGGAAATCTCCTCATGGCAGATGATGATTCGCTCCTGGTACCATATTCCAGTGCAGCGATGCTGATGCCAAACCAAAACCAATTCCCAAATCCTCTCATGGCAAATGATGATTCGCTCCTGGTACCATATTCCAGTATAGCGATGCTGATGTCAATCCAAATCACAATCAACAAGTCAACTTCATCCCTGACACCACAAGAAGCGGGGCAAGTCAAACCCAGCAACGACCGTCCAAGTCGCAAAAAGGGCAGAACCGACCGTCCAAGTCATAAAAAGGGCAGAACCGACCGTCCACGTCGCTAAAATGGCAGTACCGACCGTCCACGTCGCTAAAATGGCAGCACCGACCGTCCACGTCGCTAAAAGGGCAGCACCGACAGTCCAAGTCGCAAAAAGGGCAGAACCGACCGTCCATGTCGCTAAAATGGAAGCATCGACCGTCCAAGTCGCAAAAATGGCAGAACCGACCGTCCAAGTCGCAAAAATGGCAGCACCGACCGTCCAAGTCGCAAAAAGGGCAGCATCGACCGTCCAAGTCGCTAAAAGGGCAGCATCGACCGTCCAAGTCGCAAAAAGGGCAGCATTGACCGTCCATGTCGTAAAAAGGGCAGCGCAGGATTCCTACAAAGTGGGAACCAGATTACTCCGGGCCAGGTAAACGTCTATCATGGACACTCCGTCTCAGAGACATATCAAGCAATGACCGTCCATGTCGTAAAAAGGGCAGTGCCAGCTTCCCAAAAAGCGGGAACCAAATCAGGTAGCCTCTAAGTAAAAGAAGATCCATCAATTTCATGCACACGACCCACATATGTGGTGTGCATATATTGATGGGGGGCAATTTGTTGGGGTAAAAATTTACACCCCGGTTGACCAAGTCAAAATCAAAGTCAACCCCAAGACAAGTGGGCCCAAGCCCAGACCCAGTGGGCCCATGCCCGGGTCGAGCCCGAACATGAAGCGGCCGGCCTCCCCCATGCCAAGATAAAATTTTGTAATAAATAATTTTGTTGAATTTTATAGGCATAAAGCCAAATTTTTGTAAAGCCAATGGCTTATGTGTAAAAAGAAATGGCACATGAGCCATGAGATAAGCAAAATGTCATTTTGTGAAGCCCAAGGGGCTATGTGTAAAGTGTATAGCCTATAAAGGCAAAGATAATGAAATATCTCAACAATTTTTTCTCTCTCCAAAAAAAAAGTTTCAGATCTGAGATCTTTCTCCTTCTTCAAGGTTCCAAAACCTTCTTCTTTTTCTTGAATTAAATCAAGAGTTCTACTCTCCTTTTTATAAAACAAATTAGTTTTTCACCACAAAACCCATTAAGGGGAACTCAGATCTTCCATTAGATCTCAAAAAGGAGTGATTTTCAAAATCCCATATCTCTTGATCTTCAAGATCAAGTTAACAGAGGAGGAAGAAGAAGAACCCCTCCCATTAACCCAAAAAAAAACACTCAGGAGTCCAACTCCTCTCTGATTTCTCTTCCGAGAAATTCTTTTAGGCTAAAAACATCTTTTTCTCGCCGGCGCTCAAGCGCAGAGCACCCGCGTGCCGACACGTGGCGCGCTTACGCTCAAGCGCTCAGCGCTCGAGCGCAAAATGCCCATGTGCCGACACGTGGCGCGGTTGCGCTCCAGCGCAAGCGCTCGAGCGCAAGTCGCCCCGGTGCCGACACGTGGCGCGCTTGCGCTCCAGCGCAAGTCGCCCCCGTGCCGACACGTGGCGCGCTTGCGCTCCAGCGCAAGCGCTCGAGCGCAAGTCGCCCCCGTGCCGACACGTTGCGCACCTGCGCTCAAGCGCCCAGCGCTCAAGCGCGGAGCGCCCACGTGCTGACACGTGGCACTCTAGCGCCTGAGCATGCAGCACCTAGGCGCACAGCGTCCAAGGTGCTGCCCCACGCATCCTTTGAATGTCTTTTCCCCTTTTTATATATATACATGTATATATATACATATGTATACATATGTACACATACTCCGTGACACTCTCCCCCTCAAAAAATTTTTTGGGCCGGGGCGCTGCCCCGAACCTCGCAAGAGGGCTGCTAGCCCCCTTGACCCCCAGCCCGCTATCCGGGTAGCGGGACCCCCGTAAAAACTCTGCGTGGCTCCCGATATATCCAAAAACTCCTTTCAAAACAAAACACACGTACACTGCACATTGAGTTCGCATGACCAGTTTAACCCGTTAATCGGAGGTTCCCTAGCCCCAAAGGTGAAGGGTAATTAACGGCAGCTTAGTCCGCGGCTGCCGGAGATTCGGATCCCCATAATAATTAAACCCCGGTCTACCCTAGGCAGGGGGAATCTGTAGTACGCTTAAGAAGCATGTGCGTATTCCCATCTCAATGGGGTGACGAAAAACACCCTACAAAGTCTAGGGGTGGTAAACGTCAGACCCCAATAACCGATAAGTCATGCCGATATGAGGCTCATAACGGGTCGAGAAACAACTGGTAACACTTACTAGTAAATCTCTAAACCAGCCATGGCCAGGGACTTCCCTATTATGGCCAATCGAGCATAGCGCAACATCAATCCCCAATACCGGAAGAGACGAAACCCCTCCTATCGCTCATTGCCTCCATGTGACTCGGGACTGTACCCGAAAACCACCGTTTTGCACGCCCTCTTGGACGTGTTAAGGTGGAAATCAAAGCACAGTGGGAATCACACAAGACTCTATGGCGATCTCGGGTCTACAGACTAACATGTACCAGTGTCACGAGAGAACTGCCATCTGACGTAAGGTATAATACCATCTGGGAGTTCTCGGCAAGTCCGTCCAGTGTACCCAGTCTCCACTGAGCACCCGTATATCATCTCTGATGTCAAACACCAATGGATATGGGATCATCCATCGCCCATCTACATGGGTCGAGAAGGTATACGCTAGTCTACTCTGGTATATCGATGCCCCGTCTCGATACACCCACGACTAGGGACCTTGAAGGATGTACTTATGGACTACCATGTCCCCACTAGTATGATCCGCATCATAGTCCAGGTAGTCAAGTACACATCCTAAGGGCTTTACCAATATGTAACAGAGAGACAATCAGTATACACGTTAAGGTAAAGAGTAACCAGATAGCATACTATCATGTCGAGCAAGAAAATCCTCCCTATATATGTCCAAGCATCCACTACAATATACATCACATGTATAGTAATGGCCTCTAGGGCATACATATAACTAACATTCTCCCACTTGCACTAGGGCCATCTGATAACAGTGGTTGAAGTATCTCATACTCAACCATCCCATAAAAGTCTCTCTTTGGGAAAATGCCTTTGTGAGTGGATCCGCCGTGTTGTCCTCTGAGTCTACTCTCCTGACCTCGATCCCCTGGAGATCAACCATCTCCATGATCAGGTGACACTGCCTTAGAATATGTCTGGATCACTGATGGGACAGGCGTTCCTAGGCATAAGCCACAACTCCATTGTCTCACAATGGTAGGAACGAAGTTCATCTCATGAACTAATATACACCCAGACTGCCTCTTTGGTAGTATCTTTGGTAGCGATGTATCCAGCCTTTATCGTCTAGTATGCCACGGTATCTAGCTTGGAACTCTTCCAACATACCGTCCCTTTACTGAGGGTAAAGACAATGCCTGTGACTGACTTTCAGTCGTCTTTATCATTCTGGAACCTTTTCAGTGATTCTCCCCAAGATCGATTGATACCATCTCACTACAACTAGTGAGTATCCTAACATCCAATTAGATCTATCTCATAGATCCAAAAATCCAGGATTTAGTAGGTATCATTTTGATCCTATATGGAGAATCATTGTGATAAGAGGAGATTGAGCGAGCGTAGCATAGGAAACTCCTTCCCTATCAAGAGTATGTCATCCACGTACTCTACGAGGATCACCACCATACTCCCTACTACCTTTTTGTATATACAAGGTTCATCTACCATTTTGATGAAGTCAAACTCTTTGACTTTCACATCAAAATAGATGTTCCAACTCCGCGATGCCTGCTTCATCCCATAAAGCAACTTGCACACGTTTCCGCTGCTCCCACTGTCTACGAAACCCTCTGGCTGTGTACTTATAGACGCTCTCTTCTAAAACTTCATTTAGAAAAGCAGTCATGACACCCAACCATCAGATATCGTAGTCATGGTATGTAGCCGTGGCAAGTAGGATCTGGATGGACTTAAGCATAACTTTGAAAGTCTCAACTTTTCCATGTACACCAAGTAATCTTCTCAAGATATACTCGCTCCTGATGGGAATTTAACCCTTCAGATAAAGCAACCAAAGTCCATACTTTGTTGGTGTATAAGGATTCCATCTCAGATCACTAAGCATCCAGCCATTCTTACAGAGTCCCACTCCTGATGGCCAGCTCGAAACTAGTTGGGTCATCATCTCATGATGCAATTCTCGCTCCCACTGTCATAGAGAAACCGAAGTATCTCTCAGGTGGGTGAGGAACCCTACCACATCGGCGAAGAGGCCGAGGTTTGTTGGGAGCTATTGAATCCTCCGGTTCTACCAAATCGTCAGCTGTAGTTTGTATAGCTGGAACTCCTTCCAGTTCTATCTCATGACCACAAATCTGTTTCCAAAATAAATTCCTTTTCCTAAAAAGGTGGCATGCCGAGAAACAAAACATCTTTTGTTCCTCGGTGCGGTAGAAGATATTCCTTTGCGAATATTTGGGATATCAAACAAACTTCCACAGAACTGACTTTGCCTCGAGCTTGTCCGGATTTTGCTTTTTAGACATAGGCCGGACAACCCCAAATCTTAACAAACTTAAGATATGGGCTTTTTCCTTTCCATATCTCATATGAAGTGGTAGGCAACTGATTTGGTTGGAACGCCATTCAATAGGTATGCAGCTTCACAAGTGCATAACCCCTAAAAGGAAATAGGCAACTCAGTAATACTCATCATAGAGCACACCTTATCATATAGGGTGTGATTTCTTCACCCCGATACACCGACGTGTTGTGGTGTATACGGAAGAGTAATGCTGAGAGAGAATCTCATTCTCCTTTAGAATAATCCAGGAATTCCGTGCTCAAGTATTCTCCTTCTTGATCACATCAAAGGACATAATACTTTTACCCGTATTGGTTCTCTACTTCCTAACTTATATTCTGTGAATATCTCAAAAGCTTCGGACTTGTGTTTCAACAGGAACATATGTCTGAATCTTGAGAGATCATCAGAGAATGTAATGAAGTACAAAGAACCGGTCTTGGCATGTGTAGACAGGGGACCTTCATACATCAACATGTATCATCCCAAGAGTTCACTAACTCTTTCTTTGTTTCCTATAAACAGAGCTATGGTCATCTTATCTCTGTGACATGACCGGCAAGTTTCACAAGATGTAAATTCAAACTAATTTAAATATGCATCTTTATGTAATTTCAGCTAGTCGGCTCGCATTGATATGACCTAATCTACAATACCTCAAGAAGGATTCGTTCATTTCTGAACTCTTCCTCTTGTGTGTGTTTTGTATACTAAGAACTGTAGTTTGATTTAGATAGTCAATGCTTTTAGATAACATGCCTGAATTGATCAACTCTTGATATAGGAAATGTTCAAAACATTATCCAACAATACAAAATTATATCCTTCTTTACTAATAAAGAGATTGATATGATGTTGTATATCAGATTCGGTATCTAATAATATTCGTTCAGAATCAATGTATTCTGGTAATATAGGATGATAGTGACCAACAGACTTGGCTGCAACACTTGCACCGTTTCTATCTCATGAAACTTATCACCCGTTCTCAGTTCTCTACCTATCTGTAGCCTATGTAACAAATTACATATGTGGGATCCTGATCCAGTATCACATACCCAGGACGTAAAGAGTATTGAGAAACAGTTCTCTGTAATGAACACACCCGAAAAAGATGCATCAGCATGCACTTTCTTCGTTTTGGCGGCACGGGAATTCTGGTAATCCCCTATTTCCTGCTCTGTCTTATAACAATTATAAGTTGGAGCGGGACCAACGTTCCCCTAGCTCAGTATAACAAGCGGGTTCGGTCAATACATCCATATTATTATCTAGATTAAGGCGTGACATGGTCGCTACCTGGAGAGAGAGAGAAGAAAACACTCTGCGCGCGCTCTTGCAAGATCAGATTGGTTATTATTTTATCTAATCAGGATGGCTCCCACTGTTTTTATCAAATCTTCCTTCAAACCCTAAAAGGAAAGACTAGCCGGGATTAATTACACCCTACAATTTCGCCAATCTTTCAGCCAGGCCAGTGTCGGTACTTTGAGGGAGGTTCCCCGTGCTTTCGCACGGACCTAATTAAAATAAATCTCGTTTTCCTAGAGGCGTAACCCCGTTGACACCTTTCTAGACACCTACTTGATCGGCTAATTGTAATATGTAAAACTCTCACAGGAGTAACAATTACTCGCAGTGGGTATCGGGATCCAACTATCTCATAGAAGGTATGCAATCTCATTGCAAATTTCAACACTTGAAATTCCCGATAATTTTGCCCCTAATCTCCTATGACCTTGACAAAGGCCAACAAACCATGGGATGCTAGTCAAGTTCAACCCGTCATTTCTTGATTGAATTAAACTCACCCGCACGACCCTTGACAAAGGCCAATAAGGTTGTACGACTACCCTAACCCAATCTGCATCATATGCATAAGCAGACAAGCACTAGTCAGCTACCGCACACTACGCCTTGACAAAGGCCAACAAACGCAGCACGAATACTAACTACTACTTATCTGAAATGACGAAGGGCTAGACAGATTTTTCTGAAAACCTATTGCGTAATGAACTTGATATCGTTGTAGAATCGAGTGATTTTAAAATGGAGTGTTTTTTAGGCTTTTGCTAGTTTCGCTAAAGAGGTCACTCCCGGTGAAGGGATCTCGGCTCTTTCCTCATTGAATGGGGTGCAGGATATATCATATATATCACTATGCAAAGCAAGAACTAGAAAAGCAATCAAAAGACAAAACCGAGGGGTGTAGCATCTGCTAGTCATTGCTAAAGGGGTCACTCCCGGTGAAGGGATCTCGGCCCTTTCCTTATCGAATAAGGTGCAGGATATTCTACAAGGAACACCGCGATGCAAAGCAAGAACTGTAGCTACCTGTTTTTGAAAATTCGATTTCACAACATCTTTTAGGTTTATTTTCTTTCATTAATCACATTAATGAAGTCCCATCATTTAAGTCACCTAAACATCACAGATAAATACGACGTACACTTATGCCATCCGCATTCGCCTCGATGTCCCCTCATGCACCGTTAAGTTAGGTAACTAACAGCATAGCGGGGCAGGGCTAGCGCGAGTGTAAAACATAAGTAACGTCTATATAATATATCATATATACTATATATAGTATTTATCACAACATATCAAATGATCACATCACAGATATCGCAGCAGAAGAAACATATGAAATATTGGATATACTAAGACGTCCGTGTTTTATTTTGAGCCTCTATAAAACGCGGATTCCACGGTCGCGGTGAATAGCCAAACCCACACTCCTAGACCCCTACGAGAGCGGCAAGCAACCCTTCCAATTCTAGAGTTAGAAGACTCGGACTCGACTCCTCGAGTTGGTCTCCCACTGGACCCTAGAACCCGGTTACTTGCGCTCTCCTCCTTGGGTCTATCCTAGTGCGGAAAAGTAAATAATATACAAATGGTGATATCAACCTCATCCCGGAAGTGCCCCAATAAAAGAATATTACATACATTTAATTTTACATGAATGAAAATAAAAACCCTCATCTCACATAAAACCCCCGGTTATTCAGAACGCGACGATCTAATATAACATATCCAGCAATGCATAACATCACATGTCATCAACGTAAGTAAATATGCGCATCCCAATTGTCGTTGACATATAGCAACGAAACCGGCGATAACACATATTACACTTATGGTCGCAGAAAAGAAAGTGTAAAACTACAACAGTTGGAATCCGCAACCTCCTTAGACATCACATGCCTAACAATTATAAACGATGCATTTTAGTCTCTATATCGAAAACACTTTTCAATATCTAGTCGGGCAATTCAACAAGATTCCCGACATCCTGATCGAATGCTCGTCGCAAACTTTAGTAGATGGCCGCACCCCCGGATGCCGTCGACGAAGTGCACTAAGGTGGAACACCGCTGCCGCGAGCACCCAAACGGATCCTTTTGGCGACGGGGTTCTCCTACAGTCACTTGGTCGAGGCTTTGGGGCGTGGTTGTCTATTAAGTTTATCCGGCGAGTATC
Source organism: Agapanthus africanus (assembly GCA_030015575.1). NCBI lineage: Eukaryota > Viridiplantae > Streptophyta > Magnoliopsida > Asparagales > Amaryllidaceae > Agapanthus > Agapanthus africanus. The sequence goes on along the minus strand of CM057347.1, from coordinate 406,508,222 downwards.
CGCGTACGCTACGTGATTGCGACGGACTTTTGATCGCATCAAAATTCCGTGGCAACCGATCATTTGAGACTAAACTGCTATGTTTATAACATTCAAATTAGTTATCTCATAACTACTTGTGGATTCCAAATATTGTATCACATTCTAGATAAATAGACAATGTTAAACTTTCCGATTGAATAATTAAACACCCAAGTTTTCCCAAATAGTTCTCAACACTTGAGGGGAGTTTAAAAACATCCATCACATGCCACAGTACCAATGGTCCAGCCGTAGAAGGGTCAAGCCAACGCCTCACATGTGGCAACGCCGTACTGCCCCAAACCCTAAGGTTCAAAAGGCAGTTCAAGACGGTCACATAATCGAGTTAAGGTTTGTTGTCTTCTAGAGGGTTCATTGCGTAACTTGCACGATTTAGACGTTCTTAAACTACGGAAAAATCCAACACTTGGAAATTTTCCGGGTCGGGAAAAAGTGAGTTATTGATATCCATTCGAACTTTTTAATACTTTCTAAATTATCAGGAAAACATAACGAAATTAAATTTTCTGATCGAATCAACGAATACAAAATAAACCCCAGAACACTCAATACTTGAGTCAGATAAAAAATAGCCAGAAACATGCAGGAACACCTACGGATCAAACTGTAGAAAAATAAAACCCCAATTCACACAGACGGCCGCGGAACCGCGGCATAAGCAGGGGTCTTGCCGCGGTTCCGCGGCTCTTCAATCGAATTAAAGGGTCGTATTTTACCAGTATCCTTATAATTCCCTGCTGATATTTTTAGGTATTTTTAATACAGAAAAATCACAGTTTTTAAAAATTTTCCAGAGAGGGGTATATTTCGTCGATTCGGAGTTCGTTCGGAGTTTTAACTTCGTATACACGTCGCCTAATGCTCTAGCTAGGCTCTGATACCACTGTAGGGTTACTAGGCACTCTAACAAGGTTCTACAAGGCATCAACCATGCCCGATTAAAATTTTAGCCGTGCCTAACAATCCTAAACAAGATCTTGGCTAGACTATTAGGCTATCACATGCAAGTAAACAACTTTTACTACTAAGTGAATACAAAATACAACCTTTGTAGATCGGTCCTTCACTTCTTATGCTCCTTGTAGTAGTCCCTTCGCTGCGATCATCGTGCTCCCGGACTCTCGGACGGCTCCATGAGAAGAGGGCAACGGTTTTTCTTGAAGTCTTCGAGGCTGAAGATGATCTACGTCGAGAGAATACGAACTCAAGCTACTACTTCACTAACTAGAGAATTAGTGAAGCAAACACCCTAAACTAAAGTTCTAGTCTAGTAGAGGATGGTGAAATAGGAAATGGGTACACTTTAGAATTTCTTTTCTCACTATATATCTCTCTCTTTATCAAACCCTAGGAAGAATTTGAAGGAGGAAGAAGATGAGCTCAAAATGAGAATGAAAACTAATCTAGAGAGAGAATAGCTAACCATGGTGAGTGAGTATCATATACTAACTCATGTAGAGACATAACCATGGCTAATTATAGTGGTTAGGTTAATTAATATTTTAAGTAAAACAAAACTAGTGGACTAAGTCAATGCAACCATAAGCTTTATGAAGCTTCATGCACTTGAGCTTATCATCCACTAATTTTAGAATTACTTTAAATATATAAAAACCTAACACTATAATTAGTATGGTATAAGTCTTATACACCCATGTAAGTTGTATCAACAACCATGATACAAAAAGAACACAAATAAATATATATCACATATATATTAAGTTAAGCACAAGTGAGAAAAACAAATGCTTAAGTGAACCAATGTTAGTTAATGTAAATTAGTATATCACATATACAATTATACACTAAATTATTAAATCTACACTTGACTTAATAATCCGGTTATATCACATATAACCGACTAACATCCAATGTATCGACTTATCGAATCAACCCTTGATTCGATAACCTGGTTATATCGCATATAACCGATCGATACAAACATCGTGAGAATAGAATACGGTATCACATACTCGCATTATTCTCGGTCCCGCACATATCACATATGCGCTCCTATTTCGTTTTGCCTGAGCCAGTAAAACCTCTATGTAGGACTCTAAAGACTCGTCAATACGCCGGCAGTAGGTGATGATCATATCAAGCACCCACAAGCCGTCAGCGGTACTAGCTGGACGTAACGGCTACCCGGGTATTGAGCGATCAGAAGATCAGCAAGCAAGCCCGCTCCAACTCCTGCAAAAAGCCTGACAGTGACACTACCGTACAGTCCGGTCTCCTCGTCTGATATGTCGCATATCAAGTCTAGGGGTGGTAAACGTCAGACTCCAATAACCGATAAGTCATGCCGATATGAGGCTCATAACGGGTCGAGAAACTACTGGTAACACTTACCAGTAAATCTCTAAACCAGCCATGACCAGGGACTTCCCTATTATGGTCAATCGAGCATAACGCAACATCAACCCCCAATACCGGGAGAGACGAAACCCCTCCTATCGCTCATTGCCTCCATGTGACTCGGGACTGTACCCAAAAACTACCGTTTTACACGCCCTCTTGGACGTGGTAAGGTGGAAATCAAAGCACAGTGGGAATCACACAAGACTCTATGACGATCTCGGGTCTACAGACTAACCTGTACCAGTGTCACCAGAAAACTGCCATCTGACGTAAGGTATAATACCATCTGGGAGTTCTCGGCGGGTCCGTCCAGTGTACCCAGTCTCCACTGAGCACCCATATATCATCTCTGACGTCAAACACCAATGGATATGGGATCATCCATCGCCCATCTACATGGGTCGAGAAGGTATATGCTAGTCTACTCTGGTATATCGATGCCCCGTCTCGATACACCCACGACTAGGGACCTTGAATCATGTACTTATGGACTACCATATCCCCACTAGTTTGATCCACATCATAGTCCAGATAGTCAAGTACACATCCTAAGGGCTTTACCAACATGTAACAGAGAGACAATTAGTATACACGTTAAGGTAAAGAGTAACCAGATAGCATACTATCATGTCGAGCAAGAAAGTCCTCCCTATATATATCCAAGCATCCACTACAATTTACATCACATGTATAGTAATGACCTCTAGGGCATACATTTAACTAATAATGTCTGGCTCAATTTCCTAGCATGGCAAAGGGTTCGGTGTCCTTGGATACAAATTTATTGTTAAGAACATAGAAAAATCTCGAACCATCCAGAATAGTGGAATTGCGACCATTGGTTCGGATGGTGTGATTTATTATGGGTACTTAAATTGCATATTTGGTATCCAATATCTCGGACGAGCAGAACCATTTTATATATTTCAGTGTATTTGGTATGATACACGAACCGGAACTAATAGGTGGAGAGAAAATCTTGGGATTTGGAAAGATGAATATGGATTAACTAATGTAAACACATGTCAATTTTGGTTTAAGGACGATCTATTTATATTTCTGCAACAAGAATTTCAAGTATACTACTTAAAGTACTTGAAGCATCCGGGATGAAGTGTTGTATGCCGATGGAAGCTCAGGGACATTTATGATGTCCTACAATTCAAGGATCATATGGATGACAGTGATGAGGAAGAAGAAGGAGAAGATTTAGAGTGCTCCAACTGTTTGTCTCCGTAGAAGGGTTATCTTCGAATGAGCGTGAAATTATATGGGTTAGGAATGATATTGATGATCAAATCCAAATAGATATTCCTATAATGTCTAATGCGTCTATGAAACGAAAAAGGTAATCATTAATATTATATTATGAGTTTACATTTTCTATGATCTATACATGTATTGTTGTTACTATTTCTCTTACATGTATTGCATGCATATGTAATGATTGTATCTCTATTTAGGTGTGATGGTGACGTCCGAACCAGCGAGAGGCACCAGGGGTAGCGGCAGAGGCGGCTCCAGAAGTACCAGGGGTAGAACGATTCTGCCCGGAGAGCTGCGTAGGGAGCAGCTCCTACAGCAGAGGGGTGGTGTTGCACCCTGGTCCAGGACAGAGGCCGTTCCCACACCTGCAGGTATATCTGTATATTATATATTGCATGCATATTCATTTTGAACGATATATTATAGATATAAACTGTTAGTTATATGTATGCCCTAGAGGCCATTACTATACAAAGGATGTATATTGTAGTGGATGCTTGGACATATATAGGGAGGACTTTCTTGCTCGACATGATAGTATGCTATCTGGTTGATCTTTACCTTAACGTGTACACTGATTGTCTCTCTGTTACATGTTGGTAAAGCCCTTAGGATGTGTACTTGACTACCTGGACTGTGATGCGGATCATACTAGTGGGGACATGGTAGTCTATAAGTACATCCTTCAAAGTCCCTAGTCGTGGGTATATCGAGACGGGGCATCGATATACCAGAGTAGACTAGCGTATACCTTCTCGACCCATACAGATGGGCGATGGATGATCCCATATCCATTGGTGTTTGACATCAGAGATGATATACGGGTGCTCAGTGGAGATTGGGTACACTGGACGGACTCGCCGAGAACTCCCAGATGGTATTATACCTTACGTCAGATGGCAGTTCTCTGGTGACACTGGTACAGAGTAGTCTGTTGACCCGAGATCGTCATAGAGTCTTGTGTGGTTCCCACTGTGCTTTGATTTCCATCTTACCACGTCCAAGAGGGCGTGCAAAACGGTGGTTTTTGGGTACAGTCCCGAATCACATGGAGGCAATGAGCGATAGGAGGGGATTTGTCTCTCCCGGTATAGGGGGTTGATGTTGCGCTGTGTTCGATTGGCTATAACCGGAAATCCCTGGCCAGGGTTGCTGAGATTTACTGGTAAGTGTTACCAGTAGTTTCTCGAACTGTTATAGACCTCATATCGACACGACTTATCGAGCTATTGGGGTCTGACGTTTACCACCCCTAGGCGAGATATGCGACAGATCAAACGATCAGACCGGACTGTACGGTAAGTGTTACTGGTTGGATTCACAGGAGTGTGAGCGGGCTTGCTCGTCGATCTTCTGATCGCTCAATACCCAGGTGGCCGTTACGTTTAGCAGACCGCTTGCGGCTTGTGGGTGTTTGATATGATCATCACCCACTGCCGGCGTATTGACGAGTCTTTAGAGTCCTACACAGAGGTTTCCTGGCTCAAGCGAAACGAAATAGGAGCGCATATGAGATATGCGCGGGACCGAGAATAATGCGTGTATGTGATACCGTATTCCATTATCGCGATGATTGTATCGAATGGTTGTATACGATATAACCTAGTTATCGAATCAAGGATTGATTCGGTAAGCCGATACATAGGATACTAGTCGGTTATATGCGATATGACCGGATCGTTAAATCAAGTGTTGATTTAATGATTTAATGTATAATTATATATTTGATATATTACTTTGCATTAACTAGTATTGGTTCACTTTAAATGGATATTCTCACTTGGATTGTGCAAGTTGTATATGTGATATACTTTTGTGCACATGATTGTATCATGTTTGATGATACATGCTCACTTGAGTTTGTGTAAAGATTAAACCATGGTTATTTAAATGGTTAGGGTTTTAATTTCCATATCTATTTATTTATTCATTTATTATGGAAATGATAATGAGAAAAATGGTGGCATTCTTTGTTTATTCATGAAGCTTCATGAAGCTTTGACTAAAGTGACCATTTTGTCTCATCCTTAACTCTAACCATTTCACTTAACCATAGTTTTCTCTCTACACTTAACCATGGTTATAGTTATGATAAGAATAATCTTTTTTCTATTTTTTCTAATTATTCTTATGATAATTATCTTCTTCTTCTTCTTCTTTTTCAAGAAGAAACTTTGCTCCATCAATGGCAACTTGAGCAATTGAGTGAGAAATCCAATTCTAAAGTGAACCCACCTCCTATTTCTTCATCCTCTACCTCTTGCCAAGTAGTATAGGGTGTTTTCTTCACAAGTTTCATGACTTGGTGAAGTGGGAGTTGATCTAGTGATGCCTCGACGTAGATCATCTTCGGCACGAAGCCGACGACCTTGCCCGCCCATTTCTCCGATGAAGCCGACGCTAGAGCCCGGGTTTCCATTTGGACAGCGAGGAGAATTCATTGCGGAGTTATGGAGGTGGAGGACCGGATCTACAAAGGTTGTATTTCCGTTCTTTTAGTTAAATTGTTAACTAGTTGCATGTGTTCGCCTAATATTCTAGTTAACGATCCGTATTAGGGTTTCTCGGCACCCGTAAAATTTGAAATTGGTATGGTTGATGCCTTGTGAGACCTCATTAGTGTGCCCAGGAACCCTGCAGTGGTATCAGAGCCTAGCTAGAGCCTTAGGCGATGCGTAGACGATGTTAGAAACCCGATCGAACCCCGAAACCCTAACTTTTAACCCTCTCTAGACTTTTTCTGAAAAAGTGGTTTTTTCCAAATTAAAAATGCTTAAAAAATTCAGCAGGAAATTCTAAGAATTACGGTGCAAAAATTACCTAATGATCTGTCTAAAGCGCGGCGGATCCACGGCATTAGCCGCCTATTGCGGCGGTTCCGCGCCCATTTAGTCTCTTCAGTAAACCATTTTTGCACAGTAACTTCTTTATTTAAATGCTGAGTTTTATGGGAATTTTTAATATTTATTCAAGAGTTGAATTTTCTGGGGTATTTTGGGAGTTCGCAGATTCGATCGGATTATCAGACTTTGTCTATGTGGCTTTCCGGATATTTTGGAATATGTTAAAAAGTTCGACCGGATGTAAATACCCAATCTTTCCCCTGCCGGAAAATATCCAAGTGTTGGATTTTTCTGTGGTTTAAGGGCGTTCTGAGTAGTGCAAGTAACGCGATGGTCCCTCTAGAAGACAACAAACCTTAACTCGATTATGTGACCGTCTTGAACTGCCCTTTGAACCTTCGGGTTTGGGGCAGTACGGCGTGCCACATGTGATGTTAGTTATATGTATGCCCTAGAGGCCATTACTGTACATAGGATGTATATTGTAGTGGATGCTGGGACATATATAGGGAGGACTTTCTTGCTCGACATGATCGTATGCTATCTGGTTGAACTTTACCTTAACGTGTATACTGATTATCTCTCTGTTACATGTTGGTAAAGCCCTTAGGATCTGTACTTGACTACCTGGACTATGATGCGGATCATACTAGTGGGGACATGGTAGTCCATAAGTACATCCTTCAAAGTCCCTAGTCGTGGGTGTATCGAGACGGGGCATCGATATACCAGAGTAGACTAGCGTGTACCTTCTCGACCCATACAGATGGGCGATGGATGATCCCATATCCATTGGTGTTTGACATCAGAGATGATATACGGGTGCTCAGTAGAGACTGGGTACACTGGACGGACTCGCCGAGAACTCCCAGATGGTATTATACCTCACGTCAGATGGCAGTTCTCTGGTGACACTGGTACAGAGTAGTCTGTTGACCCGAGATCGTCATAGAGTCTTGTGTGGTTCCCACTGTGCTTTGATTTCCATCTTACCACGTCCAAGTGGGCGTGCAAAACGGTGGTTTTTGGGTACAGTCCCGAGTCACATGGAGGCAATGAGCGATAGGAGGGGATTCGTCTCTCCCGGTATAGGGAGTTGATGTTGTGCTGTGTTCGATTGGCTATAACAGGAAATCCCTGGCCAGGGTTGCTGAGATTTACTGGTAAGTGTTATCAGTAGTTTCTCGAATAGTTATAGACCTCATATCGACACGACTTATCGAGCTATTGGGGTCTGACGTTTACCACCCCTAGGCGAGATATGCGACATATCAGACGATCAGACCGGACTGTACGGTAGTGTTACTGGTCGGATTCACTGGAGTGTGAGCGGGCTTGCTCGTCGATCTTCAGATCGCTCAATACCCGGGTGGCCGTTACGTTTGGCAGACCGCTTGCGGCTTGTGGGTGTTTGATATGATCATCATCTGCTGCCGGCGTATTGACGAGTCTTTAGAGTCCTACACAGAGGTTTCCTGGCTCAAGCGAAACGAAATAGGAGCGCATATGAGATATGTGCGGGACCGAGAATGATGCGTGTATGTGATACCGCATTCCATTCTTGCGATGAATGTATCGGAAAGGTTGTATGCGATATAACCTAGCTATCGATTCAAGCGTTGATTCGATAAGCCGATACATTAAATACTAGTCGGTTGTGTGCGACATGACCGGATCATTGAATCAAGTGATGATTTAATGATTTAATGCATAATTATATATTTGATATGTTACTTTGCACTAACTAGTATTGGTTCACTTTAAACGGATTTTCTCACTTGGTTTGTGCACATTGTATATGTGATATACTTTTGTACACTTGATTGTATCATGTTTGATGATACATGTTTAACTATAGTTAAGTGTAATGAATTAAGGCATGGTTAATCTAATGATTAGGGTTTTCTTTTTATTACTTATTTATTTATTTATTTATTTTGATTAGATAAGAAAAGAATGGTTGCTAATTTTGGAGTTTAGTTGAAACTTCATGAAGCTTTGACTTTGTAACCATTCTTGTCTTCATCTTAAACCCTAACCATTAAACTAACCTTAGTTAATTCTCTACACTTGACCATGGTTCTAATATGATAAGTATTCATATTCTTTTCTTTTTCTAATTAACTTATCTTATCATCTTTCTTCTTCTTCTTCCTTGAACTTCAAGAAGAAAGCTTACCTTATCAATGGTGATTGATGAATTAGAGTGAGAAATCCAATTCTAAAGTTAACCCAATTCCTATTTCTTCATCCTCTACCTCTTGCCAAGTAGTAGAGTGTGTTTACTTCACAAGTTTCATGACTTGGTGAAGTTGTGAGCTTGATCTAGCGATGCCTCGACGTAGATCATCTTCGGCATGGACATCGACGACCTAGCTTGCCCATTCTCCGACGAAGCCGATCCTAGAGCCCGGATTTGATTTGGACAGCGGAGAGGACCTCGTTGCGGAGCCGTGGAGGTGGAGCACCGGATCTACAAAGGTTGTATTTCCGTATCTTTTAGTTAAGTGTTAACTAGTTAGCTTTTTCGCCTAGAATTCTAGCAAACGATTCGTAGTTTAGGGTTTGTAGGCACCGTAAAATTTTAATATGGCATGTTCGATGCCTTGTGAGACCTCCTTGGGGTGCCTAGGAACCCTACAGTGGTATCAGAGCCTAGCTAGAGCCTTAGGCGAAGTCCAGACGGAATTTGAAGTCCGAACGAACCCGAAACCCCGAAACAATATTGCTCTCTGTCCTTTTTTCAAAAACAGGGATTTTTCTATATTAAAAATATTCAGTAAAATCAGCAGGAGATTCTAAGGGAAACTGCAAAATTCGTCAGCCTGATTCCATCATTCCGCCGCGTTTCCGCGGCACGAGCCTGGCTCGTGCGGCGGAACCGCGGCCTATTTGTCGTTTTGCGCAACTAAGTTTGTACAGTAATTCCTCTTTTGCTATGCTGGTTTTCCTGGGAATTTTTAATTGTTTTTCAAGAGTTGAAAAATCTGGAGTTGTTTTGGGGATTCGGTATTTCGATCGGAGTATCAAATTTTGTCTATGTGGCTTTCCGGATAAATTTTAGAATATGTTAAAAAGTTCGACCGGATATAAATACCCAATTTTTCCCCTGTCGGGAAATTTCCAAGTGTTGGATTTTCCGTAGTTTAACGACGTTCTAAGTAGTGCAAGTAACGCGATGGTCCCTCTAGAAGACACAAACCTTAACTCGATTATATGACCGTCTTGAACTGCCCTTTGAACCTTCGGGTTTGGGGCAGTACGGCGTGCCACATGTGAGGCATTGGCTTGACCCTTCTACGGCTGGACCGTTGGTACTGAGGTACGAACGGAATGTTGTTAGACTTATTTCATGTGTTGATCTGTATCGGGAAAACTTGGGTGTTAGGATGTTCGATCGGAAAGTTTAACATTTTCTATTTATCCGGAATGGGATACAATAATTGGAATTCACAAAGAGTTATGAGATAACTGAATGAATGTTGTAAATCTAGCAGTTTAGTCTCACTTGATCGGTTGCCACGGAATTTTGATGTGATCAAAAGTCCGTCGCAATCACGTAGCGTACGCGGATACTCGCCGGGTAAACTTAATAGACAGCCTCACTCCATAGCCCCGACCAAGTGACTGTAGGAGAACCCCGTCGCCGAAAGCATCCGTTCGGGTGCTCGCGGTAGCGGTGTTCCGCCTTGGTGCACTTCGTCGACGGTATCGGGGGTGCAGCCGCCTATTGAAGTTTGCGACGAGCATTCGATCAGGATGTCGGGAATCTTGTTGAATTGCCCGACTTGATATTGAAAAGTGTTTTCGATTTTGAGACTAAAATGCGGGGTTTATAATTGTTAGGCATGCGATGTCTAAGGAATTCATTTGGTCAGGCATGTGATGTCTGAGGTGGTTGTGGATTCCAACTATTGTAGTTTTACACTTTCTTTTCTGTGACCGTAAGTGTAATATGTGATATCGCCGGTTTCGTTGCTATATGTCAACGACAATTGGGATGGACATATTTACTTACGTTGATGACATGTGATGTTATGTGCTGCTGGATATGTTATATTGGATCGTCGTGTTTGAATAGCCGGGGGTTTTTATGTGAGATGAGTGTTTTTCATTTTTCATTCATGTAAAAACTTGTATGTAATATTCTTTTATTGGGGCGCTTCCAGGTTGCGGAAGTGGTCACCTGTTGTATATTATTTACTTTTCCGCACTAGGATAGACCCAAGGAGGAGGGCACAAGTAACCGGGTTCTGGAGTCCAGTGGGAGACCAACTCGAGGAGTCGAGTCCGGGTCTCCTAACTCTAGAATTGGTAGGGTTGCTTGCCGCTCTCGTAGGGGTCTAGGGGTGTGGGTTTGGCTATTCATCACGACCGTGGAATCCGTGTTTTATACTGGCTCGTATTGAAAACACGGACGTCCTAGTATATCCAATATTTCATATGATTCTTCTGCTGCGATATCTGTGATGTGATCATGTGATGTTCTGTGATAGATATAGTATATAGTATATATGATATATTATATAGACGTTACTTATGTTTTACACCCGCGCTAGCCCTGCCCTGCTCTGTCGTTAGTTACCTAACCTAACGGTGCACGAGGGGACATCGAGGCGAATGCGGATGGCATAAGTGTACGTCATATCTATCTGTGATGTTTAGGTACTTAAATGATGGGACTTCATTAATGTGATTAATGAAATAAAAGAAACCTAAGATGTTGTAGAATCGAATTTCAAAATAAAACAGGTAGCTACAGTTCTTGCTTTGGACAGCGGTATATGTGATATATCCTGCACCTCATCCGACGAGGAAAGGACCGAGATCCCTTCACCGGGAGTGACTCCTTTAGCAATAACTGGCAGATACTACACACTCGGTTTGTCTTTTGATTGCTTTTAAGAGTTTTTGCTTTGCACAGTAATATATATGATATATCCCGCACCTCATTCGACGAGGAAAGGACCGACGATCCCTTCACCGGGAGTGACTCCTTTAGCAAAACTAGAAAAGCCTCAAAAGCACTCCATTTTAAAATCATTTGATTCTACAACGATATCAAGTTCATTACGCAATAGGTTTTCAGAGAAACCTGTCGTAGCCCTCCGTCATTTCAGATAAGTAGTAGTTAGTATTCGTGCTGCGTTTGTTGGCCTTTGTCAAGGCGCAGTGTGCGGTAGCTAACTGGTGCTTATCTGCTTATGCATATGATGCAGATTGAGTTAGGGTAGTCGTGCGACCTTGTTGGCCTTTGTCAAGGGCCGTGCGGGTGGGTTTAATTCAATCAGGAAATGACGGGTTGAACTTGACTAGCATCCTATGGTTTGTTGGCCTTTGTCAAGGTCATAGGAGGTTAGGGGCAAAATATTATCGGGAATTTCAAGTGTTGAAATTTGCAATGAGATTGCATACCTTCTATGAGATAGTTGGATCCCGATACCCGCTGCGAGTAAGTGTTACTCCTGGGAGAGTTTTATACATTACAATTAGCCGATCAAGTAGGTGTCTAGAAAGGTGTCAACGGGGTTACGCCTCTGGGAAAACGAGGTTTACATTAATTAGGTTCGTGCGAAAGCACGGGGGACCTCCCTCAAAGTACCGACACTGGCCTGGCTGAAAGATTGGCGAACTTGTAGTGTGTAATTAATCCCGGCTAGTCTTTCCTTTTAGGGTTTGAAGGAAGATTTGATAAAAAGCAGTGGGAGCCATCCTGATTAGATAAAATAATAACCAATCTATTCTTGACAGAGCGCACGCTGAGTGTTTTCTTCTCTCTCTCTCCAGGTAGCGACCATATCACGCCTTAATCAAGATAATAATACGGAATATTGACCGAACCCGCTTGTTATACTGAGCTGGGGAACGTTGGTCCCGCTCCAACTTATAATTGTTATAAGACAGAGCAGGAAATTGGGGAATACCAGACTTCCCGTGCCGCCCAAACGAAGAGAGTGCATGATGATGCATCATCTTCGGGTGTATTCATTATACAGAACTGTTTCTCAGTATCCTTTACGTCCTGGGTATGTGATACCAGATCAGGATCCCAGATATGTAATCTGTTACATAGGGCTATAGAAAGGTAGAGAACTGAGAACGGGTGATAAGTTTCATGAGGCAGAAAACGGGGCAATTGTTGCAGCCAAGTCTGTTGGTCACTGTCACCCTGTATTACAATACATTGATTCTGAACGAATGTTATTAGATACCGAACCTGTTATGCAAAATCATATCTGTCTCTTTATTAGTAAAGAAACGATAAAATTTTGTATTGTTGGATAATGTTTTGAACATTTCCTATATCAAAAGTTGATCGGTTCAGGCACGTTATCTAAAAGTATTGATGTTCTAAATCAAACTACAGTTCTTAGTATACAGAACACACATAAGAGGAAGAGTTCAGAAATGAACGGATCCTTCTTAAGGTATTGTAGACTAGGTCAGATCAATGCGACCTGACTGGCTAGAGTTACATATAGATGTATATTTAAATCAGTTTGAATTTACATCTTGTGAAACTCGCCAGTCATGTCACAAAGATAAGATGACCATAACTCCGTTTATTGGAAACAGAGAAAGAGTTAGTGAACTCTTGGGATGATACATGTTAATGTATGTAAGGTCCCCTGTCTACACATGCCAGGACTGGTTCTTTATACTTCATTATGTTCTCTGATGATCTCTTTAGATTCAGACATATGTTCCTGTTGAAACACAAGTCCGAACCTTTTGAGATATTCACAGAATATAAGTTAGAAGTAGAGAACCAAAATACGGGTATAAGTATTATATCCTTTGATGAGATCAAGGAGGAGAATACTTGAGCACGGAAATACTGGACTATTCTAAAAGGAGAATGAGATTCTCTCTCAGCATTACTCCTCTGAATACACCATAGCACGATGGTATATCGGGGCGGAGCAATAACACCCTATATGATAAGGTGTGCTCTATGATGAGTACTACTGAGTTACCTATTTCCTTTTGGGAGTTATGCACTTGAGAAGTTGCATACCTATTGAATAGGGTTCCAATCAAATCAATTGCCTACCACTTCATATGAGATATGGAAAGGGAAGAGCCCATGTCTTAAGTTAGTTAAGATTTGGGGTTGTCCGGCCTATGTCTAAAAGCAAAATCCGGACAAACTCGAGGCAAGGTCTGTTATGTAGAACTGGAAAGGTTCCAGCTATACAAACTACAGCTGATGAATTGATAGAACCAAAGGATTCAGTAAATTCCAATGAACCTCAGCCTCTCCGCCGATCTAGTAGGGTTCCTCACCCACCTGAGAGATACTTCGGTTTCTCTATGACAGTGGGAGCGAGGACTGCATCATGAGATGATGACCCAACTAGTCTCGAGCTGGCCATCAGGAGTGGGACTCTGTAAGAATGGCTGGATGCTTAGCGATCTGAGATGGAATCCTTATACACCAGCAAAGTATGGACTTTAGCTGCTATATCTGAAGGGTTAAATCCCCATCAGGAGCAAGTATATCTTGAGAAGATTACTTGGTGTAGATGGAAAAGTTGAGACTTTCAAAGCTAGACTTGTTAAAGTTTTTCGTCATCGACCAGGCGTGGATAATGATGAAACCTTTTCAAGTAGCTATGCTTAAGTCCATCCAGATCCTACTTGCCACGGCTACATACCATGACTGCGATATCTGGTGGTTGGGTGTCTTGACTACTTTTCTAAATGATGATTTAGAAGAGTGTGTCTATAAGTACACAGCCAGAGGGCTTCGTAGACAGTGGGAGCAGCGGAAACGTGTGCAAGATGCTTTATAGGATTAAAGCAGGCATCGCGGAGTTGGAACGTCTGTTTTGATGTATTAGTCAAGGAGTTTGACATCATCAAAATGGTAGATGAACCTTGTATATACAAAAAGGTAGTAGGGAGTATGGTGACGATCCTCGTAGAGTACGTGGATGACATACTCTTGATAAGAAAGGAGTTTCCTATGCTACGCTCGATCAATCTCCGCTTATCATAATGATTCTCCATATAGGATCAAAGTGATACCTCCTAAATCCTGGGTTTTTGGATCTATGAGATAGATCTAATTGGATGTTAGGACTCTTACTAGTTGTAGTGAGACGGTATCAACCGATCCTGGGGAGAATCACTGGAAGGGTTCCAGGGTGATAAAGACGACTGAGTGTCAGTCATAGGCATTGTCTTAACCCTCAGTAAAGGGACGGTATGTTGGAAGAGTTCCAAGCTAGATACCGTGACATACTAGACGATAAAGGCTGGATACATCGCTACTTAAGATGCTACCCTAGAGGCTGTTTGGGTGTATATTGGTTCATGAGATGAACCATGTTCCTCCCATTGTGTGACAATGGAGTTGTGGCTTAAGCCAAGGAACGTCCGTCCCATCAGTGATCCAGACATATTCTAAGGCAGTATCACCTGATCATGGAGATGGTTGATCTCTAAGGGATCGAGGTAAGGAGAGTAGACACAGAGGACAAACACAGCGGATCCACTCACAAAGGCCTGTTCCCAGAGAGAGACTATTATGGGATGGTTGAGTATGAGATACTTCAAACCACTGCTACAGATGGCCCTAGTGCAAGTGGGAGATTGTTAGTTATATGTATGCCCTAGAGGCCATTACTGTACATAGGATGTATATTGTAGTGGATGCTGGGACATATATAGGGAGGACTTTCTTGCTATACATGATAGTATGCTATCTGGTTGAACTTTACCTTAACGTGTATACTGATTGTCTCTCTGTTACATGTTGGTAAAGCCCTTAGGATCTGTACTTGACTACCTGGACTATGATGCGGATCATACTAGTGGGGACATGGTAGTCCATAAGTACATCCTTCAAAGTCCCTAGTCGTGGGTGTATCGAGACGGGGCATCGATATACCAGAGTAGACTAGCGTGTACCTTCTCGACCCATACAGATGGGCGATGGATGATCCCATATCCATTGGTGTTTGACATCAGAGATGATATACGGGTGCTCAGTAGAGACTGGGTACACTGGACGGACTCGCCGAGAACTCCCAGATGGTATTATACCTCACGTCAGATGGCAGTTCTCTGGTGACACTGGTACAGAGTAGTCTGTTGACCCGAGATCGTCATAGAGTCTTGTGTGGTTCCCACTGTGTTTTGATTTCCATCTTACCACGTCCAAGAGGGCGTGCAAAACGTTGGTTTTTGGGTACAGTCCCGAGTCACATGGAGGCAATGAGCGATAGGAGGGGATTCGTCTCTCCCGGTATAGGGAGTTGATGTTGCGCTGTGTTCGATTGGCTATAACAGGAAATCCCTGGCCAGGGTTGCTGAGATTTACTGGTAAGTGTTATCAGTAGTTTCTCGAATAGTTATAGACCTCATATCGACACGACTTATCGAGCTATTGGGGTCTGACGTTTACCACCCCTAGGCGAGATATGCGACATATCAGACGATCAGACCGGACTGTACGGTAGTGTTACTGGTCGGATTCACTGGAGTGTGAGCGGGCTTGCTCGTCGATCTTCAGATCGCTCAATACCCGGGTGGCCGTTACGTTTGGCAGACCGCTTGCGGCTTGTGGGTGTTTGATATGATCATCATCTGCTGCCGGCGTATTGACGAGTCTTTAGAGTCCTACACAGAGGTTTCCTGGCTCAAGCGAAACGAAATAGGAGCGCATATGAGATATGTGCGGGACCGAGAATGATGCGTGTATGTGATACCGCATTCCATTCTTGCGATGAATGTATCGGAAAGGTTGTATGCGATATAACCTAGTTATCGATTCAAGCGTTGATTCGATAAGCCGATACATTGAATACTAGTCGGTTGTGTGCGACATGACCGGATCATTGAATCAAGTGATGATTTAATGATTTAATGCATAATTATATATTTGATATGTTACTTTGCACTAACTAGTATTGGTTCACTTTAAACGGATTTTCTCACTTGGTTTGTGCACATTGTATATGCGATATACTTTTGTACACTTGATTGTATCATGTTTGATGATACATGTTTAACTATAGTTAAGTGTAATGAATTAAGGCATGGTTAATCTAATGATTAGGGTTTTCTTTTTATTACTTATTTATTTATTTATTTATTTTGATTAGATAAGAAAAGAATGGTTGCTAATTTTGGAGTTTAGTTGAAACTTCATGAAGCTTTGACTTTGTAACCATTCTTGTCTTCATCTTAAACCCTAACCATTAAACTAACCTTAGTTAATTCTCTACACTTGACCATGGTTCTAATATGATAAGTATTCATATTCTTTTCTTTTTCTAATTAACTTATCTTATCATCTTTCTTCTTCTTCTTCCTTGAACTTCAAGAAGAAAGCTTACCTCATCAATGGTGATTGATGAATTAGAGTGAGAAATCCAATTCTAAAGTTAACCCAATTCCTATTTCTTCATCCTCTACCTCTTGCCAAGTAGTAGAGTGTGTTTACTTCACAAGTTTCATGACTTGGTGAAGTTGTGAGCTTGATCTAGCGATGCCTCGACGTAGATCATCTTCGGCATGGACATCGACGACCTAGCTTGCCCATTCTCCGACGAAGCCGATCCTAGAGCCCGGATTTGATTTGGAAAGCGGAGAGGACCTCGTTGCGGAGCCGTGGAGGTGGAGCACCAGATTTACAAAGGTTGTATTTCCGTATCTTTTAGTTAAGTGTTAACTAGTTAGCTTTTTCGCCTAGAATTCTAGCAAACGATCCGTAGTTTAGGGTTTGTAGGCACCGTAAAATTTTAATATGGCATGTTCGATGCCTTGTGAGACCTCCTTGGGGTGCCTAGGAACCCTACATGTGAGGCGTTGGCTTAACCCTTCTACGGCTGGACCGTTGGTACTGAGGCATGAACTGGATGTTTTTAAACTTGTTTCATGTGTTGATCTGTATCGGGAAAACTTGGGTGTTCGAATGTTCGATCGGAAAGTTTAATATTTTCTATTTATCCGGAATGGGATACAATAATTGGAATTCAACATTAGTTATGAGATAACTGAATGAATGTTATAAATCTAGTAGTTTAGTCTCACTTGATCGGTTGCCACAGAATTTTGATGCGATCAAAAGTCCGTCGCAATCACGTAGCGTACGCGGATACTCGCCGGGTAAACTTAATAGACAGCTACACCCCATAGCCCCGACCAAGTGACTGTAGGAGAACCCCGTCGCTGAAAGCATCCGTTCGGGTGCTCGCGGTAGCGGTGTTCCGCCTTAGTGCACTTCATCGACGGCATCGGGGGTGCGGCCGTCTACTGAAGTTTGTGACGAGCATTCGATCAGGATGTCGGGAATCTTGTTGAATTGCCCGACTTGATATTGAAAAGAGTTTTCAATAATGAGACTAAAATGCAGGGTTTATAATTGTTAGGCATGCGATGTCTAAGGAATTCATTTGATTAGGCATGTGATGTCTAAAGAGGTTGCGGATTCCAACTGTTGTAGTTTTACACTTTCTTTTCTGTGACCGTAAGTGTAATATATGATATCGCCGGTTTCGTTGCTATATGTCAACGACAATTGGGATGCGCATATTTACTTACGTTGATGACATATGATGTTATGTGTTGCTGGATATGTTATATTGGATCGTCGTGTTTGAATAGACGGGGGTTTTTATGTGAGATGAGTGTTTTTCTTTTTCATTCATGTAAAAACTTGTATGTAATATTCTTTTATTGGGGCACTTCCAGGTTGCGGAAGATGTCACCTTATTGTATATTATTTACTTTTCCGCACTAGGATCGACCCAAGGAGGGGAGCACAAGTAACCGGGTTCTGGAGTCCAGTAGGAGACCAACTCGAGGAGTCGAGTCCGGGTCTCCTAACTCTAGAATTGGTAGGGTTGCTTGCCGCTCTCGTAGGGGTCTAGGGGTGTGGGTTTGGTTATTCATCACGACCGTGGAATCCGTGTTTTATACTGGCTCGTATTGAAAACACGGACGTCCTAGTATATCCAATATTTCATATGATTCTTCTGCTGCGATATCTGTGATGTGATCATGTGATATGTTCTGTGATGGATACTGTATATAGTATATATGATATATTATATAGATGTTACTTATGTTTTACACCCGCGCTAGCCCTGCCCCGCTCTGCCGTTAGTTACCTAACCTAACGGTGCACGAGGGGACATCGAGGCGAATGCGGATGGCATAAGTGTACGTCGTATTTATCTGTGATGTTTAGGTATTTAAATGATGGGACTTCATTAATGTGATTAATGAAATAAAAGAAACCTAAAGATGTTGTAGAATCGAATTTCAAAATAAAAAGGTAGCTACAGTTCTTGCTTTGCACAGCGGTATGTAAGTCGATGTACAACACCCCACGACTTGCGGGGAGGCGGAAATATGAAAAAACGATCTTGTTCTTTGCTTAAACATCGACTAACCGCACGAATCGAAGCTAAACGATAACTAACATCAAACATAGTTGTTAACAACTACTATGTAAAGGGATTATACCTAAAGAACCGTGTCCTTCATCTTTACGAACTCCACCTCCTCCTCGGCCTTCTCGAAGTAGTAGACGATCCACCCGAGAGCTTTACTCCAAGCTTAGCCTCTAAACTTGAGGCAACTAAACTTCTTTAAGTGCTAATCAAAGAAGCTAGGTGAAATAGAGTGAGGGTTATGGTTTAATAAGTCTAACTAATCCTTGTACTCAACACATGAGAGGGGAGAATTAGGGTTTGAAGAGGGAGAGCTTGAGGAGAGAGAAGGTGAAGATAATAATCAAGTGAGAATAATGAGTTATCATAATATATATCAAGCATTTCTTTTTATCAAGAAAAGAAAAGAAAATGATTTACAACCATGCTTGATAAATATCTAGTGGTGATTCATCTCCATGAGTCATTAAGCAATTATGAAGCATTAATGACATGGATGAATCATCCATATGACTCACTAATCACATTCATTGTATATGCTACCTAAACCTCCTTAGTCACCATCTTCTAGAAGTTTCTCGCGCAATTACGAGAACGCCCCTCCTTTCCGCAAAAATACGGAAAAACTTTAGACTGTATAAATCCAATAACCGGATACCAGTAACTGGCTTAAACCAAAGGCGACTGGTAAAAACTGTCCGAAAGTCGTACGTGCGTAAACACACGTATGCGTCCGAACCCTTGTCGTAAAACCATACGACCTCTATATCGTTTCGCCCGGAGTAGGGAAACTCTCTGTGTGGGACTCTAGAGACTCGACTACTACGCTGGCAGTGGGTTTAACCACAGACCGCAAGCGGCACTAGCTGTACGTAACGGTCCCCAGGTAGATGTCGATAAGAAGGCCGATGAGGAAACCCATCCGAACTCCTACTGAGTCTGATGTGACAATCTCCGTGCAGTCCGGTCCGTTCGTCTAAGACTATCGCATATCGGGCCTAGGGGGCGGCAAGCGTCAGTCCCTTAATAGCGGTATAAGTCGTGTCGGAGCGAAGCCCATTACACCCTGAGAAACTACTGGAACCTACCAGCAAATCTCGCTTGCCCTGGCCAGGGACTTTGCGTAATGGCTCTCTGACACAGCGCGATATCAACCCCCAATACCGGGAGAGACGAATCCTGTCTAACCGCCACTGCCTCCAAGTGCTCGGGACTGCACCCAACTGCTACCTGTTTGCACGACTCCTTTGAGCCGTGGTAGGGTAGCAATCTAAGAACAGTGGGACACACTCGAGGCGAAGTAGCAGTGTCAAGTCTGCGGACTATGCTGTACTCATGTCACCTGGGAACTGTTCACTGACAACTGGTATAAAACCAACCAACAGTTCCCTGTGAGTCCTGTCCGGTGTACCCGTAACCTAACGAGCACCTGCATACTATCTCCAGTACGACGTACTGACGGCTATGGGACAGACCATCTCCCCAACTGGGATGAGAAGCGTACACAATAGTCTACTCCGGAGTATCGATGCCTTGTCTCGATAATCCAACAACTAGGGACCTGAATAAGGATGTGCTTGTAGACTACCCAGCCCTCACTAGTGTGACTGCCATCACAACGCTGGTAGTCAAGAAAGATCCTTAGAGCTCTATCAATACGTATACTCACATATTAAGATAGAAAAACCAAGTAGCATACTACCATGTTTAGCAAGACTGTTATATACATGTGAATATCCCAAGCTTCCATTAAGTAATATACAAACTAGTATGATACAATAATGGCCTTCTAGGGCATAAACACTAACAATCTCCCACTTGCACTAGGGCCATGTACTGGCGTATCGAAGACCGATGATCTCGAGTAGCCTCTCGAACTGAATCTGAGGTAGGGCCTTTGTGAATGGATCAGCAATGTTCTCTTCAGAAGCAACTCTCCGAACCTCGATCTCCTGACGATCAATGATCTCCCTGATTAGGTGATACCGCCTTAAGATGTGTCTGGACTTCTGATGGGACCTTGGTTCCTTTGCTAAAGCTATAGCTCCGTTGTTGTCGCAATACAGAGGTATTGGATCAACTATGGTAGGAACCACCTGAAGTTCTGTTAGGAACTTCTTCATCCAGACTGCTTCTTTTGCGGTATCGCAAGCAGCTATATACTCCGCTTCCATCGTTGAGTCAGCAACGGTGTCCTGCTTGGAGCTCTTCCAGCATACCGCCCCTCCATTGAGGGTAAAGACATAACCCGACATGGACTTGGAATCGTCCTTATCACTCTGAAAGCCAGAATCAGCAAAGGCCTCCAACCTGAGGTCTTTTCCTCCGTAAACCAAGAACATCTCCTTAGTCCTTCTCAGGTACTTGAGAATGTTCTTTACTGCTATCCAGTGCTTCTCCCCTGGGTCTGACTGATACCGGCTTACCACGCTCAGTGCGTAAGCTACATCTGGTCTGGTGCACAACATCGCATACATTATAGAGCCTACCGCAGAAGCGTAGGGTATAATAGACATGTGTTCCCTTTCCAAATCAGTCTTGGGAGACATCTCTTTGGAGAGGGTGATTCCGTGACAAGCCAGTAGATTACCGCGCTTAGAATCTTCCATACTGAATCTTTTCAGTACAGTGTCGATATACCTGGACTGCGAAAGTCCCAACATTCTCTTGGATCTATCACGATAGATCCGGATCCCCAGAATGTAAGAGGCATCACCCAGGTCTTTCATGGAGAACCTGTGTGACAAGAATCCTTTGACAGATTGTAGCATAGGAATGTCATTTCCTATTAATAGAATGTCATCCACGTACAAGACGAGGAATACGACACTTCTGGCTACAACTTTACTATATATGCACGGTTCATCTGGATTTTTGATAAAGTCATATTCTTTGACTGTCTCATCAAAACAGATGTTCCAACTCCGCGATGCCTGCTTTAGTCCATAAATGGACTTAAGCAGCTTGCATACTTTCCCGCTGCTCCCACTCTGATTGAAACCCTCTGGCTGATCCATATAGACGCACTCTTCTAAATTTCCATTCAGAAAAGCCGTCTTTACGTCCATCTGCCAGATTTCATAATCATGGAAGGCAGCAATAGTAAGAAGGACCCGAATGGATTTGAGCATAGCCACTGGAGAAAAAGTTTTGTCATAGTCCAAACCAGGTCTTTGACGAAAACCCTTTGCAACAAGTCTAGCCTTATAGGTTTCCACCTGTCCATCTACACCAATCTTTTTCTTGAAGATCCATTTGCATCCTATGGGTTTTACCCCATCTGGAGCAAAGTCCAAAGTCCATACTTTGTTAGTGTACATGGACTCCATTTCGGTCCGCATTGCATCTAGCCATCGTACCGAGTCGCCGCTCTGGATGGCCTGCTGGAAGTCAGTAGGTTCATCATCATCTATGATGCAATCCTCTCTATCCCCATCTATGAGAAAATCGTAGTATCTCTCAGGCGGATGAGACGGCCTACTACTCCTGCGGAGGGGTGCGGGAATGTCCTGTTCTTCTTGAACTACTGGTTCTACCAAACTTTCAGTAGCAGTTTGTGGTTCTGGAATTTCTTCCAGTTCTATTTCGCTCCCACTTATTTCCTTTTCTAAAAACTGATGTTCCAGAAAATGGGCATTACGAGAAACAAAAACCTTTTGTTCCTCTGCGTAATAGAAATAATATCCCTTGGAGTTCTTTGGATATCCTACAAACATACATTTTACTGATCGTGCCTCGAGCTTGTCCACATGCTGCTTTTTAACAAAAGCTGGACATCCCCAAATCTTCATATGTTGAAGATGGGGTTTTTTCCCAGTCCACATCTGATATGGAGTGGTAGGCACAGTCTTGGTAGGAGCCCTGTTCAAAAGATATGCCGCTGATTCTAGCGCATAACCCCAGAAAGATCGCGGTAACTCAGCATTACTCATCATGGATCGTACCATATCCAATAGGGTACGATTCCGTCTCTCTGATACACCATTATGCTGTGGAGTGTATGGAGGAGTAAGCTGAGAGAGAATTCCTTTCTCTTTTAGGTAACCTAGGAACTCGGCACTCAAGTATTCACCACCTCGATCAGATCTAAGTGTCTTGATACTTTTGCCGGTTTGGTTTTCTACTTTATTCTTATACTCTTGGAATTTCTCAAAAGCCTCGGATTTATGTTTCATCAGATAAATGAATCCGTACCTTGAGTAATCATCCGTGAAAGTAATGAAATAGGAAAAATCACCTCTTGCATGTGTAGACAATGGACCACATACATCACTGTGTATGAGTCCTAAGAGCTCGCTCGCTCTTACTCCTTGTCCAGTAAATGGAGTCTTTGTCATCTTTCCTTTGAGACAAGATTGACAAGTGTCATAAGTTTGATATTCGAACGAGTCCAAATATCCTTCTCTATGCAACTTAGTCAACCTTTTCTCATTGATGTGACCCAGTCTACAATGCCATAAGAAAGCTTTATTTAAATCTGGAGACTTTCTTTTTAGTGTGTTCTGGACGTTGAAAATTTGGAGTTGGTTTAAAACATATATACCGTTATTTAGTGTACCGGACCCAATCAAACCATGATTAAGGTGGATGTTAACAACATCTCTTACAAACGTGAAATCATAACCTTTATTTGATAACAAGGAAACTGATATGATATTACACGTTAAGCTTGGTACAAAAAAATAGTTATGTAAAACCAAAATATGTCCATTCGTCAATCCCAGGTGATAATCCCCGACGGACGCAGCTCCCACGCTAGCTCCATTAGCAACCTTTAGGGTCATATCACCTTCCTTCAGCACTCTACAGTTTCTCAGTGCCTGCAATGAATTGCAAATATGAGATCCTGATCCGGTATCCAATACCCAGGAAGTAGAGTTGATCGACAGACAATTCTCAATTACAAACACACCTGAATTCGAAGCCACAGCTTGCTTCGGTTCCTGGTTCTTGGCGTTCCACGCCTTGCAATCCTTCTTCCAGTGCCCTTTCCTGTGACAATGGAAGCACTCATCCTGGCCAACTACCGGTACCGTAAACTTTTTCTTTCCCTTCCCTCCCACCTTACTAACACCTCCTCTAGGTTTGGTGGCGGCCTTCTTCTTCCTTCCTTTGGCCCTAGCCTTGGACCCGGAAGAAGATGCACCGCTAACAAACATAGCGGGTGTTTCCCTTGCTTTCTGCAAGGTGCCCTCTGCACTCCTTAACATGTTCAGGAGTTCCTGAAGTTCAACTTCTTTTCTTTGAAGGTTGAAGTTCAGGATAAACTGGGCGTAGGTGTGAGGAAGGGACTGGAGAATAAGGTCTGTATAGAGCTCATTATCCAAAGTCGTCCCAAGGTCTGCGAGCTCTTCAATATAGCCGATCATCTTTAGGAATGTTCTCCTACCAATGACCCGACAGCCAACCTCGCTCGAAACAAGTTCTTAGAGGTCTCGTATCTTGCTATACGAGATTGCTCTCCATAAAGTTCCTTTGTATGGAGAAATATGCCATCTAGGTTCATATCCTCGTGCCTCCTCTGATGTTCATTGTTCATTGAGGCAAGCACGATGCACTTGGCTTTCGCGCAATCTAAATCCCAGGTTTTGTGGATTTCCTTATCCGCATTGCTGGATTTGGGACCAGGGACAGCAGGTGCCGTAGCGGTGAGGACGTACCCCAGTTTGTCATAGGTCAAAGCCATTTTGACATTCCGCAGCCAATCTTTATAGTTTGGCCCTGTCAGTATATTTTTCTCTAAAAGTAACTTAAGTCCAGTCGTTTTCAGGGTCGTTGCAATTAGGAGAGAGAGAAGAAAACTCTTTAGCATGATGCTCTTGCAAGTTTAGAGTGGTTTTTAATTTATCTAAACTGGATGGCTCCCACTGTTTCTCGAATCCTTCATCAAACCATAAAAGAAGAATTAGCCAGGACTATTCTCACTGTACAATACTTGCTTAACCGTTCAGCCAGGCTAGTGTCGATACTTCGAGGGAGGTTTTCCAACGCTTTCGCGAAGTTCCTTAATTAAATAACCTCTTTTCTCTGGGGGCGTAACCCCGCTGACACCTTTCTTGACACCTACTTGGTTTATAGCATTGATCGTTAAGTGACGAATCTCCTGATAAGTAGCATATACTCACAGTAGGATCGGGATCCAAATATCATCGTATGATAATGTTGAAGGAATCCTACCAATATTCATCAAACTCCAAATGGTATGCAACTCTTTGCAAATTTCAGTTTCTTTAAAAATTCCCGATATATATTTTTGCCCCATGCTCTTATGACCTTGGCTTTGGTCAAAATGTCATAAGTCACATGTCAAGTTCTACCCGTCATTATCTTGTCAATTTGAACCCATCCGTATATACCCCTGACTTTGGTCAAATGATAATACGACTGTCCCAAACTAACTCATCTATCTTATGCAACAAATGAAAACCCAGCAGCTACCAAACACTATGCCTTGACTTTGGCCAAAATGCATAGCTTGAATACTACTGAATACCCAAATGAAATGACGGAGGGCTACGAATGGTTTTGGCGAAACCGTGGACGTAGTGAACTTGATATAACCGAAGGAACCTGATAGCTTTTTAAAAGGAGTGGTTAAAGCTCCGCATTTAAAAATATCTGGTTTTTAAAATTAACCGAGTGGTTTCTTTTAAATTGTTCCAACGATTAAACTTTTGGTTTATTTTCTTTGCATTATAAATAATGCGTCCCATCATTAACCTATCATTGCAGAAAACAACGAAAATACAACGTCCTCTTATGCCATCCGCATTCGCCACGGGGTCCCGTCATCACCCGTTAGGTTACTTAACTAACGACAGAGCGGGGGCTGGGCTAGCGCGGGTGTAAAACATAAGTGACGTCTAAATAGCTATCATATATAGATATTGTACATTCGTCAGACGCAATAATAGGCATTCCAGATCACAGATGAACTTTATTGGATTTGCAAGCAATCCGTGTTTGTTTTGAGCCTTCAACAAAAGACGGATTACACAGTTGTGATGAATAGCCATTACCCTACCCAAGACTCCAACGGGTACGGCAAACTACCCGCCCGGCAGTTTGTGCACCCCACCTCGGGTTTGTCCTAGGAGCAAAAACAGTAAAATGAAATAATACAACGGTGGCTACAACCGCAACCTGGATGTGCCCCGCAAAATAATATTACAACAAATTACATTTACATCAAATGAATTAAATAATAACCCATCACATAACCCCGGCTATACATCACAACAGTCCAACACAGTTCATATTCACAAACAGATAAAAAACCATTACAGAAATGTGCAACCCCCTGCCAACCGACATACTAGCAGTTAGGGGAGGTTTACTAACACATTATACAAACACAGATATAATCCAACAAGCAAATACTGTATAATTTCGATCGATTAAACACTTTTAATTTTGCTCCAATACTTCTCTGTAAATCTGAAACCTGAGCAAAAATAAAAAACTTCCAGAAAATACCAAATATCACAGAGAAGCAACACAGGAAAATTGGGTTCCTGAATCGCCAACTCGGCGGCGGAAGCGCGGCGGATCGGTACGATCCGCCGCGGTTCCGCGACGCTTTAGGCGATTCAGGGGCCCAAATTTCTTGGGTGTTCTTCTACTGTCTTTTTAAGCTTTCTGAACCTCCCTGAAAAATTTTTGGACTTCATTTAAAAATCGACAGAAACTTGTGATTTCGGGGTTTTCCGGTTTCGTTTTTTCCGCTCGAAATTCATACAAATTTGCAAGTAAGTTATTTATTGTTTAGCGAGGCTCTGATACCACTGTAAGTCGATGTACAACACCCCACGACTGTAAGTGCACGGTGGCGCCCCGGCCGTCAATCCGACGGCCAATTGCGGAAACGGTGAATAACTTAAATTTTGCGAACTTAGCAAACCGGCACCACCGCGCACTATAACCCGGATCGAACCATTAACTAGTCCTAGCTATCAACAAGAAAGGGAATAGAGATATACCGACGATCCAAGTCCTCCGGTCTTCTCGTCATGGTCCCGATCTCCTGCGGAAAATCCTGCCTCCTCCTCGTCGCCGGAAATGCACCACATCGTCTACTTTGTTTA
This sequence comes from Agapanthus africanus, assembly GCA_030015575.1. Taxonomy (NCBI): domain Eukaryota; kingdom Viridiplantae; phylum Streptophyta; class Magnoliopsida; order Asparagales; family Amaryllidaceae; genus Agapanthus; species Agapanthus africanus. Next base: position 406,481,219 of record CM057347.1, on the reverse strand, counting down.
CGGGCTCCCACCTCAATGCCGAGGCAACTCGGGCACGAAGCCGGCTACTCGACGTGCCCAAGATTTGCTGTAGAATGTTTAGTAGAACTTGTGTCTCACTTTTGGGGTTATCGGAATCACCCTTTTGGTGGAGGAATGATACAAGGAGTATGTGGAGGAGTTTTTGGATTTTGGAACATGAAATGAACCACAAAACCCACACTACAATTTTTGGACAGCCCCCTATAGGACTTGGCCGGCCATGCATGTGAGAGGGTGAGTGAGAATGAGGGAGAAGTGTGATAGAATGAGAAAGCCATCCAATAATACAATGGAGAGAGAAAAGAATGCCATCATGCAAAAAGAATCATCACAAAAACAAACCCACACTCAACACCACCATCATCACCTCCCAAAGTCCAACCATGATGAGAAAAGAAAAGTCAATGATGGTGCACATCATGAAAACCATCATGATGCTACAATAAGCAAAGACCCCCTCCACAAAAGCCTATTTGCAACAATGCAAATAAACCCTCCTCCACCAATCTTCGGCCAATGAACGGAACAATGGAAATCGGCCGAAACGGAAAGCAAACTGGCAACTCCAGAAAACTGGTCCCGTAATAAATTACAGGAAAACCCCGATACTGTGCATACACACCCGCATCTGTATTTCGACCGAAATACAAATGCAATGAGACAAAATCTACACTGTACTATACTAGGATCCGGCTTAAACCAAAGCCGGCTAGTAATATCTGTTCGATCCTGATCCGTGCAATACCGCACGTATCTGATCGAACCCTGCCATATAACCATACGGCCTATAGTACAAACTGTCCGATCCTGATCCGTGCAATACCGCACGTATCTGATCGGACCTTGCCATATCTCCATACGGCCTCTACAACATTTCGCCCGAAAGCTGAGTAACTGAATGTGGGGGACTCTAAAGACTCATCAACACCTTGGTTGTGGATTTAACCACTAGCACGTCAGAGGTATAAGCCAATACGTAACGGGCTACCAGGTACTGACTAAAAGGGATGTCTGTGAGCGAACTCAGCCTGACAAACCTACTGAGCCTGTCAGTGACAATATCCGTACAGTCCGGTCCGTTCGTCTATGAGTATCGCATGGCGGGCCTAGGGGGTTGGTAAAAGTCAGACCCCCAAAAGCGGTACAAGTCGTGTCGGAGTGTAGCCCAGAACACCCTGAGATACTACTAGAATACCTACCAGTAAATCTCCTTGCCTTGGCCAAGGACTTTGTGTAATGGCTCTCCTAGACACAGCACGACCTCACCCCCAATACCGGGAGAGACGAACCCCTGAAGATACGCTCACTGCCTCCATGTGGCTCGGGACTGTACCCAACTAAAACCTGTTTGCACGACTCCTTTGAGCCGTGGTAGGGTAGTAATCAAAGTACAGTGGGAACTCACACGAGACAAATGACGATCCCCAGGTCGATGAACTAACCTGCACACATGTCACCAGGGAACTGCCATCTGACGTCTGGTATATGACCAACTAGCATGTTCCCGGCGAGTCCTGTCCGGTGTACTCATAACCCAATGAGCACCTGTATACATCTTAGGTGATCCAACTGACACCAGTGGCTTGTGAGACCGGCCACCGCCCCTCGTCGGGGTCTCGACTGTATACACTAGTCTACTAATGGAGTATCGATGCCCAGTCTCGAAACTCCCACGACTAGGGACCTTTTAAGGATAAGCTTATAGACCCCCAGCTCCCACTTATATGATCGCCCTCATACTGCTGGTGGTCAAGCAAGAATCCTAGGGGCTCTATCAACGTGTAATAGCGACGTGTCAGGTCACCTAAAGCAGTACACGATGATAAAGGTAAACCAGATAGCATACTATCATCTCGAGTAAGATTGTCCTACCGGGATAGGTCCTCCATCAATCATTACAATCACGTACCTGTGACCTAATAATTGACTCTGAGGGCACTATCTCCAACAATCTCCCACTTGAACTCAAGGCTAATTATTGCGATGTCGCATACTCACAGCTCGTGTGATACCGAACATCCAACTCCTCTACTAGTCAGTCTCACAAAGCTCGTTTGCGGAACTATTGCGTTCGAGGAATAGCCTCAGTGAGTGGATCCGCTTAGTTGTTTCTTTCTATGTCTCTCTACATCTCAAGTTCGCGGAGAAAGCCATCTCCCGAAAAGAGCAATACCTGTCTCAGAATATGTCTGGATGTCTGATGGGACCTAGCTCATAAATGAACTCCAAATCCAAACTTCTTAGACTGTATCGTCAACTGAACTTAATCAGTATCCTGCGCGCCATGCCTCCCTCAGTATTGCCTTGGACCACCTGTCCAAAATACTGCCCCTCATCAGAAGGAAAACTATAACTTTGACAACCTCCTTGTCGTCCATGTCACCTTGGAAGCCTGGAATGATAACTGTCTCCTGAATGAGGCTGTCGTTATCATCTCCCTAGAACATCCACTTATGTTCTAAAACTGCTTCCGACTGTTTCTCTAGGATTGGATTAATGTCAACTTATTGCATCTAGTGCAAGAACAACATCTGGTGTGGTACTTGACATCTCACGATTGACTCAATTGCCTGAGCAAGTGATCTGCCAATCATGCCCGTCCCTCTCCCCTTTAGTCTGTAAGACACCTTTGGAGAGGGTGACTCCATTACCTGCAGGTACACTACCGTGCCAGGAGTCGTCCATCCTAAATACTCTTAGAATGCTGTCAAGTACCCTGATTGGGAAACCACCCAAATCTAGATCTAAGACCATAGATCTAGTAACCAGTATGTCTGATATAAAATCCATTTCCTTTGTGGAGAAACAACTGTGTGACGACCAAAGTATAACCGATCGTAGTGTAGGAGTTTCCTTTCCTACTCTGTGTATGTCATCCAAACACCATGACATCGCACCCTACTACCTTCTCAACTGATCCATCCCCTATTCTGATGAAGTCAAACCCATGACTGTCATATCAGAAATTGATGATCTATCTCCGCTACATCTGCTCTAGTCTATAAATAGACATAAGCAACCTGTCCACCAATGCTTCCGCTGCTCCCACTGACTACGACAACCCTCTGGCAGATTCATATAGACGTACACTTCTAAAACTGGTTTAGAACGACGCTATACTCATCCTCCCGCCGGGTCTCGTAACCTGGAACAACAGCAATGGCAATTGTGGGTAAACAAGAACTTCCCTGTCACCGTCCTTGAGGCTACCGTAGTGCCTCTCGGGTGCCTGAAGTTACCCACCTTATCTGCGGAGTGGCCAATGGAATGTCAAATCAGATTGAATCTTTAGGTTCCTTATCAAATCTTCAGTAATCGTTTGCGGTTCTGGAATCACTTCCAGTTCTACCATACTCCCACTACTGTTTTCTGAAAAATAACCATTTCTTTTAAAATGTGGCGAGTTAAGAACAATATCACTATTGATCTTCCAGATGGTAGAAAATCAACCCTTGTCATAGCCTGGGTCGATCCACAAACAGCCATTACAGAAACGTGCCTTGAGTTATCCAGAGTCTGGTTTTAATCACAAGCTGGACAACTCCCCGTACCTTAACAATGTTAAGATATGAACTGTACTATATCCAATATAGAACCAGAGGCACTGATTTAATTGAACCAGATTCAAATCATGCAGCTGTCTCCAGTGCATGTCAACTAAATGGAGAGAGGCCGATCAGCGTTACTCAACTTAGGAATGCTTCCAATTATGAGTAACCTGAAAGAGAAGCAATTTCTCTTTATCATTACTATCAACTGAATACCATACACAAGTATCTACATCTTCGATCACCTTGAAGAATCCCGATACTTGCTACACCTGGTTCTCTACTCTATTCAAATACCTATAACTCCTCAAAACTTAGACCCTGTGTTTCTACGAAACACATGTCTAAGAACTAGAGAAGTTAAAAGTAAACAGAATATAGTATGAGGACCAACCCCTCTGTCCAAATGGACACTGGAAAACATACAATACTTTGTATAAGTCCGCTGAGTCTTACAACTCTTTCACTGTGTGTCGTAGGTTGAAAACTGTACTTATGGTTAAGAAGAATTACACCGCTGTTTAATGCTCCTTACCTAACCATCCACTGATATAGGTAAATGTCATCGACATAATATCAAAAGGTATATCTCACTCTATGAAAATAGACGTACAGATATATCAATTTGAAATTGGTGCACAACAGCGGATATTCAAAACCAAATATTTGCCGACCGGCAAACAGCCCAGGTGATCTCCTCAAATATCACCGATTACAACGAATCCCGATATAATGAGGATGATCACCCAATTCCCAATAACTTACTCCCACTCATCATCTGTAAAACTATACAGATGTGAGAATCATACCTGGTAAATACATACCCTGGAGTAAGTATCTAATCGGGAAATCAGTTTTCTTTTAACAGTACACAGTGAACTGAAACATTGAAATGTTTCGATGGGGTATCCTGGTATTCCTAGTAATGCCTCTACCATTATCCAGATTCACAACTATAACCGTATAATTCTTTGCCACCTCTCCAAATCCCTTCATATATCTTTAGTCATTACCTTCTGTACACCCTTTTAGGCCAAATGGTTTTCTTCCTTCCCTACCGTTCGGCACCAGCCTATGGTTTGGAAGAAGACTATCCAAAAAGCATAAAGGGTGTACTGTCCTAATCTTAGGAGCACTCGTATCGCGAGAGAAGGTGAAGATAAAAGACACCTGAATGTACTTTATTCCTATTTCCCCTGAACCAGGATCCATCCCCGAACTGGAACAAGTTCCTTTCGAGTTCGTATATAACCATACGATGGATTATCCAATAAAATGGGATCTTCGTAGTGATACGGAGTGTCCTGGAGAAATGCAAAGGTGATTTAGGATTGGCGAAGAAAAACTTGGTTTGGTCGTGAATATCAGTCGCAATTTACTTTGCCCTCTTACTAATCCCTTTCTTTGTCTGAACTTAATACCTTCTGTACACCGTTTAGGCTAACTGGTTTTCTTCATTCCCTACCGGTCGGCACCAACCTATGGTTTGGAAGAAGACTATCCAATTTGCATAATAGGTGTACTGCTCCTAAACTAAGGAGTACTCGCAACCTGAGAGAGGGTGAAAAGAAAAGACAACTGAATAATCCTATCCGTTTTCTCCAGAACCGGAAACCATCCTCGAATCCCTTCGAGTTCGTATCTAACCATACGATGGTTTTGTCCAATGGAAGTGGACGTTCGCAGTAATACGGGGTGTCCTGGAGAAAAGGGTAAAAGTAGGAGTGGCAATGAGGTCTGCAACTCTGACAATCCAAAAGCCAGTGTTTAAGAAGGTTCGGTCAACTTGGTCACTGAGTCAAAGTCTTAGGGTCGGGTCAATGGTCGCTGCCAAAGAGAGAGAGAAAAGAAACACTCAGCGTGCACTCTAACCTAGATCAGAATGGTCACCAATTTATCTAATCTGGAAACCTCCCACTGTACCTCAAATTCTCCTCCAAACCTGAAAGAAGAATTAGTCGGGGTTACCCGAGGAGTAAACTAACTCATCAGTGGGAATCGGGATCCAACTATCATTGCATGATAACGTGACGGAATCCGCTCACGCTATCACACTCCAGAAGGTATGCGCATATCTGGCAAGTTTCAGTTCTTTTGAAACTCCCGATGTGATTTCTGCCCCATGCTCTTATGACCTTGACTTTGGCCAACATATCATAAGTCACATGTCAAGTTCTACCCGTCATTCTCCAGGTTAATTTGAATCCACCCGTACATACCCTTGACTTTGGCCAAAATGGCAGTACGACTGTCCCAAACAAACGCATCTATCTATGCTGCATATGAATACCCCAATAGCTACCAATCACTGTGCCTTGACTTTGGCCAACATACACAGCTTGAATACTATTGACCACCCATATGAAACGACGGAGGGCTACGAATGGTTTCTGGCGAAAACCTTTAACGTAATGAACTTGATATCGTCGAAGGAACGGATAGCTTTTTTAAAAATATAGTGACGAAAACCGTTGCTAAAGAGGTCACTCCCGGTGAAGGGATCTCGGCTCTTTCCCCGTAGAATGGGGTGCAGGATATTCCAAATGAATACCGCGATGCAAAGCAAAAGTAATCGGCTATAGTGAAGTTAATGCCCTGACGCAAACTTCTGTCCAAGGGGTCACTCCCGGTGAAGGGATCTCGGCCCTTGCCTCGTCGACTGAGGAGCAGGATATTCTAATGAATACCACGATGCAAAACAAAAGTAAACGTCCTTGCAATAACAGCTTTTTGAAAAGTGTTCCAACAACATCAGATTAGGTTTGTTTTTAACTTGCATTGATCCAAATCAATGCAGTCCCATCAATTGATCACACCAAAAAGAACGAAAATATACTGATGTACGTATATGCCATCCGCATTCGCCACTGGGTCCCGTCATTACCCGTTAGGTTAGCTTACTAACGACAGAGCGGGGACTGGACTAGCGCGGATGCAAAACATATACTACATCTACTAATATATATACCAATATATAGTATTCGCTCAAGGCGTGAATAAAAAGCAACATCACAGAAATGTACAGCATCACAGAAACAATGCAGATATCTGGGATCCCCGGGTTTCACAGAGCCACTGCTGAAACCCGACGTTCCCCTGGTCGTGTGGATAACCTGTGCAATGAAATCCTAGACCCCTACGGGCGCGGCAAGTCACCCGCCAAAACCTGAAGCGAGGCGGCCCCCTTCATCTCCGTGAATGGACCACCCAGCACTTCACGGAATCCGGTAACTTGGGCACCCTTCCTGGGTCAACCTGTACCCCCTACGAGTGCGGCGAATAGCCCGCCAATCCTAGAGTGAAGCCCCCTCCGTCTCAATGCCATGAGATGCGGGCTTGTTGCCCTCCAGAACCCGGCTATCCGTGCACCCCTCCGCGGGGCAATCCTAGTACAAAAAATAAAATATACATACACCGGGTACATCGACCGCAACCAGGTCGTGTCCCAAAAGAATAATACAAACAGGCAGTGACGGCAGTCCACATGTCGGACGCTCGCCCCGCAATATCAAATGTACATAATACAACCACAACTGTACTAGCATTGCATCCAGGCTATCCCTACGACCGATCCGCAACAACACAGCAAATACATAGAACATCAACGTGAAAGTCACGTTCGCAAATCCGTCTAACCGGGCTATAGCAGTTAGACAGGATTTACCGATCGAGTGACATTCACGGTCGCAGATATAATGTAAATACTGTGAAAAATGTGTTTAAAATATCCGATCGATCAAAAATTAACAAGTGGGCCCCCAATCAAAACTGTAGCACTCACAGAAATCCTGGGCCCAATTTTAATATTCCAAAACCCATATTTTATGCCCAGAAGGCCTCTGAAAAAAATTGGTGAAGTGATCTCCACAGTGTGCGGCGGAAGGGCGGCGGGAAGGGGGTTTTCGCGGCGGTTCCGCGCTCTCACTGTGGAGTTACTTCGTCGAATTTTTACAGAGCTCTTAGATTTTCCAGTGCATCAATATTTTACAACCTGAAAAATTTTTCGACACCAAAAATTTCCAACAGAAAACTGATGCTAACAAAAATGTAGTTTTGGAACATTCGATCGATCGAAACAGAAAAACACACTACACCAAGATAGACTAAGTTAATGGCGAGGCTTTGATACCACTGTAAGTGCACGGCGGCGCCCCGGCCGTCAATCCGACGGCCAATTGCGGAAACGGTGAATAACTTAAATTTTGCGAACTTAGCAAACCGGCACCACCGCGCACTATAACCCGGATCGAACCATTAACTAGTCCTAGCTATCAACAAGAAAGGGAATAGAGATATACCGACGATCCAAGTCCTCCGGTCTTCTCGTCATGGTCCCGATCTCCTGCGGAAAATCCTGCCTCCTCCTCGTCGCCGGAAATGCACCACATCGTCTACTTTGTTTACGGGCTCCCACCTCAATGCCGAGGCAACTCGGGCACGAAGCCGGCTACTCGACGTGCCCAAGATTTGCTGTAGAATGTTTAGTAGAACTTGTGTCTCACTTTTGGGGTTATCGGAATCACCCTTTTGGTGGAGGAATGATACAAGGAGTATGTGGAGGAGTTTTTGGATTTTGGAACATGAAATGAACCACAAAACCCACACTACAATTTTTGGACAGCCCCCTATAGGACTTGGCCGGCCATGCATGTGAGAGGGTGAGTGAGAATGAGGGAGAAGTGTGATAGAATGAGAAAGCCATCCAATAATACAATGGAGAGAGAAAAGAATGCCATCATGCAAAAAGAATCATCACAAAAACAAACCCACACTCAACACCACCATCATCACCTCCCAAAGTCCAACCATGATGAGAAAAGAAAAGTCAATGATGGTGCACATCATGAAAACCATCATGATGCTACAATAAGCAAAGACCCCCTCCACAAAAGCCTATTTGCAACAATGCAAATAAACCCTCCTCCACCAATCTTCGGCCAATGAACGGAACAATGGAAATCGGCCGAAACGGAAAGCAAACTGGCAACTCCAGAAAACTGGTCCCGTAATAAATTACAGGAAAACCCCGATACTGTGCATACACACCCGCATCTGTATTTCGACCGAAATACAAATGCAATGAGACAAAATCTACACTGTACTATACTAGGATCCGGCTTAAACCAAAGCCGGCTAGTAATATCTGTTCGATCCTGATCCGTGCAATACCGCACGTATCTGATCGAACCCTGCCATATAACCATACGGCCTATAGTACAAACTGTCCGATCCTGATCCGTGCAATACCGCACGTATCTGATCGGACCTTGCCATATCTCCATACGGCCTCTACAACATTTCGCCCGAAAGCTGAGTAACTGAATGTGGGGGACTCTAAAGACTCATCAACACCTTGGTTGTGGATTTAACCACTAGCACGTCAGAGGTATAAGCCAATACGTAACGGGCTACCAGGTACTGACTAAAAGGGATGTCTGTGAGCGAACTCAGCCTGACAAACCTACTGAGCCTGTCAGTGACAATATCCGTACAGTCCGGTCCGTTCGTCTATGAGTATCGCATGGCGGGCCTAGGGGGTTGGTAAAAGTCAGACCCCCAAAAGCGGTACAAGTCGTGTCGGAGTGTAGCCCAGAACAACCTGAGATACTACTGGAATACCTACCAGTAAATCTCCTTGTCTTGGCCAAGGACTTTGTGTAATGGCTCTCCTAGACACAGCACGACCTCACCCCCAATACCGGGAGAGACGAACCCCTGAAGATACGCTCACTGCCTCCATGTGGCTCGGGACTGTACCCAACTAAAACCTGTTTGCACGACTCCTTTGAGCCGTGGTAGGGTAGTAATCAAAGTACAGTGGGAACTCACACGAGACAAATGACGATCCCCAGGTCGATGAACTAACCTGCACACATGTCACGAGGGAACTGCCATCTGACGTATGGTATATGACCAACTAGCATGTTCCCGGCGAGTCCTGTCCGGTGTACTCATAACCCAATGAGCACCTGTATACATCTTAGGTGATCCAACTGACACCAGTGGCTTGTGAGACCGGCCACCGCCCCTCGTCGGGGTCTCGACTGTATACACTAGTCTACTAATGGAGTATCGATGCCCAGTCTCGAAACTCCCACGACTAGGGACCTTTTAAGGATAAGCTTATAGACCCCCAGCTCCCACTTATATGATCGCCCTCATACTGCTGGTGGTCAAGCAAGAATCCTAGGGCTCTATCAACGTGTAATAGCGACGTGTCAGGTCACCTAAAGCAGTACACGATGATAAAGGTAAACCAGATAGCATACTATCATCTCGAGTAAGATTGTCCTACCGGGATAGGTCCTCCATCAATCATTACAATCACGTACCTGTGACCTAATAATTGACTCTGAGGGCACTATCTCCAACAACGACTTGCGGGGAGGCGGAAATATGAAAAAACGATCTTGTTCTTTGCTTAAACATCGACTAACCGCACGAATCGAAGCTAAACGATAACTAACATCAAACATAGTTGTTAACAACTACTATGTAAAGGGATTATACCTAAAGAACCGTGTCCTTCGTCTTTACGAACTCCACCTCCTCCTCGGCCTTCTCGAAGTAGTAGACGATCCACCCGAGAGCTTTACTCCAAGCTTAGCCTCTAAACTTGAGGCAACTAAACTTCTTTAAGTGCTAATCAAAGAAGCTAGGTGAAATAGAGTGAGGGTTATGGTTTAATAAGTCTAACTAATCCTTGTACTCAACACATGAGAGGGGAGGATTAGGGTTTGAAGAGGGAGAGCTTGAGGAGAGAGAAGGTGAAGATAATAATCAAGTGAGAATAATGAGTTATCATAATATATATCAAGCATTTCTTTTTATCAAGAAAAGAAAAGAAAATGATTTACAACCATGCTTGATAAATATCTAGTGGTGATTCATCTCCATGAGTCATTAAGCAATTATGAAGCATTAATGACATGGATGAATCATCCATATGACTCACTAATCACATTCATTGTATATGCTACCTAAACCTCCTTAGTCACCATCTTCTAGAAGCTTCTCGCGCAATTACGAGAACGCCCCTCCTTTCCGCAAAAATACGGAAAAACTTTAGACTGTATAAATCCAATAACCGGATACCAATAACTGGCTTAAACCAAATCCGACTGGTAAAAACTGTCCGAAAGTCGTACGTGCGTAAACACACGTATGCGTCCGAACCCTTGTCGTAAAACCATACGACCTCTATATCGTTTCGCCCGGAGTAGGGAAACTCTCTATGTGGGACTCTAGAGACTCGACTACTACGCTGGCAGTGGGTTTAACCACAGACCGCAAGCGGCACTAGCTGTACGTAACGGTCCCCAGGTAGATGTCGATAAGAAGGCCGATGAGGAAACCCATCCGAACTCCTACTGAGTCTGATATGACAATCTCCGTGCAGCCCGGTCTGTTCGTCTAAGACTATCGCATATCGGGCCTAGGGGGCGGCAAGCGTCAGTCCCCTAATAGCGGTATAAGTCGTCTCGGAGTGAAGCCCATTACACCCTGAGAAACTACTGGAACCTACCAGCAAATCTCGCTTGCCCTGGCCAGGGACTTTGCGTAATGGCTCTCTGACACAGCGCGATATCAACCCCCAATACCGGGAGAGACGAATCCTGTCTAACCGCCACTGCCTCCAAGTGCTCGGGACTGCACCCAACTGCTACCTGTTTGCATGACTCCTTTGAGCCGTGGTAGGGTAGCAATCTAAGAACAGTGGGACACACTCGAGGCGAAGTAGCAGTGTCAAGTCTGCGGACTATGCTGTACTCATGTCACCTGGGAACTGTTCACTGACGACTGGTATAAAACCAACCAACAGTTCCCTGTGAGTCATGTCCGGTGTACCTGTAACCTAACGAGCACCTGCATACTATCTCCAGTACGACGTACTGATGGCTGTGGGACAGACCCTCTCCCCAACTGGGATGAGAAGCGTACACACTAGTCTACTCCGGAGTATCGATGCCCTGTCTCAATAATCCAACGACTATGGACCTGAATAAGGATGTGCTTGTAGACTACCCAGCCCCCACTAGTGTGACTGCCATCACAACGCTGGTAGTCAAGCAAGATCCTTAGAGCTCTATCAATACGTATACTCACATATTAAGATAGAAAAACCAAGTAGCATACTACCATGTTTAGCAAGACTGTTATATACATGTGAATATCCCAAGCTTCCATTAAGTAATATACAAACTAGTATGATACAGTAATGGCCTTCTAGGGCATAAACACTAACAAGGTATATATGATATATCCTGCACCTTATTCGATAAGGAAAGGACCGAGATCCCTTCACCGGGAGTGACTCCTTTAGCAATAACTGGCGGATGCTACACACTCGGTTTGTCTTTTGATTGCTTTTAAGAGCTTTTGCTTTGCACAGTGATATATATGATATATCCCGCACCTCATTCGACGAGGAAAGGACCGACGATCCCTTCACCGGGAGTGACTCCTTTAGCAAAACTAGAAAAGCTTCAAAAACATTCCATTTTAAAAATCATTTGATTCTACAACGATTTCAAGTTCATTACGCAATAGGTTTTCAGAAAAACCTGTCGTAGCCCTCCGTCATTTCAGATAAGTCCTATTTAGTATTCGTGCTACGTTTGTTGACCTCCGTCAAGGCGTAGTGTGCGGTAGCTAACTAGTATTTATCTGCTTATGCATATGATGCAGATTGGATTAGGGTAGTCGTGCGGCCTTGTTGACCTCCGTCAAGGGTCGTGCGGGTGGGTTTAATTCGATCAAGAAATGACGGGTTGAACTTGACTAGTAGCCTATGATTTGTTGACCTCCGTCAAGGTCATAGGACGCTAGGGGCAAAATATTATCGGGAATTTCAAGTGTTGAAATTTGCAATGAGATTGCATACCTTCTATGAGATAGTTGGATCCCGATACCCGCTGCGAGTAAGAGTTACTCCTGGGAGAGTTTTATACATTACAATTAGCCGATCAAGTAGGTGTCTAGAAAGGTGTTAACGGGGTTACGCCTCTGAGAAAACGAGGTTTACATTAATTAGGTTCGTGCGAAAGCACGGGGGACCTCCCTCAAAGTACCGACACTGGCCTGGCTGAAATATTGGCGAACTTGTAGTGTGTAATTAATCTCGGCTAGTCTTTCCTTTTAGGGTTTGAAGGAAGATTTGATAAATAGCAGTGGGAGCCATCCTGATTAGATAAAATAATACCCAATCTATTCTTGCAAGAGCGCACGCTGAGTGTTTTCTTCTCTCTCTCTCCAGGTAGCGACCATATCACGCCTTAATCAAGATAATAATACGGATGTATTGACCGAACCCGCTTGTTATACTGAGCTGGGGAACGTTGGTCCCGCTCCAACTTATAATTGTTATAAGACAGAGCAGGAAATTGGGGATTACCAGAATTCCCGTGCCGCCCAAACGAAGAAAGTGCATGTTGATACATCATCTTCGGGTGTGTTCATTACAAAGAACTGTTTCTCAGTATCCTCCGCATCCTGGGTATATGATACCGGATCAGGATCCCAGATATGTAATCTGTAACATAGGGCTGCAAAAAGATAGAAAAACTGAGAACGGGTGATAAGTTTCATGAGACAGAAAACGGGGCAAGTGTTGCAGCCAAGTCTGTTGGTCACTGTCACCCTGTATTCCAAATACATTGATTCTGAACGAATGTTATTAGATACCGAACCTGATATACAAAATCATATCAGTCTCTTTATTAGTAAAGAAATGATAAAATTTTGTATTGTTGGATGATGTTTTGAACATTTCCTATATCAAAAGTTGATCGGATCAGGCACGTTATCTAAAAGCGTTAAAGTTCTAAATCAAGCTACAGTTCTTAGTATAAAGAACACACACAAGAGGAAGTATTCATAACTGAACAAATCCTTCTTGAGGCATTGTAGACTAGGTCATATCAATGCGACCAGACTAGCTGAAGTTACATATAGATGCATATTTGAAACAGTTTGAATTTACATCTTGTGAAACTTGCCAGTCATGTCACAAAGATATAATGACACCAGCTCTGTTTATTGAAAACAGAGAAAGAGTTAGTGAACTCTTGGGATGATACATGATGATGTATGTAAGGTCCCCTGTCTACACATGCCAAGACCGGTTCTTTGTACTTCATTACATTCTCTGATAATCTCTCGAGATTCAGATCTATGTTCTTGTTGAAACACAAATCCGAACCTTTTGAGATATCGGAATATAAGTTAGAAGTACAGAACCAATATACGGGTATAAGTATTATGTCCTTTGATGTGATCGAGGAGGAGAATACTTGAGCACGGAAATCCTAGACTATTCTAAAGAAGAATGAGATTCTCTCTCAGCATTACTCCTCCGAATACACCATAGCACGATGGTATATCGGGGCGGAGCAATCATACCCTATATGATAAGGTGTGCTCTATGATGAGTACTACTGAGTTGCCTATTTCCTTTTGGGAGTTATGCACTTATGAAGTTGCATACCTATTGAATTAGGTTCAAATCAGTTGCCTACCACTTCATATGTGATATGGAAAGGGAAGAGCCCATCTCTTAAGTTGGTTAAGATTTGGGGTTGTCCGGGCTATGTCTAAAAGCAAAATCCGGACAAGCTCGAGGCAAGGTCTGTGATGTAGAACTGAAAATGTTCCAGCTATACAAACTACGGCTGATGATTTGAAAGAACCAAAGGATTCAATAGTTACCAACGAACCTCAGCCTCTCCGCCGATCTAGTAAGGTTTCTCACCCACCTGAGAGATACTTCTGTTTCTCTATGACAGTGGGAGCGAGGATTGCATCATGAGATGATGACCCAACTAGTTTCGAGCTGGCCATCAGGAGTAGGACTCTGTAAGAATGGCTGGATGCTTAGCGATCTGAGATGGAATCCATATACACCAACAAAGTATGGAATTTGGTTGCTATATCTGAAGGGTTAAATCCCCATCAGGAGCAAGTATATCTTGAGAAGATTACTTGGTGTAGATGGAAAAATTGAGACTTTCAAAGCTAGACTTGTTAAAGCTTTTCGTCATCGACCAGGCGTGGATTATGATGAAACCTTTTCAAGTGGCTATGCTTAAGTCCATCCAGATCCTACTTGCCACGGCTACATACCATGAGTACGATATCTGGCGGTTGGGTGCCATGACTGCTTTTCTAAATGATGTTTTAGAAGAGAACGTCTATAAGTACACAGCCAGAGGGCTTCGTAGACAGTGGGAGCAGCGGAAACGTGTACAAGATACTTTATAGGATAAAGCAGGCATCGCGGAGTTGGAACATCTGTTTTGATATAGTGGTCAAACAGTTTGACATCATCAAAATGGTAGATGAACCTTGTATATACAAAAAGGTAGTAGGGAGTATGGTGATGATCCTCGTAGAGTACGTGGATGACATACTCTTGATGGGGAAGAAGTTTCCTATGCTACGCTCGGTCAATCTCCGCTCATCACAATGATTCTCCATATAGGATCAAAGTGATACCTCCTAAGTCCTGGGTTTTGGATCTATGAGATAGATCTAATTGGATGTTAGGATTCTCACTAGTTGTAGTGAGATGGTATCAACCGATCCTGAGGAGAATCACTGGAAGGGTTCCAGGGTGATAAGGACGACTGAAAGTCAGTCACAGGCATTGTCTTTACCCTCAGTAAAGGGACGGTATGTTGGAAGAGTTCCAACCTAGATACCGTGGCATACTAGACGATTAAGGCTAGATACATCGCTGCTTAAGATGCTACCAAAGAGGTTGTCTGGGTGTATATTAGTTCATGAGATGAACTTAGTTCCTCCCATTGTGTGACAATGGAGTTGTGGCTTATGCCAAGGAACGTCCGTCCCATCAGTGATCCAGATTTATTCTAAGGCAGTATCACCTGATCATGGAGATGGTTGATCTCCAAGGAGATCGAGGTTAGGAGAGTAGACTCAGAGGACAGCACGGCGGATCCACTCACAAAGGCCTTTTCCCAGAGAGAGACTTTTATGGGATGGTTGAGTATGAGATACTACAACCACTGCTATCAGATGGCCCTAGTGCAAGTGGGAGATTGTTAGTTATATGTATGCCCTAGAGGCCATAACTATACATAGGATGTATATTGTAGTGGATGCTTGGACATATATAGGGAGGACTTTCTTGCTCGACATGATAGTATGCTATCTGGTTGATCTTTACCTTAACGTGTACACTGATTGTCTCTCTGTTACATGTTGGTAAAGCCCTTAGGATGTGTACTTGACTACCTGGACTGTGATGCGGATCATACTAGTGGGGACATGGTAGTCTATAAGTACATCCTTCAAAGTCCATAGTCGTGGGTATATCGAGACGGGGCATCGATATACCAGAGTAGACTAGCGTATACCTTCTCGACCCATACAGATGGGCGATGGATGATCCCATATCCATTGGTGTTTGACATCAGAGATGATATACGGGTGCTCAGTGGAGACTGGGTACACTGGACGGACTCGCCGAGAACTCCCAGATGGTATTATACCTTACGTCAGATGGCCGTTCTCTGGTGACACTGGTACAGAGTAGTCTGTTGACCCGAGATCGTCATAGAGTCTTGTGTGGTTCCCACTGTGCTTTGATTTCCATCTTACCACGTCCAAGAGGGCGTGCAAAACGGTGGTTTTTGGGTACAGTCCCGAATCACATAGAGGCAATGAGCGATAGGAGGGGATTCGTCTCTCCCGGTATAGGGGGTTGATGTTGCGCTGTGTTCGATTGGCTATAACCGGAAATCCCTGGCCAGGGTTGCTGAGATTTACTGGTAAGTATTACCAGTAGTTTCTCGAACTGTTATAGACCTCATATCGACACGACTTATCGAGCTATTGGGGTCTGACGTTTACCACCCCTAGGCGAGATATGCGACAGATCAAACGATCAGACCGGACTGTACGGTAAGTGTTACTGGTTGGATTCACAGGAGTGTGAGCGGGCTTGCTTGTCGATCTTCTGATCGCTCAATACCCAGGTGGCCGTTATGTTTAGCAGACCGCTTGCGGCTTGTGGGTGTTTGATATGATCATCACCCACTGCCGGCGTATTGACGAGTCTTTAGAGTCCTACACAGAGGTTTCCTGGCTCAAGCGAAACGAAATAGGAGCGCATATGAGATAGGCGCGGGACCGAGAATAATGCGTGTATGTGATACCGTATTCCATTCTCGCGATGATTGTATCGAATGGTTGTATGCGATACAACCTAGTTATCGAATTAAGGATTGATTCGGTAAGCCGATACATAGGATACTAGTCGGTTATATGCGATATGACCGGATCGTTAAATCAAGTGTTGATTTAATGATTTAATGTATAATTATATATTTGATATATTACTTTGCATTAACTAGTATTGGTTCACTTTAAATGGATATTCTCACTTGGATTGTGCAAGTTGTATATGTGATATACTTTTGTGCACATGATTGTATCATGTTTGATGATACATGCTCACTTGAGTTTGTGTAAAGATTAAACCATGGTTATTTAAATGGTTAGGGTTTTAATTTCCATATCTATTTATTTATTCATTTATTATGGAAATGATAATGAGAAAAATGGTGGCATTCTTTGTTTATTCATGAAGCTTCATGAAGCTTTAACTAAAGTGACCATTTTGTCTCATCCTTAACTCTAACCATTTCACTTAACCATAGTCTTCTCTCTACACTTAACCATGGTTATAGTTATGATAAGAATAATCTTTTTTCTATTTTTTCTAATTATTCTTATGATAATTATCTTCTTCTTCTTCTTTTTCAAGAAGAAACTTTGCTCCATCAATGGCAACTTGAGCAATTGAGTGAGAAATCCAATTCTAAAGTGAACCCACCTCCTATTTCTTCATCCTCTACCTCTTGCCAAGTAGTATAGGGTGTTTTCTTCACAAGTTTCATGACTTGGTGAAGTGGGAGCTTGATGTAGTGATACCTCGACGTAGATCATCTTCGGCACGAAGCCGACGACCTTGCCCGCCCATTTCTCCGATGAAGCCGACGCTAGAGCCCGGGTTTCCATTTGGACAGCGAGGAGACTTCATTGCGGAGCTATGGAGGTGGAGGACCGGATCTACAAAGGTTGTATTTCCGTTCTTTTAGTTAAATTGTTAACTAGTTGCATGTGTTCGCCTAATATTCTAGTTAACGATCCGTATTAGGGTTTCTCGGCACCCGTAAAATTTGAAATTGGCATGGTTGATGCCTTGTGAGACCTCATTAGTGTGCCCAGGAACCCTGCATAAACGCATATTCATTTTGAAGTTACTTTTATAGTCATTTTTTATTGTCTAGTTGGAGAGGATGCCTCCACATCCGGGACACAGGCCGCTCCCGCACGATCCGTACCCTCCGAGCACTCTGCAGGTTAGTATTTTTTACTATATAATATGTCAAATTGAGTATGTATATTTATTCAGAAATTACTTATATAGTCATTGTTTTTATTGTTTAGTTAAAGGGGGTGCATCCATGTCCCGGACACTGGCTGTTCCTCACCCGAGGAACTATCATGCCACTCGTGCTGCTGCCCAGGCGTAGGCTCGTGGTGATGTCGCTGGAGATATATACTACATTTAAATTTTCGTTAATTCTTGTATTATAAATATTGCTTTGTCTTGATATTGCATATATATCTATATATTTTATAGATATAGGGCAGATACGGCCCGTCTGGGGGACTCGAGGGTCGAATCAGTTCTACAAGCTAAGGCCCGATCCCGTTAAGGGGCGGGGAGCATTCCCTCTCATCTTTACCAGAGACGACCACTACACTGGAGCAAATACCGAGAGATTCGGCCAGTATTTGAGGAATGAGAGTTGTCACCCCAAGAAGTATCCTCTTCATGTTAATTGGGGAGAGTGGCACAATCGCTCTTTTGACACGTTTTGGGACCAGAGTCAGGTATTATTATATATTTTTATTTGATTTATCAAATAAATTTACCATCATTTGGCACTTATAATTTAAAAACATTAATTTCTTGTATTTGCAGGAGGATTACGCATTTCTTGCAGCCGATCTCGATGCCCATGATGATGAAGAGGATATAGTGCTCGATATGCGCGCTATTTACCGGAGCCTCAAGAACAACATGCAGACGAAGGTCTGATACAATAAGTGTAACATCTTAGGATATGTTTAGTGAATAATTATATTTAAATATTGGGTTTTTAGCAAAAAGTTTACCAAATTGTATTTTAAACATTTTTCCTAATTTAATAACTATTTTTCCAAAATTTTCCTAGACTTGCACACACATGTGCATGTAAACTAGGGTTTTTAAAATGAGTTTTACCATGATGAGTGACCATGGTGGGTTAACCCTGGGATTAGGTCTTTTGGGTCTTATTTAAGTTTAATTAGTAGGTAGTAATTACTTTAATTTGAATTTGTTTTTGAGTGTTGTCTTGTGAGAGAGAGGGAGTGGGCATCATGGCTTAGCCCATGCTTGCCATTAATGAAGAGAGAGAGAGTGAGGGGTTGAAATTTGGAGTGATGATTTTTCCCTCTCATTCTTTATTTCTTTCTCTCAACCTCACACACTCACACACACACTTACCTTCAGCTCCAGCAGCAACACAACAGCAGCACCTGAAGCCAGAAACAGCAGCAGCAGCAACTGAAGCAGCAGCCAGAGGCAGTAGCAGCAGCAGCAGAGAGCAGCAGCAGCAGCACAGTGAGCAGCAGCAGCACCAGCACCAAGTGCAGCCCCTTCCCTGCACCTCTTCATCTTCCTCCAGCTCCCTAGGGTTAAGTATGAGGTATATTTCCTAAACTTATTCCCTAGTTTGCTTGGTTAGTTTAGATTTGCATCGGTTAGTGGTTTTTAGTGCGTTTTAGTGCGATATGGGGTGTTTAGTAGGAACTTTGTGCTAAGGTGGTGTGGTTTGGTTTCAGTAGGTTGTTAGTGGGTTATTGAGACCATGTTAACTTAGCCTAACCCCAATTGCACTAAAATACCACCAGCTTTCAAAATTGATGCAAATCCGTCGTTTTTAAGCAAAACTGGGTTTTCTGGAACTGCTTTTGACCCGATGAGTTCTGAATGAAATTGGGAAGACTGCAGTATAGTGGAGATGTGCTGATACCCCAGATTTAACCCGACCCCCTAACTGCTACAGTAGGCCGCCAATTAATTCCTTCTGGTCGCAATTTGCGGCCAGATGGGTAGGGTTTGGGTTGGGGTTTGGTCCTGTAGGTGTCTGCTAGTGTGTAAGGTGCTGTGATGTATATATTTTTGTAAGTTTAGTTCTGTATAGAAATCTGGGACCAAATACCTGTTTTGCCGTTTTTCTAAACCTTCGCGACACGCGTGATACGTGAGTGGGTTTAGGGTTTCTGCGTATCGCGACGCGTCGGGGAGTTTCAGGCGCGTGATCACACGTTTTAGCGTATCGCGCACACGCGCGATTGGTTTGCGACACGGGTTTCTAGTTGGACCGTAATGTCGCGTTTCTGTGAAATTGAGCTTATGTGTGATATATGTTGTGTGATTCTAGGTTCGCAGGACAGTGAGACGGACGCTGCGAAGAAGGGCAAGCAAGTCGTCGGCTACACTTAGCGCGAGACTCGGTGAGTAGATTCACATCTACGGGGATATCGCCCGCATGGCGTTATGCGTCAGGGCTGATAGGACCTTGTTATTATATAGTGCATTTACCCCATGGACGGTCATCGCATATTGCATTCCCTGCTGTGTTTATATATATATGCTTAGAACTGATAGAACACCGCACTATTACTAACGGTTTATGTTGCACGGGCACTATTTGCATGCTACACACACACCGTTAGTAATTGCCATGCCACACTCACTGTAGAGCTGCCATGATTATATTATTGTAGTTCATCTTACATATGATTGGTTATGATTTTCTAGAAATTGGGAGCCGTATGACAACTTTAAAAACGGAAACTATTTTAAAAAGCGGTTTTTCCCCTTATACCCATACCATGGATTGTTTTACATTGTACCACTCATTGGATTTACTTAGTGATGGATTTTCATGTGATTTCTGGTTTTGAGGACCGTGGAATTATTTAAGAAAAGATGCACCATTTTGAAAAACCCGGTACCTCGTGATATGATATTTTGGTGCGTCCACCACGCGTTTTCTCGGTGCTGAGACGTGTGCTTGAAACCCGATTCGAGGAGATGGATGATCCGTTTGCGGGTTCGTGGTGGGCCCAGTATGGTACCCCAGGGCGAGAACGGTTTCGCTGTGCAGTAGACGGTGAGCCCGGCGGAGGGACTACTACCTACCGGTGATTGGTTGGACCTGGCAGTTGTCCGGAGGATACTGGCCAGAGTCGAGAGATGGATGCGGGATGATCCGTACTGCCGGGGCCGAGGGCCGACACCGCAGACGGACCCCGTGGGCCGATCCGGACTGACGGAGCCCGATATATGAGGATTTGCGTGTCGATGCTGGACACGAGTATTTTATGATATTTTGGGTGCCGATGTTGGGCACTCGTGATTTCTCAGAGATATACAGGATTTGAGGGCCGATGGGAGTGCCGGCGCCTGAGTGTATTTGGGATTTGGGTGCAGTCTGAGGCACCGATTATTGTTTTCCATGTTGACATATCCATGTAGATGTTATTTATCCCATGCTCAGTATTGATTACTATATCTCATCCTGTAGCATTTACTTGATAGAGCACTTGCATTACTATTGCATCCACTGATTGTCATGCATGGATATCATCTGCTGGCATTAGTAGAGCCACGCTATATGTGCATGCTCGCTATCACCTATATATGTTATCTCTATTCACGAGTTGGCAACTCACCCCCGTTGTGCCACAGTATTTGCAGGTTGCCCTTGGGAGTAGTCACGGCTGGCTGTTTACCGCATCTTTTGGCACAGATACCATTGCTGAGGCGAGTTAGCCTTTTTGCTGTTAGGTGGGTTTTTGTATGGTATCTGTTATCCTTCAGTTGTATATTGATGTATCTAGTATTCTCCATCTACCTTTCTGTATTGACTTAGAGACAGTTGTGAGGACGATGTGTATGATTTTATACTCTGGTGTCGAGCTCGCATGTGAGCCGACTTTATTTTATGCAGTCTTACCTTTTATGATAGTTGTCCTTGCCTTACTGTGTATTCTTCGCTACGGCGTCGTATATCATATTGTGATGCTTTATTCATTTCACTTGTTATTTCTGCTACACCTTGCTTTTACCCGACTCACGGGACAAATGTTTTTAAAGGAAATGTTGCCAAAATTATAAAATTATAACTCTTGAACTAAAAAGGATTTCTACTAAATTAATTAAAGTTTTCTAGACATGTACGACTGATTTCACAACATGCTTTAATCACTCTTTATTTATTGGTTTTGATTTCTGGGTTCGGCTTACTTAGCCGCGTTACGCCTGTAGACGTTGCGTGGTTAAGTGCCGGTCACGAGTCGAAACTCTCGGGTCATGACAAAGTTGGTATCAGAGCGTAGGTTTTACCTTCGGAGTGTAGGATGACCCTGGTATGATGGAGTAGGTAGCTGCAGCAGGGTAGCGTAGCGTGTGTATGTTCCGCGGCATACTCACGACACGATACTCCGCCTACGCGACCTTAGGACTTGTTGATTTAAATTCCTTCCTGAATACATACATTCTTGTGATTCGATTTCCGTGTTCTTATCGAATCCTAATTTTCTTTCAGCCATTATGCCGCCAAAGACTACGAGGGCGCAGAGAGTGGCCGCGAGGGCCGAGATTCGTGTTGACTCATCCGAGACGAGGACTGATCCGGGCAGTGCACCCGTTGTACCCGAGCAGGCTGTTCCTGCCGTGACAGATCAGATCGCTACGCTAGGGGCTGGTATGCAGGAGATGCGCCAGACGGTGGGATCTAGCATGCAGGAGATGCGCCAGATGATGGGATCGCTAGTTGAGACGCTTCGAGCGCAGCGACCAGAGGTAGCTCCACCCGTTCCAGAGACCGCGATGGTACCTACCGTACAGCCAGTTGCCCCTGCAGCCACGGAGGTGATTACAGTATCGCTATCAGAGTTCATGAGGCTGAAGCCTCCGGTCTTCACAGGCACTGATGCAGCCGAGGACCCCCTGTCCTTCATTAACAAGATGGCCCGTATATGCCGTTCCCTCAGATGCGCAGATGCGAGATGGGTTGAGTTCGCGAGCTTTCACCTAGAAGGTCTTGCGCAGAAGTGGTGTGATTCAGTTGAGAAGGGCAGAGCAACAGGTCTTCCTCCTATGACCTGGACGGAGTTCGTGACAGTATTTCTAGCCCGTTTCCTTCCCCAGAGTGTTAGGGATGCCCGAGCGCGCAGATTTGAGTCCTTGCGCCAGACGCCAGGGATGACAGTGGCAGAGTATGACGTGCTGTTTATCGAGCTAGCAGTTTATGCCCCGTATTTAGTGGCTACCGAGAAGTTACGAGTCAAGAGATTTATTCGAGGCCTGCTTACACCACTGTTCCTTGCGATCAGCGCACAGCACAACGAGACCTATGCAGCAGCTGTAGATGCAGCCTTATTGGTTGAGGAGCACCTTGCTGAGACTTCGGCAGCCCCAGAGCCGAAGAGAGTTCGTGCAGGTACATCGGTGCAGAGACAGCCTTTTCGACGCCGTGACAGACACCTAGCAGGTGGCAGAGATTCGAGGCGAGCCCGATTGTTCAGCTCTTATCCCCAGGAGGTTCAGCGACCATTATCGGGATGTTTCCGTTGCGGGAGTTCTTATCATCGTGTGCGAGATTGTCCAGAGACACATCGGAGGGAGGCAGCAGCACCGCATGTTACTTTACCACCCTCACCACCCCAGAGGGCGTTGCCTGTTGTACCTACCGTTGCTCCACGCCAGACTCATACACAGAGAGGTCGTGGGCGTGGAGGAGTTGCTCAGAGAGGACGAGATGACCGAGGCAGAGGGCAGTCAGTTATAGGTGGTGGACAGGCGCGGGTTTTTGCTTTGACACATCAGGACGCGCAGGCATCCAATGCAGTGGTTTCAGGTATCCTTCCTGTATGTTCAGTTGATGCACACGTACTGTTCGATCCCGGATCCACACACTCGTACGTATCCACACACTTTGTGCCGAGTTTGGGTAGAGAGTCCGGCTTGCTTGATCAGCCGCTTGTGGTGACCACTCCTGTGGGAGAGTCGTTTGTTGCTAGGCACGTGTTCCGATCCTGTATCGTCTGTATTGGCGAGAGAGAGTTGCCTGTCGACTTGATCCTTTTGGAGATGTTGGACTTCGACGTTCTTTTGGGCATGGATTGGTTAGCCACGTGCTATGCTTCTGTGGACTGCCGTGAGAAGACAGTTAGATTCTGCTTTCCCGGCGAGTCGGTTTTTGTTGTGTTGGGGGACCGTGGTGCCGCCCCACACAGTGTGATTTCTTCTTTTCGCGCTGGACAGCTTTTGAGGAAGGGATGTCAGGGATTTGTCGCCTATGTTTGTGATGCTCGCGCCACAGAGGTTTCATTGGATCAGGTTCCGGTTGTCAGCGAGTTTCCTGATGTGTTCCCTACCGAGCTTCCAGGGTTGCCGCCCGAGCGCGACATTTCTTTCTGTATTGATTTGGTTCCTGGCTCGGGGCCTATTTCCATACCGTCTTATCGGATGGCCCCGGCGGAACTTACAGAATTGAAGGGTCAGTTGCAAGATTTGCTGGACAAGGGACTTATTCGACCCAGTGTTTCTCCTTGGGGTGCTCCAGTCCTGTTCGTCAAGAAGAAGGACGGCAGTTTGCGCCTGTGTATCGACTACCGCCAGCTGAACAGGGTGACAGTGCGGAACAGGTATCCTTTGCCGCGTATCGACGATTTGTTCGACCAGCTTCAGGGGGCAGGGTACTTTTCGAGGATCGATTTACGATCGAGCTATCATCAGCTGCGGGTTCGACAGGAGGACATTCCCAGGACAGCTTTCCGTACGCGCTACGGCCATTACGAGTTTTTGGTGATGTCGTTCGGACTCACCAATGCGCCAGCAGCCTTCATGGACTTGATGAACCGTATTTTCCGGCCATATTTGGATCTGTTCATCATAGTCTTCATTGACGATATCTTGGTGTATTCCCGGAGTAGTGAGGAGCACGAGCAGCACCTGCGGATTACATTGCAGACCTTGAGGGAGCACCAGCTTTATGCGAAATTCTCCAAGTGTGCTTTTTGGCTGGACAGCGTGGACTTCTTGGGACATGTGATTTCACGAGACGGTATATGTGTAGACCCGAGGAAGATCGAGGCCGTTCAGCGTTGGCCCAGACCTACATCGGTGATGGAGATTCACAGCTTTTTGGGGTTGGCCGGTTACTACAGACGTTTTGTGCAGGACTTCTCCCGTATTGCTACACCGTTGACCGGGTTGACCCGGAAGGGAGTTCCTTTCGATTGGACGGAGGAGTGCGAGCACAGTTTCCAACAGTTACGGACTCGGCTGACGACGGCACCGGTGTTATCTTTACCTTCCGGATCGGGCGGATTTGTGGTATATTGTGATGCTTCTCGAGTGGGGTTAGGGTGCGTACTGATGCAGCATGACAGGGTGATCGCGTATGCCTCGCGACAATTAAAGAAACATGAGCAGAACTACCCCACTCACGATTTGGAGATGGCAGCAGTGGTCTTCGCACTTAAGATCTGACGACATTACCTATACGGAGAGTCGTGCCAGATATTCACGGATCACAAGAGTCTGAAATATATATTCCAGCAGTGGGACCTAAACCTTCGACAGCGCCGATGGATGGAGTTAGTGAAGGATTACGATTGCGAGATCTTATATCACCTGGGCAAGGCAAACGTGGTGGCGGATGCTTTGAGCCGGAGGCCCGGGGGTAGTCTATCTTGTTTGAGCGCAGTACAGGAGCAGTCGTCAGCAGATTGGCAGATATTATGCGACAGCCGGATACAGTTCGAATTTACGCCGAGTAGAGGACAAATAGCGCATGTCCGTGCACGCCCACAGTTGATCGATCGTATACGTGAGGCACAGCTCAGTGACGACCGATGTTCAGAGATCATGGCACAGATTGGACAGGACAGATTTTCCGAGTTCGTGATCGATGATCAGGGGTTACTACGATTTGGAGTCAGGCTGTGCGTACCTGATGCTGAGGGACTGAGGCGCGAGATTCTTGAGGAGGCACATCGATCGGTATATAGCGTCCATCCTGGTTCCACCAAGATGTATCATGATATGAGAGGTGTTTACTGGTGGGACGGAATGAAGAGGGACATCGCAGATTTTGTGTCGAGATGCCTGACTTGTCAGCAAGTCAAGGCTGAGCACCAGAGGCCTGCGGGAGAGCTACAGCCGTTACCCATTCCGGAGTGGAAATGGGAACAGATTTCGATGGATTTCGTTGTGGGTCTACCCAGGACTAGTCGGGGGTATGACTCCATTTGGGTGATCGTGGATCGTTTGACGAAAGCGGCTCACTTCCTACCGGTGAAGACGACTTTCGGATTTACTCAGTATGCCCAGATCTACATTGACGAGATAGTACGACTACACAGAGTCCCGACATGCATTGTGTCCGACAGAGGCACCCAGTTTACCAGTCGACTATGGCAGAGGCTTCAGGAGTCTTTGGGCACTCGCTTGAGTTTCAGCACAGCATTTCATCCGCAGACCGACGGACAGTCAGAGCGGACCATTCAGACTCTCGAGGACATGCTCAGAGCTTGTGTATTGGATTTTGGAGGTAGCTGGGATCATCATTTGCCCTTAGTAGAGTTCTCCTACAATAACAGCTACCAGGAGACCATTCTGATGTTGACCCGAGGAAGATCGAGGCCGTTCAGCGTTGGCCCAGACCTACATCGGTGACGGAGATTCGCAGCTTTTTGGGGTTGGCCGGTTACTACAGACGTTTTGTGCAGGACTTCTCCCGTATTGCTACACCGTTGACCGGGTTGACCCGGAAGGGAGTTCCTTTCGATTGGACGGAGGAGTGCGAGCACAGTTTCCAACAGTTACGGACTCGGCTGACGACGGCACCGGTGTTATCTTTACCTTCCGGATCGGGCGGATTTGTGGTATATTGTGATGCTTCTCGAGTGGGGTTAGGGTGCGTACTGATGCAGCATGACAGGGTGATCGCGTATGCCTCACGACAATTGAAGAAACATGAGCAGAACTACCCCACTCACGATTTGGAGATGGCAGCAGTGGTCTTCGCACTTAAGATCCGGCGACATTACCTATACGGCGAGTCGTGCCAGATATTCACGGATCATAAAAGTCTGAAATATATATTCCAGCAGCGGGACCTAAACCTTCGACAGCGCCGATGGATGGAGTTAGTGAAGGATTACGATTGCGAGATCTTATATCACCCGGGAAAGGCAAACGTGGTGGCGGATGCTTTGAGCCGGAGGCCCGGGGGTAGTCTATCTTGTTTGAGCGCAGTACAGGGGCAGTCGTCAGCAGATTGGCAGATATTATGCGACAGCCGGATACAGTTCGAATTTACGCCGAGTGGAGGAAAAATAGCGCATGTCCGTGCACGCCCACAGTTGATCGATCGTATACGTGAGGCACAGCTCAGTGACGACCGATGTTCAGAGATCATGGCACAGATTGGACAGGACAGATTTTCCGAGTTCGTGATCGATGATCAGGGGTTACTACGATTTGGAGTCAGACTGTGCGTACCTGATGCTGAGGGACTGAGGCGCGAGATTCTTGAGGAGGCACATCGATCGGTATATAGCGTCCATCCTGGTTCCACCAAGATGTATCATGATATGAGAGGTGTTTACTGGTGGGACGGAATGAAGAGAGACATCGCAGATTTTGTGTCGAGATGCCTGACTTGTCAGCAAGTCAAGGCTGAGCACCAGAGGCCCGCGGGAGAGCTACAGCCGTTACCCATTCCGGAGTGGAAATGGGAACAGATTTCGATGGATTTCGTTGTGGGTCTACCCAGGACTAGTCGGGGGTATGACTCCATCTGGGTGATCGTGGATCGTTTGACGAAAGCGGCTCACTTCCTACCGGTGAAGACGACTTTCGGATTTACTCAGTATGCCCAGATCTACATTGACGAGATAGTACGACTACACGGAGTCCCGACATGCATTGTGTCCGACAGAGGCACCCAGTTTACCAGTCGACTATGGCAGAGGCTTCAGGAGGCTTTAGGCACTCGCTTGAGTTTCAGCACAGCATTTCATCCGCAGACCGACGGACAGTCAGAGCGGACCATTCAGACTCTCGAGGACATGCTCAGAGCTTGTGTATTGGATTTCGGAGGTAGCTGGGACATCATTTGCCCTTAGTAGAGTTCTCCTACAATAACAGCTACCAGGAGACCATTCAGATGGCACCATTTGAGGCTCTTTATGGGAGAAGATACAGGTCGCCCACTTGTTGGACAGAGCTCAGTGAGAGCAGTATCTTAGGACCACAGATCGTTGAGGAGACGACCGCGAAGATCCAGTTGATTCGTGATAGGATGAGAGCGGCCCAGAGTAGGCAGAGATCTTATGCGGACCGTCGGCGACGCAGACTTGAGTTTTCTATTGGTGATCATGTTTTCTTGAGGGTCTCCCCAATGAAAGGTGTGATGAGGTTTGGGAAGAAGGGAAAGCTCAGTCCCAGGTATGTGGGCCCCTTCGAGATCCTCGAGCGTGTTGGCGCAGTAGCCTACTGTTTAGCCCTTCCGCCCAGCTTTCCAGATGTGCATCCCGTATTTCATGTCTCGATGCTCCGCAGATATCTTCATGATCCTTAGCATGCGATTCAGCATCCGACGATCCAGCTGGAGCGCGATCTTTCCTATGCAGAACAGCCAGTGATGATCTTGGATCGACAAGTGAAGAAATTGATATCAAAGGACATTCCATCAGTCAAGGTACTTTGGCGTGGCCAGAACCATGAGGAGGTCACTTGGGAGACCGAAAGCGAGATGATGAAGACGTATCCCCATCCTTTTGAAGGTACGTGTAGTTAGATTTTTGAAATTCGGGGACGAATTTCCTTAAGGGGGAGAGATTGTAACACCTTAGGATATGTTTAGTGAATAATTATATTTAAATATTGGGTTTTTAGCAAAAAGTTTACCAAATTGTGTTTTAAACATTTTTCCTAATTTAATAACTATTTTTCCAAAATTTTCCTAGACTTGCACACACATGTGCATGTAAACTAGGGTTTTTAAAATGAGTTTTACCATGATGAGTGACCATGGTGGGTTAACCATGGGATTAGGTCTTTTGGGTCTTATTTAAGTTTAATTAGTAGGTAGTAATTACTTTAATTTGAATTTGTTTTTGAGTGTTGACTTGTGAGAGAGAGGGAGTGGGCATCATGGCTTAGCCCATGCTTGCCATTAATGAAGAGAGAGAGAGTGAGGGGTTGACATTTGGAGTGATGATTTTTCCCTCTCATTCTTTATTTCTTTCTCTCAACCTCACACACTCACACACACACTTACCTTCATCTCCAGCAGCAACACAACAGCAGCACCTGAAGCCAGAAACAGCAGCAGCAGCAACTGAAGCAGCAGCAGCAGCCAGAGGCAGTAGCAGCAGCAGCAGCAGCAGAGAGCAGTAGCAGCAGCACAGTGAGCAGCACCAGCACCAAGTGCAGCCCCTTCCCTGCACCTCTTCATCTTCCTCCAGCTCCCTAGGGTTAAGTATGAGGTATATTTCCTAAACTTATTCCCTAGTTTGCTTGGTTAGTTTAGATTTGCATCGGTTAGTGGTTTTTAGTGCGTTTTAGTGCGATATGAGGTGTTTAGTAGGAACTTTATGCTAAGGTGGTGTGGTTTGGTTTCAGTAGGTTGTTAGTGGGTTATTGAGACCATGTTAACTTAGCCTAACCCCAATTGCACTAAAATACCACCAGCTTTCAAAATTGATGCAAATCCGTCGTTTTTAAGCAAAACTGGGTTTTCTGGAACTGCTTTTGACCCGATGAGTTCTGAATGAAATTGGGAAGACTGCAGTATAGTGGAGATGTGCTGATACCCCAGATTTAACCCGACCCCCT
This sequence comes from Agapanthus africanus, assembly GCA_030015575.1. Lineage (NCBI taxonomy): Eukaryota > Viridiplantae > Streptophyta > Magnoliopsida > Asparagales > Amaryllidaceae > Agapanthus > Agapanthus africanus. The sequence goes on along the minus strand of CM057347.1, from coordinate 406,451,648 downwards.
AACTGCTACAGTAGGCCGCCAATTAATTCATTCTGGCCGCAATTTACGGCCAGATGGGTAGGATTTGGGTTGGGGTTTGGTCCTGTAGGTGTCTGCTAGTGTGTAGGGTGCTGTGATGTATATATTTTTGTAAGTTTAGTTCTGTATAGAAATCTGGGACCAAATACCTGTTTTGCCGTTTTTCTAAACCTTCGCGACACGCGTGATACGTGAGTGGGTTTGGGGTTTCTGCGTATCGCGACGCGTCGGGGTAGTTTCAGGCGCGTGATCACACGTTTTAGCGTATCGCGCACACGCGCGATTGGTTTGCGACACGGGTTTCTAGTTGGACCGTAATGTCGCGTTTCTGTGAAATTGAGCTTATGTGTGATATATGTTGTGTGATTCTAGGTTCGCAGGCCAGTGAGACGGACGCTGCGAAGAAGGGCAAGCAAGTCGTCGGCTACACTTAGCGCGAGACTCGGTGAGTAGATTTCACATCTACGGGGATATCGCCCGCATGGCGTTATGCGTCAGGGCTGATAGGACCTTGTTATTATATAGTGCATTTACCCCATGGACGGTCATCGCATATTGCATTCCCTGCTGTATTTTTATATATATGCTTAGAACTGATAGAACACCGCACTATTACTAACGGTTTATGTTGCACGGGCACTATTTGCATGCCACACACACACCGTTAGTAATTGCCATGCCACACTCACTGTAGAGCTGCCATGATTATATTATTGTAGTTCATCTTACATATGATTGGTTATGATTTTCTAGAAATTGGGAGCCGCATGACATCTTTAAAAACGGAAACTATTTTAAAAAGCGGTTTTTCCCCTTATACCCATACCATGGATTGATTTACATTGTACCACTCATTGGATTTACTTAGTGATGGATTTTCATGTGATTTCTGGTTTTGAGGACCGTGGAATTATTTAAGAAAAGATGCACCATTTTGAAAAACCCGGTACCTCGTGATATGATATTTTGGTGCGTCCACCACGCGTTTTCTCGGTGCTGAGACGTGTGCTTGAAACCCGATTCGAGAAGATGGATGATCCGTTTGCGGGTTCGTGGTGGGCCCGGTATGGTACCCCGGGGCGAGAACGGTTTCGCTGTGCAGTAGACGGTGAGCCCGGCGGAGGGACTACTACCTACCGGTGATTGGTTGGACCTGGCAGTTGTCCGGAGGATACTGGCCAGAGTCGAGAGATGGATGCGGGATGATCCGTACTGCCGGGGCCGAGGGCCGACACCGCAGACGGACCCCGTGGGCCGATCCGGACTGACGGAGCCCGATATATGAGGATTTGCGTGTCGATGCTGGACACGAGTATTTTATGATATTTTGGGTGCCGATGTTGGGCACTCGTGATTTCTCAGAGATATACAGGATTTGAGGGCCGATGGGAGTGCCGGCGCCTGAGTGTATTTGGGATTTGGGTGCAGTCTGAGGCACCGATTATTGTTTTCCATGTTGACATATCCATGTAGATGTTATTTATCCCATGCTCAGTATTGATTACTATATCTCATCCTGTAGCATTTACTTGATAGAGCACTTGCATTACTATTGCATCCACTGATTGTCATGCATGGATATCATCTGCTGGCATTAGTAGAGCCACGCTATATGTGCATGCTCGCTATCACCTATATATGTTATCTCTATTCACGAGTTGGCAACTCACCCCCGTTGTGCCACAGTATTTGCAGGTTGCCCTTGGGAGTAGTCACGGCTGGCTGTTTACCGCATCTTTTGGCACAGATACCATTGCTGAGGCGAGTTAGCCTTTTTGCTGTTAGGTGGGTTTTTGTATGGTATCTGTTATCCTTCAGTTGTATATTGATGTATCTAGTATTCTCCATCTACCTTTCTGTATTGACTTAGAGACAGTTGTGAGGACGATGTGTATGATTTTATACTCTGGTGTCGAGCTCGCATGTGAGCCGACTTTATTTTATGCAGTCTTACCTTTTATGATAGTTGTCCTTGCCTTACTGTGTATTCTTCGCTACGGCGTCGTATATCATATTGTGATGCTTTATTCATTTCACTTGTTATTTCTGCTACACCTTGCTTTTACCCGACTCACGGGACAAATGTTTTTAAAGGAAATGTTGCCAAAATTATAAAATTATAACTCTTGAACTAAAAAGGATTTCTACTAAATTAATTAAAGTTTTCTAGACATGTACGACTGATTTCACAACATGCTTTAATCACTCTTTATTTATTGGTTTTGATTTCTGGGTTCGGCTTACTTAGCCGCGTTACGCCTGTAGACGTTGCGTGGTTAAGTGCCGGTCACGAGTCGAAACTCTCGGGTCGTGACAATAAGAATAAGCTAAAGTCGGATTGCTATGGCTTATGGCTGACAACCTCTGAGGAGAAGAGAAAGGCTCTCCTATGATGGTGAAAATTGGTGTAAACGTAGCGGAAGGGAAAATTAAAATTTTTACTTCAACACCAATTTAGGTTTTATAAATTATGTTAACAATTAAAGAAATCAATTAACACTTAATTGATTTGAGAAGAATTATACCTTTGCGCAAAATCGGAATTTTGTTTCGTTCACTATGATAGCAATTCCTACTCTAATCAAGACGACTTGATTACACCTTGATGATCTCGTTCCTTGCCTCCACACAAATCTCCAAGATCTATGAACTCTAATTAATTAATTGGCTAGTCTAATTAATTAAAGAGAAGTATTAATTAAAGAAGAGAAATTAAAAATCAAATTTTTAATTTATCTTACAAAAAAATTCGGCCAAAAAGGAAGGAGGGGAGGGCCGAAACTTTTTGTAGAGATGAAGAGAAAATTGTTAGGGTTTAGGGTTTGTATCTTTAGAAGCCTATATATAGGGATATGGTTTTCTAATTTAAATCCTCGCAATTAATTAATTTATTTAACTCCTTAAACAAACTAATTAGTTGCAACTTAATACATGTTGGGCTCTTGGAATTTTTGGCCCATACATATACATTACATATGTATATGTCACACATAATATTTCCTGCACGTCAAGTACGCATTAATATTATATATATATATATATATATATATATATATATATATATATTCATAATATAATTAACTCATATATAGGCATGTATTATTTACTCATCTAATATCATATATTATTTTGAGTCGTACGCCAAATCGCATTTGACGATTTTACCCTTATTTAATTAAATATCAATGGTATATCAAATATACTTATTTAATTAAATCCTTTTGTATATCAAACATATACTATCTCTTATTTAGTTTATACTTCCATGTTTGGTAAGTAGGAGTGCACCTATGTGTAACTTCGGAGGTTCGACGATTACTCGGCAGTGGATAATTAATTCGAACAATTCAAACTAATTCTGTGAATAGTAAAATCCACAAGTTTATAGGGACGATAGCTACGTATTTAGGCTACCTGGATAAACTGTCGATTACTGGATTGGAATAGAAAAATACTATCCAAGCAAATTAATACCTATCTGTGGAAACTACCGTACGGTCCGGTCTCTCCGTCTACCTGTACTCCTTATTTTGTCTAATTCTTGGTAGTACTGTGAAACCCTAATAACTCAAATAACTACTGTGTTGATATTATCATGTAACCCTGAGATTAAACTTATAACCACTAATCATTTGATCTTAGGTACTCTGGCCAAAGATTTTAGGTCACTGATATATCGCATACTGTAGAACACTATTGTCCATATACCGGAGAGATGAATCCCATGTTAACTCCTCACAACCTTCATATGTATTCGATCATACCCAACAACTACCGTTATACATAATATCAACAGATCTATGGTTGGGTAGTAACTAAAATAATTTCTTGCAAACGCAAGGTGCTATGGTGAGTCTCAGGTCTGAAGACTAAGTCATGCCAGTTTTCACTATATGAATTTCCATCTGACAGTATTATAATATTTAGAATATTAAGAATATGAATATAGAATTTGATAAACTGAGATCAAACTAACCCTTAAAGTAATCGCTAAGATCAAACTGACCCCTCGTCCTAACACTTCTCGAGCCTGCGAAAAAATAGATATACATACACAATATTATAATATTAAGAATATGAATATAGAATTTGACAAATTTAAATTTCAATCGTTATTTAAAAGCTTTAAGAAATAACAATTATACCTGTCGCCTCCGGCGTGGCGCTAGAACCAGCGCCAGACGCCATCCCGCAAGTAGAATACGGATCTGCAAGCAATAAATTGTTAGATGATTCAATATCCACTTATATTGTAATGATGTGTCAAATTTTAAATAAGTAAACTACACACGATGCGTAGGAGTGATGGGGGTATGAGGACCCGCTGACGCACTAGTAAGGGTAGGGGAAGGCTGCGACGCTGTGGGTGATTTAATAGTAGTATAGAGAGCGCTAGTAAGGATAGGGAATAGTTGAGGATGATGCGGTGTGAGTAGGGGGCCATGGGGGATGATAGGGGGACAATCGAGGGAAATGCGGTGTGAGTAGGGGGGCCATGAGGGGTGATGTGGTAGTAATAGAGGGAGCGCTATTAGGGATAGGCGTTGCTGCTGTGGCTCGCGTGCCTGCTGAAGGTCCTGGGACAGTCTCGTCGGCGGGTATGGATCGACTCAGAATGTCCTGTAGACGCTGTCTCTTATGGCGTTTAGTGCCTTTGCCTGCGCCCATGATCAAATCCTACATATATATATATATATATATATATATATATATATATATATATATAAACGTTATTTCATTACTTATAATCATTATACAATTGAGAACATTCAATTTAACTTCATCACCTAAGAAGTTTATGGGGTACAATATCTGAAGATTCGTTGGGTGGATTCTCAAAATCTTGATTCGTGACATTTAATTGGCCGATGTCACTTCTTACAAACGTATGGATAGGCGGCGCAGAATAGTTTGGATCCCTGGTACGATTAATAGATGGAATGAGACATGTTATTGCGAGATCTTTATTGTCGCTCTCATCTTCAGAGCCATTCAACGTCAGCACGTTATAATAATCTCTCAGTTTCCAACGACAAAAGGCATCCCAGTCAACCTTCTGCTAGTCCCGAAAATAATATATTTGTGTTGCTATTGTGGGAAAGATAAATCTGTCATATTTTGGTAGCATCTGTTTGATGTTTACCAAATTCAGACCATATTGATCGACCTTCATACCCCGTTCAGTCTTGGTATCGTACCATCTGCATTGGAATATATAAAATGGGATAGTCGTATGCTGGTATAAGACCGCTATAACTTCCCCAAGAATACCGTAGTAGGGATTTCCATCCTTGTCGACGGTTGCGATTCCACTATTTTACGTTGCCCTAATACGTTACGTACTTTCCACCTCAAATTTATATCCGAATATCCCGTACCCGTTGTAAAACCTAGCTGCAATCATTGGACCGTTTAAAAAGTCATGGACCTCTCTATCAACGTGCTCTCCACGATTCAATTGTTCGTTCACTTCTTTTATAGATCAAACGGCGAAAGTGTGCCTATGTTCTTCTTCGATCCTATCATTCGACCGCGTCCTAGGATTCGATCTCGTGAGTATATATTTGTGCGCTCTGTTCGTTAATATACAGTTATATTAATTAGATTAAATTTAATTTCGAACGTTTAAAACGGTGAAATAATAAACATTTACTCTACATATTTAGCAAAACAATCGTTGTTTTTCAAGATGTACGCATGTACACTGGCCACGGGATTGTAAGACATGTTCTTTAGCCTTCCTGCTCCAATTGGACCTTCAGGAATACTCTGCGGTTTGTTCAGCTTCGTCCTGACATCGTCGTTCAGGAAACAAGCACAGAAATACGTGACTTCTTCCAAGAGATAACCTTGAGCAATTGAACCTTTAGGACGATACTTATTATGGATATAGTTTTTTTTAAAGTTAACAGATATCTGTTGAAAATGAAATAAATTAATAATTCATGATAATTCTTTGCAATTTAAATGATGAATAATAAATGTCAATAATACATCTTGATTGGATACATCCAACGGTAATGGACCGGACCGCCAATCCTGACCTCGGCAGATGGACTGACAAGTGAACAATAATATCAAAAAAGAAAGGTGGAAAGATAGTTTCGAGCTTGCAAAGGATCAAAGGAATGTCTTTTTTGAGCTCTGCTGTCTCATTGACGTCCATTTTTGAAACACAATTGGCGGAAATACGTGCAAAAGTCGTTAAGCACGAGACCAAATTCTGGTTTTACCGATACTTTGAGGCATAAAGGAACAAGATGTTGCATCAATATATGGTAATTATGGCTCTTGAGTCCTACGATTTTTCCGTTTTCTACCTGCACCTATTTCGAAATGTTTGATGAGAAATCGTCGGGGGATTTCAATTCATTCAGCACACGCAAGAAACATCGCTTCTCTTCTTTGTTCATATTGTAGATTATCGGTAGGATCTCATAATAACCCGGTTTACCAACCACAGGCTGAGTTGCAATTCTTTTCTAGTAAACAAACCATCCAAAATCGTCAAATCACGAAAGGCGTTGAGATTGTCCTTCGTTTTTCCATCCTTAACAACAGAAGATTGATGATGTGCTTGGAGACACCCGTCACAATACGCATGACATCTAAATTGTAGCGCAGCGATAGATCGGACCAGTACGAAAGCTGAAATAAACCACTAAGCTTCTTCCAGCCAGATGGGCATGGCATTGCATTTTTGTTCTGTTTCTTTCCGAATGTGATATTCTGATAATCTCTCCATTATTGCAATATGTCATTACTGGAGAATGATTCAGGCGGCATATCGGACCCTATCTTGCTATTGAACATTTCTTTATTCCTTTTGAATCTGTGAGTTATAAGCAAGTGTTGGAGATAGTGCCCTCAGAGTCAATTATTAGGTCACAGGTACGTGATTGCAATGATTGATGGAGGACCTATCCCGGTAGGACGGTCTTACTCGAGATAATAGTATGCTATCTGGTTTACCTTTATCATTGTGTACTGTTTTAGGTGACCTGACAAGTTGCTATTACACGTTGATAGAGCCCCTAGGATTCTTGCTTGACCACCAGCAGTATGAGGGCGATCATATAAGTGGGAGCTGGGGTCTATAAGCATATCCTTAAATGGTCCCTAGTCGTGTGAGTTTCGAGACAGAGCATCGATACTCCAGAGTAGACTAGTGTATACAGTCGAGACCCCGACGAGGGGCGGTGGCCGGTCTCACAAGCCACTGGTGTCAGTTGGATCACCTAAGATGTATACAGGTGCTCATTGGGTTATGAGTACACCGGACAGGACTCGCCGGGAACATGCTAGTTGGTCATATACCAGACGTCAGATGGCAGTTCCCTGGTGACATGTGTGCAGGTTAGTTCATCGACCTGAGGATCGTCATTTGTCTCGTGTGAGTTCCCACTGTACTTTGATTACTACCCTACCACGGCTCAAAGGAGTCGTGCAAACAGGTTTTAGTTGGGTACAGTCCCGAGCCACATGGAGGCAGTGAGCGTATCTTCAGGGGTTCGTCTCTCCCGGTATTAGGGGTGAGGTCGTGCTGTGTCTAGGAGAGCCATTACACGAAGTCCTTGGCCAAGGCAGGAGATTTACTGGTAGGTATTCCAGTAGTATCTCAGGTGTTCTGGGCTACACTCCGACACGACTTGTACCGCTTTTAGGGGTCTGACTTTTACCAACCCTATAGGCCCGCCATGCGATACTCATAGACGAACGGACCGGACTGTACGGATATTGTCACTGACAGGCTCAGTAGGGTGTCAGGCTGAGTTCGCTCACAGACGTCCCTTTTGGTCAATACCTGGTAGCCCGTTACGTATTGGCTTATACCTCTGACGTGCTAGTGGTTAAATCCACAACCAAGGTGTTGACGAGTCTTTAGAGTCCCCCACATTCAGTTACTCAGCTTTCGGGCGAAAGGTTGTAGAGGCCGTATGGAGATATGGCAAGGTCCGATCAGATACGTGCGGTATTGCACGGATCAGGATCGGACAGTTTGTACTAGAGGCCGTATGGATATATGGCAGGGTTCGATCAGATACGTGCGGTATTGTACGAATCAGGATCGAACGGATAATACTAGCCGGCTTTGGTTTAAGCCGGATCCTAGTATAGTACAGTGTAGATTTTGTCTCATTGCATTTGTATTTCGGTCGGAATACAAATGCGGGTGTGTATGCACAGTATCGGGGTTTTTCTGTAATTTATTACGGGACCAGTTTTCTGGAGTTGCCAGTTTGCTTTCCTTTTCGGCCAATTTCCTTTGTATCGTTCATTGGCCGAAGATTGGTGGAGGAGGGCTTATTTGCATTGTTGCAAATAAGTGGTTGTGGAGGGGGACTTTGCATTTTTGTTGCATCATGATTATAGCACCATACCTTGACTTTCTTTAGTTGATCATGGCTTGACTTTGGCTCATCATGGTTGTTGATGATGAGGTTGGTGGTAGGTGGTTGAGTGTGGGTTTTGATTTGGTGATGATTCCTTTTGCATGATAGTTTTCTCTCTCACTCCCTCTTCTTCACTTGTGATGGCCGGCCACCATGAGGGTGGGCTGTCCAAATTTTTGTGGAGTGGGGTTTTGCTCATTTCATGTTCCAAAATCCCCAAAGTCCCTCCACATAGTTCTTGTATCATTCCTAAATCAAAATGGCACCTCCTACAACCCCAAAAATGAGACTTGCTCACTACACATTCTACATCGAATCTTGGGCACGTCGACTAGCCAGCTTCGTGCCCGAGTTGCCTCGGCATTGAGGTGGGAGCCCGTAAGAGAAGTAGGCGATGTGGTGCACTTCCGGCGACGAGGAGGAGACGGGACATTCCGCAGGAGATCGGGACGACGACGAGAAGACCGGAGGACTCAGATCTGTCGGTATATCTCTCTTCCCCTTCTTGTAGATAGCTAGGACTAATTAATGGTTCGATCCGGGTATTAGTGCGCGGCGGTTTGCCAGTTAAAGTAAAATTTAAAGTTTATCACCGCTTCCGCATTTGGCCGTCGGATTGACGGCCGGGGCGCCGCCGTGCACTTACAGTGGTATCAGAGCCTCGCCATTAACTTAGTCTAGCTTGGTTTAATGTGTTTTGCATTTCCGATCGACCAAAATTCCAAAATCTACATTTTTGTTCACATCAGTTTTCTGTTGAAATTTTTTGGTGTCGAAAATTTTTTCAGGTTACAGAAAAGTGATGTACTGGAAAATCTAAGAGTTCTGTGAAAATTCGATGACGTAACTCCTCTGTAGGAGCGCGGAACCGTGGCCAAACACCCTCTTGGGCCGCGGTTCCGCCGCACTACTTTGGGTTTGCTGCACCAATTTTTTACAGAGGCTTTATGGGGTTAAAATTGGGGTTTTGGAATGTTAACATTGGGCCCAGAATTTCCTGATCTGCTACAGTAATGCTTTGGGGCCCACTTGTTAAAATTTTAATTGATCGGATATTTTAAACACATTATTTCACAGTATTTACATTATATCTACGACCGTGAATGTCACTTGATCGGTAAATCCAGTCTAACTGCTATAGCCCGGTTAGACGGATTTGCGAACGTGACTTTCACGTTGATGTTCTGTTTTTGCTGTGTTGTTGCGGATCGGTCGTGGGGGATAGCCTGGATGCAATGCTAGTACAGTTGTGGTTGTATTATGTACATTTGATATTGCGGGGCGAGCGTCCGACATGTGGACTGCCGTCACTGCCTGTTTGTATTATTATTTTGGGGCACGACCAGGTTGCGGTCGATATACCCGTTGTATGTATATTTTACTTTCTGTACTAGGTTTGCCCCGCGGAGGGGTGCACGGATAGCCGGGTTCTGGAGGGCAACAAGCCCGCATCTCATGGCATTGAGACGGAGGGGGCTTCACTCTAGAATTGGCGGGCTATTCGCCGCACTCGTAGGGGGTACAGGTTGACCCAGGAGGGGTGCCCAAGTTACCGGATTCCGTGAAGTGCTGGATGGTCCATTCACGGTGCTAAAGGGGGCTGCCTCGCTTCAGGTTTTGGCGGGTGACTTGCCGCGCCCGTAGGGGTCTAGGATTTCATTGCACAGGCTATCCACACGACCAGGGGAACGTCGGGTTTCAGTAGTAGCTCTGTGAAACCCGGGGATCCCAGATATCTGTATTGTTTCTGTGATGCTGTACATTTTCTGTGATGTTGCATTTCTTATCACGCCTTGAGCGAATATAATATATTGGTATATATATTAGTAGATGTTGTATATGTTTTACATCCGCGCTAGTCCAGTCCCCGCTCTATCGTTAGTTAGCTAACCTAACGGGTAATGACGGGACCCAGTGGCTAATGCGGATGGCATATACGTACATCAGTATATTTTCGTTCTTTTTGGTGTGATCAATTGATGGGACTGCATTGATTCGAATCAATGCAAGTTAAAACAAACCTAATCTGATGTTGTTGGAACACTTTTCAAAAAGCTGTTATTGCAAGGACGTTCACTTTTGTTTTGCATCGTGGTATTCAGTTAGAATATCCTGCTCCTCAGTCGACGAGGCAAGGGCCGAGATCCCTTCACCGGGAGTGACCCCTTGGACAAAAAGTTTGCGTCAGGGCAATGACTTCACTATAGCCGATTACTTTTGCTTTGCACCGTGGTATTCAGTTGGAATATCCTGCACCTCATTCTACGGGGAAAGAGCCGAGATCCCTTCACCGGGAGTGACTTCTTTAGCGAAAGTTTTCGTCACTATATTTTTAAAAGCTATCCGTTCCTTCAACGATATCAAGTTCATTACGTTAAAGGTTTTCGCCAGAAACCATTCGTAGCCCTCCATCATTTCAGTTAAATATTCGGTAGTATTCAAGCTATGTATTTTGACCTCACGCCAAGGCATAGTGTTTGGTAGCTGCCGGGTATTTATCTGTTGCATAGATAGATGCGTTGGTTTGGGACAGTCGTACTGCTATTTTGGCCTACGTCAAGGGTATGTACGGGTGGATTCAAATTAACCTGGATAATGATGGGTAGAACTTGACATGTGACTTATGATATTTTGACCTCACGCCAAGGTCATAAGAGCATGGGGCAGAAATCACATCGGGAGTTTCAAAAGAACTGAAACTTGCCAGATATGCGCATACCTTCTGGAGTGTGATACCGTGAGCGGATTCCGTCACGTTGTCATGTGATGATAGTTGGATCCCGATTCCCACTGATGAGTTAGTTTACTCCTCGGGTAATCCCGACTAATTCTTCTTTTAGGTTTGGAGGAGAATTTGAGGTACAGTGGGAGGATTCCAGATTAGATAAATTGGTAACCATTCTGATCTAGGTTAGAGTGCACGCTGAGTGTTTCTTTTCTCTCTCTCTTTGGCAGCGACCATTGACCCAACCCTAAGATTATGACTCAGTGACCAAGTTGACCGAACCTTCTTAACACTGGCTTTTGGATTGTCAGAGTTGCAAACCTCATTGCCACTCCTACTTTTACCCTTTTCTCCAGGACATCCCGTTTTACTACGAACGTCCACTTCCATTGGACAAAACCATCGTATGGTTAGATACGAACTCGAAGGAATATATTCGAGGATGGTTTCCGGTTCTGGAGAAAACGGATAGGATTATTCAGTTGTCTTTTCCTTTTTACCCTCTCTCAGGTTATGAGTACTCCTTGGTTTAGGGGTAGTACACCTATTATGCAAATTGGATAGTCTTCTTCCAAACCTTAGGCTGGTGCCGACCGGTAGGGAATGAAGAAAACTAATTAGCCTAACGATGGTGTACAGAAGGTATTAAGTTAAGACAAAGCAAGGGATTAGTAAGAGGGCAAAGTAAATTGCAACAGATATTCACAACCAAACCAAGTATTCCTTCGCCAATCCTAAATCACCTTTGTATTTCTCCAGGACACTCCGTATCACTACGAAGATCCACAGTTTATTTGGATACTCCATCGTATGGTTATATACGAACTCGAAGGGAACTTGTTCCAGTTCGGGGATGGATTCTGGTTCAGGAGAAATAGGAATAAGATTTATTCAGGTGTCTTTTATCTTCACCTCCTCTCGCATTGCGAGTGTTCCTAGGATCGGGACAGTACACCCATTATGCTTATTGGATAGTCTTCTTCCAAACCATAGGCTGGTGCCGAACGGTAGGGAAGGAAGAAAACCATTTGGCCTAAGGGGTGTACAGAAGGTAAAGACTAAAGACATATGAAGGGATTTGGAGAGGTGGCAAAGGATTATACGGTTACAGTCGTGAATCTGGAAGAGGCATTACTAAGAATACCGGGATACCCCATCGAAACATTTCAATGTTTCAGTTTCACTATGTACTGTTAAAGGAAAACTGATTTCCCAGTTAGACACTTGCTCCAGGGTATGTATTTACCAGGTATGATTCTCACATCTGTATGGTTTTACAGATGATGAGTGGGAGTAGGTTATTGGGTATTGGGTGATCATCCTCATTATATCGGGATTCGTTGGAATCGGTGATATTTGAGGAAATCACCTGGGCTGTTTGCCGGTCGGCAAATATTTGGTTTTGAATATCCGCTGTTATGCACCAATTTCAAATTGATATATCTGTATGTCTATTTTCATAGAGTGAGATATACCTTTCTGAAATTATGTTTTCGACATTTACCTATATCAGTGGATGGTTAGGTAAGGAGCATTAAACAGCGGTGTAATTCTTCTTAACCATAAGTACAGTTTTCAACCTACGACACACAGTGAATGAGTTATTGGACTCAAGGGACTTGTACAGAGTATTGTATATTGTCCAGGGTCCATCAGGACAGAGGGGTTGGTCCTTATACTATATTCGGTTTACTTATGACTTCTCTAGTTTTTAGACAAGTGTTTCTTGGAAACACAGGGTCCGAATTTTGAGAAGTTATAGGTATTTGAATAGAGTAGAGAACCAGGTGTAGCAAGTATCGGGATTCTTCAAAGCAATTGAAGATGTAGACACTTATGCATGGTATTCAGTTGATAGTAATGATTAAGAGATCTTGCTTCTCTTTCAGGATACTCATAATTGGAAGTATTCCTAAGTTGAGTAACGCTGATCGGCCTCTTTCCATTTAGTTGACATGCACTGGAGACAGCTGCATGATTTGAATCTGGTTCAATTAAATCAGTGCCTCTCGTTCTATATTGGATATAAAACAGTTCATATCTTAACGATGTTAAGGTACGGGGAGTTGTCCGGTTTATGCTTAAAACCAGATATTGGACAACTCTAGGCACGTTTCTGTAATGGCTGTTTGTGGGTTGACCCAGGCTATGACGAGGGTTGACTTTCTACCATCTGGATGAACAATAGCAATATTGTTCTAGACTCGCCACAGTTTTATTAAAAAATGGATTTTTTCAGAAAAACAGTAAGTGGGAGTATGGTAGAACTGGAAGTGATTCCAGAACCACAAACGATTACTGAAGATTTGATAAGGAACCTAAAGATTCAATCTGGATTGACATTCCATTGGCCACTCCGCAGATACGGTGGGTAACTTCAGGCACCCGAGAGGTACTACGGTAGCCTCAAGGACGGTGACAGGGAAGTTCTTGTTTACCCACAATTACCATTGCTGTTGTTCCAGGCTGCGAGACCCGGCGGGAGGATGAGTATAGCGTCGTTCTGAACTCGCTTTAGAAGTGTACGTGTATATGACTCTGCCAGAGGGTTGTCGTAGTCAGTGGGAGCAACGGAAGCATTGGTGGACAGGTAGCTTATGTCTATTTATAGACTAAAGCAGATGTAGCGGAGATAGATCATCTATTTCTGACGTGACAGTCATAGGTTTGACTTCATCAGAATAGGGGATGGATCTGTTGAGAAGGTAGTAGGGTGTGATATCCTGGTATTTGGATGACATACACAGAGTAGGAAAAGAAACTCCTATACTACAATCGGTTATACTTTGGTCGTCACACAGTGGTTTCTCCACAAAGGAAATGGATTTTATATCAGACAAACTGGTTACTAGATCTATGGTTTTAGATCTAGATTTGGGTGGTTTCCCAATCTGGGTACTTAGACAGCATTCTATGAGTATTTAGGATGAACGATTCCTGGCATGGTAGTGTACCTGCAGGCGACGGAGTCACCCTCTCTAAAGGTGTCTTACAGACTAAAGGGGAGAGGGATGTGCATGATTGGCAGATCACTTGCTCAGGCAATTGAGTCAATCATGAGATGTCAAGTACCACACCAGACATTGTTCTTGCACTAGATGCAATAACCTGACATTAATCCAATCCTGGAGAAACGGTCGGAAGTAGTTTTAGAACATAAGTGGATGTTCTAGGGATATGATAACGACAGCCTAATTCGGGAGACAGTTATCATTCCAGGCTTCCGAGGTGACATGGACGACAGTAAGGTTGTCAGAGTTATAGTTTTTCCTTCTGATGAGGGGCAGTATTTTGGACAGGTGGTCCAAGGCAATACTGAGGGTGGCATGGCGCAGGATACTGATTAAGTTCGGTTGACGATACAGTCTAAGAAGTTTGGATTTGGAGTTCATTTTTGAGCTATGTCCCATCAGACATCCAGACACATTCTAAGACAGGTATTACTCTTTTCGGGAGATGGCTTTCTCCGCGAACTTGAGATATAGAGAGACATAGAAAGAAACAACTAAGCGGATCCACTCACTGAGGCTATTCCTCGAACGCAATAGTTTCGCAAACGAGCTTTGTGAGACTGACTAGTAGAGGAGTTGGGTGTTCGGTATCACACGGGCTGTGAGTATGCGACATCGCAATAATTAGCCTTGAGTGCAAGTGGGAGATTGTTGGAGATAGTGCCCTCAGAGTCAATTATTAGGTCACAGGTACGTGATTGCAATGATTGATGGAGGACCTATCCCGGTAGGACGGTCTTACTCGAGATGATAGTATGCTATCTGGTTTACCTTTATCATCGTGTACTGTTTTAGGTGACCTAACAAGTTGCTATTACACGTTGATAGAGCCCCTAGGATTCTTGCTTGACCACCAGCAGTATGAGGGCGATCATATAAGTGGGAGCTGGGGTCTATAAGCATATCCTTAAATGGTCCCTAGTCGTGTGAGTTTCGAGACAGGGCATCGATACTCCAGAGTAGACTAGTGTATACAGTCGAGACCCCGACGAGGGGCGGTGGCCGGTCTCACAAGCCACTGGTGTCAGTTGGATCACCTAAGATGTATACAGGTGCTCATTGGGTTATGAGTACACCGGACATGACTCGCCGGGAACATGCTAGTTGGTCATATACCAGACGTCAGATGGCAGTTCCCTGGTGACATGTGTGCAGGTTAGTTCATCGACCTGGGGATCGTCATTTGTCTCGTGTGAGTTCCCACTGTACTTTGATTACTACCCTACCACGGCTCAAAGGAGTCGTGCAAACAGGTTTTAGTTGGGTACAGTCCCGAGCCACATGGAGGCAGTGAGCGTATCTTCAGGGGTTCGTCTCTCCCGGTATTGGGGGTGAGGTCGTGCTGTGTCTAGGAGAGCCATTACACGAAGTCCTTGGCCAAGGCAGGAGATTTACTGGTAGGTATTCCAGTAGTATCTCAGGTGTTCTGGGCTACACTCCGACACGACTTGTACCGCTTTTGGGGGTCTGACTTTTACCAACCCCCTAGGCCCGCCATGCGATACTCATAGACGAACGGACCGGACTGTACGGATATTGTCACTGACAGGCTCAGTAGGGTGTCAGGCTGAGTTCGCTCACAGACGTCCCTTTTGGTCAATACCTGGTAGCCCGTTACGTATTGGCTTATACCTCTGACGTGCTAGTGGTTAAATCCACAATCAAGGTGTTGACGAGTCTTTAGATTCCCCCACATTCAGTTACTCAGCTTTCGGGCGAAAGGTTGTAGAGGCCGTATGGAGATATGGCAAGGTCCGATCAGATACGTGCGGTATTGCACGGATCAGGATCGGACAGTCTGTACTAGAGGCCGTATGGATATATGGCAGGGTTCGATCAGATACGTGCGGTATTGCACGGATCAGGATCGAACGGATAATACTAGCCGGCTTTGGTTTAAGCCGGATCCTAGTATAGTACAGTGTAGATTTTGTCTCATTACATTTGTATTTCGGTCGGAATACAAATGCGGGTGTGTATGCACAGTATCGGGGTTTTCCTGTAATTTATTACGGGACCAGTTTTCTGGAGTTGCCAGTTTGCTTTCCTTTTCGGCCAATTTCCTTTGTATCGTTCATTGGCCGAAGATTGGTGGAGGAGGGCTTATTTGCATTATTGCAAATAAGTGGTTGTGGAGGGAGACTTTGCATTTTTGTTGCATCATGATTATAACACCATACCTTGACTTTCTTTAGTTGATCATGGCTTGACTTTGGCTCATCATGGTTGTTGATGATGAGGTTGGTGGTAGGTGGTTGAGTGTGGGTTTTGATTTGGTGATGATTCCTTTTGCATGATAGTTTTCTCTCTCACTCCCTCTTCTTCACTTGTGATGGCCGGCCACCATGACGGTGGGCTGTCCAAATTTTTGTGGAGTGGGGTTTTGCTCATTTCATGTTCCAAAATCCCCAAAGTCCCTCCACATAGTTCTTGTATCATTCCTCCATCAAAATGGCACCTCCTACAACCCCAAAAATGAGACTTGCTCACTACACATTCTACATCGAATCTTGGGCACGTCGACTAGCCAGCTTCGTGCCCGAGTTGCCTCGGCATTGAGGTGGGAGCCCGTAAAAGAAGTAGGCGATGTGGTGCACTTCCGGCGACGAGGAGGAGACGGGACATTCCGCAGGAGATCGGGACGACGACGAGAAGACCGGAGGACTCGGATCTGTCGGTATATCTCTCTTCCCCTTCTTGTAGATAGCTAGGACTAATTAATGGTTCGATCCGGGTATTAGTGCGCGGCGGTTTGCCAGTTAAAGTAAAATTTAAAGTTTATCACCGCTTCCGCATTTGGCCGTCGGATTGACGGCCGGGGCGCCGCCGTGCACTTACAGCAAGAATCGTCAGTAACCCATAAACGACTCTTTCCCGCACTTCAAACGTACGCTACTCATATGAATATGACAACCAGGGAAAGCAATCTTACCTTGAGTTGTCCATTCCAACAGCATGCCGTAGGCAGGAAAATCATTAATCGTCCACAACAAAACAGCACGCGTCTGAAAAAAAATTTTACCATCTGCATCATAGGTTCTCACACCAGGTTCCCACAACAACTTTAACCTATCGATCAATGGTTGAAGGTGTAAGGATGTCATGCACTGAGCTAGAGCAAAAAGCACGATGCGAAATGGTTAAATCAAAATTTTCTAGCAAGCATGACATACTTCCCTAGTGATCATCCTAAAACTATAATTTGCAAGAACTAAAAACTATGAGCTAAGAGAAAAACATACAACCTTTGATGATTCTTCTTTAACACTCTAATTTGTGTAAGAAGATTGCTCCTTTGATTTGAACTCGTTTGTTCTCCTAGAATTTACCGGTTGAAGTCGTTGTCGGCCCTTTCCGTTGAAGATGATCTACGGCGATGAATGGCGACTCGAGCTACTCCTTCTCTCTTACCAGTTGCTAAATAGTAAAAAGAAGTCCTAGGAGATGAAGATGATGATAGGTTTTTACTCTATTCTCTCTATTTTTCCTCTCTACCTTTTTCTTTTTTCACTCGATAGTTTGCAAGAAATTGAAAGAGAGAGAGAGAGATGAGTTAGGTTATGGCTAATCTCCACATGCTGCCATAACCTAAGCTATACCACCTCTCTCTTATCATGCTAACACATGTCCTAACATGTGTGAAATGGTTACACATCACCCTTAAGGATGCACAAATGAGAAGAAGAAAAAGATAAAAAGGAAAAAAGGATGTATCATGGTTAAAAGATATTAGCCATGATAAATGAAAAATGTTCATATCACATGGAACATTAAAATAAAGAGAGAGAGAAAGAGAGAGAGAGAGAGAGAGAAAATGATATTAGGTTAATTATATGTATTATCACATAATATCATATAATTAAACTTGTCATTAAATTAATAATTAATTCAATGACAAGGTTTAGCCAAAAACCGGCTAGAATCATAACCCGTCCAGACAAAGATGAATGTCTAACCGGACCCTGCACGCGTCCTATTCACGCACTACATTATTTCACTCGAGTGGACAAAACATCTGTGTGGGACTCTAAAGACCCATCAACACGCTGGCAGTGAGTTGTCGGATCATATTCTCGACTTACAAGCACGTCAGCGGTACTAGCTGTATGTAACGGCTACCCAGGTGTTGAACGAAGGAAAGGTCGACAAGATAACTTGTCCGTACCCTACAGAACCTATCTATGACACTTACCGTACAGTCTGGTCTTTTCGTCTGAGAATGCCGCATATCGGGTCTAAGATGTGGTATCCGTCAAACTCCCAATAACCCGATGATTCGTGCAAGTATAAAACTCATAACCATATAAGAAACTATCGATAACACTTATCAGTAAATATCGCTTGCCCTGGCCATGGACTTATGGTTATAGTTAATCACATACTACGCAGCATCAACTCCCCATACCGGGAGAGACGAATCCCCTCCGATTACTCATTGCCTCCATATGATCCGGAACTGTACCCAACCACTACCTATTTGCACAGCCCTTTAAGGCTATGGTAGGGCAGTAATCTAAGTATAGTGGGGATCACATGAGACACTATGACGATCTCAGGTTTATAGACTAACATGTACTTATGTCACCTGAGAACTGCTATCTAACGATAGGTAAGTACTATCTAGGAGTTCTCGGTGAGTCTGTTCGGTGTACTCGGTCTCTAATAAGCACATGTATACAATCTTTAGGGTTAAACACCAATGGTTGTGGGATCAATCATTGCCCTGTACTAGGTCGGGAAACGTATACACTAGTCTATTCTGGAATATCGATACCCTGTCTCTGTAACAACTCCAATTTTGTATACCAAAAATTTGCTTTAAATATAGTGTATACTTGGAGTATTAATTTTGCTGGAAACAATTTAAGTATCTAATTCCTTACAATAATTACAAGAAGAAACTTGTAGCTCATTGGTAATACCTTGCACTGCTGAACCAAGCCACCGGAGTTCAAATCCCATGCCCCATATTATTTTTGTATTTATTTTGTTTTATTTTTTTTTGGAAGTCAACGGTAAAAAGGCCATAACTCCCAAAATATGTACTGGACAACAAAACGTAAAAATACCAAGTTGTTCCTCAGGAAAACCCCCGGCCATTGGACCCTTGACTCGGCCCGACTCGGCGCCGCCGGCCGGCGACTCGGCCGACTCGGTCCGGCGCCGCCGGCCGGACTTGGCCGGACGGTCGAGTCACCAACTGAGAAAAGTTGGCTCTTGACTTGGTCAACCCTCTTGCACACTTATTATACCTGGATCGGTTTTGATTTGGCCAATAAATCCCTTTTACTCCTAGGTTTAATGATTTATAATGAATTTTTAATGTTTTTTATATTTTCTTTTAATATTTTTTAATCCTAACCCTAACTCTAGCCTAGCCCTATATAAAGACCCCTACCCTCTACCATTTCACCTCACAACTCTAAGTCCACTCTCCCAAATTCTCGAGAACTCGGTACGAAGAGCGAGAAGCGAAGCGCTGCCGAAACCGACGACGGATTCCGGCGACCGGATCAGAACCTTCGCGACGTTTTCGACGCATCGACCACCACCACCTTCCCTAGCCCCCTTAGCTTGTCCAAACCCGTAAGTCCCACCTCTTCTATCTCCCTTTTCTTTAAGGTAAAATTACGACTTTTTGGAACCCGATGGAAATCGGACAAACCGATTTCCGATTCAGTTTTTCTATAAATTTCCACTTGTCACCTAATACATAATACCTAAACTTATGTATGATGACTATTAATCACCTAGAAACCAATTTAAATAAAGTTACTCACATGAAATGATAACTTCTTTACAATATCGTATTCTTTTCATAAAAATACCATAAAATTTATTTTTCTTGTTCTAATTAATTACCTCACTCCTAAATAGGTTTATCTTGATCACTAAACTTGTAGAAACCAATTTGAATGAAATTTCACACATAAAATGATAACGTTTTCGAATACCGTATTCTTGCGCTTTAATACCTTCAAGTTTAATATATCTTGTTTAACCTCTAAATTTCATCAAAACTTAAAATAAGTCACGAGGTAAGGACCTACCTCTACACACACACAAATATAACCCTAATTGATATATGTCAAAACATCGAATACGAAATTACAGGACTTTTCACTAAAATACCATATTCTTTATAATCTTTTCTTGAAAACTTTCAGTTGTAAACATTTCTAAATAAAATCTTTTATAAAATGAAAGCACGATTGGTCATGGACATCGATCGTTTATCTAAGCTGACTTTGTGGTGTCTAGGCTAGGCAAGTGAGCTTGGGTAACTTTAAAAGGCCCGTCTCACGATTCGTGAGCGGATCCCTCCCTCCTCACTTGTACTTACCTGGCCACAATTGGCGGTGAAGAGGCGATTTGAGGCTTCTAATGACTTATCGTTTAGACCTTAGAAATAGGCTAGTTGGCTTAAGAAACCCCAACAACTAAAATACGGAAAACTATACTCTTTTGCAAATAAATACCTCATATTTATAAAACCGTTTTCCTAAATGAAAAGTATTTATAAAACCTAAGTAAAGTGCCGCTACAACCCATCTTTGGGGAACCCGTTAGGGATAGTACGGTTCATCATGCACCCGCGGGCTAGTAGTGCAAGATTCAGACCTCCGCAAGGAGCATTCGGTCTCCAAAGGTTTAAAATACGATATTTAAGAAAAATGTGATTTTTGAAAATAAAATATTCATTTAAAAATTATTCATGCGTTAATATATATATAATTATCATTTAAACACCTATTTTGTTATAATATAAAGTTTCCACTTTTTCCTAAAATTCCGAGATTTAAAAGTTACATTAAAATACCATGAATTTCAAATAAAATATTTAATACTTTTATTAGGATATATTCACTAGAATAACACAAATAAAATTCACATTTATTATAACAATAAAGACGATTATTAAATACTTGAGGTGTATTTTGAAAACTATACAAAAGTACTTTTTACATAAAAACCCCTCAAGTTTTACAAATTACAATAAGGCCCTTAGCTAATATTGAACTTCAAATTATCTTCTTTTAGTCTGACTCGGGTTAGAGTCTGACTATTTCTGACTTGAATACGATTCAAGTCAATCTATATTCTTTTATATTCCAACACAATTTGAATACATGAAACCCTGAATCCAGTTAACAATATATTCTTTTTGACTGAATCAAACCATGGATATTCATCCATTATCCTGATATTCCATTTTCCTGATTTCACAGTTACAACATGTTTACTGATATCATGGTTTTGATCAGTCACCCAACTTACATATTCCAATACCACATTACTGTTAAAACACTATGGGGTTTAAAGGGGTAGATTGGTACGGAAGGTGTTAAAGGTGGCACGAGGTGGTCAGATTAAGACACCTAACCTGAATCCTATTGCTGTTGTACCGTGGCATAACGGTTCCTTGTACTTTCCTTTTGCCCTGATCTCTAGCATATAGAGATCCCCCTCGTATACACTGGCATCCTTCTATACCAAGCTACAAATAACAGCGTTAAACAATGTTCCATAATATTCAACAATGTAATACTTTAGAAAATACTGTTACTCTGTCATTCTCATTCTTCTTATTCTTTGGGACTTACCGAGCGACCTGTTCGCTGACGACATTCTATTTCCTTCTTTTTTGAATGTCGTCAGGTGCGTTGGACCAAGCTGAGATCGAGCCCACCGGTGAAGATTTGGAGCAGTTCCAGGAAGACCCAGAGCTCTAGATATTGTACCTTGTTCTTTCCAGTATTTTTTTTCTTTTCTGTAATGCCACTGTTTAGGCATTGTTTTCATTTCAGTTGTATTTTCATTTCATGCATTGTATAAAGAATATTATTAATAAAAGTTGATGTTATTTCAATATCATTTGTCTCTTGTGATTATTTTATATTGCTTAGCTACGCTTAGCGTATGTACTTCTGAGTACGTACGTAGCGGACCTCGTCACGTCCACTTCGCCGTACATTGGGAAGCGGGGCGTGACAGGTTTTGTTGGTGGCCCATGCAGGTCAGAGCTGTATGAATCCCTGTCATGCAGTTCTGGTCTGCGTGAACAACCTAAGCAATATAATACAAGAATCAGCAACTAAAACATTCTTTACAATTCATGTTCTTTGAAACTTGCAAATCTCTATTCCTTGAATCTTATCATTTCATGTATTTGAATCTGTCCTAATCCAAATTTTTCTTCAGGATTATGGATTCCCCGAACAACACCAGCACCAATGTTAACAACACCCCACCAGCACTACCTCTCACACCAGTTGTTCCGGCACCATCCACTGAGCAAACAATACTATTCGATGCGATCCGCAGTCTTCTCGAGGGACAGCAACAACTTCTGAGTCGTCCCGAGACAGATGTACCGGGAATAAAGCAATTCAGAGCTTTGCACCCAAAACAATTCTCGGATAAAGGAAGCCCTCTCGAAGCAGAAGAATGGGCACAAAGCATCGAAGACGGTCTGGCAGCAGCTCAAGTGCCAGATAACGGTTGGGTCCGTGTAGCGAAGCTACAGCTCACGGATAATGCTCGCAATTGGTGGAAGGCGGAAGAAACCCGTCTGGCACAGCCGATTGAATGGAAGACATTTCGCGAGAAGTTTGACGCGAAATATTTCCCTGTGACTGCCAGGTTCGCTATGGAGCAGCAGTTTATTCATCTACAGCAAGGATCAATGTGGGAGAAATCGGTAGATGAATACGATGCTGAGTTCACTATGTTGAGCCGGTAAGATCTGTCATAATAGTTCAATTCTAAATATCACATACTACACAGCTAACACAATCTTTAAACAGATTCGCGGCACACCTGATACCGACGGACGAGATCAGAGCCCGTCGTTTTCAGTAAGGTTTGGACACAGAGATTAAGGCTGCTCTAGCCACAGGAAAGTTTTTGACTCATGAGGAAGCCCTAGAAGCTGCCCGCGGTTATGAGGCAGTGATAAAAGAGAGGGGCAGACCTCAGTCTGCAGGAGTCAAGCGTCCTGCCAACCAGATGGCAGGTGGAGCCACGTCCAGACCACCTTTCGTGCCAAGGCGACCCGGAGTACCAACTCATCGTCCTAGCCCAGCCTTTTGCACTTACTGCAACAGAACTGGACATATGATGAAGGACTGCCGTCGAGCCAACCGCCTCTGCTTAGTCTGCGGTTCAGCCACTCATGATATTGGATCTTGTCCACAAAGGCAGAACTCTGTTGCTGCATCCAGGTCAGCAAATACCTATCAGCAGCGACCAGCTCTTCAGGTACCTGCTACTAGACTTGCACTGCCTGCACCACCTAGGGGACCACAAGCTGCACCACCTCCTCGACAGTTCCATCAAACTCAAAGGAACATTCCGAGGAATGCACCTCAGGCCAGGAGGAATGTGCCGAAGCGCCAGGCTTTCATGATGTCTGTGGAAGAAGCTGAGGCCACTGGCCAAGTCATTACTGGTAAACTTTCCTTCCCAAACTTATCTTTTAGTCTTGTTTAACTACACATTTTCCCTATACCTAAAACCTATCCCATATACCTTAGGTACAATCCTAGTAGCTTCACTTCCTGCACTTGCACTGTTTGATACTGGAGCATCCCACTGCTTTATGTCGCAACGGTTTGTCCGAACCCATGCGATTCCAGTCTCACCGCTTGTATCTAGCTGGAACGTCAGTTCTGGAAATGGTGTTCTAAAGGCAACTATGGGATACAGCATGTGTCCAGTCATCGTCTGCAGTCGAGAGTTTTACGCTGACTTCAAGGTACTGGACATACCAAATTTCGATGTGGTTCTAGGAATGGACTGGCTTGGAACCTTTTATGCTACCATCGACTGTCGTCAAAGGAGGGTAGTATTTGAGATTCCAGATCATCCGGTCTTCTATTTTAAAAGTGGAGACCGTACATTGGAGCCAAGTACTTATAAAGCAAAGCCAAGGGAAGCAGTAGTTGCAGCAGCTCAGGCAGAGGAACAATCAAGACCGGAGGTAGTTCGAGAATTCGACGATGTATTCCCTGACGATATATCAGGTTTGCCTCCCGATCGAGCTCTTGAATTCAGTATTGACTTAGTACCAGGAGCATAACCAGTAATCAAAGCACCGTATAGACTAAGTCCGGAAGGATTGAAGGAAGTTCGAACACAGTTGGACGAATTACTGGCGAAAGGATGGATTCGTCCTAGCACTTCAAGTTGGGAAGCACCTGTACTATTGGTAAAGAAGAAGGAAGGTTCATACAGAATGTGCATCGATTATAGGGCCTTGAACGAAGTTACTATAAAGAACAAATATCCACTTCCGCGCATCGACGATTTATTCGATCAGCTAAGTGGATCTTGTGTCTTCTCTAAGCTAGATCTTCATTCAGGTTATCATCAAGTGAAGGTCAAGGAAGCTGATATTCACAAAACAGCTTTCAGAACTCGCTATGGACATTACGAATTTCTAGTAATGCCATTTGGAGGGACCAATGCACCAGCAATCTTCATGAACCTTATGAACCAAGTCTTCCGGGAGTATTTAGACAGGTTCGTTGTCATCTTCATCGACGATATCCTGGTATATTCTAAGAATCGGAAAGAGCATGCAGAGCATCTACGAATTGTCCTGGAAACTCTTCGACAACATAAGCTTTATGCCAAGTACAGCAAGTGCGAGTTTTGGCTAAAATAATTTGGTTTTCTTGGACATATCGTATCAGGAGAAGGGATTTCTGTGGACCCAGCAAAAGTTTCAGCAGTCAGCGAATGGCCTACACCGAAGTCAGTGAAGGATATTCGAAGTTTCTTGGGTTTAGCTGGATATTACAGAAGATTCATTGAAGGCTTTTCGAAGATAGCAACCCCCCTGACCAAGCTCACACGAAAAGATGAAGAATTTGTGTGGTCAGAAGCATGCGAGCAAGCTTTCATAGAACTCAAGTCAAGACTGACCTCTGCACCTATTCTCGTCATACCGGATCAGTCTGGAGGATTCGAAGTGCATTGCGATGCATCCGGTAAGGGATTAGGATGTGTTCTACATCAGCACGGTAAGGTTGTGGCTTATGCTTCAAGACAACTGAAGACTCATGAGCGCAATTATCCGACGCATGATCTGGAGTTGGCAGCCGTTATTTTTGCTCTCAAGATTTGGCGCCACTACTTACTTGGTGAACGAGTGAATATCTATACAGATCATAAAAGTCTGAAGTATGTGTTTACTCAGAAGGAGTTGAATATGCGGCAGAGAAGATGGTTAGAACTTATGGCAGACTTTGACATCAATTTGCAAAATCATCCAGGAAAGGTGAACGTAGTACCTGATGCTCTTAGTCGCCAACCATTAGCAATGAATCTCACCGACCAGTGGAAGCTTCAGCAAGACCTACATCAGATAGAGATCGAACTAGTCATGCCAGGTGATGTTTCAAATTTGATGAATCTACAAGTCCAATCAACTATTGTCAATCAGATCAAAACAGCTCAAGCCAGCGATGCTAAGTTGCAAAAGATCAGAGAACAAGTGGAGAATGGACTCAGAACAGATTTCATCATCCATGAAGACGGATCTTTGAGATACGGCAGCAGATTGTGTGTACCAAAGGGTCCTGTTCGGGAAGAGTTAATGAAAGAAGCTCACGGCTCTCCCTATTCAGTACATCCTGGAGGTACCAAAATGTACAAGGATCTATGTCAGAATTATTAGTGGCATGGAATGAAGCGTGAAGTAGCCAGAAGTGTCGCAAAATGTTTGGTGTGTCAGCAGGTAAAAGCTGAACATCACAGGACAGCTGGACTACTTCAACCGTTACCAATTCCAGAATGGAAGTGGCAGCACATCACGATGGACTTTGTAACTGCTCTTCCTCGCAGCACAAAGGGTAACGATGCGATTTGGGTCATTGTGGATCGACTCACAAAGTCGGCTCACTTCATCCCATTTCGAGTTGGCCAATCAACGGAGACATTAGCGAAGAAGTACATGGAGGTAATAATCTAATTTAGATTTAAAAATTCTTCATAATGTACTATCTCTGATACCCATGAACTCATACAGGAAATTATGAGACTTCATGGAGTTCCGGTCTGCATTGTCTCCGATCGTGACACCAGGTTCCGATCGCAATTTTGGCAAAGTCTGCAAGCTAGCTTGGGAACAAGTCTGAACTTCAGCACGGCTTATCATCCACAAACAGATGGTCAGTCGGAACGAACTATTCAGATCTTGGAGGATATGCTCAGAGCATGTATGCTCGACTTCAAGGGATCGTGGGAAGATCACCTGCATCTTGTGGAGTTCGCGTACAATAACAGCTACCAAGCAAGTATAGGAATGGCATCTTTTGCAGCATTATATGGAAGGAAGTGTCGATCGTCATTAAGTTGGGACGACATCGGAGAGAGAGAACTCCTTGGACCAGAGATGATAGTAGCGACCGTTGATGTGGTTCGTACTATCAGGGAAAGAATGCGCATAGCCCAAGATAGACAGAAACATTGGGCTGATGCGAAGAGACGACACTTGGAGTTTCGACCAGGAGATCATGTATTCCTGAAGATCTCTCCGAACCGCGGAGTGATCAGATTTGGAAGACGGGGAAAGTTGAGTCCGAGATACATTGGACCGTTCGATATACTCGAACGAGTCGGTGAAGTGGCATATCGTTTAGCGCCTCCACCCTCACTGGAAGGAGTGCATAACGTGTTCCACATATCTCAACACAGAAGGTATGTGAGTGACCCCAGCCATGTACTTGATCATTCCGAACTCACGATACAGCCCGATTTATCTTGTGAGCAACAACCTGTGGAGATCCTGGACAGGAAAGTGAAGACACTTCGGAACAAAGAAGTTAATTTGGTCCGGGTAATGTGGAGGAAAGACACTCCAGGAGAATCCACGTGGGAAAGGAAGGATGAGATGCGTGCAAGATATCCGCACCTTTTTGTAAACTAGTCCTTAAATAAAAGTTGTAAATTTCGAGAACGAGATTTTT
Source organism: Agapanthus africanus (assembly GCA_030015575.1). Lineage (NCBI taxonomy): Eukaryota > Viridiplantae > Streptophyta > Magnoliopsida > Asparagales > Amaryllidaceae > Agapanthus > Agapanthus africanus. The sequence continues at coordinate 406,424,527 of CM057347.1, read as the reverse complement.
GTAAGGAGGGTAGATTGTAACAACTCAAATTTTGTATACCAAAAATTTTCTTTAAATATAGTGTATACTTGGAGTATTAATGTTGCTGGAAACAATTTAAGTATCTAATTCCTTACAATAATTACAAGAAGAAGCTTGTAGCTCATTGGTAATACCTTGCACTGCTGAACCAAGCCACCGGAGTTCAAATCCCATGCCCCACATTATTTTTGTATTTATTTTGTTTTATTTTTTTTTGGAAGTCAACGGTAAAAAGGCCATAACTCCCAAAATATGTACTGGACAACAAAAAGTAAAAATACCAAGTTGTTCCTCAGGAAAACCCCCGGCCATTGGACCCCCGACTCGGCCCGACTCGGCGCCGCCGGCCGGACTTGGCCGGACGGCCGAGTCACCAACTGAGAAAAGTTGACTCTTGACTTGGTCAACCCTCTTGCACACTTATTATACCTGGATCGGTTTTGATTTGGCCAATAAATCCCTTTTACTCCTAGGTTTAATGATTTTTAATGAATTTTTAATGTTTTTTATATTTTCTTTTAATATTTTTTAATCCTAACCCTAACCCTAGCCTAGCCTAGCCCTATATAAAGACCCCTACCCTCTACCATTTCACCTCACAACTCTAAGTCCACTCTCCCAAATTCTCGAGAACTCGGTATGAAGAGCGAGAAGCGAAGCGCTGCCGAAACCGACGACGGATTCCGGCGACCGGATCAGAACCTTCGCGACGTTTTCGACACATCGACCACCACCACCTTCCCTAGCCCCCTTAGCTTGTCCAAACCCGTAAGTCCCACCTCTTCTATCTCCCTTTTCTTTAAGGTAAAAATACGACTTTTTGGAACCCGACGGAAATCGGACAAACCGATTTCCGATTCTGTTTTTCTATAAATTTCCACTTGTCACCTAATACATAATACCTAAACTTATGTATGATGACTATTAATCACCTAGAAACCAATTTAAATAAAGTTACTCACATGAAATGATAACTTCTTTACAATATCGTATTCTTTTCATAAAAATACCATAAAATTTATTTTTCTTGTTCTAATTAATTACCTCACTCCTAAATAGGTTTATCTTGATCACTAAACTTGTAGAAACCAATTTGAATGAAATTTCACACATGAAATGATAACGTTTTCGAATACCGTATTCTTGCGCTTTAATACCTTCAAGTTTAATATATCTTGTTTAACCTCTAAACTTCATCAAAACTTAAAATAAGTCACGAGGTAAGGACCTACCTCTACACACACACAAATATAACCCTAATTGATATATGTCAAAACATCGAATACGAAATTACAGGACTTTTCACTAAAATACCATATTCTTTATAATCTTTTCTTGAAAACTTTCAGTTGTAAACATTTCTAAATAAAATCTTTTATAAAATGAAAGCACGATTGGTCATGGACATCGATCGTTTATCTAAACTGACTTTGTGGTGTCTAGGCTAGGCAAGTGAGCTTGGGTAACTTTAAAAGGCCCGTCTCACGATTCGTGAGCGGATCCCTCCCTCCTCACTTGTACTTACCTGGCCACAATTGGCGGTGAAGAGGCGATTTGAGGCTTCTAATGACTTATCGTTTAGACCTTAGAAATAGGCTAGTTGGTTTAGGAAAGCCTAACAACTAAAATACGGAAAACTATACTCTTTTGCAAATAAATACCTTATATTTATAAAACCGTTTTCCTAAATGAAAAGTATTTATAAAACCTAAGCAAAGTGCCGCTACAACCCACCTTTGGGGAACCCGTTAGGGATAGTACGGTTCATCGTGCACCCCGGGCTAGTAGTGCGAGATTCAGATCTCGACAAGGAGCATTCGGTCTCGAAAGGTTTAAAATACGACATTTAAGAAAAATGTGATTTTTGAAAATAAAATATTCATTTAAAAATTATTCATACGTTAATATATATATAATTATCATTTAAACACCTATTTTGTTATAATATAAAGTTTCCATTTTTTCCTAAAATTCCGAGATTTAAAAGTTACATTAAAATACCATGAATTTCAAATAAAATATTTAATACTTTTATTAGGATATATTCACTAGAATAACACAAATAAAATTCATATTTATTATAACACTAAAGACGATTATTAAATACTTGAGGTGTATTTTGAAAACTATACAAAAGTACTTTTTACATAAAACCCCCTCAAGTTTTACAAATTACAATAAGGCCCCTAGCTAATATTGAACTTCAAATTATCTTCTTTTAGTCTGACTCGGGTTAGAGTCTGACTATTTCTGACTTGAATACGATTCAAGTCAATCTATATTCTTTTATATTCCAACACAATTTGAATACATGAAACCCTGAATCCAGTTAACAATATATTCTTTTTGACTGAATCAAACCATGGATATTCATCCATTATCCTGATATTCCATTTTCCTGATTACACAGTTACAACATGTTTACTGATATCATGGTTTTGATCAGTCACCCAACTTACATATTCCAATACTACATTACTGTTAAAACACTACGGGGTTTAAAAGGGTAGATTGGTACGGAAGGTGTTAAAGGTGGCACGAGGTGGTCAGATTAAGACACCTAACCTGAATCCTATTGCTGTTGTACCGTGGCATAACGGTTCCTTGTACTTTCCTTTTGCTCTGATCTCTAGCATATAGGGATCCCCCTCGTATACACTGGCATCCTTCTATACCAAGCTACAAATAACAGCGTTAAACAATGTTCCATAATATTCAACAATGTAATACTTTAGAAGATACTGTTACTCTGTCATTCTCATTCTTCTTATTCTTTGGGACTTACCGAGCGACCTGTTCGCTGACGACATTCTATTTCCTTCTTCTTTGAATGTCGTCAGGTGCGTTGGACCAAGCTGAGATCGAGCCCACCGGTGAAGATTTGGAGCAGTTCCAGGAAGACCCAGAGCTCTAGATATTGTACCTTGTTCTTTCCAGTATTTTTTTTTCTTTTCTGTTATGCCACTGTTTAGGCATTGCTTTTCATTTCAGTTGTATTTTCATTTCATGCATTGTACAAAGAATGTTATTAATAAAAGTTACTGTTATTTCAATATCATTTGTCTCTTGTGATTATTTTATATTACTTAGCTACGCTTAGCGTATGTACTTCTGAGTACGTACGTAGCGGACCTCGTCACGTCCACTTCGCCGTACATTGGGAAGCGGGGCATGACAGTCCCGATACCCTTACGACTAGAAACTTTTAAGGATGTACTTATCGACTCCCAGGGCTCACTAATATGATCGACATTATAGTGCTCGCGGTCAAGCAAAGATCCTAAAGGCTTTATCAACATGTATAATTAAGCGTAAGAAATAAATGTATACACGTAAAAAATAAAGTCAAAACCATATAGTATACTATCATTTTGAGCAAAATTATTCTATACATACATATGTCCCTAATGTCCAATATAATATACAATAATAGTCTCTAGAGCATATATATCTAACAATCTCCCACTTGCACTAGGGCCAGTTATTGGCGTATCCCATACCCAACAACCCAAAAAGTCGCTCAAACTGTACTTGGGGAATGGCCTTCGTGAATAGATCCGCTGGGTTTTCTTTTGTGTCTACTCTCTGTATCTCGATCTCTTTGAGAACAACAATCTCCCTGATCTGATGATACCGCATTAAGATGTGTTTGGATTTCTGATGGGACCGCGGTTCCTTTGCTAGTGCTACGGCTCCATTATTATCACAATACAAAGGTATTGGATCAGCAATGGTCGGAACCAACTCAAGCTCCGTAATGAACTTACGCATCCAGACTACTTCTTTGGCAGCATCATTGGCAACAATGTACTCAGCCTCCATCGTTGAGTCTGCAGCGGTATCCTATTTGGAACTCTTCCAATATACCGCCCCTCCATTGAGGGTAAATACATAACCCGAGTTGAATTTGCTGTCATCTTTGTCACTTTGTAAGCTGGAGTCGGTAAATGCCTCTATTTGGAGGTCATCGTTACCATACACTAAGAACATATTTTTAGTTCTTCTCAAGTACTTATGTTCTTCACAGTTGTCCAATACTTCTTCCCTGGGTTTGATTGATACCGGCTTACTACACTGAGTGCATAAGTTACATCTGATCTAGTACACAATATCGCATACATTATAGACCCAGCTGCAGAAGTATAGGGTATAATGTTCATGTGATCCCTCTCTTCATCAGTTTTAGATGACATCTCTTTGGAGAGGGTGATTCTATGACAAGCGGGCAAATTACCGTGCTTGGAATCTTTCATACTAAACCTTTTTAGTATGGTGTCAATGTACCTTGATTGGGATAATCCCAAAAGTCATTTAGATCTATCCCTATAGATCTTAATCTGCGGTATGTAGGAGGCATCACCCAGGTCTTTTATGGAGAATTTCTGTGACAGAAAAAGTTTGATTGATTGTAGCATGGGAATGTCATTTTCCGTCAGGAGAATGTCATCTACGTACAATACGAGAAAAACAATGGTTCTCCCTACAATTTTCTTGTAGATACAAGGTTCGTCCACATTCTTGATAAAATCAAACACTTTGATTGCATTATCAAAGCAGATGTTCCAACTCCGCGATACTTGTTTTAATCTATAAATGGGATTAAGCAACTTTCATGTCTTTTCGCTACTCCCACTATCAATAAAACCCTCTGGTTGATTCATATAAATGCATTCTTCTAAATCAGCATTTAGAAAAGCGGTTTTTACGTCCATCTTCCAGATATCATGGTCATGTGATTTGTACGAAAAAGTGTATGTAGAATAACCGCAATCAGAACGGTGTCACGCGTAGTTAGACCGAGGTGAGTACGGGTCGTCCTCAGGGAAACGTGGAACCTTTTATTTTTACTTTAGGTGTGTTGAAAAAGAAAGGGGAAAGAATAAAGAATGGTGGAAATAGTTTCTAGATCTACGTTAAACACTGATGCAAAATATAGATCTAGATTAACTACAGAGGTAAGTTTATATGAAAAGGGGGCTTGTAGGGTTCATTAGGATTTAGTAGTTATGGATGATTAATTAAAGATTACCCTTTTTATCCTTTAATAGATTTAAAACTAGAACGACAGTGATGCATGTAGATTAGGGTTTCTGGAGGAAAAAGGGTTCCCACTCTTAACCCCTATCTCGACATGGAACTCCGTTCATATCTAACCTTTACGAAAACAATCATTAATCTAATCTCTAATCGCGGTCGAGACTAACAATGAATTGGTAGCGCACCCGATTAGGATGTTAATGATTCTTTTGATAAAGTTTATAAACTTTATAGGACTTAAAAAGAGTTTAAGGATCTTCATCATCCATTAACCTACCCTAATCCTACGAACCCTAACAAGCGGAGAATTACTTGCACATGTTGGGAGAAGAAGAGATGGAGAGAGAATTCATAATGAAACTATAAAGAAATAGAATAAGAAAAAGAACTACCTTTATTAATCAACAAAACTCATTTACACTTTGTTTCCTTAGAAAATGATTACAAATACTAGTTTACTTCTCGATCTCTTCTAAGGAGGTAGATGAACCGTTGATGATCAGCCTGGATGCGTGAGCCATCTTGGACTTCGTGATCTCGTCGACTTGATGATTTTTCCAAGGGGCTCTTGGTCTTTATTTATAGTCCCAAAGCCAGAAATCTAGCTTCCAAAATTGAAAACCATCAGTTATGATCCAACAGAAGAAATCCCAGCTCCTAACACTTCTGGCACGCGGCGGATCCGCGGCCAATAGGGGGGTTTGGCCATGGATCCACGGCCAAGTAGAGGGATCTTTTGATTTTCTCTTCTGGGCTTTTCTCCTTATGACACGTGGCGATCTCTGGAATCTCTGAAATTGGAAATCTTTTCTTTGTTTCTGCCAGAATTGATTTCTTAGTTTACTTTCTTAATTAGGCAGGTTAGCTCTAACAACTTTGATTCCCTTGATTTCAGCCCTGCAAATTCTGCACAATAACTCAAATAATATTTAGTAGAGTTTGTTATATTGAGATATTAATTTCACCATTAAGATTTGGTCAATGGTATTTTTGCATACATTTTCCTACCAAATGTTAAATATAATATATCAACACATGAAAAATAGTATTTTTACAGATAAACTCTCATATGTATCATATATTATAATAAACACATTTTCTAGTATAGAAATAGTAGGAAAAATGTAATAACAAATGTGCAGTTTTATCAACTGAACAAATACCCCCAAACTTATCTTTGATCGTCCCGAGCAAACCAGTTTATTCAAGAGAAGGAGAAAAAGAAAGGAGAAAACTAAGCACACTTTCGTAGGCAAACACGATTGCACTGAGCACGTGCAACAAGCCGTCAAATCCCTAGGTGTCCCTAGTAGGAGGAGTGTTGTCTCCTGAGGGTTTTCAGCGGATTACACCCACAAAATCCTTATAAGAAAAGAGAGATGGTGAAATTTACATATAAAGATAAGAACCATAAAAGAAATACTTTGAAAATTTAGAGTTTCCAACTACACTAGCTTTTCAATTGTCACGAGCCCTATCTTAATAGTCATGAAAAAATGTTAGAAATCACATCATCCCTCAATAAAACATCATCTTTATTCTTCATTCCTACCTTTCATCCAAATATCGATCATATACCCCTACGTGTGTGAATAGAACATCCCCACACTCGGAGAATTCAATTCAAGCTATCATACTCTTGTCCATCTACCTCAGTACTTTTTAATTTGATGAATATTTATATGGATTTGCTTACACAATTTTCATGCGACCGTTAATACTTCTTGAGGTACTAACCGACCGATTACTTATGTGCTTGCTGATTAGGTGATAGTATTTTCCTCGTCTTGCACCACCTAAGGCTTAGCAGTGACTCCCAAACCAGTTGGTCTAAGGCACTAGGTGATGAAGCACCCTCGCTATATTTTTTTTATTGCTGCCTTGGCGATAACAAAACCAGTGTTCATTTTTCTTTTCACTATTTTTATATTTTCTTCATTTCTTATTTTCTTCATACTTTGGCTTTTAGACAAGAGCATTTCAAGGTATCCTCTACTATCCCGAGTTTCAAGACGTGTGTAAGGGCATATAGTAGGGTATCAACATTCAAATGTTTGGCTTTCAGAATAGAAACTATTTTTCAGACTTATTTTTATCCTCAGATTAGTGACTTCCTTCATCTTACTAACCCTTGGGACAACAGCTCATAACTACTTATTACCAGTTCGTTTAAGAAAACTTCTAATTTTCTTGGTTTTCTTAAACTTTTCCTATCTTTTGGATGTAATTTTTCACTTTCTACTCTTTTGTTATAAAAGAAAAAAATTTAAAATTTTTGAAAATATTGTGCTTATGCAAAGTATGATGCAAATTGATGCGTAAATAAGCACAAACCTCCCCCAAACCTGTTTACAGCAGTGTCCTTACTGTTGCTATCTGCTGGATCACAAAAACTTGTAAGCTTGGGAGGACATTATTAATGGGGGCAAGAATAAGTGAAAGTGAAAATCCTCCCCCAAACTTATTTTTGGCTCACAAATTTGAGGACAAAAGTTATGTTCAAGAGCCAAAAATATAAAAACCCCCCAAACATGAGTTAGACAATATTAAGTATTTCAAGACGGGGTAAGTCATTTGGTCAAAATAAGACTTTACAAAGACCAAAAATTAATACCAACCATTCAAAGATTTTATCAGTGTAGCATATAGGTCGGTGGAAGAACATGTTGTATCGAGGCAGAAAAAAGTGGGGAAGAGATAAGTGGTGGTCTGGAAAAGGTTTGAGTTTTAAATTATAGAAATGAAAGAATGAATGTGAATGATTAGGAAGAAGGAGTGGTGGCGGTTCAACTTTTATAAGCGGAGGTTGATTAATCACAAAATCCGTATTATTTAGGAATGCAAGTTCGTCAGCAAAAAGTTCTTCAAAACTTTCATCAATGATGTGATTGAACATTTTGCTGTCAATAAGTTTTGTGCCAGAATTTATCATACTTGATTCGTCAAAAATTATGGAGGTAGAAGACTCGAAAAACTCATCTACCTCATTTTCAAAAGTATCCAAATCAAGTTGACTTTCTGGTATTATTGAACTTGAATTAACGGATTGTGATTCATGAAAACTCACTGAAACTATAGGAACAGAAGAAGAACCGGAGAAAGTAGAAGGTGAAATGGGTAAACAAATTGGTGTGTCGGGTGTTGCTGAACCAGATGTGGAAGATGGAGGCTGTATTTCGGTCTGATCTTCAGGTATATCATCAACTTCAAGACGTATTTGGGGTTCGGGAAGAATTAAAGGCTCAAGATGATGACCACAAGGAAGTGAAAGGATCTGATGAATTGGTGGGACAAAATCATCCAAAATTTCGGGTTCATCAATCAATATATCCCCAACGCCAATCACCTCATTCAAGTGAAGGTTAAAATTCTCAAACACCTCATCAAAAGTATGGTTTTCAATCAGTTTTGGTTCAAGAGTGGAGGTATAGAGATCACAAGGGTTGGGTATGGTTTCACTTGAAATGAACCCTTCACAATCGGGTAAATCAAACACTACAAAGTCACACAACTTATCAGACATTCTATCTTCAATTGATGAATCATTTGGTGTACTTGATGAATCTATGAAACTGGAGTTGTGGATTTCAGTTTGGAATGAGGAGGTTTGATTAGGAAGGGTTTACAGTTCTGTCTCACTACCCAAATTCTCATTTTGTCCTATGCCCGAATCATATACTGAAAAATTTTGGGCTGGTTTGAAATTATTTGCTTGCATCCACTCTGTTGTTTCCTTCCTAATTTGGTTCGACAATTCCAGAAATTTTTCTAATGTCTGCTCCAGACTATACTTGGGTCGATAAGGGGTTTCAGTATAAGATTGAAATTCCTGTGGATAATTAAAACTCCCAAATGACTGATTAGAAGAACTGTCTAAAGAAGGTGGAAAAGTCGGATTGGATTGATAGGAATAGAATGGTTGCGAAAATTGGGTAGGAGTAGGGTCAACATTGTGATAAGAAGAATATTGATATGGGTTGGTCGGTTGGCTATTGGACATCTTACATGCCACAAACCGCCTATCAAACTCTTCTTTGGAAAGTGGAGGTGATGGTTGATATTGGTCCGGGTTGAAACTTTGGCCTTTTGCCCTAGCTATATGCTCAGCAATGGACATTCGTCTAGGGGCATCTTCACTCGGAGTATCAATAGAAACAGATGTAGAATTAGGATACTGTTGATAGGAAATGGACTGAGGTCGCCGACTGTTTCTACCCGCTTGTTCTATCCGATCTCTTAAAGACATTGGAGAGTCGGACGGTATACCGAAGGGATTACGAAAACAAGAAATATCTGGTTGTGGACAGCAAAGCTCTGCAAGAGTTATTCTGTTTGGGTCACCCATTAGAAGAAGAGAAGAGGGGAAGGGTTTGCTTTAAAAGTGGACTTGGGGGTTGACTCACAAAATCACAAAAAAAAATGCACAAACAACCATAAAACTATGGTTACCTAGAACAAGCTCTAGACCGCTCCTAGACTTCCAAAGGACAAGCCGCAGGATAAATCCTTTACCACCTCTTTATCGCTCTTGTGGCCAGGTAAGTGCCAGGTAAGTGGGAGGTATCCGCTATACGAATCACCGAAAATAGCAGGCCTAATTAAGTAACCACTTTCCTTAGACACACTTGCCTAGGCACCACAAAAGAAATGCAGATAAGCGATAGATTACCCATGACCTTCCTTTGTCCTTAATGAGCGCAACAGTCCTTAGAGTCTTGTCTAGATATTTTTTAAATTAATGTAGGGTTGATGCAGATGCTCGTTTTGTGATTTGTGGGGTTTATGAAGGGTGATAAAATCCCCACCTAATCTGGATTTGGTCTTTGCCCCTTAAAGTCCGTATTAAAATATGCAAAACAAAACCAATCACAAAATTTTTGCAAAAAGATTTTTGAGCGGCGATATTTTGCAAAGAATCCTGCAGAAAAGAGATTTTATTGGATTTCAGAGGAGAGAGATAGAGATTAGAATCTTACCAGAGAAATGTGGAACCCTAGATCCTCTAACTGGCCGCACTTCCGCCACCAATGTGCACCTCCTGCCGCGGATCCGCCGCAAGAGAGAGGGTTCACTTGATGAATTTTTTTCTGTGGCCTTCTGTACTCCTCTGGATCTCAATGAAAGTCTCTGTCTCTCTGTTTCCTCAAGTCTGTGACTCCAAATCCCCTCGCAAAATTCACACGACAATTGTTAAATATATAATTTGCAGTTTTGTTTTATTTATGATATAGATCGTATAAGAATTCAACACAAATAGTAAGAATAAAAAAAAATTGCGCACGTCTCCCCGGCAACGGCGCCATTTGATTTGTACGAAAAAGTGTTTGTAGAATAACCGCAATCAGAACGGTGTCGCGCGTAGCTAGACCGAGGTGAGTACGGGTTGTCCTCAGGGAAACGTGGAATCTTTTATTTTTACTTTAGGTGTATTGAAAAAGAAAGGGGAAAGAATAAAGATTGGTGGAAATAGTTTCTAGATCTACGTTAAACACTGATACAAAATATAGATCTAGATTAACTACAGAGGTAAGTTTATATGAAAAGGGGGCTTGTAGGGTTCATTAAGATTTAGTAGTTATGGATAATTAATTAAAGATTACCCTTTTTATCTTTTAATAGATTTAAAACTAGAACGACAGTGATGCATGTAGATTAGGGTTTCTGAAGGAAAAAGGGTTCCCACTCTTAACCCCTATCTCGATATAGAACTCCGTTCATATCTAGCCTTTACCAAAACAATCATTAATCTAATCTCTAATCGCGGTCGAGACTAACAATGAATTGGTAGCGCGTCCGATTAGGATGTTAATGATTCTTTTGATAAAGTTTATAAACTTTATAGGACTTAAAAAGAGTTTAAAGATCTTCATCATCCATTAACCTATCCTAATCTTACGAACCCTAACAAGCGGAGAATTACTTGTGCATGTTGGGAGAAGAAGAGATGGAGAGAGAATTCATAATGAAACTATAAAGAAATATAATAAGAAAAAGAACTATCTTTATTAATCAACAAAACTCATTTACACTTTGTTTCCTTAGAAAATGATTATAAATACTAGTTTGCTTCTCGATCTCTTCTAAAGAGGTAGATGAACCGTTGATGATCAGCCTGGATGCGTGAGCCGTCTTGGACTTCGTGATCTCGTCGACTTGATGATTTTTCCAAGGGGCTCTCGGTCTTTATTCATAGTCCCAAATCCAGAAAACTAGCTTTCAAAATTGGAAACCATCAGTTACGATCCAACAGAAGAAATCTCAGCTCCTAACACCTCTGGCACGCGGCGGATCCGCGGCCAATAGGGGGTTTGGCCGCGGATCCGCGGCCAAGTAGAGGGATCTTTTGATTTTCTCTTCTGGGCTTTTCTCCTTATGATACGTGGTGATCTCTGGAATCTCTGAAATTGGAAATCTTTTCTTTGTTTCTGCCAGAATTGATTTCTTAGTTTGCTTTCTTAATTAGGCAGGTTAACTCTAACAACTTTGATTCGCTTGATTTCAGCCCTGCAAATTCTGTACAATAACTCAAATAATATTTAGTAGAGTTTGTTATATTGAGATATTAATTTCACCATTAAGATTTGGTCATTAGTATTTTTGCATACATTTTCCTACCAAATGTTAAATATAATATATCAACACATGAAAAATAGTATTTTTACAGATAAACTCTCATATGTATCATATATTATAATAAACGCCTTTTCTAGTATAGAAATAGTAGGAAAAATGTAATAACAAATATGCAGTTTTATCAACTGAACATCATGGAAGACAGCAACAACAAGCAGGATCTGGATGGATTTAAGTATAGCCACTGGAGAAAATGTTTCATCATAGTCCACACCTGGTCTTTAACGAAAATCTTTTGCAACAAGTCTAGTTTTATAGGTTTCTACCTGTCCATCAACACCAATCTTCTTTTTGAAGATCCACTTGCTTCCATTGGGTTTAAACCCAGGAGGTGCAACGTCCAAAGTCCAAACTTTATTGGTGTGCATGGATTCCATTTCGAATCTCATAGCATCCATCCACTTCACCGAGTCTCTACTCGAGATAGCGTGTTGAAAACTATTAGGCTCATCATCATCGATGATGCAATCCTCTCGATCTCCGTTTATGAGAAAACCGTAGTATCTCTCGGGTGGATGAGATTGTCTATTAGATCTGCGGAGTGGCTGTAGTTCGTCGGTTTGTTCTTGAAATTCTGGTTCCATTAAATCTTCATTTGTAATTTGTGTTTCTTGAATTTCGTCCAATTCTACCGCGCTCCTACTAATTTCTTTTATAAGAAATTCCTTTTCTAAAAAGGTGGCATTTCGAGAAACAATAATCTTTTGTTCTTCTACATGGTAGAAAAGATATACATTCGAATGTTTAAGATATCCCACAAACTTACATAATATTGATCGTGCCTCGAGTTTGTCAACAAAATTAGGACAACCCCATATTTTAATTCGTTTAAGATATAGGCTCTTTCCGCTCCACATTTGATACAGAGTTTTAGACACGGATTTAATTGGAACTTGATTCAATAGGTAAGTTGTTGTCTCCGGTGCATGACCATAAAAAGAAAGCAGTAACTCAGCGTAATTCATCATAGATCGCACTATATCTAATAAGGTGTGATTTCTCCACTCCGATACACCGTTGTGTTGTGGTGTATACGGAGGAGTAAGCTGAGAGAGAATCACATTCTCTTTTAAGAACTCAAGGAAATCAGTACTCAAGTATTCACCACCTCGATCCGATCGAAGTATTTTGATACTTCTTCCTGTTTGTTTTTCTACTTCATTTTTATACTCTTTGAACTTTTCAAAAGCATCGGACTTATGTTTCAACAAGAACACATGTCTTGTTGGCTATAGTGCCCTCAAGTCAATTATTAAATTGCAGGCACGTGATTGTGATGATTGGGGAAGGACCTATACTTTTAGAACGGTCTTACTCCAGATGATAGTATGCTATCTGGTTTGTCTTTATCATCATGTACAGCATTAGGTGAAATTACAGATCACTATTATATGTTGATAGAGCCCATAGGATTCTTGCTTGACTACCAACATTATGATGGTGATCATATACGTGGGAGCTGGGTGGTCTAAAAGCACATCCTTAAATGTCCCTAGTAGTGGGAGTATCGAAACTAGGCATCGATACTCTAGAGTAGACTGGTGTATACTTATCAAGACTCCGACGAGGGGCAGTGGCCGGTCTCACAAACCATTGGTGTCAGTTAGTCACCTAAGATAGTATACAGGTGCTCATTGGGTTATGAGTACACTGGACGGACTCGCCGGGAACATGCTAGTTGGTATTATACCTATTGTCAGATAGCAGTTCCAAGGTGACATGTATACAAGTTAGTTTGTCGACCTGAGATCGCCATTACCTCGTGTGAGTTCCCACTGTGCTTTGATTACTACCCTACCATGGCTCAAAAGAGTCGTGCAAACAGTTTTTAGTTGGGTACAGTCCCGAGCCATATGGAGGCAGTGAGCAGATCGTCGGGGATTCGTCTCTCCTGGTATTGGGGGTTGATGTCGCGCTGTGCACGGGTGGCCACCACCAGAAATCCTCGGCCGAGGTGGACGAGAATTACTGATTTGGATCAGTAGTTTCTCATTGGGTGATGGGCTTCATACCGACACGAATTATCGCATTATTAGGGGTCTGACTTTATCCACCCCTTAAACTCGATATGCGATACTCTTAGACGAACAGACCGAATTGTATGGAGATTGTCACAGACAGGCTCAGTAGGGGTTCGGATGAGTTTGCTCATCGGCCTTCCTTTCGCTCAATACCTAGATAGCCGTTACGTATAGCTAGTGCCGCTGACGTGCTTGTGGTTAAAACCACTGCCGGCGTATTGACAAGTCTTTAGAGTCCCACACAGAGGGTTTCCCTGGTTTTGGCGAAATGATGTGGTAGCCGTATTGGATATGTGCAGGGTTCCGATCGATTGATTGTACTATATACCCGGACTTTCGATCGGACAGTTGATAATACTAGCCGGCTCGGGTTTGAACTGGATTATTAAATCAAGTGTTGATTTAATAATTTACGTATATGTATTTCGATATGTATATTCTAGTATTATGTTCTTTGTGTTATTCTATCTCTTTGGGTATTCGTATTTTGGTACGAATGCAGGTATGTATATACAGTAGAATGTAATCCGTATTTTTTACAGATAACATTCTAGAAGGTGGACACCTTATTTTTGGGATTTGACCATTTATTTGAAAATGGTAAATGAGATGGATATTAGCAAATGGGGAGTATGGTGAGAACCATGCTTGCATAGTGTGCACAAATGAATTTTTAATTCATTTGTGCATATTATTCAAGTATGGATTGTTTTTAAAATTAAAAAGAATGGTTTTACAAAACCAAGCATTGGATTTTCTCTCACCAAGGATGGCTCATTATTTTTGAGCATGAGTTTTTCTTCATCTCCCTCACCATTAGCTTCACTCTCCATGAGCTTTCTTGAGTTGCCTCCACCTTCATCTTTCACCTCCTCCAAACCATCTCATGTGTTGAGAATCATGAGAGAAGATGAGATGAGATAGCCAAACACTTTAGAACACTCACTACATTTTAGGCTTTCTAGATTAGCAACCTAGAAACCCTAGTTGCTTCACTTGCATCCTTGATGTGAAACTAGAGCCATTACTATATCTCTCAGGTGGATAGTTTTCGACGAAGGGAGACCGGCGGCCAAGCTCAACCAGACATGCCTCAAGGAGCTAAGTAGGAAGATGGAAGACCGAAGGACTTGGCTTTTTTGGTATAATCTTTCTAACTTGTAGTTTAGCCCCTTTTAGTTGCTACTATAGGTTTTTGGTTCGATCTTGTGCGGGTTTTGTTTGCGCCAAAGTTTTGAAAATTTTTGTTCCGCATTTGGCCATGGTTTGATAGCCGGGGCACCGGCAAAACCCAATATGTCAATACCTTGAGAAGTCATCAGTAAAAGTTATGAAGTAAGAATCTTCGCTTTGTGCATGTGTAGACATTGGTCCATATGCATCACTATATATGAGGCCTAAAAGCACGGTAGCTCTTTCTCTGTGTCCAGTAAATGGAGTTTTGGTCATCTTTTCTTTTAGACAGGATTGACAAGTTTCATAAGATTGATATTCAAACGGATCTAAATACCCATTTTTATGTAACTTATTCAGTCTTGTTTCATTTATATGACCAAGTCTACAATGCCATAAAAAAGTTTCATTTATATCTGAAGACTTTCTTTTGTTGGTATTTTGGATGTTGAAAACTGTGTGTTGATTTAGAGTATATATTCCGTTATTAAGTGTACCAATCCCAATCAACATTTGATGAAGCTGAATGTTCATAACATTGTTTTCTAATGAGAAACTATATCCCTCTTCATCTAATAAAGCAACTGATATAATATTACACATCATCGTCGATACAAAATAACAGTTCTTCAAAATCAAAAGGTTGCCACATGGTAATCCAAGATGGCAATCTCCAACAGCTATGGCGTCAACACTTGTGGCATTCCCTACTCTAAGGGTCATATCTCCTTTTTTCAAAAACTTGCTACTTCTCAACGCCTGCAAAGAGTTACAGATATGAGAACCTGACCCGGTATCAATACCCAGGAAGCAGAGTTAATGGGAAAATGGTTTTCTGATACAAACACACCTGAAGCTGAAGCATCGTCATGCTTCTTGTCCTTGAGTGAAGCAATATAAGGCCTGCAATTTCTCTTCCAATGCCCTTGCTTATGACAATGAAAACACTCTCCTTTCTCTGATTCCACAACCCCAGCTTTGTCCTTGCCTTTCGCCTTTTTGACACCACTTTTCGGTTGGTGGGGTTTTTCTTCTTTCTTCCCTTGACCTTAGCCTTGGATTTAGAAGAAGAAGAATTCCCAACAACTAGAATGGGTGCATTTTCCTTCTTTAAGGTGCTCGCAGCTATCCTCAACATATTGAGAAGTTTTGGAAGATCGGCTTCTATTGTGTGCATATTGTAATTCAATACAAACTGAGCATAGGCGAAAAGAAGGAACTACAGAACTAAGTCAACGTACAACTCATTCTCTAACACGAACCCCAGGATTGCGATTCAATAAAACTGATCATCTTTAAGACGTGTTCTCCTACTGATGATCCAGGAGTCATCCTCATTTGAAACAATTTCTTTGAGGTCTCGTATCTTGCGATACGAGAGTACTCTCCATACAAATCCTTGCAATAGAGGAATATTGACTGTACGTCCATATTCTCATGCTACTTCTGAAGCTCGTTATTCATTGAAGCCAGCACTATGCACTTGGCTTTCGCGCAATCTTCGTCCCAGGTCTTACGGACCTCGATGTGTGCAATTGAGGCATTGGGACCTAGGGTCTAGGGTGTTTTACCGGTAAGGACATATGCTACTTTGTCATAAGTGAGGGCAATGGTGACATTCCTCAACCAGTCCTTATAATTAGGTCCAGTCAACGTATTCTTTTCTAATAATATTTTTAGTCCGGTTATGGTCGCTGCCTGTTAAAGGGAGTGAAAAGAAAACGCTTAGCGTATGCTCGTGCAAGATTAGAATGGTTTATTATCTTGTCTAATCAAGATGGCTCCCAATGCTTTTATCAAATACTCCATAAAACCTAAAAAGGAAAAGATTTGCTGGGATTAATTGCACCCTACAAGTTTGCTTAATCATTCGGACAGGCCAGTGTCGGTGCTTCGAGAGAGGTTTTCCAAGGCTTTCACCAAGTTCCTTAATTACAGAAAACATCTTTTCCCTAGAGGCGTTGCCTCATTAACATCTTTCTAAACACCTATTAGATTTAGCTAATTTCAAAGTGAAAAATTCTCCTAGGAATAACACTTACTCCAATGGGAATCGGGACCCAACTATCGCCTGGAAGGATGCAATCTCATTGCAAATTTCTAATCTGAAACACCCGATATGGTTTTTACCCCTAACGGCTTATGACCTTGATACAGTGTTCATATCAGAATATTGCATTATTATATTCTCCATTCTTAATCATATTACAAATAAATAGGTGGTTTTGATCCATGTCTGCTACATAGTTGCAGGTTACAGGTTCTCAGAACAATTCAGTGAAATTCAGGAAAAAACGCTACAAATGTGAGATTACAACCAACAAATAGATGAATCTGTATGATACCGCCTACCAGTTTAAGGAATAAACGAAGATCAATGAACAATTTGATTGCACAAAGTACGAGGGCAGCACAAGATTCAAGACTTCAACGCCAAGCTTACGGTAAAAATCCACAAATTCTGCACTGTTGGAAATCTGGAAGAAAGTTGAAAAGATTCTGAAGAACCAAGTGAAGAAAACAGAAGAAAAAGGCAACATGAAGCAACCCTGAAAAAATGAGCCAGAGATCTCACCATATGGCCGCAGATCCGCGGCCAAACATGGCATTCCGCCGCGGTTCCGTGGCCGTGCAGTGCACATGTCGGAGCACGTGTCGGTGGGTGTCGGTGCTTTGACCCGGCTTTTTTAGGGTAGTCTTGTAATTTCAAATGTGGATCAGATGTAAACCCTAAGGTTTCTCCTATCTATAAATAGGAAAGCCTACAGCCTAATTAGAGTGCCTCTTTTGGGTGCCTCTTTTGAGATGCCTCTTTCTATTTTCTAGATTAAATTTTAATTTCTTTGTAATCGTCAAGAGGTCATCAATAAAGGTATTTTTTATCTCTCATTTTTTTATCCGAATTTTATTTTGCTGCAATTTTTTATCTGTCTTTATTTATCTGCAAGTTAATTAGGTTATTAAAAGAAAATTATAAAAATGAATTTCATCGCAACATCCCTAATAAGTGAGTAATTCCTCACTTGTTAGGGTTAGGATAGGGAAGGTTTGAGAGAAGGAAATCTCTCTCCCTCCTTTCTTTGTCCAAATAATTTTATTTAAAGGACTCTCTTTAAATCAACCACACACCGCTCACTACGGCACCCTATCCTATAAGATAGTGGTGATTCCCTAGTTAGACCGGTTGTGATTGAATTAAGCAGAGGTTATGGCTAAGAGCCAAGAATGGACGGACAAGGACCAAAGGGAAGAAACTTAGTTTCTTCCTGGTCATGCTAATCCCCGTTGTTGACTATTATCCTAACACATATATTCTTAATTAGGGTATTGATAGAAGCGAGAAGAATCCCTTTTTCGAATTAGCCTAATCCTAACCCTAGCAAGCCTTTTAATCAATTTAATCTCATTCTTAGATCGTAAAACAAAACCCGACTTGATCGGATTATCTCGTTAGAACATAAAGAAAAGGAATCCATCACCCTGTGGACCGACCCGTACTCAACCGGCTAGCTACCAAGCGACACCGTTATTGATTGCGGTATTCTTATTCTTTGATTTTAAAACGCATACGCAAAACAACTCTACAATCAAATGACGCCGTTGCTGGGGAGATGGTGGTCTCTTTCTTTGTGTAATTTCGGGTTTAAAAAAAATAAATAAATAAATAAATTATAAATTATAAAAATTGAAAATTTTTAAAACAAAACAAAACAAAATAAAATAAAAATAAATTCATCTTGTTCTTTTTGAGAGGTATTGTGTGAATTGTGCAGGAAAAGAAGATGGACTAATTCAGATCTGGAAAAACCAGTGAACAAATCAACAAACAGAAGATCTGAACAGACAGAGGAGAATCACAACAGACAACAGAAAAATTTTGGAGATCCAAACCAACTTAACCACCGCGGAACCGTGGCGGATCCAAGCGTTTGACCGCGGAACCGCGGTCAACCAGTGACGTCAGCATCCCAAAATTCTCTGTAAGTATTTTTGTGCTCTCTTCTACCTTCTGAACTCCACTGAAAAATTTTCCTGCAGGGTTCTTTGCACAAAATTCTTCTCCCTCTCCAATAAATTGTTTTTGTGCAGGATTCTTTGCGCTGCCAAATAAATAAAAATTTTGAAAGTATTTTAGATTTTTGGTGTGTTAACTGCTTTGCATAATTAATACGGACTTTTAAGGGGCTATAACACCAATCCAGATTGGGTGGGGATTTCATTACCCTTCCTAAGACCCCAAAAATCACTAAAAACCATATGCATCATCCTTGAGTTAATTAAAAAATATTTAGACTCAGCCAACTAAGGACTGTTGTGCTCAATAGGACAGAGGAAGGTTGTGGGCATTCAATCGTTTATCTAAACCAGACTTTGTGGTGCCTAGGCTAGACAAGTGAGAAAGATAACTTTAAAAGACCCGTCTCACGGTGATTCATAAGCGGAACCCTCCTTTCTTCATTTGTGCTTAGCTGGCCACAATTGGCGGTGAAGAGGCGATTTGAGGGATATCTCACAACTTGCCCTTTGGAACAGTTAGGAGAGGTCTAGTTGACTTAGAAGACCCTACCTCTACGCTTGATTGTGCATGTATAAATTGTGATTGTTTGAAATTGTGTCGTAGTTCTGTACAAATTTTTGCAAAACTCTTTCTAAAAAAACACATTCAAAAATTTTAAAACTTCAAAAACAAACAATTTTTTTTAAATTAAAAAAAATAAAAAAAAAATTCATCACATTCTTTTTCTTCTCCTTTCTCTCATCATGGGTACCCTACCTTGCAAAACTCTTGCCAAACTTTGGTACGCTCAACCAGATATTACTTCCTACGCGCATTGTTTTGGTCGAATTTCGGACGACCCCTCCATGCCCAAAATTTTTTTGAAAGATCGAATAGACGCGTCTAGGAGAAACAGTTGGACTCCGCAATCCATTTTGTATCAACCGTTTCAACCTTCACCACCTTCTTACGTTGATACTCCTTTATCGAGTCCTGTTGTAACCCCGAAACCCATGTCTATTGCTAAACATATTGAACAATCTCGTAACCGATCTTTCACTCCTTTCACCACTGCGAATTCTTTGGATCAAAAATTCCATTCATTTTCTTATCCAAATGTTGATCCTACTCCTATCCAACCATTCAATTCCTACAAATCATACCCGATTTTCGCACCTTCCCTAGACATTGCTTCTACACAGCCATTTGGGAGTTTCCAATATCCAAACAACTTTGAATCTTTTACTGAAACCCCTTCACAACCCATGTCTAGTCTGGAACAGTCGTTGGAAGATTTTATGGCAACGTCAAGACAACAGATGATGGATTTTAATGCGTCCATGGCCACTCTTATACAACCTAGTGACCCGGTAGCTAGTTTCCAACTAGCTCCAAATTTTCCAATGTATGATAAGGCGGTTGGACAGATTGAGAATTTGAGTGGTGAGAGTGAGCTGTACATCCTTCCAAATCAAACCTACCTATCCCCAATTGAATCTCATAACTCCGATTTTGAATGTCTATAAAGTGTTCCAAATGATTCACCAATTGAAGATAAAACGTCTAATGAGTTGTGCAATTTTGTAGTGTTTGATTTACCTGATTGTGAAGGGTCTCTTTCGAGTGAAATCACCACCAATCCTTTTGACCTCTACATCTCCACTCTAAAACCTGAATTAATTAATATCCATGCTTTTGATGAGGTGTCTGAGAAATTTAATTTTCACTTGATCGAGAATATTGACGCTTGGAATATTTTGGATGATGAACCCACAAATTTGGATGAGTTTTTCTTTCCAATTCATCATCCCGAGATATTAAATGTTTCTCCCGAACCCCATATGCGTCTAGATTTTGATGATAAATGCGTGGATGAGATAACTTTTGAGGAGAATTTTGAGGATAGTATTGAGGATGAACCAATTTTGCTTGATGAGTCGGATTTTCCAATTCATCATGTCCCTTCCACTGACTGTGTACACCCTTCTGAATTTTTAACCGATACCCTTCCCCAATCACTTCCCTTTATCCTCGTTCCGACCTTGCAAGAAACCGTTACACTTTCATTTTCAATGTCTGGTTTAGCAAGTTCGACGTACCCATGTTTTCTCACGAATCTTGAGAGATTTGACATCATTTCTCAGTTGGTTGATAGATTAGCACAATCGCTCTTTACACATCGGTCATTACAAATTGTGCTAATTTATACACTCCATCTCCACCCTCAAGTTCATATTCAACTTCTTGCTCCCACTTTCTCAGGTTCTTCTATTCTTCCTATAATTTCAGTGGGTGTTGATGAATCACAATCCGATAATTCAAGTTTGATCATTCCAGAAAACCAACTTGATTTGGATACTTTTGAAAGTGATGTAGATGAGTTTTTCGAGTCTCCTATCTCCATAATTTTTGACAAATCAAGTATGATAAATTCTGCACAAAACTTACTGACAGCAAAATGTTCAATTACATCGATGAGAGTTTTGATGAACTTTTTGCTGATGAACTCGCATTCCTAAACGACACGGATTTTGTGATTAATCAACCCCCACTGAAGAAGTCGAACCACCACCATTTCTTTTTCCCTTCCGCCATTCTTCTCCTCCACCGAGACTGTATACTGCTTCTATCTCCATACGGTCTTGTGTGTTTCTCATTTCTTTTCTCTACACTCCATTCTTTCACCAACCACACCATTATAACGATAAAATTTTTGAATGGTTGGTGCTAACCTTTGACCTGTGTAAGGCCTTGTATAGCTTGATACTGTATTTTTCTCCTCCCTAAATCTGAACTTTAATACTTCAACAGTGGAAACACTGTTTCACTTAAGTTTGGGGGGACCTTTTTGTATATATATTTTGTTTTCTTTTTCTGTTAATAATAAAAAAAAGAGAGAGAAAAAAAACAGGGGAGTGCCGATAATTTTGACCCTCTTGGTGTAGCCTGACAGTGAGGACACTGTCAAGTTTAAGTTTGGGGGTGTGCTCGGTAAGCTTTCTTCCTTCGCATTCATGTGTATATTTTTGCATTTGCATACTTATTTTAAAATCCATAAAAATAAAAAAAAATTAAAAATTATAAAAATTGAAAAGTTCAATTTTGGCCATATTTGACTTAAGTTCAACATGACAGTTGAATAGTTAGGAAAAACTAGATTCTAAACATAGTAAATTAAAAACCCTAAAAATAACCTTTCTTAAAATTTAACTGTAGAAAATATATGTCATTGCAGTTTATTTAGAAATAGACAAATTTTGAGTTCAGTTCTTGGGCTAAGTCAAAATAAGGGAAAAGTATTGAAATTTTTATTTGAAGTGTAAGTCTGAAAAATAAATTCTGAAACTTTAGTCTAAATCCTGAAAATATATACCCTACTACATGCACTAACATACATTTTGAAACTTGGAATAGTAGAGCATATCTTGAAATGCTCTTGTTTAAAATCCTTAGTATGAAGGAAAATAAAATAAAAGTATAAGTGGTGAATAAAAAGATAAAAAAATGAACACTGGTTTTGTAATTACTTAAGGCAGCATAAAAAAAATATAGTAAGGGTGCTTTATCACCTAGTGCCTTAGACCAACTGGTTTGGGAGTCACTGCTAAGCCTTAGGTATTGCAAGACGGGAAATTATGCTTAAATGCGCGAACACATTTTGTAATCGGTCGTTAGTATCTCAAGAAATATTAACGGTCGCATGAAGGATGTGTGAGCAATTTCATCTAAAATTCACTAACTAAAAGTAATTTGGACGATGGATAAGAGTATGATAGTTTAAATTGAATTTCTAAGTGTAGGGGTGATACATACACACACGTAGGGGTATATGATTGGGTTTGGATGAGAGATAGGAATGAAAAATATGACTTATATCTTCAGTTGAGATGATAAAAATTCCTAAGTTGAGATGGAATCTTAGAAGGAAAATTCAAAAGATGTTGAAAGCTAAATAAATTTGCAGAACATATACGATCTTAAGTTAAATGATAACTGAGTGTGAAAAATACGGGTTGATAGTTTCTAAGTTGAAGATAATAAAATTTCTTGCTAGAATACTGAATTGAAGAATTAGAGTCAACGGCCAAATTGATCGGATTTTGTGGGTAGTATCCGCTGAAAACCCTCAGGAGACAACACTCCTCCTACTAGGGACACCTAGAGGTTTAACGGCTTGTTGCACGAGCTCAGTGCAATCGTGATTCCCTGCGAAAGTGAGGTTAGGATTTTTCGAGAATAAAAATTGGTTTTGCTCGGAACGAGCAAAAGATAAGTTTGGGGGTATTTGTTCATATCAGAATATTACATTATTATATTCCCCATTCTTAATTATATTACAAATAAATAGGTGCTTTTGATCCATGTCTGCTACATAGTTGCAGGTTACAGGTTCTCAGAACAATACAGTGAAATTCAGGAAAAGACGCTACAAATGTGAGATTACGACCAACAAATAGATGAATCTGTATGATGCCGCCTACCAGTTTAAGGAACAAACGAAGATCAATGAATAGTTCGATTGCACAAAGTATGAGGGCAGCACAAGATTCAAAACTTCAACGCGAAGCTTACGGTAAAAATCCACAAATTCTGCACCGTTGGAAATCTGGAAGAAAGTAGAAAAGATTCTGAAGAACCAAGTGAAGAAAACAGAAGAAAAAGGCAACATGAAGCAACCCTGAAGAAATGAGCCAGAGATCTCACCATATAGCCGCGGATCCGCGGCCAAACATGGCATTCCGCCGTGGTTCCGCGGCCGTGCAGTGCACGTGTCGGTGGGTGTCGGTGCTTTGACCCGGCTTTCTTAGGGTAGTCTTGTAATTTCAAATGTGGATCAGATGTAAACCCTAGGGTTTCTACTATGTATAAATAGGAAAGCCTACAGCCTAATTAGGGTGCCTCTTTTGAGATGTCTCTTTTTATTTTCTAGATTAAATTTTAATTTCCTTGTAATCGTCAAGAGGTCATCAATAAAGGTATTTTTTATCTCTCATTTTTTTTATCCGAATTTTATTTTTCTGCAATTTTTTATCTAACTTTATTTATCTGCAAGTTAATTAGGTTATTAAAAAAATTATAAAAATGAATTTTATCGTAACATCCCTAATGAGTGAGTAATTCCTCACTTGTTAGGGTTAGAATAGGGAAGGTTTGAGAGAAGGAAATCTCTCTCCCTCCTTTCTTTGCCCAAATAATTTTATTTAAAGGACTCTCTTTAAATCAACCACACACCGCTCACTACGGCACCCTATCCTATAAGATAGTGGTGATTCCCTAGTTAGACCGGTTGTGGTTGAATTAACCAGAGGTTAGGGCTAAGAGCCAAGAACGGACGGACAAGGACCAAAGGGAAGAAACTTAGTTTCTTCCTGGTCGTGCTAATCCCCGTTGTTGACTATTACCCTAACACCTATATTCTTAATTAGGGCATTGATAGAAGCGAGAAGAATCCCTTTTTCGAATTAGCCTAATCCTAACCCTAGCAAGCCTTTTAATCAATTTAATCTCATTCTTAGATCGTAAAATAAAACCCGACTTGATCGAATTAGCTCGTTAGAACATAAAGAAAAGGAATCCATCTCCCTATGGACTGACCCGTACTCAACCGGCTAGCTACCAAGCGACACCGTTATTGATTGCGGTATTCTTAACTTTGATTTTAAAAGCGTACGCACGCAAAATCTCTACAATCACACAGTCAAAAAATCATAAGTCGTCAGTCAAGTTCAACACGTCATTTTGTGATTGATTTAGACCCAACTATATTACCCTTGACACAATCAATAAAGTCATACGATTGTCCTAATCTATCGCATCTTATGCTACATAAAAGTATCACTCAATTATCGAACACTACGCCTTGACACAGTCAACAAACGTAGCTCGAATACTAATTAAGTACTCTACTAATTTGAAATGACGGAGGGTTACTACTGGTTTTGAAGAAAATCTTTAACATAGTGAACTTGATATCGTTGTTAGAACCTTGTGATATTTAGATAGGAGTAGCTTAATCTCCGCATTTGAAAAGTTTGGTTTTGATAGGAAAAACCAAGCAGTTTTCAAATGTGGTTCTTACAACATCAATATTAGGTTTATATCTTTTCATTAATCTCATTAATAAAGTCCCATCATTTAAAAATCATCCACACCAGAAAAAAAACGAAAATAGAATGCACATTTATACCATCCGCATTCGCCACGGGGCCTCGTCATACACCGTTAGCTTACTTAACTAACAGCAGAGTGCGGGCAGGGCTAGCGTGGATGCAAAACATAAATAGCGTTTATTTATATCATATATAAATATAGCATTCATCTCAGATATAAGCATTACAGAAAATATCACAGAGTAATGGAAAACGGATTTACGAGTAAATAACGCTTTCGATCAAGCCATCAACCGAAATACGGAATTCCACGTTCGTGTGAATAGCCACAACCACAATCTATCCTAGACCCTACGAGTGCAGCAACATACCCGCTAATTCTAGAATTGGGTGACCCGGATCTCCACTCTTTGAGATGGTCACCCACTGAATTCTAGAATTCGGTAAATTGTGCGTGGGTCACTCCTAGATGCAAAATAGCAAACACAAATATACATCATTCGGTGGCAACTACCTCACTCCCGGAAGTGCCCCAATAAAAGAATATTACAAATATACACTTGAATGAATTATATATAAAACATTACACAACCGGCTATTCATACGAAACTCCGTCTATCCATCACAGCCACAACAACAATAACATCATCGCGATTTGTTGAATACGTAAACCCCATTTAACTAATCTATAGCAGTTAGGCGACGTTTAATAATGTATCAACACAATGCGAAACAACAACGATATTTTAATTTCGATCATCAAGTTCATCCGTAAAATTAAAACAACCCCAGATATCAAAATGTACAACCTGGGAAAAAATAAACAAACCAATTTTCTAGTTTCAAAAAGACGGAGTAACACAAGAAGACTGGGGGCCAACAGAGCAAGGAAAACCGCCGGTTACCTGCTACCGGCGGTTTTTCTTGCTCATTGGGCCCCTGGCCTTCTGGTGGATGCTCTGTGATCTCTGTACACCTCTCTGGTATTATTTAAAAAATTATTAAAGCAATTTTAAAAATTGAGCAGAGACCTGTTTATGGAAACTAGAAAAACCAGACTAAACTTGATGATTCGAAACCAAAATGTCGACAAAAGCAAGTTAAAGTTCTAGGGTAGGCTCTGATACCATGTAAGGATGTCATGCACTGAGTTAGAGCAAAAAGCACGATGTGAAATGGTAAAATCAAAATTTTCTAGCAAGCATGACATGCTTCCCTAGTGATCATCCTAAAACTATAACTTGCAAGAACTAAAAACTATGAGCTAAGAGAAAAACATACAACTTTTGATGCTTCTTCTTTAACGCTCCAATTTGTGTAGGAAGGTTGCTCCTTTGATTTGAACTCCTAATTTGTTCTCCTAGAGTTCACCGACTGAAGTTGTTGTCGACCATTTCCGTTGAAGATGGTCCACAGCGATGAATGCCGACTCGAGCTACTTCTTCTCTCTTACTAGTTGCTAAATAGTAAGAAGAAGTCCTTAGAGATGAAGATGATGAGGGGGTTTTACTCTATTCTCTCCATTTTTCCTCGCTACCTTTTTCTTTCTTTCCTCAAAATTGCCCTAATCCTAATCAATTTTACTTACCTCTAAACGACGACGGTGAGCTTTGACAATGACTGAGCTTCGACGACAACGATGATGAGCTTCGACGATGAGCTCGATCGAGTCTAGGCCTTCGACGACGAGCTCGACCAGGAAGGCTTCGTCTTTTAAGGGGCCAGGCCTCGACTACGGAGGCACGGCGGCGCCGGCGGCGGAGGAAGCGAGGAGAGTCAAGGGCGGGAGAATTGGGGGGAAATAATTTTGGGAGAAGGAAGAAATTTATTGAAGGGGATTTTAGGGGGTATGGTGTTTTATGGCTCCAAGGTTGTAGGGCCTGTTTTATTTTTGGTTTAGTCACGGATATAACCGTGAACATATCTTTTGAAACTGTAATGCAAAATTTGTCACGGTGGTAACCGTGACAACTTCCCCGTTAATAATATCCATATCTGTAGTAGTGACTCAGGGTGATACACCGAGCGTATTACAGGATTATCTGTCCGTCCACGCCACATCGACAGATCCGGCCACGGGCATACTTGGATATCCCAACGCTCCTACAGAGAAATATTGCGTAAGTGTTAATATTTGTTCTAATTCGAATGAAATTTTATTTTTATAAGTTTAAATTTAAATGGTTTACTTACGTTTGGATACTTTATATGGATGTAGACACGAATGATGGAGCAGGCGAACGCATCATGGGTTGATTTCAGCGGAGAGACCGATCCAGTCATGCTAACCTCTATCCCATACGCCATACACGGAGGGCACCATAGTGGCTACGAAAGAGGCCAAGGACTTGGTCCCAGCAGGGCCCATCTGAGGTTGTTCTCCACTCCGGCGGTTACTTCTGCTATCCCACGAGTGACGTCTGGAGAATGAGATGGCCACATTGAAGTCCACCGTCGAGAAGTTGAAGGAGATGTTGGTACGTATGTTATTTCTGTTTGTGTATACGTATATCTTGATAGTTTTAATTTACGTAGCACAAATTCGAATATGGATACTAGTAAAATTCGTGGATTCGTAAGAATCCAATATTGATACGAATCCGACACGAACCCTATAGATCAATAACACATCATTTCAATTCGCAAGACTTGATTTCTAGACTTAGAATTTCACTACAAGACATATATACTACATCTAGTATATCGTTCCTTATTCTTTTATTATACAAACTAAAAAAATTTACAGCTTAGGCATGCCACACCTTCGGCTGCAGCTCCGCAGGCCACTCATTTGGCTGCGGCAACACAAGCCACTCTTTCGGCTGCGGCTCCGCAAGCCACTCCTCCAGATTCTTTTGCTCCAGCTCCAGGTACTACTACATCATATCATTTCTGGAGCATTTGAGACTCCAGAGCTACAGCAATAACCAAATGCGCCAGATTTGCTAGATACTCGGAGATCGAGCACCTGGACCGAGCTAGCAGTGATTTTTTATATATTTTTTAGATTTTTGTAGGATGTCTGTATTATATTTGCGACATATTGTATATTTTGTATATCTGTTGTTGTATATGATGATTATGATCCTCATTTTAGAGTGATTTTGTATTGTGTTTGTTTATTTCGTTATATATTATGCGCAGGATGTTATAGATATATATTTCTGTATTTGGATATATGAAATAGTGTGTGATATATTATTATGTACAGAGCGGGAGAAAAATGAAGGAAGGATTTTTTAAAAAAAGTTAAATGTTTGCCCCTACCGGTCCCACCGTAGGGGCAAACTATGCCCCTACCGGATTCTACCTAGAGGCAAATTGTCAGAAAAACCTTATATTTTACCACTATGGTGGCACCCGTAGAGACAGATATATGCCCCTACAGTGCTAACAATAAGGGCAAGATGTTTTTATTTTTTTTTTAAATTTAAAAAACGATACTTTTCCCGTACGGCAGAGATTAAAAGGCTTTAAACAATATGTGCAAAAAATTATATTTCCTTGTGTATTTGTTTGCAAACATTGAGGCTCTATATATACAAAAGCATGGCATATTAGAAGATCCCATGACAATAGCACATTTGTGGTAAGCAATGAGATCCCATTATTAATGCTAATCCATGATTTTAGCAATCCTATGATTATTGCCAGTCCTTTGGTATTGGCACACATGTTTATCATGGACTTAGGATTGGGTTTGAATATTTAGTTTTAGGATCTTGGGATGACACTTTCCTGGTGGTTCTTTCAAGGGAGTAGTAGTGAATATTTACTCAAGTCAAGGCTAGAAGTGCTAATATCGTCAGTTATATGAGAAACATCTTATCTCATATAGCTGGCATTTCTCATTTTCTCAATTTCCCTTGGCGCTACATGTCGATTTGCGGTTCCATCTTATCTCATATAGCTGGCATTTCTCATTTTCTCAATTTCCCTAGGTTGAGAAATGAGATTTTCAAGAAAGTGCATTCTCATATAGCTGGCATTTCTCATTTTCTCAATTGACTGTCTTATAAAAGAGATTGGAACTCCCAAAGGAACTGAAACTCAAACTAAAACCCCAAGGGTTGCTAGCAGATATTAGGCCCTCAACCCCTCCTTCCGACATCTCATTCGAGATGGGATGGCTTATCCGTGAATCTCTCAATCCCTTCCCTAACATGGCATTAGCCAATCAAGAAATGAAAGATGGAAAGAAATGGAATTGTGAGGGTGATGTCAGGATTTGTTTGTTACATTGATGGGGGTGGGCTCAGTAGTGATATGAGTTGTTGCTATTGGAGAAGACCCATTTTGAGATGCGGCTGCTACAGAGTGGGAAAGACTTGTCTGTTGCTCATTATATAGATTTGGAATCAAATGACCGGTCAATAGGAACCAAAAAACAATTTGGAGAAGTAACACTTGAGAATAGATTGTCAGATGACCAATTGGAAAAACTATTTTCTCGAACATGAGAAGTAGTGGTACTAACGGTAGCAAAAGGAAAAATTCCATCATCAAACTTAACATGTGGAGAGTGAAAAACTTTGCATGGTTGTGGAACAAAACACTTGTAAGCACTTTGAGTGTTGGAATAGCCAAGAAAGATGCATGGTCTGAATTTTGGAGACAACTTATTGGCAGCATATGGTCGTAACCAGGGAAAACATCGACATCCAAAGACTTTGAGCTTGTGGTAGTCCGGGGAAACTTGGAACAGGGCTTGTAGTGGTGTTTGGAAGTTGAGTAAGGGAGCTGGCATTCTGTTACTCAAAAAAATAGCCACCTGAAAAGCATAGGACCAAAAACATAGTGCCACTGAAGCTTCATGAAGTAGAGTTAAGCCGGTTTCAACAATATATGGCGATGACGAAGTTCGGCCGAGCCATTGTGTTCGGGTGTGTGAGGTGGAGAAGTGAGGTAAGAAATGCCATAGCTGCTGGGAAAAGAAGCAAGTTTTAGATATTCACCCCCGTTATCTAAGAATAAGGTGACAATTTTAGTGCTGAAAAAGTTTTTCACCAATGCTTTATATTTAGAAAAAATGTTCGACACATCTAACTTCTTTTTCATAGGATATAACTAGACATATTTAGTGAAATGATCCACAAACACAAAATAATATCGAATTCCATCAATTGAAATAACCGGTGCTGGACCCCAAACATCGATATAAATTAATTCTAATGGCCTAAAACTAACCAGAGAGTTTTTGGCAAATGGGAGTTTATGACTTTTATTGCACGAGCATGAATTACAAGACAAATGGTTAGGAAATTTAGAATGAGGTAATAAACGATTAGAAGAGAGAATGACATGCAAAATTTTAAAAGAATGATGGCCTAGACGCTGTGGCATTTGGTTGTGGCATTTGCAACCGGTTGCTCAGAAGCAAATTTTTGCAGTTGATAGTATATACGAGCAGAGTGTCCCATATGCTCACAAATCTGACAGAGAAGTGGAGACTTGTTGTAACCTTGACGACGTTTCCTGGAGTTCCTATGACCAAACTTGAAGCTGCTGTCAGAGGAGACATTTTCTTAGTAAAATTCGCTGCAGCAACTCACAGATCGGATGATGTTCCACCCTTCAAAATAGTAGATTCGTAATCGAGCAGCTTTTCTTGAACTTCTTCAAAGGTGATAGTGTTGGGGAGGTTCTTTATAATAGTTGTTACTCCTCTGAATTCGTGACCGATACCACGAAGACATTGAAGAATGAAGTCTTCATCAGAGACTGGATTATCTGCCAGCGCCAGTTCGTCGGAGATGAATTTCATGTCAGTTGAGATATTCAATGATGGAACGGGAACCTCTTGTAATGTTGACAAGTCGTTCCTTTAGAGACATAACTCTTTAGCGATATCGACTGGCAAAAAAATGAGTCAACCTTTGCCATGCCATACGCTAAGATGTGGAGGAGGCCACTGGCTGAACAGCGGCTTCAGTGCAAGAGGAAACAAGGGCACCAAGGATCAATTTGTCTTGACGTCGCCACAAAACTGCTTCCTTTGTCTGTGTAGTTTCAGATGGACAAGGAAAAGAACCATCAATGAAACCTAAAAGATCATGACCATAAAAAATGTTTTGAACCTGTGCTCTCCATGCTGGAAAATTGCTCATTGTGAGCTTGAGAGAAAATTGGGTTGCCGAGTTAGATCGACACAAGTGAAGATGGAGAAATAACAAGGATATACGACGACGAACTTAGACTTGCAGCGACTACGGTGGAAGCATCTTCGGACGCTATGGATCAATGCTTGTTAGAGCTGAAAGGCTCTGATACCATAAAAGGTATTGAACAATATGGGTAGAAAATTATATTTCCTTGTGTATTTGCTTGCAAACATTGAAGCTCTATACATACAAGAGCATGGCATATTACAAGGCATTTTACAAGGCATAATATAAGGAGGAGATCCCATGACAATAGCACATATATAGTAATCAATGAGATCCCATGATTAATACTAATCCATGATTTTAGCAATCCCATGACTAATGCTTGTCCTATGATAATGACACACATGTTTATCATGGAAATTGACAACAAATATCCCTTTACAAAGATATACCCCTGCGGTGCTAACCGTGGGGGCAAGATATTTTTATCTTTATAAAAAAAATTATTAAAAGAACCCAATACTTTACCTCTATGGTGGAACCCGAAAGGGCTAAGATACGGTACTACCATAAGGACAAGATATTTTTATTTTTTTTAAAAAAATTAAAAAATTTAGTTGCCTATACGCTTGGAAACCGTAGGGGTAAAGATCCCTATGGATTTTTCCGTAGAGGTAAATTTCTATGCGTAAGGGCATTTATCTGCCCCTACGGAAATTGACCCTACCTGTCAAATGTTTGCTCCTACGGTATCCACCGCAGGGGTAATGGTTTGTCCTTACGGTTCCAACCATAAGGACAAGCCTTATTCGTAATAGTGATCGTCGGTACATTCAATAGAAAAACCGATAAAGGACATTTGAGACTCGGCTTCTTTAATCCGAATAAAAACCGATAAAGGATGAGGGGTTATATAAAAAATGTCACCGTGACAAATGCAAAAATGGAGAGAGTGGAAATACCCATAAGGTTTAGCCGAGGGTCTAACGATGACCCTGATGAGAATTGGGATCGAAAGGCTTTTCCGAAAATTAATAGTATTTATGTGAAAAATGTTGTGGGTTCGAATATTGGAGAGCGCCGGTTCTGCAAGGAATTGAAGGTACTTTATTTCAAGGAGTTTGCATAAAAAATATTAGCTTAAAGGGGATTAAGTCGGAAAGAAATTGGCAATGCGAGCATGTTTTTGCCACACCATGTCGGGCCCTTAGGAGTAACGGGTCATCATCTTATTGTATGAAATTTTAGGATTTAGTACAATTTTTCGAATAGAGAGATTCTAACATCAGTAGAGAGATTATACTCAGATTAAAAATTGGTAGCCATTTTGTTAGGATCTTCACAACGTTATGTTCGGTCTACGATGTAGCCGAATGTGTTTGGAGGAGAGAATGGATAGAGAATGGAGAAAGTATCAATAAACTATTCTTATATTTTCCTTGCTCTTTAAAAACTTTACAAAACATCTCCTTATATAGGAGTTTACATGCCCCTTCATTATAACTCTTCATAATACCAATTGATTACAATAACCGTTACATATCCTTTCATTAAACCTATTCATGAATTGGTATCCCTTCTTTTTATAACCGATGTCTCTTCAATTCTTTGTAACCGAAAACAAGTTTAATTTCTAACATGCTCCCTTAAACTTGTTTTACCATGCCGATCTTTCCTCGCAATTTTGCGAACACTTCAAATTTTAGGGGCTTTGTAAAAATGTCGGCCAGTTGATCTTGTGATTTGACATGAACGAGTTCGTCCTCTTTCTTCCTCACATGTTCTCTGATAGAGTGATACCGAGTATCAATGTTCTTGCTTCGTTCATGAAACACTGGATTCTTCGCCAGTGCTATAGCAGATTGGTTGTCCACATACATCTTCGTAGGTCCTTCCTGTTCAACCTTTAGATCTTTCAGCAGATTTCTTAGCCATATAGCATGGCAAACTCCATTCGATATAGCAACGTATTCGGCTTCACAAGTTGATAGTGTCACTATCGGTTGCTTCTTGGAACAACAAGTAAATGCTGATTCACCGATGAAGAAAATGTACCCTGTCGTACTTTTCCGGTCATCTATATCTCCTCCCCAATCGCTATCGGTATATGCATATAATTCAAAATTGTTAGATTTCGAATAGAACAAACCGAAATTTGGTGTACTTT
Source organism: Agapanthus africanus (assembly GCA_030015575.1). Classification (NCBI taxonomy): domain Eukaryota; kingdom Viridiplantae; phylum Streptophyta; class Magnoliopsida; order Asparagales; family Amaryllidaceae; genus Agapanthus; species Agapanthus africanus. Next base: position 406,391,261 of record CM057347.1, on the reverse strand, counting down.
TGATATATCTCAATATCCTTTTCGCCGCTGATAAATGTGTCAATTTCGGTTCTTCCATGTATCGGCTGATCAAGCCGACTCCATATAGAATATCCGGTCTTGTGCATGTAAGATACCGAAGACTGCCTACCAAGCTTTTAAAATGCGTCGAGTCCACATTGCTCCCTTCATCGAACTTTGATAATTTTGTTCCGCAGTCTACTGGGGTATTGACCGAATTGCTTTGCTCCATATTGAACTTTCTCAAAATCGACCGAGCATATCCTTCTTGGGATAAGAAAATCCCATTCGGTCTTTGCTTTACCTCTATTCCCAAATAATATGCCATCTGACCGATGTCGGTCATTTCAAATTCTTTAACCATCGAGCTTTTGAAGTCATCGAACATACGTGGATTGTTTCCTGTGAAGATGAGATCATCCACATATAAACATACTATAAAAATATCACCTTTTTCGGACTTCTTTATGTATAATGCATGCTCATAAGGACACTTCATGAAACCGTGTGCTTGGAAGTATATGTCGATTCGACTATTTCATGCTCTCGGTGCCTGCTTCAGGCCATATAAAGCCTTCTTTAGCTTCAGTACTTTCGACTCATGTCCTTTCTTCTCATAACCGAGTGGTTGCTCGATGTAGACTTCTTCTTCAAGATATCCATTGAGGAATGCCGATTTAACATCCAATTGATATATCTTCCAACTGAATTGAGCCGCCATAGCAATGATCAGTCGAATTGTCTCGAGTCGCGCTACTGGTGAGAAAACTTCATCATAATCAATGCCAGCTTGTTGTTTGTAGCCTTTGACCACTAACCTTGCCTTGTATCGCTCGATTTCTCCCTTAGCGTTCTTTTTCTCCTTGTACACCCATTTCACTCCTATGGGTTTCTTGCCTTTGGGAAGTTCGGTGATCTCCCAAGTTCCATTCCTCTCAATAGCACTGATTTCTTCGTCCATTGCTTCTTTCCACTTTCGGTCTTTGACCGCTTCTTCAAAATTCATTGGCTCGCATTCGGCAAACAAACAAAATAATGTTAGATTATTTTGCATTTCGGTTACCTCATATAACTCGGTCATAGTCCTCGTCCTTGGATTTCTTGGTGGAGTTGAACTTGACGACGCTTCGGTTTGTGGAGAACCGACTTGAGGCGAATTGAACCGAGGTATTGTTGCAGGCGATGGAACATCAACTTCGACTTCATTTCTTTTCTTTTCTTCTTGACCGAGTACTTCATTCGGTCTGCTGCTTTCGGCTTCATCGCTCCAACTCCATGAGCTTTCTTCATCAAATTCGACATCTCGGCTAACAATGACCTTCTTATTGACTGGATCAAACAGCTTGTAGCCTTTGGTTCTTAGATCATAACCGATAAAAATCAACCGAGAACTTCGGTCATCAAGTTTTACTCTCTTTTGTTCGGGGACATGAGCATATGCTATGCTCCCGAAAATTTTAAAGTGACTTACATTCGGCTTATAACCATGCCACATCTCCTGCGGTGTTACATTTTGTAGACTCTGGGTTGGGCATCGGTTTAGAATGTACACAGCACATGCAACCGCTTCTGCCCAAAATTCCTTCGGCATATTTTTACTACTCGACATACATCTCACCATGTCTAATATGGTTCTATTTTTTCGTTCGGCCACTCCATTTTGTTGTGGTGAATAGGAGGCCGTTAAGAAATGCCGAATCCCATTTTCTTTGCAAAAATTTTCAAACTCATTTGAAGTGAATTCTCCACCTCGGTCTGACCTGACCGATTTCAAATAAAACCCACTTTCTTTTTCCACATTCATTTTGAATCTTTTAAAATTTTCAAAAACTTCCGATTTATTTTTTAGAAAATATACCCATGTTTTCCTTGTAAAATCATCAATAAATGTTAGAATGTACCTTTTTCCACCAAATGAATTTGGAGTAATTGGTCCCCATACATCGGTGTGGACAAGTTGTAATGGCTCCTTGGCTTTAAACTCGGCTTCTTTTGGAAAACTTGCTCGGTGATGTTTACCAAGTAAACACCCTTCACATAACTCTTTCGGTTCATTCATAATCGGCAAATCTTTGACCATGTTCTTCCTCGCCAACAAGTTTAGTCCGCCGAAATTGAGATGTCCATACCTCATATGCCATAACCGAGCCGAATCTTTCACCGATGATTTTAGACACTTTACTTCACCATATTTGATATCCAATAGAAATAGCCGATTCTTCGTCATCTGCACTTTTGCTATCAACTTCATTCGGTTATCTCTTAAGAAAAGAGTTCGATCCTTTAAATGAATATCGAAATTCTTTTCTAAGAGTTGTCCCAAACTCAAGATGTTGTTTTTCATATTCGGCACATAATACACATTTTCGATATATTTTTGTGATCCGTCTTTCAGTCGAATTAAAATTTTACCTTTGCCTTTTACTGGTACCTTCGAACAATCACCGAATGTGACTTGGCCACTCACCGATTCGTCCAAGTCTACGAACATGTTTCGCTTGCCACACATATGATTACTTGCACCAGTATCGAGATACCAAGTGTCGGCACTTTCTTCGTCACCTTTAAAAGCCAGCAGAAGTACATCGTCATTGTAATCTTCTTTCTCCACAAAGTTTGATTTTTCCTCGACTGTTTTTCCCCAACAGTCTGCTGCGTAGTGACCGAATTTCTTGCAATTATAGTATTGAACATTCGGTCTCTCTCTTCCACCAGTCGATCGACCTCGGCCTCGACCTCGGCCGAAATTTTGGCTTTAGCTTCTGTCGTCATTGTTTTGACCTCCTCGACCACCTTGTCCTCGACCGAATTGACCTCGGCCACGGCCTCTTCCTCGGCCGCGTGCATTTCCTCGATTTCGGTCATTTTGACCATTTTCAACCGAATCACCTTTCAAATTAACTTGTGTTTGTAGTAATTTTTCAATCGGTTCTTGCTTTTTCACGAACCGTTCTTCGTGGGCTTTTAGTGAACCCATCAACTCATCTATCGTCATTTCTTCAAGATTCTTTGACTCTTCAATTGAACACATAATGAAGTCAAACTTCGTTGGTAGTGACCGAAGAATTTTCTCCATCACCCTTACATCCTCCATTTTTTCTCTGTTCCTCTTCATTTGGTTGACCACCGTAAGCACTCGGGCATTATAGTCAGTCACCGATTCATTCTCCTCCATTTTTAACAATTCAAACTCCCTCCTTAGTGATTGTAAGCGTACCTTTTTAACCTTCTCGACTCCTTGGAAGGTTTTCTCAAGTATCTCCCACTGTTGCTTTGCATTAGTGGCAGCCGAAATCTTCTCGAAAGTCGAATCATCGACACCTTGCTCGATAAAGTATCTTGTGGTACAATCTTTCTCGAATAATTTTTCGTGGGTCGTTCTCTGAGCTGCCGTCAGTGCAGCTTCATCTTGAGGCCGATCATAGCCTCGGACCACCACATCCCAAGCGCCTACTGCTCCCAAAACAGTCTTCATTTTGATGCTCCAATTTTCATAGTTATCTTTGGTGAGGCGTGGGGCGTTGTACGAGAGTGTTGTCTTCGACATTTTCTTCGAACCTTGCTTTGATACCATTTTGTTAGGATCTTCACAACTTTATGTTCGGTCTACGATGTAGCCGAATGTGTTTGGAGGAGAGAATGGATAGAGAATGGAGAAAGTATCAATAAACTATTCTTATATTTTCCTTGCTCTTTAAAAACTTTACAAAACATCTCCTTATATAGGAGTTTACATGCCCCTTCATTATGACTCTTCATAATACCAATTGATTGCAATAACCGTTACATATCCTTTCATTAAACCTATTCATGAATTGGTATCCCTTCCTTTTATAACCGATGTCTCTTCAATTCTTTGTAACCGAAAACAAGTTTAATTTCTAACACATTTTTCCTGTTATTTTTTTTCTGTTACATTATTGCATCTCAGAGTTCACAGAAAAAGCATACATATATGTAACATGAACATTTTATACAACAATTACTGTAAGAAGATAGCCAAGCCCTTTTTGGGTCCTCTTGATTTTTTTCTCTATTATTTATATTTTCTATTTCCTTGTCTCTTCTTCCAATTATACATTTTTTTTGCCGGAAACATGCAATTAATGTTTTGCACATACAATTCGAAATTCGAGTTCCAAGATGGTACCAAATTCTCTATAATCCAATAAGAGGAGATTTCAAGAGACAGAGAGAAGAAATTAAGATGACTGAAATCCAGAAGATTTTTAAATTGATTACAGAGTTTGTCAATCTTTCTTTAATTACATGATTCACCACTTCCAGAAAACATTGGATCCACATTTGTACTTCTCCTTGCCTTCGCACTCGATCTCGAAGTCGTCGCTGATGAACGGCACTCTCTGAATCACGATCAAAAAGAAGAAGAATTGGTTTCTGCAAGTGAGCATAATCATAAAACTGCTTGCTAATTTGTATGTTGTGTTGTGATTTAAAATATAATATTGGAATATTAGAAGAAGAAAGTCAATAGTAATAAAACTATGGAGGGATGCAACCAATTAATGAAAAGAGAAGTCAATCCTCATGAAATGAAGCCAATCAATATTTTTTTAACATAAGCCACCATAATTTAATCTCGTTGTGATTCAATCACTCCATAATATATTGAAACTCCAAAAAATAACTAACTAGCCAAAACCTATATGGTTTCTAGAGATGTAAAGTTTAATGTTGAGTACTATATTTTGAATAGTATCTAAAATGAGTAGCAAACCTTCTGTTTAGCCAAATCTTGGCATCCAGCAAAGTTAAAAGGGGTTGTAGTTTCACACCTTAAGAGACTATTACCCCTCTATGCTCATCGACCGGAACCCTATAAAGGACTCATATTCTACTCTAACAACACGAAAACAGACTCCATGCATAGATAACCTAGACAACCAGTTGTCGTAATTATTACATAGATTGCTCCCAGAGGCACAAGCGAATCGAGTTATGGAACTTTGAAAGCCTAAAGCCAACGGTTTCTTCGAATTAACCCTCTAAAAGAAATCAAGAATTACGAACCTTGTTTGCTATTGCTCTTCTCAAAGTACTCGTCGATGACCCCGGCATTAGCAGAGGAAACGCTAGCAGCTGTAGCGAAGAGCACACCAGCAATCCCTAAGAGTGCAGCTCTCCTTCCTCACTCCTTTCTCCATTGCATCAAACCTAGACTCTTTCTCGGCTCTAACACATTGCACTCTTGGGTAAGCAACCATAGGCGCCGACGAGTTCGACACGAGCCTTCTGTTTGTTTCAGAAGCACCAACATAGTTGCATGCCAACACACTCGAGTTCATGCAAACCATTATATATTTTCCTTGCTTGTGATCATCAAGATTTGAAAATGGAGCAAGTGTTATTTAGAGAAGGAAGTGGTTTTTGTTTTTGAATGTGTTGATGAGGAGAGTTTGAAAGGGGTGTGTGGCTCAGGCTCACACAAGGGGACAGGATGCATTTTGTGGGTGAGAATATGCATGGATAAGCTGGGATTTGATCAAGCTTTCTATTGGTAGCTTCATGTATATATGTGCTTGGCACCAATAGCTTAATTGAGTGGTTTGTTGTTGTTTAGATAGAATTTGTTGTGGGGGCCTTAAAATAGAGAAAAATGAGATATGGACCCTGAAGAAGCATGTTCCTTGAAAATATTTCCCTCAATAGAAAAAAAATATTTATTGCAAGTTCTCATGTATCCACCAAAGACGCAAACCATGTAGGAACTTTCCTTTCTGCCATGGTAGGTCACCAGTTCAATTTTTCAAGAGGGACCTTGAACGAAATAACGAGAGTTTGCAAGGGTCAAATGCTAAAAGTCTTTCAGCCCATGTTTTACATAGCATTCTGGGCTTTGTCAGCCCATTATGTAGCATGCAACGGGTATTGACAGCCCAAAACTTTAAGGCTGTCGGCTCTTATCAAAAGAAACCCTCCAAAAAGTTCCCACATGAAAAGTCCAAAAAATTATTAATTTGTTAAACAATATTAATTTTTATTTTCAATAATTAAGCTACAGCACTATTTATATCATTCATAAGGATTTTTGTTGATTTCAGTGATCACTCCCATAATTTCAACCGTCTATTTTGATCTGTATCGCAGCGATTGATTCATTTTCTTGTATGGTTCTTACACATGGTTTAAAGCTGCATGGTTATGGAAAAAAGAGAGGCATACGTACAAAAATATAACAATTCGTCAGCTTGAACAAAGTAGTCTATAATATAAAGTTCTACACACATACAAAGAAACTAAAACTTGATCAAAATTGCAAGTTTTTGAACGAAAAAACAACTTAATTGATTAGGTTTTAAAACCTAACCATGATAACTTACAAAATATATATACATACATAATTTAATAGTAAACTCGTTAATGACAGTTTGTATTGGTAGCGCATGGCTTTCTGCCGACTCTGGTTGAATCATGAACATTTTCGGGATAAAAATAAGTTTCTTTTGATAATTGGCCATAATTTCCAATTTAAATGTGAGATATATATTATATAATTTACCAAGCTCTCTTAATCAAAAGAGTTAAGAAATATAAATCTGCAAGTTGAGGATGAATTAATTTAGCTAGCAGTACCATCAATGAGGTTATATTCAAAATCATTACTTAGATTGTAAGAAGCATATATATGCCACCTTAACAAAATCTCTCAATTAAGTTAAAGCTACAATCAGCCTAAAACATTAATTCTAGGTGTAACCCACTCTTTTGTTTATAATATAATCCTTAATTTCTTAAGTAATTTTCTTCATGTTTCATATAATTTATATATTTAATAAGGATTCAATTTCTTGTTATGGATCAAGTCAGAGGAATTCGACAAAGGACCTTGTCAAGAACTCGGTGAAGTGAAGTGATCGAAAGTATAATTATCGAAATATCTTTAATCTCTTGTCTTTAAACACATGAAAATGACTTTAATTATGGTGTTGGAGATTTATTTTGAAGTATGAATTCTTTTGGGGAAAAAGGTGTTAAAAAAATTAAATAAATAAGAGGCTCCGATGCCATTCGATGAATTGACACTTTCTTGTACAAATTTAGTCGACTGCATGGTTTGAATGGACCCGAAAAATGATATATATATATATAAACTTCTTATTAGATAATGGTGGTTATTCAGTCATACACTCAAAAAACATTTTTTTCTTCTCACAGAAGCAAATGCACCATGCTTGAACCATTCCGTAATTTGAGTATTTTATATGATATCGTAAAGCGAAGCAACGAACAAAATAAGCAGCGAAAACGTAACGGAGATGCCCAACAAATTTCTTTCTACTAGTTATGTTATATATATGCCAATAATTACATATAATTTGTGAGTAATTAATAGGATAAGAGTATTCTTAGATTATATTTCTAAACTGAATCAATAAAGGTTGTATGTTAATCTATCACTTGTCCATAAGCATCCATGCATGATTAGTTTTCTATAGCTAGCATTGCAAAAATGAACATATGGATATATATACAATTAATGGAATTATTGAATATCATTAGCTAGGATCCTTTTATATATATATATATATATATATATATATATATATATATATATATATATATATATATATATATATATATATATAGTTTTATGGTAATTAAAAAGATTTCTCCTTTACTTTCTTCAAACATAAGCTTTTCAAGTCTGAAATACTTAAACATGGAGCTTGAACTTAGAACATAGCCTCACAAAGTCATCTCACTAAATGTCGACTACGGTGAAATTAAAGGATCGAGCAGCAGAATAAAGTTCTACACACATCATATGATCATATGCTTAATATATACACCTTGAGCCAAGTGTTGAGATAAACCTCAAATACGGTTTTTGCATGGAGGAGATGGTAGAGGGTTACCAAGTTTTCGAAGTAAACTCTAAACCCCCAAAATGAAATAGTTCTTATATGCGTAATTAGAACTAGTTAGATGGTTAAATTTGATTGCTACTCAAATCGTTAATCTCATATTGATTATCATGTGAATGACCCACTAATTTATTACATACTTTTTGACAACGCCGACATGCCGTGAAATAAATAACACAAATTCATGACATCACAAAATTAACATAATTTCATATCCAACGATTTCACAAACAAAATACATATAGTTTTCGTTTTATTTGAATGATAAACCCAGAGTAACGAACTACCCCTCACGCACACTTGGAATCATAGCACGATCTCATACTTTTCAACGTTGATCTAAAGAATCGTATTTCAATATAAGAAAATCCCCTCTATTATTAAAAATAATCCTTTCCTTTACAATTACGTCTCTACAACCCTCGTTAGGAGAATCCGTTTATGGTTGGTGCAGATTATCGCACAACTTGAATTTTAGTGGAATGAGATGCAGAACTTTTCACCAACATACGGTCTCGAAAGGAAAAAATTACGGTTTTAAAGGAAATAAACAATTTCTATAAAATTTAAAATAAAAGAAAAGACAGCAAGTTATGTTAAACTGAATTATCACTATTATCCAAATAATTAATGAAAGCAAGTTTTTAAGAAAATACCCTCAAGTTTTCAAAAGATAAATGTTTCATTAAAATACCATAAACTATTGAAAAGCTAGGTTTTAACACTAGAATACCAAAAAATCTAAAATCCATTTTTATAAAAACTCTTAATATTCTAGTTAATATGTTTTACTAAAACACGCTCGAGGTTATTTTCAAATAGATTATTTTACATAAAACCCCCTTGAGAATTTAAATGACATCTTTCATATAAATATCTTAGAAATCAAAGAACTAGTTTATATTACGTATTTAGGTTGTAAGTTGGTTTGAGTGGCGTCTTCTCTCGTCAGTATCTCAGAGTGTCGGCGACAATGATGCACCACTTGTCTCTCCCTAAATGTAGACCGTAACTTCAAGAAAATCAAATCACATTGAACTCGAACTTGAACTTAAACTTAAATTGAACTTAAACTTAAACTTGAACTTGAATTAAACCAAAAGCTGAACTTGACTTGAACTCGAATTTGAATTGAACATGAACTATATACTTAAAACATGACATGAATACACGAACTCAATAAGTATACTTGAAACCAACTTGACTCGAATCATGAATACAAATGACATGACTTGCACCTGACACGACTACATGAACTCAATCTTGAAACTTGATATCATATATCACCTTTTGTATTCATGAATTCGATCAAGACTCGTAACACCAATCATAGACTGTTACACATGGGGTGTTAGGGTAGTTTAAGTATGAATCCAACGAAATCTCAGGAATCCCCATAGTACATGAACTCTTGGATCGGGTCAACTGCTCCACAGCTTGGGGTCCCGATGCCACACTCTTGATCAGGTCGACTCCTCGACAGCTTAGGGTCGTGATGCTACATTCTTGATTCGGATGGACTCCTCCACAGCTTGGGATCCCGACATTCCTAATACTCTTGAGATTGGTTGTCATTCATATTTAAACTTACGTTAATTAGATTATCTTCTAGAGGCCTTTTAGGACACTTACATGCACTTCATGTACCCTATATCTACACTCCACGGCCACACTATACTTACTTGCTTTACTCAAGTCATATTGTCATGCTTATATAGTTGCCATCAATATTGCCATGTTATACCTATTCATGTTTCATCTATATCACATGCCACCTTGCATTATATATATTTATACATATCACACCTCTTTCAGGGGACTTACCGAATGAAAGTTCGCTAACGGGCATTTCACTCATCTCTGTTTTCTTTTTATCCTTGAAATGTTCGTCAGATGATCTAGAGACTGAGCATGTGGAACCAACTGCAGAGAATTACGACCAGTTGGCTTCACAGGTGGAACCAACCGCAGAGAATTACGACCAGTTAGTTGTTTTTTTCCTCTCTCTTTTCAGCTCTTTCTTTCAGAATGCCACTGTATAAGCACTTTTCTTATTATCGTATTTTTGTTTCAGACATCATATCCATGTATTAAACTTGTTGAATTTTAATGTAAATAAAATAGGTGTTGGAAATTTCAATATCATGTGTATTCTTGTGTCATTTTATATTGCTTATATACACTTAGCGTATTTGTTTCGAGAAAGTATCTTCTCGGAATAAATACGCCGCGGGCTTGTCATGTGTCTACTTCCGTCTTTTGGGAAGCAATGCGTGACAACGTATATGCATGAAGCAAAATTATCCCTTTTTCTTTTAATAATAAATAGTAACCTGATGCATTGTATTTGTGTAATAATGAAGCACAGCGGCAAGCAAATATATATATATATATATATATATATATGTATATATATATATATATATATGTATATATATATATATACATACATTTATTTTATTAATATTTAACTTCAATACTCTAAAATCAAAATAATGAACAACTTGGTGATGCATCACATATGTGAAACTTGAACCAATCCTCCCTAAATAAGTTACCATCCAACATAATTCAGAAAAGTTGTAACAAAAAAAAGTCCTACCAACTTCTGACATCTCAAGAAGTGATGCCCACACCCAAGAAATCTATGAAGGGAACATCCTTCCTTTTAGATGATTCATCATCATTTTCTTGCTTCTTGGTACTTGACGAATCATCCCCGATTCTCACTAGGTTACACTCATCGCCTACATATGAAAACCCGATACTAAACGGAGTCAACGGCTTATACCCCAAACTCCGATAAGCACGAGGATAACCGAATTGCGAGCTCTCGAGTATTCTATAACTATCCACATTCGATGATCCCGAAAAAGCCCACGAAAGTTGAGACGAGCTCGCTGCTCCGCCATCTCTCAAGCTAGGGTTTCTAAACTCGAAAAGCCTACTTCCATCAAATTGGAAATGATTTATGTTATTATTGTGACTATCTTCATAGGGATTAGTAATGATTCTTCCTTTGCCGAAAAGCCTCGATTTTTCTCGTTGTCGTCGAGCCATGATGACATGCCAATGGTTCTTGACCGCATTGTCTGTCCGGCCGGGGAAGAGCCGTGCGATGAGGGCCCACTTGTTTCCATGGACGCGGTGGGCCGCAAGGAGCCTCTCTTCCTCTTCTTCGGAGAACGGGCGCCTATTGATTCTTGGGTCTAGTTGGTTGAACCACCTCAGCCTGCAGCTCTTGCCTAAAACATATCACCAAACACACAAAATTACTTCTTAGAAACTAGCATATCGGTATGTAAGAACTTAAAGATCGAAAGAAGAGATCATATGTTGAATTTATGTACCTGATCGGCCTTGGAGTTTCTCTGCGATGGAGTTCCAGTTCTGGGGGCCATACTGCTCGACCAGCTGCCGCAGCCTCTCGTCTTCCCCGGGCCTCCAATGGCCTCGCGGGCATGATTTTGTTTGGTCGTCGGAGGCGGTGGCTTCAAAGTCTTGGTCCATGGAAAATTGTTTTGTTGATGAGATTGGTTAAAGAGAGTTTAGACTTGGTGTGATATATATATTGAGATGAAGAGATGAGAAGAAAGAAAGAAATTAAGCAAGAAGATGATAGTTTTAGGGTTTGGATGGCAAGTCTTTTTTGTTAGTTTCACACGGCAACAAGGGGTTGTGGTAGTGTATTATACATATGTGGGATGTGTGTGTGTGAGAGTGTGTGTGTATTTAATGGGGACATGTTGCATGCGTGTATGTTCTTTTGGTGCATATAAGCTCACCTATCCTCATAACTTCCGTAACAATATTCTATCAACTTCATTAACAATATTCTTCTTGCACGACATCTCAAGTATTTTCCTTTCTCTCTAATGCGCACGGCCCCGCACTTACTCTCTCATGCCAACTATTAAGTCCTACTTAAATTATGAAATACACAGTTGAAAATTAATATGATTATATCCATTCATAACCTTAGGGTTTTGTTATAGAGAAATAAAGATTCTAAGATGATATATATCATAGTAACTCATATTTAAAATGATTAATGATATTCAATGTTGGAAGCTTTTTTCTCTTGTTTTCTTATGATCGATGTACATGTCATACAAATGCATTAATACTAAAGATTTTGAATTATAAATTACTTCTTTGCCTAAAATTCATTAGCAAACCATTTTTTTAACAAAATATATATTTTTTATTTAACGGAAATATCACAATATATATAATATTGATAAATTCTATCACTGCGGAAAAAATGATGATGCTGAAAATTGCTAGCTACTAATTAAGAAAATGGTAAGATTAAGTATTTGAATATGATAAGAGATATATAACATTGATGTAGTTAAATTTGATAAGATCAATTAATTAATTGATCCATGTATATATGTGTGTGTGAATTTCCATATTGGTAAAATAAAAATAAAAAAAGTATTGTTGTGTGTGTATATAAATGGCACTAAATTAAGTATACATAACTTAATTAATTAACCCTCCATATATAATTAAACTTTCAACAAGTTGTTGTGAAGTATAGCTCGTAAAAATCAATAGCTTGTGATCACATAATTAATTCCGTCAAAAGGTCCAAACGGTTCAGGACCACCCCCCAACTGTATTGAATTAGTGTAAGAGGAGTTAGCTGTAGCTCATATATATATTATCTGAGAAAAAAGCCCTAGTTTGGTGCATCATCTCTTTCTATAGATGGCAAGTTTTAAATGCATCCACATGGCTCATTCCTATTATTAGAATCCCTGCATGTCTCTTAATTAGAAAACTTCGTCTCCTATATGTGCAATTTCCACATTATATATATGAGTCATATAGTGATCTCAATCCGTTAGCTGCGCTAGCCATCACCTTCATCGACGAAATAACGAGGCATTTATGATTTGAGATAATGACCTAGTTTGCATCATAGCAAATTTTCCCTTAATTGAGGAGAACTTTGGAACAATCGTACGTCTTCTTGGGCATAAGGTTGGCAAATATGATTAATTTAAGAATTATAAATAAATAGTTTGATAATCATATAAATTAGCCTTGGGGGTTATGTGTGTGTGTGTGAGAGAGAGAGAGAGAGAGATTTAAAATGACATAAACATAATGTGTCTTAATTACCTACATTTAATTTTGGTGCCTAGCTAGGAATTTAAGATGAAGGTGATGTTGATAAAGACCTAATTTGTGTCTAATTGATAGGTTAAGGTTTTTTGAAGTATAGATGTTCAAGCAACCTAAAGCCTATATATGTGTGCATTTCTTGTGATTAATGCATTTTTGAAAAGTAATGGATTAGTTACTATAGGATTTGTTAGAAAAGTCATTCAAGAACTTGTAAAGAGAGGGAGTTTGAGAATAGATGTGGAAAAATGATGTGGTAGGATGCCAAATTTATCTTTGATAAGAAATTGAAGTAATCTTTTGCGTGCGTGAGATCTAGAAATATAAAATTTATACAGTTAGATATAATAAGCATCTGATCTTATATAATTATGGTTAGTAATGCAGATTTGGAAGTAATCAAAGACTAGCTAGTTAGGCTTACTGATGCAGCCCTAACCTATATGGAGTGGCTCGACCGTTCCAAAACACGTCGGGTCTAGTTCAACCCGGACTGTCAAATCTTATCAGAATCGCGCGTTCTCCCAATCAAATCGAAGATCTCGCAAAATCGTCTGGGTGAATGGAATTGCCACAGGCATTGCATTGACGAAAATCCATCGTTTAGGGTCCCGAAATCGTTGTCAAAGATTTGTTACGAACTTTGACCGGAGAATTAGGAATAAAAAACCCGGATCAATAGGGATTTGATAGGCATCATCGGGAATCAATTCTGAACTCAATCAAATAGTGAGTTTTAAATTTTAGCTACTTTCTATTTTTAGCAGTTATCTATTTTAGCCAGTTATTATTTTGTTAGTAAATTAGTTGTGATTTTGATTATGTGTGGGTCTATTTAAGAGACTCCTTGCAATTGTAATAGGTAGATTTTGATTAATAAAATCCTAATTTGGCAAATTGTTATTGTATCAAGCTCCTCTAAATTCAGCATAAAAGTGCAGCATCCCAAATCAGGCTGCATCACTTACATTGTAGCAAGCTAAATTTCGTATGTCTTTACTACATTTGACATATGTTTTTTAAGTTTCTTAAATAATGCATTTGTTGTAACTTAATTAAAGAAGTACGAATTTCAAGACTTCAAGCCACCGAAAGTTTTTCCTACCATTTTCGTTGATGTATATATAGGAAATGTCCAATTTACACATAGGATTTGTTAGATGTCAAGGCACAAAACATAAATATTAGGAATGAATATAACTTTAAAATTAATACAAATATAGTAATTTGTTAAAAGTAAAGTTGCGATTGATGGAAACAATCGATTGATATAATTAATAACTAAAGGACCATTTGGACAAACCTGGCCAGTAACATATATGCTATAAAAACTTGATCTTATCTAATTATATTCAGTAGACAAGGATGGTAAACTAATTAGGTTTTAATAACAATCACAACTTCATAGATCATTCTAAGTGAATCTTATAAATTAATTAGTGCACAAGTAATATTATTTGTTTTAGTTGGATAAGGTTTACTCTTGCATCACTTTCTAAACTTTAAATAAAAATCTAACTTAATTAATGGAGTGTTGTAATATTATGATATTGTGAATCTAGAGAGCATTTTATAAAGATGATTCATAGAAAATTAATACATAGGATATCACATGCATATATAGCTAGGTGAGTTCCCTGTATAATGCTACTTCTGTACTTTAAAAAATAGTTAATTAAATGGTCATGACCAATAAAAGCATGTGCATATTATAGAACCTTGTTATAAGCTTATGGTAAAAATTTCTTAATTGTTTAACAAGAAATTAATTAGTGTTAATGACCATGAATTGACTGTTGAATATATAAATAATGTAGTTTTAATATATGATTTTTGTCAAAGTAGCTTCACCGAATAAGCTCAACGAGAAGACGAAATCTCCAAGAAACGGTACCGATTAAAATAGCAACGACGAGCACTAATTAAATGACAGTTTGGTTAATAACCATCTTTCCTTCTTATATTTCAATTAGCTAGCTAGCTGGGCAAAATGTGAGTGAATATATTATGTATATTTACAAGCTTAACTTCTATTAGTTAGAAAGATAAACTATAAAATAATGTTGTTTGATGCGATTACGGACCTATAAGCTTATTATAATCCATAAAGTATGTTAGAAGGTTGTACTTTGTATGATATTTCTATGGATATATAAGAAGTAAAAATTAAAAAAATTAGGGCAAGACCAGGTGTGATGTATCAAACCAGTTGAATATGTGTCCAATATTTTATTTCAAAAAAAAATGTTGAATAAGTATAGAAATTTATTCAAAATTGGACATGGCAAGAACTGCCCATTAATTGCATGTGTTGATGATCGGTTGAGATTTGGAAAAAAAAAAGATGTGTTGATGATCGGTTGAGATTTGGAAAAAAAAAAGATGGGGGGGGGGGGGGGGTCTATTTTGTTCAAAAGAGAGATCAAATATAGAAAGATATTTAAAAGGGCCATCAACCAATGACTAGAAGAGGAAGGAATTAAAAGAAAACCATCTTCTTATACAATCACATCTCCCCCCATCTTCTTATATACAATGACATATAAGAAGATACAAGGCAATTAATATCCCAACAACTTAGGTATATATGTTGATATATAATAAATGTTCAAACACAAGTAGCTTGCTGTTCACCATCTACAATATTATGTGACATACCTTAATCTGGAAACTGACATTACACCCATTTTGAGAAAAGCTAACCACACCCAATTTTGGCGGGTTTGTGTGAATGTCAGGGTTTCATCGTAAAAAGCTTTAAATGTAATTTAATACACCAAGCATATAAATCATGTAATTCATCAAAAAAAAATTGTAAATCATGCAATTATATATTTTTCCTTAGCAAAATACTTTCATATCAACCAGGGTGGATTGCATATGATCAGCTATACTTGATTGGTGATTGGTTACACAAGTACAAATACAAAGTTGTGATTTTGTCTTCACCTTGTAGCTGATCACCAACCCGTGGTACTCTATGTAGAATCTACTGGGTTGGTAGATAAAGTACTTCTCATTTGATTGGATGCAAATGTATCTTGACTATGCCTTATAGGATGGGGCCTATGACTTAAAGCATAGGACGCACCACTTAGAGAGATACAGCGGTCATTATAGGCACGGTTAATTAAATTTTGTTCTTATGTTATTTTTGGCTGAAATAATTTAATAAGCAATCTCATACATTGTTTAATGTATGGGTATTTGTTGAACTTCTGGGGAAAAGTAAAGTGTGCAATATTTGTTTGTTTTTGTAATATATATGTTATTATTGTAAGGTGTTTTTCGTCACCCCATTGAGATGGGAATACGCGCGCGCTTATTAAGCGCATTACAGATTCTCCCTGGATAGGGTAGACTGGGGTTTATTGATTGTGGGGATCCGAATCTCCAGCAGCCGCGGACTAAGTTGCCGTTAATTACCCCTCGCCTTTGGAGCGAGAGAACCTCCGATTGACGGGTCAAACAGGTCATGCGAACTCAATGTGCAGTGTTTTGTTTTAAAGAGGTTTTGGATATATCGGGGATCCCGCAGAGTTTTTACAAAGGTCCCGCTATCCGAATAACGGGCTGGGGGTCAAAAGGGCTAGCAGCCCCCTTACGGGATGCCGGACAGCCTCCCGTTAGAAATTTTTTGTAACGGGAGAGATATTTTTAGTGTGGAGTGCATGTAAAATGAGAGAAAAATGGCGTCCAAAGGACGCGTGAGCGCCAGCGCCTCGCGTGTCTAGCACGTTGGCGCTAGGGCGCTTAGGTCAGCGCTAGACGCTTGGGTTAGCGTCTCACGTGCCCGGCACGTGGACGCTCGAGCGCTGACGCTTTGAGCGCGAGCACCCCACGTGTCCGGCACGTGAGCGCTTAGGCGTTTGAGCGCTGGGCGCTAGCGAAAGGAAAGGGTTTTTACCCCCGGAAATAGGAGTTAAAATCCAAAAGAGGATTTTGAGTGGAGTTAAACTCCAAAAGGTCTAGATTAGGAGTTAAACTCCTATGAGGATTTGAGGATTTTGGTTTTAAACTCCCTAAAAATCTTCAGAGGTTCTTCTCTTTTAAGTCTTGGATCCTTCCCAAATGGAATCTTTGGAGATGGGTCTCCTTCCTCCTTTTCTGTTGGCCGGCTCTTGGTGAACAAGGGAGGTGAGATAAAAAAAAATCTCTCCTTTTTAAAATCTGGTGGAAGATCCAAGCTCCCTTTTGTGGGTTTTATGGTGAAAAACTATTTAGTTTTGGAAAAGGAAGAGTAAAACTCTTGATTTAATTGAAAAGAAAGAAAGAAGCTTTAGAACCTTGAGGAAGAACAAAGAGGCACAGATCTTAATTTTTTTTTGAGAGAGAAAGATCTTAAGATATTTTCATTATCTTTGTCTTTATAGGCTATACACTTTACATATAGCCCCTTGGACTTTACAAAATGGCATTGCTCATCTCATGCCTCATGTGCTATTTCTTTTTGCACATAAGCTATGGATTTTACAAAAAATTGGCTTTATGCCGATTTTCCTTACATTTATTCATAGAAATAAAAAAAAGAAAATACACCAAAAATTATTTATTAAAAAAAAATATTTTGGCATGGGGGAAGGCCGGTCGCTTCATATTCGGGCTCGACCCGAGCTGGCCCACTTGACCTGGGCTTGGGCCCACTTGGCTTGGGTTGACTTTGATTTTGACTTGGTCGACCGGGGGTGTAAATTTTGACCCCAACAATTATGGTTGTGAAATTGTGATGAAGTGTTTTGCTTTTATATATGTATGTGTGTGTGTGTGTGTGTGTGTGTTGAGTTGTGCATGTGATGTTTGTTCTAACCACACTTAGGACTAGTTGAGAACTCTAGAGGAAGTAGGGTCACCTACTAGTATTAGAACCTCATCCACCAACTGAGAATTCCACGAAATTTGGATTAGTTTGCTCATCTCTCCTTAATTGGTCAAAGTTAATTAGTCTTCGTTTTGTTGGCTAATGTTACCTTCAAAGTGTCATGCATGAAACTTCATAACATCAATTTCTTGGCTTGTATGCTAAAACCTTAAGTTGATTGATTTGTAAATTAACCATTCATACCAAACTAATTCAATGAATACCACTTGAACGGAAAAATAGCAATAAATAACTTTCTGTTTTAAATTGTCAATGATAAATTTTAATTATATATATGAACCTGCAACATTGTACAAGAATTGGCTTACTCAACTTACACTATGAATCATGAATGACGATGTATATATATCAAGAACTTATAATTTATTATTAATACCAGAAAGCAATCTCTAATATATGATCTTCAAATGTTGATATGAGAATATTACAGTTAGTTAGTATATATATAGGTCAAAGGTTTTCTTTCTTTTTTTCCCCTAATTATACGCTGTGAACTGACGCAGGCTAGATTGGAAGCTCAGATCTCTTGCTCAACTGTAAAGACGCTTTACCATGAGTTGGGATGGATACATGAGGACTCTCATATACATGTCAAAGTTCAAATCCACAAGCGCAAGAGCAAACATACGTGCACATGTACACACAAGCACGCACACACCCTAAAATTTGCTTCCAACTCCAAGTACAAATCCGCATCAAACACTTAAAACTTTCAATTTCCCCTATCAATTTACAAGTGAAGCAAGGACATGAAGGGTTTGTAGGAGTTACAACACACTAGTATAAAAATGGCTTGTCCCTACGGTTCAGAAAAACCGTAGATGCTACATTAGATTGCCCTTACGGTTACTACCGTAGGGGCAATCAATTTTTGTAGAAAATTTAAATTGCACATACAGTACTGGCAGAGAAACCCCTACTGTGGGAACCGTATGGGTAATGTCGGAGTTTTTTTTTAAAAATTAAAACAAAAATTGATTCCCCAATTTTAGGATGTGCGAAAAAAAACCCTAACCCTCGTTCGTCGCCGCCTCCTCCATCGTCCATCATCATCTTCATTGCTCCCATGACCGGGGTCACCGCCTCCCAATCAAACGCCAAGCCCCCTCTTCTGCAACATTGCCGACCCCCTCTTAATTGACTTTCTCGAGCCCCCTCGCCAACCCCCTACTCTGCAACAGTATCGACCCCCTTCCTCCAGTGGCGACTCCTCTCGTTGAGTCCCCTCCTCCACATTGCGTCGATCCCCAACCTCCTCCTTCAGGTCCGAGGCTTCACTGATCCCCCTCCACGCCGCCGAGACCCCGCCTCCTCTTCACAGCAGATCAAGCCCCCACCGTCTTTTCAACACCATCAATCCCCCACCTCCTCACTGTACCGCTCCTAGTCCCTCACAATGAAGGTAAATTTTTGTTTTTTTAAGAAATATTTACGAAAAAAATGTTGTTTTATGTTTTCAAATTAGTTAGTTTTGAATGTTAGTTTAATTTGTTGATGATAGAGATGATAAGTTAATTAGTTTAATTTCTCAAATATGTTAAAGATTTTAAGATTAAGATGTATGTGGTAGGGTTGATATTTGTAAACGGTGGAGATGATGAAGATGATGATTTAATTAGTTTAATTTAACATATGTTGTAGGGTTGAAGTTTGTAAAGGGATGGAGCCTTTGATGGGGGTGGATTATTCAATTGGGATTGACCGGGGCAATTTTGATAGAGTAAACTACTTTTAAAATTTGTAAAGGGGTTAAACTTATTTTATTTTTCTTTCCTCCTTCGTAATTACATTATAAAGTTGTTTAACTATAAGAAAATGCTTCCTTTTTCGTTGATGGTGTTATCATGCATGATTGCAATTGGAAGGGAATTCTTATAACTTACAAATTTGTTGAAAACCCCTGTTGCGATACAAACTCTTATGAATTGATTAGAAATCGAACTTAAAACCAAACCCAAATTATAAATCCAAAACGTTAAACTTGATTTAAAAAACCCTAAAGTTTAAAAAAACTTTACCCTAAACTAAAAATTTCAAAACCTTAAAATTAAAACATATACATAAAACTAATCTGAATTAAATTTTAAACTAAGTATATGATTCTCGATGATAATTTTAAATTTTCATATTCTCATCGATAATTATATGTAAGAATCAAAATGCGTCGTAGTCCCATCTTTCAGTTATATGCGTAAAATTTTCGTCATGACATAAAATCACGTGAAGGTTGTCAATATCGAGTGTTAATCGTTCGTATCTGACATTCATCTCATAGTTTAATTATGTGATTAGAAGACTAGTCTTTTTATAACCAATAGATTTGTTCAGTATGGACAAATTAGGAATGTATAAAATAAACACCTGCATTCACTTATGATGTCTCTTCTTATTGACGGACCAAAATCACCAGGAAACAATATCGACATTTACCTCCGACCTCTGATCGAAAATTTAAAATCTTTTTTCATTGATAATATGGAAACTTACGATGCAAACACAGATTCAACCTTCATGATGCATGCAATTTTAATGTAGACAATTAATGACTTTCCTGCATATGGAATGTTATCAGATTAGTCTGTACATGGTTACAAAATATGCCCTTACTGCCAACAAGATACAATATCGAGACTATTGAATTTTAGCAACAAGATTTCTTTTCGTGGTCATCGGTGTTTCCTGCCACCAGACCATCCATACAGGTTTGACGATGTTCACTTTGATGGTTATCAAGACCTTCGTGGGCCTCCAGCCCCATTATCCGGAGAAAACGTGATTGCTCAGTAGAATAGTTACAATAACGTGACCTTCGAGATAGACCTCAGAAGACATGACACTCCACCAGGCCAGAACAAGTTAAGCATTTTCAACGAACTACAGTACTGGCCAATAAATTTAGTGTGTCATTATCTAGATGTCATGCATATTGAGATGAGAGTATCCGAGCAATAGAAATTGACCAGAAAGTTCTATTATGGAAGATTATCTCCTAGATGAAATAACCACATTTTGTTCTCGTTATCTGGACGAAAATATTAAGAAGAAGCTTAACATGCCTTGGAGAATTCAGGATGGACCATATGATATATGGTAAAGCAGATTACAATAGAATAGAACTATATTTATCAACAAAATATATCGGTTTATCTTCCTCAATAGCAAATGTCTTGATAAAGTTAAGAGTATAAGTTTGTTTTATATTAATTGATCTTTATATATATATGAAATAATATAATGTCATCAAAATTTAATGTTAAGAACAGAATTCATAAGAATGAAGTACATGGCGGGCATCCTAATTGAAATGATGATCGATTGGAAAAATATCATTAGGACAATTTTTGCGACTTGTGTGGACAATGTTTGAATCTCATGTTTTTGCGACTAGTCTTAATCTAAACTTATATCATTATATAATTGCCGCATTATTTGTTTTGTTAGATCCAAAATCCGAACATGTTTGTATCATTAAAGAAAGACTTGAGATGTCTGGCTCAGTTTTCTAGTATGAAGTTTGCATATTACAAAAGATTCAGTGTCCTTAGATATAAATTTGAAGTAAAGGACATAGAAGAATCTCAAACTACTCAGAATAGTGGGATTGAGACCGTTGGCTCGGATGGTGTGATTTATTATGGGTATTTAGTTGTATACTTGGTATCTAATATTTCGGACGAACAGAACCATTTTATATATTTCAGTATATGATATACGAACCAGAACTGGAAGGTGGAGAGACAACCTCGGGATCTGGAAAGATGAATATGAATTGACCAGTGTAAACACACGTCGATTTTATTCTGAGAATGATCCATTTATATTTTCGCAACAAACATTTCAAGTATCCTACTCAAACTGCTTGAAATATCCGGAGTGGAGTGTTGTATATCGATGGAAGCCCATAGATATTTATAATGTCCCAAAATTCAAGGATCGCATGAATGACAGTGATGAGGAAAAAGAGAGAAGACTTAGAATTCTCCAAGCGTCTGTCTCCGTAGAAGAGTTATCTTCGGATGAGCAAGAAATTACGTGGGTTAGAAATTATATTGACGATAAAATCCAAGTAGATATTACTACGACGTCTAATGCGTTTATGAAACGAAAAAGGTAATCATTAATATTATATTATGAGTTTACATTTTCTATGATCTATATTGTTGTTATTCCTCTTATATACATGTATTGCATGCATATGTAATGATTGTACTTCTATTTAGGGGTGATGGCGATGTCCGTACCTGTGAGGGGCAGGGAACCAGAGGCAGCGCGACAGTGGTAGAGCAATTATGCCCTACGAGCTGCGTAGGGAGCAACTCCTACAGCAGAGGGATGGTGTTGCACCTCCGTCCGGACCGAGTCCAGATGATTCTTTCCGTGTAGACTTTGCCATACTTGCTTGTATATTTATATATTATATATTGCATGTATATTCATTTTGAACGATATATTATAAATATACACGCATATTTATTTTGAAATTACTTGTATAGTCATTTTTTTTTGTCTAGTTGGAGGGGATGTCTCCACATCTGGGACACATGACGTTCCCACACGATCCATATCTTCCGAGAACTCTGCGGGTTAGTATTTTTTACTATATAATACGTCAAATTGATTATGTATTATTTTATTCAGAAGTTATTTATATAGTCATTGTTTATTATCTAGTTGGGGAGATGCATCCACGTCCGAATCACCGGCCGTTTCTCACCCGAGGAACTATCGTCTCACTCATATTGTTGTTCAGGCTCAGACTCGTGGTAATATCACTGGAGCTATATATTGCACTCTAATTTTCGTTAATTCTTGCATTCTAAATATTTTATGTATTAAATTTGCGACATGTTGTATATTTTGGATATCGGTTGTTGTATATGATGATTATGATCATGATTTTAGAGTGGTTTTGTATTGTGTTTGTATATTTTGTGTTTTTACATTTCTGTATTTCGTTATATATTATGCGTGTAATGTTATTGATATATATTTTTGTATTTAGGTATATAATATCGGGTGTGATATATTATTGTGTAAAGGACGGACAAAAAACAGAAGGCGGTATTTTTTATTTTAAAAAATTTAAAGTTTGCCCCTACGTTTAGCACTGTAGGGGCACAATTAGCTCCTATGGTTAGCACTGTAGGGACAAAGTATCAGGAAAAAAAATTGATACACTATCCCTACGGTTTACACCGTATGGACAACCTGTATTCCTATTGTGGCCACTGTAGGGATAAAGTATCATAAAAAAACTAATACTGTGTCTCTAGGGCGGAAACCGTAGGGTCTAAGTTTGCCCGATATTAAAATAAATTTTTTTAAATGTATAAAATGATGTTGCCTCTACGGTTAGAAACCGTAAGGGCAGTGACCATTACGTGTTTCACCGTACGTAGGGATAAATTTGTAACCGTAGAGGCATTTATCTGCCCTTACGGATCATAATTTTGCGCCTACGGTGGACACCGTTGGGTCGGTGGTTTGTCCTTACGGTTCCAACAACAAGGAAAGGCATATACGTAGCAGTGACAAGTGAATGCAATTGGCTAAACTTGAGTGGCTGCTTAATTACTATAAGCTGAAACCTTAAATATGATGGCTAATGAAGTTGCACCTAAGCATTAATTTCATTGCGGGCAACTGACCTCTCATCTCTCTTCAAATATGTATCACTGTTTCTAAGCTAGCCCATCCTTTTTTCTCAGCTGCACTCTCTGGAGTGAAACATAGACAAAGCTTTGCTGTTGAAAACAGCAAGAAACCAAATAAGTAGGACTCCAGCATTGAAATGTCTCAATTTAATTAGTCTACTATTAATTATGAAGAGAGAACCTTAAATATAGAAGTGTCTTTAATTTATGGGAGTCATATGTTGTATTTTGAGCATTAGGGTTTCTATCTCATGGCTCCACCTTAAACCCTACCCTTTCTATAATTAATTTGGACATTTTGGTGCTTCATTTACTAGGTGGTTATAGTGCCTCCTCTAATAAGAGTGTTTTCTTTGAGTGGATTTCCTTTTCTTTTCCCTTCATTATTTCTTTTTCTTTCTTTCTTTCTATCTTTCTTTCCTTTTTTTTGGATGGTTGTCAGATTAGTTATGACCTTTTTTCTAGAAAATGAAGGTTGCAAGCTTAAGTTGTTGTATCAATGGAATTTTAAAGGTTATAACAAACATCATACTTAAATTGGAATGGATGGAATTAGCTTATACACGCAGTGTCCGAACAACTCCACATCGATGAAATCGTAAATGGTTATAACTTTCTCATACGAAATTAAATTTTCACATGTGGTTTTTTGAAAATCGAGTGAACTCTTCCAAAAGTGCCAAAATTTATTACTTAGGAACAGGAAGGGATGAAAAAAAACATTAACTATATCTTACATTTTTTCCGAAATAATTACCCCATGATGTAGTAGAAACGAGGCCGGCTAAATAAAAAAAAATATTTGGTCAAAAAATATAATGAGTTATTTTCTTTTTAAAGTAAGCAGTTTAGAGATACTAGATTTTTTGTATTATTTCTTTTTAAGAAAAGTAGTTTTGATAAAATATGTATTGATTTTTTTTTCCCATTTTGTTTTGGCAGGATTAAATTAATTGTATTATGTTTCAACGTATTTGAGTCCTATCTGGTTTTGGTTTACTTTGAAAGCTAAAAAAATCTATAATTATAACCTTTTCCACTTAAACTTTGATTATAAAATTGTTTTTGAGTCTATCTCAATTTTTGAAGTGGATTTTAAGTGACAACCCTCTTTTGGACCGGTTCAACTGCTATTTAACTTTTAGAATGATCATCCCGTAATTTATAATAAATTTAGATTTATCATTTATTGAATGATCATCCCATAATTAAAAAATAACCATAATAATAATTTTCTTCAATTATAGTTGGTTTACCACTTTTTATATGTTTGGAAAATTAATGCAGAGACAGCTTACTTCTAAATTTTGATTCTTTTTTTTATTTTGAGTTAAACGAAAGCCCGAAAGCCTTCGCGTTTCATTAAAGATTTTTAATGGAACAACAGCAAAAACCATACAAGTACAAAGGAAAATCAAAATACAGGCTGGAAAACAATCCCCATACAACCCAAATCCAAAATCGAGAAACAAACCCCATAACTAGGCAGATAAAACAAAATCAAAAAAAATTAGATCCAGGACATGTAAACTCAAAGTGATGAGAAAAAGACCAAAATCATGTCCCAGCCTAGCAAATGCATCTACGTCTCTGCATCCTATGACCGTCCACACTCCACTTGGTCTACAACTCCTCCCCACATACACCCAACATTCGTAGTATTTCGCACAGCGGGTGTTGTGCTGACTCCTCGGCGGCCCACCGACCTATCTTGCTCGTCGTCCCCTCCCATAGTTAATCTGACTCTCCTACGGCTCCTATCTGCCGTGGCCCTTGCCCATAACATTATGATAATATCAGTGTTATATATCATGCTAGGTATCGATTTAATTTTTGCATTGAATATTCTATTATTTCGCTCCGTCCAAGCTATCCAGCATATGGCACTAACTATGATGTCCTAAGCCGGAAAATCCTATCTTCCGAAATTTCTGAGTCTCCAAGCCCCCCCATAGATCATGAATCGACGAATGCATCACACCCTATGTTAACGGAATTATAAATTTGTCTCATATCAGTGAGGTCACCTCACATCTGAGAAGCATGTGGTCGATCGTTTCGACATGCTTTCCACATAGCCCGCATCCCATTGAGCTAATCCACATCCTTCTTAATAAGTTATCTTTCTGTGAGAATCAAGTTCCTAATTACCAACCAATTAAAACTCTTAATTTTATGTGGAATTCTGATTTTCCAGATCGGGTATAAGCAGGTATCCTCCACTCCTCAATGGTGTAGGATCCTATATATAGAACAGACGGTGAATTTATGTGTTGAAGACCATCTCCAAAGCCAGACATCTTCGGATTCCACCATTGGCTTCCAGTTCTCTAGGTAATCGATCAACCTATGTCTCTTTCGAAGCTCTTATCGTGTTAGTCTTCTGCTGAATGATGACCACCCTTTCCTTTTTTCCACTGACTTTCCACCGATGCATCATCATTTTTTTCCAAAAGTAATAGAGAGAGGAATTCTTCTTGCAGGGAGATGTTCCCGCACCAATAGTCATTCCAAAAATTAATGGAGCGTCTGTTTCCTAGCATAAAGGATATCCCTCTGAAGAACATATCTTTAACAAAAATAATCCCCTTCCAAAAATCAGAAGTCGTGTTCAAGTTCTTGTTCGTTGAGTTTAGACCCCGCCCTTTCCGGGCGATTTCTATAGGCCACATTTATAGTGTTAACCCACCATGTTTTCTTTCCTTCCGCACACGGATTTCCAATTCACCAAATTATACAATTTTCTTTGTGCATTGTTTCCTTTCCATAGGAAGGATTTTCTAGTCTTGTCGATTCTATGTACAACCCTGCTTGATAGCCGATAGAAAGACATGTAATAGATCGGCAGTGCCTTCAGTACCGAGTTTAAGAGTTAACCGATCTCCTAGAGAAATACATGTAGCCTTCCACCCTTTCAACCTTTTTTGAAAACATTCAATTAAAAGCATCCAATCCACTTTATTAAAGGTCGTCGGTCGAATGGGAGGATATTTTATTGGGAAATCCTTTGTCTTGCAATTCAGGATCCTAGTAATAACACGGTTTATATCATGTTGTCCATTCCTGAAAGTCTGTGTACTTTTATCGTATTTGATTCGTAACCCAGATCACATCTCAAAGGTGTATAAAATCCACTTGATTATAACCACCTGCTGAATATTATTCCGTCCGCAGATAATAGTGTCATCCGCATATTGGAGGTTTATAATTGAAATCTTATCTTCTCCAGATCCTAATCCTTGCAAACGTCCACTTGCTTTGCATCTAATTATCATATTGGAAAGTTGTCGGCCACTAAATAAAAAATGAGAGGTGATAGAGGATCTTCTTGCCTTAGCCCTCTTTACACCTAAACTCTTTAGAGTTCCTGCCATTAATTGAGACTGAGGAAGCAGACGCCAGACATGTTTTAATCCACGCAACCCACTTGTGTCCGAAACCTTTAAGAATCAGTGTTTCAGATACCCAACTCTAATCCACTGTATCATAGGCCTTCGCAAAGTCTAATTTAAGGAAGTACCCATCCTTTCGTCGTCTTTTGGTGTTCTGAATGACCTCCTACACTGTTGTTATCTCATCCATGATGCTCCTGCCAGAAATGAACCCAGTTTGTGAATGACCAACCGCCTTGTCTACTGTAGCTTTTAATCGATTCGTTAGGACCTTAATTACGATTTTGCAAGAGGAATTCAGTAGGCTAATAGGTCTGTAATCTTTCAAAGATGTAGCTCCATCCTTTTTTAGGGCTAGTACAATTGCCGCCGAATTGAAACGTTCCCAGCTCAATTCCCCTTTATGCAGTGCATTGAAAATTCCAACCACATCCTCTCTCACCGTCTCCCAGAAAAATTGGTAAAACATCATTGGGAACCCATCTGGTCCCGGTGCCTTATCCGCATCCAGCTCAAAAACCGCATTTTTGATTTCTTCTTCCGAGAACTCTATTTCTAAGCCTCTGCTTTCATCATCCAACAACTTCTCCTTTGGTTCCCAAAAACCATCAACCGTTTTCCATCTATTTTTTGTTGCTGTTCCAAGAAGATCTTGAAAATGTTGCACCGTAATGGCTTCTATTTTCTTTATATCAGTGATAGTACTTCCCTGATTTGAGATACTGTGAATATAGTTCATTCTTACCATTTGCTATTCGACGGAAGTATGCGGAATTTTCATCTCCTTCATTCACCCATTTCTCCCTTGTCCTTTGAACCCATGCCATTTCTTCCTTGTAATAGATTTTATGTAGTTCAAGTCATCAGTTTTTTAGGCTTTCCATTTCCTGCATCAAGAGTTCTCTATCTTCCTCTTGCATCTCAAGAATTCCCATGCATTCGACCAATTCCTTTTTTCGGGCTACCTTTCGATTCCATTGTTTCCCATCCCATTTCTTCAGGACTTTCCTCAACCAGCTTAACTTGGCAAGTAGGTTGCTTTCCACAGCCTTATTAGTCGATCACTGCCAGTTTTCCTTAACCATCCTTGGCACCTCCTTCTCATGCAGCCAAAATTTCTCCCATCGAAACATGCATTTGTTGAATTTCTTCTCCTGGTTGGTTGACAACTTTATTGGAATATGGTCAGAAATTAGTTTAGCTTCAGAGGATGCAAAAGCCAAAGGGGACTTTTGCTCCCAATCCAATGATACCAAAATACAATCCAATTTGGCTTGTCAAGCCTGAAGACTATGACTAGACCAAATGAACTTCCTATCTTTAACATGGATTTCTAATAGATTCAGTTGGGCTATGAGTCTGTTAAATCTTTGACTGTACATCTTATCGTCGAATTTCCCTCGTCTTTCACAAGAAAATCTGATGACGTTGAAATCTCCACCTATCACCCAAGGAATGTTCCACTTATCTTTGATCTCAAGTATTTCCGACCAGAAGAGGTCCCGTTCCTGTTCCCGATATGGTCCATATGCAGCCATAACTATTTGAATCCAGCCATTCGATGTATCCTTGATTACTATCAAAATGGATAACTTCCCAATGTACTCATCCATGATTTATAGGTTTTCCCCACGATAATACCCCCACTGGCTCCAATTGCCTCGAGAACTTTCCATTCATAGGGGTTACCGTTGCCCAGTTTCTATAATACTCCTCTCTTTGGTGCTGCCAATTTTGTTTCTTCCAAACAAATTACCGACGCTTACTTTTGAACACCATCTCCTGAACCATCTTCCTCTTGCCTACGCTATCTAGCCCTGTAACATTCTAGAATAAACAATTCATAATAAAACTAATATAAACCGTAGCGCCGCCTAGGCAAGAGCTAGTCCCACTATAACCCTATAACGGATCTGTCTCCAACTCCTTCAGAGGAGTTTCCAAAGACGACCCCCCATCTTGTAATTTCCAGATTTCTAACGACATTAAGGTTATTTTGTATATGTTCCGACATTTGTCCTAGAGTTATACCAGTATCCTTATCTAATTATAGCAAGGGGTTATCAGAAATGAAATCGAAACATGCAATAGGGTTTGCATCAATACATGAATGTCCTTCTAGTGACTCTCCGGTTTCAGCCACGTCATCCACTCCTTTCTTGCTCCTACCCACTTTGTATTTCACACTTTTCTTCCTCGGTGACCACCCAACTTTTCTCTTCCCTTTGTCATCCGGGGCAGCCGTACCTGACAAAAAAACCAAGGTTTTATCAGTCATATCATCTAGATAAAACTTATCCACCTTCTCATTGATAAGAAAGTTCGTACCTTGTTCGTTGATATTAGAAGGCAGCATTGTCCGCCTTGCATCTTGGATCCCTTTTTGCAAAAGAGTTTGTAGATTGTTTTCAAACAAATTCTCCATCTTTTTGGATATAAGCTCGCTTATCCATTCTTCAAAGTTGGTGCAAATCCCTCCATTATTATCTAGGCTCCTCTCTTTCTCCTCTTCCGATGATTGTACAGCTATATATTCTTGTCGTTTCTCTTCATTACGGTCATTATCATATCTCGGGGATACCCCATCGTATGAGCTAAGGTCTAACTCGTGGAATTCTAATTAAATCCCGGAGTTCAGGAGTCGTACGGCTCCTGAACCAAGATTTCTTTCACAATGGGGTCAATCTTATTCCAGTTTTCCTCTTGGATCTCTTTAAGTCTTCTGTACGGCCCATCAAAAGTTGGTTGGCTAATATAATTTCTTTTGTCGTAGAGGAACAAAAGGTTTAGGTAAATGTTGAATGTTTATTTAATATTTGTTTTTATATGATTCAATTTTATCTTTTCTCTTAATTTCAAGATAAATTTTCGCTTTCCAGTAACATATTTCTTTTCTTTTTGTGTTTTATGTTTATAATTATATAGTTTTATTTTACGAAAAGTAAGAGAAAGGATGGAAGGAACTAAGCAAAGAAGAGAGGAGTTAATTATTTTCACCAATATATATAATATGTCTAGCTATAAATTATTGAACATTCATTGTTTCTTTTGTTCATTTTGTTCATTAAGCTTGATTTTCTTTCTTCCTTCTGTTGAGGAAATGTTAGCATAAGTAGTCAATATGAGAAGATTATAAGACCAAAGCAACACAAGGAAGTATTAAATGATTAACCTTTTTGTTAAAGCACGTGTATATATGTTGGATGTTAAGAAAATATTTAAAAATTAAATTTTCATGAAGTAGAATTATTTTGAAGGTTCGTTCCAGTCATTCATAAAGATATTGCGAATGTTTTGAGCAACTATCACCGATATCTTTTTGGTAATTTAGTGTCTTCTAAAGAAATAGATTGAAATATCAATTTGAAGCCTCCTCTTATAAAGTTTTAAAGATAAATTTTTTGATCTCAAGATGCATGGATTAATTTGTCTTTTTCTTTGATGAGTGATAAATAAGAGTGAGTGAGAGAGAGAGAGAGAGAGAGATGGCTTGAGATGGCATCCCTGGGACTAGGAAAAAAATGAAAGAAAATTTTCAATTTTTTTCATTTTTCAATGATAAATGAAAAAATGTAACAAGGCATACTTGAGTTCTAGTTATAATATTATAATAATAAAGATTACTAAACATTGACATACATTGAAAGGTAGAGGTGTCAATAACGATTTGTGTCACGTCCCGCTTTCCAGTATACGGGCAGAGGACGCGACGAGACCGCTACGTATTTACTGTGAAGTAAATACGCTAAGCGTATCTAAGCAATATAAAAGTAAAGCATAAGAGGCAAGATATAATAAAACAGCAACTTTATTTATTCACATTCTTTATGTACAATATATGGAAAGTAAATATAACTGAAAAAAAATAATGCCTAAACAATGGCATAACAGAAATGAAAGTACTGAATGGAAAGTGTACAATGACTAGAACTCGGGGTCTTCACTGAAAACTGGTCCAAGTCTTCAGTAGTGGGCTCGATCTTTAATGGGTCCAAATCACCTGACGAGATTCAAAGAAAAAAGAAATAGAATGTTGTCAACGAACAGGTCGCTCGGTAAGTCCCAAAGATAAGAGGAAAGTAGAATAGACATAATAAGAAGGTATCTTTTAAAGTTGTATTATATTATTATAATGTTGTATTAACGCTGTTGTTTGTAGCTTAGTACAGAAGAATGTCAGTGTATACGAGAGGAGTCTCTATATGCCAGAGACTAGAGGCAAGTATAGTATAAGGAACCGTTTATGCCACAGTACAACAGCAACTGGATTCATGTTAGGTGTATTAAGTCTTACTGTCTCGTGCCACTTCTAACACATTCCGTATCAATCTACCCCTTAAACCCCGAGATATCTTGTTTGTATTGTTTGTTTTATAAATTATATTGATTGTATAATTGATTGACTGACCGAAACCATGATATCAGTAAACGAATGTAACCGTAGAATCATGTAAATGGAATAACTGGAGAACCATGTGAATGGAATGTATATCCATAGTTCGGTTCGGTCAAATTGTATAATAGATTCATGGACTCATGTTGAATTGGAATATTGTAGATTGTAAATTGTAGATTGTACTTGAATCACATTCAAGTCAGATTATAACGAGACTCACTATGAGTCAGACAATTAGAAAAGTAAATTGAAATCCTGATTGTTTTGATGTTATATTATAATGAGACTCAAACTGAATATGAAAAGTAAAGCATAAGAGGACGCGACGAGGCCGCTACGTATTTACTGTGAAGTAAATATGCTAAGCGTATCTAAGCAATATAAAAGTAAAACACAAGAGGCAAGATATAATAAAACAGCAACTTTATTTATTCACATTCTTTCTGTACAATACATGGAAAGTAAATACAACTGAAATATAAAAAAACAATGGCATAACAGAAATGAAAGTACTGAATGAAAAGTGTATAATGACTAGAGCTCGGGGTCTTCACTGAACTGGTCCAAGTCTTCAGCAGTGGGCTCGGTCTCTGATGGGTCCAAATCACCTGACGAGATTCAAAGAAGAAAGAAATAGAATGTCGTCAGCAAACAGGTCGCTCGGTAAGTCCCAAAGATAAGAGGAAAGTAGAATAGACAGAATAAGAATGTATCTTTTAAAGTTGTATTATATTGTTTTAATGTTGTATTAACGCTGTTGTTTGTAGCTTGGTACAGAAGAATACCAGTGTATACGAGAGGAGTCTCTATATGCCAGAGACTAGAGGCAAGTATAGTACAAGGAACCGTTTATGCCACGGTACAACAGCAACTGGATTCATATTAGGTGTATTAAGTCTTACTGTCGCGTGCCACTTCTAACACCTTCTGTACCAATCTATCCCTTAAACCCCGAGATGTCTTGTTTGTATTGTTTGTTTTGTAAATTGTATTGATTGTATAATTGATTGACTGACCGAAACCATGATATTAGTAAACGGATGTAACCTTAGAATCATATAAATGGAATAACTGGAGAACCATGTGAATGGAATGTATATCTATGGTTCGGTTCGGTCAAGTTGTATAATAGATTGATGGACTCATGTTGATTGGAATATTGTAGATTGTAAATTGTATTTGAATCATATTCAAATCAGATTATAACAAGACTCACTATGAGTCAGACAATTAAAAAAGTAAATTGAAGTCCTGATTGTTTTGATGTTATCGGTAACCGCTGGACATGGACGGCAGGATTTAGGTCTTTTTCAAAGCCGATTACTGTATTGATAACACCATTATTAAGTTGTCTACCTTAAATAGGCAAGCACCCACTTCTCCGGCTCCCTGAGGCTCAAGAGATTGGTCCCGCTTAAACCTATATTTACTAGGATCCTTAGGGTAAATTATAGAACTTGAGGGGGTTTTATTTAAAAATACTTTTATATACTTTTCAAAATATACCCCAAGTATTTATTATTCGTCTTTAGAGTTGTAATGAATGTAAATTTTATATTGTAATATTTATAGTGAAAATATCCTAATTCCATAAATAAAGGTATTTATTTGTAATATTGATTTGTATGAAATTCATGGTATTTTAGTGAAAAATGATTCTTGTGACATTTTTAGAAAAAGTGGAATATTTGTAATAATTCAAAATAGATATTTTTATGTTACATATACATATATTTATATGAAAATAATTTTAGTATATATATAATATTCTAGAAATCTTGTTTTCTTAAGATGTCGTATTTTAAATCTTTCGAGACCGAATGCTCCTTGCGTAGATCTGCATCTCGCACTACTAAGCCCGAGAATGTGCGATAATCCGCACCATCCCAAACGGGTTCCCCAAATGGGTTGTAGCGGCGCTTTGCAAAGATTTGTATAAATACTGATCATTAAGGGAAAACGGTTTTATTAATTATGGTATTTATTTGTAAAGATGTCGATTTCCCGTATTCTATGTTCTAGGGTCTCCTAAGTCAACTATACTGCTCCTAACTGGTTCAAAGCGAAAAGTTGTAGGATATCTCTCAAATCGCCTCTTCACCGCCAATTGTGACCAGATAAGTACAAGTGAAGAAAGGAGGGATCCGCTCACGAATCACCGTGAGACGGGCCTTTTAAAATTACCTTTCTCACTTGTCTAGCCTAGGCAGCACAAATTCAGGTTTAGATAAACGACTGAATGCCCACAACCTTTCTTTGTCCTAATGAGTGCGACAGTCCTTAATTGGCTGAGTCTAGATATTTTTATTATTAGCTCAAAAGTCATTTATTTGTAAAGATTTCGATTTCCCGTATTCTATGTTCCCGAGGGTATCGTGCTATATTGCATATGACTGTGTGAGGAGGTAGGTCGTTACCTCGTGATCTACTTAAAGGTATAACAAGTTTAATGGTTTAAATGTATAATTGAAACAATGTGGTATTTAAATGAAAAATACGATAAAGTGAAACAGCCATCATTTTATGAAATGAAACTTGATCAATTTGGTTGATTAGTGTTTAATAGTCAACATGAGGGAGTTTAAGTATAATTGTATTAACGAGAAGTGAAGTTTTATAAGAAAACCGAATCGGAAATCGGATTTGTTCCGATTCCGTCGGG
This sequence comes from Agapanthus africanus, assembly GCA_030015575.1. Lineage (NCBI taxonomy): Eukaryota > Viridiplantae > Streptophyta > Magnoliopsida > Asparagales > Amaryllidaceae > Agapanthus > Agapanthus africanus. The sequence goes on along the minus strand of CM057347.1, from coordinate 406,357,256 downwards.
TTTTGTAAATCCGTATTTTTAGAATGAAAAAGAAAGTTAGAAATGGAACTTACGGGTTTTGGACAATAACAAGAGTGAGATGGAAGGAGAGGAATCGCCGGTGCGTCGCTTCGTCGTCGAGGGCTCCTAGAACGATCGCCGGAAGTTCGCCGGGAATTTCGCCGTAGTTTCGCTTCGTGCTCGTTTTCAAAGTACATAAGTTTCTTGAAAATTTTATAGAGTTGGCTCAGAGTTTGGGGTGAGAGGGTAGAGGGTAAGGGTGGTATTTATAGGGTTAGGCTAGGGTTAAGGTAGATGAAGGGTTTTAATTTAAAAAAATATAAAAATATAGGAAAAATCATTAAAAATGGAGTAAATTGGTGTTATTGGACTCTCTGGAAACGTTCTAGGGAAATAACGTGTGCAGGGGGTATAAGAAGGTGAAAAGGCATAAGTTGCAGTTGGGGACTCGGTCGTCCGGCCGACTCGGTCGAGTCAAGACATGGGGAGGTGGGGGGTCACCTGAGTAAGGCTCTGGTATACTCAGTTTTTCAGGATGGAAAATTTGGGAGTTATCTCGTGTGGACTATTGGGCTTCTATAAAATTTAAAACAAAATAAATATTAAAAATAATGTGGGGTATGGGATTTGAACTCTGATGGCTTGGTTCAATAATAGAAGGTATTACTAATGAGCTACAAGCTCTTTCTTGTAATTAAATTGCTAATTAATTACTTAAATCTTGTGCTCAGATAATAAATACTCCTTTATGGATTTTTTGAAAAATTTTTGTAAAAACTTGTATAGGAAATTTAGGGTTGTTACAATTTGTTATCCATTAAACACACGGGTCGGCCTGTCATATGTTGTAGGTCAAAGTTTTACTGTCCGTAAAAATATCATTCGTATCCAGTTGTCCGTTTACAACTATCAGTAGGTCAACCCGACCCACGAGTTCGTGGGTTTTACCTAGACCCTATTGAAGAAAATCAAATAATTTTCATTAATTTTTCTAGGCTAAATGGCACAAAATATCCCTAACATTTATCCCAATTGCAGGAAATACCCTTAATTTTATAAAACCAGCACTTTTCCTCTCGACTTTAATTTATTCCTAAAATGACCTTTATATAATTATTAGTTAAAAAGTCTTTTCTTTCTCTCTCTTTCTTATATACCCTCATTATTTTTCGATATTACCCACATCTTTCAAAATTCTTTAAGATTTTTTAAATACCCCCAATCTTATTAAGTGTTAAGTTTATCTTTTAAATTTAATTTATTTTTCAAATAACAACTTTACATTCATCATCTTCTTCTTCATCACAACTGAGCAAAACCCCATCTTCATCTTCTGTATTCTTATAAGCGAGTATTAGTCCCAAATTATTTAAGAACACTTAATTTCACAACCAAATGACGGGTAATTTGAAGTAATTTTCTCTCATTTCAAATTTCTAATCATTTATTTCCAAATCCATAGAGCATTTAAAATAAATAATAACATAATTAGGGAATAAAGACTCGATTATAATACGAAGAAAATTGATAACGGTAAAAGAGAATCATCATCGAGTACGATCGGTGATGGCATTCAGTCCGTGCTTGATCGATTGAGGTTTATTTCCGATCATCGGTTGTAGCGGTCATTGGTTTGTCATTGGAGGTTTATTGTCATCGGGGGTCGGTGACAGTTACTCGAAGGTAGGCAGCGGTCGTACGTGTGTCAATTGGTGATAATTGATCATTGGTCGGTCATCATCGTGACAATGGTCGTGGAGACCGGTCATCTGTTTTTTGTCGGTCACCGGTCGCGACGTTGGTCGCGGCGATCGGTCGCCTGTTTTTGTTTATCACAGGTTTATAGATGGCGGATTGTCGCCGGTGGTCGATCGTGCCACCGGTCGGCGACAATGGCAGTTTACTATCGGCGGCAGACTATCACCAGCGGCCGATTGTCGACATGTCGGTCATGCCACCGGTTGGTGATTGGTCGTGCCACCGGTCGGCACAGTCTATCACCGGCGGACGGTGGCGCTGGTGGTCTATCGCCCGGCGGACAGTGGCGCAGGTGGTCTATCGCCCGGCAGACAGTGGCACCAACGGTCGGTCGACGGCGGTCTATCGCTGGTTTATCGGTTGTCGATTGTGTGCCTTGGTGAGCTGAGGGTCTCAAGAATTTTAAAAATCAAAAGGGTGTTAGTGTATATGCCCTAGAGGCCATTACTGTATCATACTAGTTTGTATATTACTTAATGGAAGCTTGGGATATTCACCTTGTATAAACAATCTTGCTCAATATAGTAGTATGCTACTTGGTTTGTTTCCACTTCAATGTGTACTTGTGTTTATTTCAGTATATCACTTATACGCATTAGTAGAGCCCTTAGGATCTTTGCTTGATTACCAGCGTTGTGATGGCAGTCACACTAGTGGGGGCTGGGTAATCTATAAGCACATCCTTATACAGGTCCCTAGTCGCAGGACTATCGAGACAGGGCATCGATACTCCGGAGTAGACTAGCGTATGCGCTTCTCATCCCAGTGTGGGAGATGGTCTGTCCCACAGCCATCAGTACGTCGTACTGGAGATAGTATACGGGTGCTCGTTGGGTTACGAGTACACTGGACAGGACTCGTCGGGAACTGACAGGTTGGTATTATACCTATCGTCAGTTATCAGTTCCCAGGTGACATGAGTACAGCTTAGTCCGCTGACTTGACACTGGCACTTCGCCTCAAGTGTGTTCCCACTGCATTTTGATCACTACCCTACCACGGCTCAAAGGAGTCGTGCAAACAGGTGGTGGTTGGGTGTAGTCCCGAAGCACTTGGAGGCAGTGACGGTTAGACAGGATTCGTCTCTCCCGGTATTGGGGGTTGACATCGCGCTGTGTCTAGGAGAGCCATTACACGAGTAGTCCCTGGCCAGGGCAAACGAGATATACTGGTAGGTTTCCAGTGTTATCTCAGGGTGTTTTGGGCTTCGCTCCGGCACGACTTGTACCGCTATTGGGGGACTGACGTTTACCACCCCCTAGGCCCGCCATGCGATGTATCAGACGAACAGACCGGACTGTACGGAGACTGTCACATTCAGACTCAGTAGGAGTACAGATGGGGTTTCACCTCGTCAGCCTTCTTGTCGACATCTACCTGGGGACCGTTACGCACAGCTAGTGCCGCTTGCGGTCTGTGGTTAAACCCACTGCCAGCGTAGTGTCGAGTCTTTAGAGTCCCACACAGAGGGTATTCGCCTCTGGGCAAAACAGAGTAGAGGTCGCATGGTTTTGCGACAGGGTTCGTTCTCATCCGCGCACTTGTGCACGTTTGGAGTCCGGACGGATTATACTGGCAGGCTCTGGTTTGAGCCAGATACTGGTATATGTTTTGCGGTTGCTTTTATATCTTGGTGTTCTTGTTCCTCGGAACAAGAATGCAGGTGTGTATGCACAGTTGCTTGAGGCAGAGGATGAGGTATTTCATTAGGGTTTCGGAACGGGTGCGTATGCACAGTTGACAGTTATCTTTTTCCAAACCCTAATGGATTTATGGATTATCTATTTATAATAGTAATTAAATGAGAATTTTGTTATGGTTGATTTTGTTGACTTGTTGACCATGGTTGACTTGTTGACCATGGTTGAATGTTGACCACCATCATGCTTTAAAAAGTCCTCCTTGATTTATGCTTACAATTCATTAAATGAAGCATGGTAGTGGTCATTCCAAATTACCATCAACTATTCTCATTTTCAATTATTATTATTAGATAATTCTTTTCTTTTGGCATTATGGTTGCAAGAAAGAAAAACATAGCTCATTCTATCATTTAGCTTCTCTCTCCTCACTTCATCTTCTTCTTCCTCTAGCAAAGAGAAACCTTCTCATGTGTTGAGAATCCTTCTCTTTAAAAACAAAAGGCAACCCTTAGACACTCTCTACTCACTCTAGGATCAAGGGTTTAGCAAGCCGGCGATTCTAGTTCACTCCAAGTTCGAGAAAGAGCCCAAAGGTCGAGCCTTCGAGGTGGATCCATCTTCGACGGAAGAAGGCGACAAAGGAGAACCATCAACCTCTACAAAGTTTGAAGAAGAAGGAGTTCAAGTTTAGGTATAACCATCTTCATCCGAGTAGCTAACTCACTTTAGCAAAGTTTGCTAGTTTTAGTTTAGGTAACGATCCCGACCTAGTTTAGTCCATGTTGCCTCTTGCACTAAAAATTTGATTTTTATACCGTTTCCGCCTCCCCGTAAGAACCGGGGGTCGCAACGTGGACTTACAGTGGTATCAGAGCCTAACTAAACTTAAACTAGCTTGGTAGTGAAGTGTAACGAAGTTCGGAAACGAAAAATCACAAAACCGGAAAAATTACAAAACCTGAGTTTCTGTTGAAATTTTTTTGGCTCAAAATGAAAATATTTATACTTGTAAAATCGTCTCAGGGTTTTGTGAGTGCACCCATGAAAAACGATGACCTAATTCCCTCAAACCGCCGCCCTTCCGCCGCACGAGGTAGGCATGTGCGGCGGAAGCGCCGCGGTTTGTCGTCTTCTGTCCATCGATTTTCGTGCAGTGTGTGTCTGTGTTGGTTTTGGGATTTTTGAAATATATTATATGTGCCCAGATTTTCCAGAAAAGAAATTTCCTTTTGGGGTCCTATAATTCCGTATTTTTTCCGAACTTCACTGCACTTTGACTATGATGGTTATATCTGTGATGCTTGCATGTATTGAACGTCGGTTAATCGCTATAAGTTGATTGGTCGGGGTTATACATGATCTGTGTTTGATATTGGAATGTGTATATAAATATGTTGGATTGTCGCGGGTGAATAGCCGGGGGTTGTGAGACGAGAGTTTTCTTTTCTTGCAATTCATGTAAATTTGTAAATTGATGTAATAATTATTTGTATGGCCGCACAACCGGGTCGGGGTTGTAGCCGTCATTGTATAATTTCTTTTTACTGTTTTTGCTCCTAGGATAGACCCATGGAGGGGTGCACAAACTACCGGGTATGCCGAAGTGTCGAGTGGCCTACTCATGGAGATGAGGGAGGTTGCTACGCTTCGGGTACTTGGCAGGTAGTTTGCCGCACCTGTAGGGGTCTTGGGTGGGGTATTGGCTATTCACCGCGACCGTGTAATCTGTTTTTGTTACAGGCTCGTACAAATTACAGATTCCTAGTATATCCAATGTATTTATCTGTGATCTGAAATGTTTATCATTGCAGTATATCTATATATGATATTATTTAGGCGTTGCTTATGTTTTACAGACGCGCTAGCCCAGCCCCCGCTCTGTCGTTAGTTAAGTAACCTAACGGGTAATGACGGGGCCCAGTGGCGAATGCGAATGGCATAAGCGTACGTCATATTTTGGTTGTTTTCTGCAATGGTAGGATTAAATGATGGGACGCATTAAAAGTACTAATGCAAGAATATCACGCATTAAAAGAACTAATGCAAGATAATAAACCAAGTTAAAGTCGTTGGAACACTTTCGAAAAACCACTCGGTTCTTTTCAAAACTAACTTTTAAATGCGGAGATTGAGCCACTCCTTCTAAAAGCTATCTCGTTCCATCGACTAAATCAAGTTCACTACGTTCACGGTTTTGCCAAAACCATCCGTAGCCCTCCATCATTTCAGTTAAATATTCGGTAGTATTCAAGCTATGTATTTTGACCTCACGCCAAGGCATAGTGATTGGTAGCTGCCGGATATTTATCTGTTGCATAGATAGAATGCGTTGGTTTGAGACAGTCGTACTGCCATTTTGGCCTACGTCAAGGGTATGTACGGGTGGATTCAAATTAACCTGGATAATGATGGGACGAACTTGACATGTGACTTATGACATTTTGACCTCACGCCAAGGTCATAAGAGCATGGGGCAAAAATCCACATCGGGAGTTTCATAAGTACTGAAACTTGCTAGATTTGCATACCATTTGGAGTGTGGTGATTCTGGTAGGATTCCTTCAGTTTCGTCACGCGATGATATTTGGATCCCGATCCTACTGTGAGTATATGCTACTCCTCGGGAAATTTCTCACTAAACGATCAATGCTATAAACCTAGTAGGTGCCTAGAAAGGTGTTAGCGGGGTTACGCCCCCAGGGAAAAGAGGTTATTTAATTAAGGAACTTCGCGAAAGCGTTGGAAAACCTCCCTCGAAGTACCGACACTGGCCTGGCTGAACGGTTAAGCAAGTATTGTGCGGTGGGATTGATCCTGACTAATTCTTCCTTTATGGTTTGAGGAGGGATTCGAGAGACAGTGGGAGCCATCCTGTTTAGACAAATTAAAAACCATTCTAAACTTGCAAGAGCATCATGCTGAGTGTTTCTTCTTCTCTCTCCTAATTGCAGCGACCAAATCAACATGACTGGACTTAAGTTACTCCTAGATAAAAACAAACTGACAGGGCCAAACTACAAAGATTGGCTCAGGAATGTCAAGATAGCAATCACTTATGACAAGCTGGGGTATCTTCTTACCACCAAAGCTCCCCCTGTCCCTGGTCTAACTTCCAGTGTCGCGGATAAGGAAATCCGCAAGACTTGGGAGATTGATAGCGCGAAGGCCAAGTGCCTCCTGCTTGCCTCGATGGACAACGAACATCAGAGGAGGCATGAGAATATGGACATGGAATCCATATTGCTCCATACAAAAGAACTGTATGGAGAGCAATCTCGTATCGCAAGATACGAAGCGTCGAAAAAGTTATTTTCAACAAGAATGGCCGTCGGATCATCAGTAGCCGAGCATGTGCTAAAGATGATCGGCTACATTGAGGAGCTCGCTGACCTAGGGATCACATTGGAGAGTGAGCTATATACGGATATAGTTCTCCAGTCCCTTCCTTCCACTTACGCCCAGTTCATACTGAACTTCAACCTACAAGAAAAAGAGGTTGAACTTTCAGAGCTCCTCAACATGCTGAGGAGCGCAGAGGGCACCCTACAGAAAAGTAGGGAAACATCCACTTTATTTGTAGGAGGATCATCTTCTTCTAGGTCCAAGGCGAAAGCCAAGGGAAAGAAGAAGAAAGCCCCCGCCAAACCAAGGAGCGGTGTTAGTAAAGTGGATACGAAGGGAAAAGGTAAAGCAACAAAGATAGCGGGGAAGCTTGTGGATAAGGAAGAATGCTTCTTTTGTCATAAGAAAGGACACTGGAAGAATGATTGCAGGGCCTGGAAGGCCAGAACACAGGAATTGAAGCAGGTTGCAGCTTCAGGTTCAGGTGTGTATGTTATTGAAAACTGTCTTTCAATAAACTCTACTTCCTGTGTATTGGATACCGGATCAGGATCTCATATCTGTAATTCTTTGCAGGTGTTGAGAAACCGTAGGGATTTGAAGGCAGGTGACATGACCCTCAGAGTTGCGAACGGAGCTAGCATGGATGCTAAAGCCGTGGGGGACTATCACCTGGGAATGTCAGATGGACATGTTTTGGTTTTGCGTAATTGCTTTTTTGTACCCAACGCAACTTGTAATATCATTTCTGTATCTTTAGTTTCTAAAGAAGGTTATGAATTTGCGTTTGTAAGTAATGTTGTAAACATTCACCTTAATCAAGTTTTGATTGGGTCAGGTACTTTGAGTAATGGTATATACGTGTTAAACCAACCACAGATTTTTAATGTCCAGAATACACACAAAAGAAAGTCTCCAGAAATAAATCAGACTTTCTTATGGCATTGTAGATTGGGTCACATCAATGAGAGAAGGTTGACGAAGTTACATACAGAAGGGTATTTGAATGCGTTCGAATATCAATCGTATGCCACTTGTCAATCCTGTCTCAAGGGAAAGATGACAAAGACTCCGTTTATTGGACATGGAGTAAGAGCGAGCGAGCTCTTGGGACTCGTACACAGTGACGTGTGCGGTCCAATGTCTACACATGCCCGAAGCGGACATTCTTACTTCATTACTTTTACGGATGACTTCTCAAGGTACGGTTATGTCTTCTTAATGAAACATAAGTCCGAGGCCTTTGGAAAATTCCAGGAGTATAAGAATGAAGTAGAGAAACAGACCGGCAAAAGTATTAAGATTCTAAGATCGGATCGAGGTGGAGAATACTTAAGTGCCGAATTCCTGGACTATTTAAAAGAGAACGGAATTCTCTCTCAGCTTACTCCTCCTTACACCCCGCAACATAACGGTGTATCGGAGAGACGGAACCGCACCCTATTGGATATGGTGCGGTCCATGATGAGTAACGCTGAGTTACCGCGATCATTCTGGGGGTATGCGCTAGAATCAGCTGCGTACCTTTTGAACCGAGTTCCGACTAAGACTGTGCCTTCCACACCATATGAAATGTGGAGTGGGAAGAAACCCTATCTTCAATATCTGAAGATCTGGGGATGTCCGGCTTTTGTCAAAAAGCAGCATGCGGACAAGCTCGAGGCACGCTCAGTACTGTACAAGTTTGTGGGATACCCAAAGAACACCAGGGGGTATCTTTTCTACTACGCAGAGGAACAAAAAGTCCTTGTTTCTCGTAATGCCCACTTTCTAGAACACCAGTTCTTGGAAAAGGAGATTAGTGGGAGCGCAGTAGAACTGGAAGAAATTCCAGAACCACAGACTATTACTGAAAGGTTAGTGGAACCAGAGGATTCAACAGAACAGGACATTCCTACGCCGCTCCGCAGGAGTAGTAGGCAGTCTCATCCGCCCGAGAGATACTGCGGTTTTCTCATAGACGGGGATAGAGAGGATTGCATCATAGATTATGATGAGCCTACTAGCTTCCAGCAGGCCGTTCAGAGCATTGACTCAGTGAAATGGCTGGATGCAATGCGGACCGAAATGGAGTCCATGTACACCAACAAGGTATGGACGTTGGACATTGCTCCAGACGGGGTAAAACCCGTAGGATGCAAGTGGATCTTCAAAAGGAAGATTGGTGTAGATGGACAGGTTGAGACCTATAAAGCTAGGCTGGTAGCAAAGGGTTTTCGTCAAAGACCTGGCTTGGACTACGACGAAACCTTTTCTCCAGTAGCCATGCTGAAATCCATTCGGATCCTTCTTGCCATTGCTGCCTTCCACGATTATGAGATCTGGCAAATGGACGTAAAGACAGCTTTTCTAAATGGAAATTTAGAGGAGTGTGTCTATATGGACCAGCCAGAGGGTTTCATTCAGAGTGGGAGCAGCGGAAAGGTGTGCAAGTTGCTTAAGTCCATCTATGGACTAAAGCAGGCATCGCGGAGTTAGAACATCTGCTTTGATGAGACAGTCAAAGAATTTGGCTTTATCAAAAATCCAGATGAACCATGCATCTATAGTAGATTTGTAGCGAGAACTGTAGTATTCCTCGTTTTATACGTGGATGACATTCTCTTGATAGGAAATGACATTCCTATGCTACAATCTGTCAAGGGGTTCTTGTCACAAAGGTTCTCCATGAAAGACCTGGGTGATGCCTCATACATCCTGGGGATCCGGATCCATCGTGATAGATCCAAGAGGATATTGGGACTTTCTCAGTCCAGGTACATCGACACCATAGTGAAAAGATTCAGTATGGAAGATTCCAAGCGCGGTAACCTACCGGCTTGTCACGGGATCACCCTCTCTAAAGAGATGTCTGCCAAGACTGATTTGGAGAGGGATCGCATGTCTATTATACCCTACGCTTCTGCGGTAGGCTCTATAATGTATGCGATGTTGTGTACCAGCCCGGATGTAGCTTATGCACTGAGTGTGGTAAGCCGGTATCAGTCTAACCCTGGGGAGAAACACTGGATAGCAGTAAAGAACATTCTCAAGTACCTGAGAAGGACTAAGGAGATGTTCTTGGTGTATGGCGGAAAAGACCTCCAGATCGAGGCCTTTGCTGACTCCAGCTTCCAGAGTGACAAGGATGATTCCAAGTCCATGTCGGGTTTTGTCTTCACCCTCAATGGAGGGGCGGTGTGTTGGAAGAGTTCCAAACAGGAAACCGTTGCAGACTCGACGATGGAAGCGGAATACATCGCTGCATCTGATGCCGCAAAAGAAGCTGTCTGGATGAGGAAGTTCTTGAAAGAACTTCAGGTGGTTCCGTCCATTGTTGACCCAATACCTCTGTATTGCGACAACAACGGGGCTATAGCTTTAGCGAAGGAACCCAGGTCCCATCAGAGATCCAGGCACATCTTGAGGCGGTATCACCTGATCAGGGAGATCGTGGATCGCAAGGAGATCGAGGTTCGGAGGGTTGCTTCAGAAGAGAACACTGCAGATCCATTCACCAAGGCCCTACCCCAGACTCAGTTCGAGCGGCTGATCGAGATGATAGGTCTTCGATACGCCAGTACATGGCCTTAGTGCAAGTGGGAGATTGTTAGTGTATATGCCCTAGAGGCCATTACTGTATCATACTAGTTTGTATATTACTTAATGGAAGCTTGGGATATTCACCTTGTATAAACAATCTTGCTCAATATAGTAGTATGCTACTTGGTTTGTTTCCACTTCAATGTGTACTTGTGTTTATTTCAGTATATCACTTATACGCATTAGTGGAGCCCTTAGGATCTTTGCTTGATTACCAGCGTTGTGATGGCAGTCACACTAGTGGGGGCTGGGTAATCTATAAGCACATCCTTATACAGGTCCCTAGTCGCAGGACTATCGAGACAGGGCATCGATACTCCGGAGTAGACTAGCGTATGCGCTTCTCATCCCAGTGTGGGAGATGGTCTGTCCCACAGCCATCAGTACGTCGTACTGGAGATAGTATACGGGTGCTCGTTGGGTTACGAGTACACTGGACAGGACTCGTCGGGAACTGACAGGTTGGTATTATACCTATCGTCAGTTATCAGTTCCCAGGTGACATGAGTACAGCTTAGTCCGCTGACTTGACACTGGCACTTCGCCTCAAGTGTGTTCCCACTGCATTTTGATCACTACCCTACCACGGCTCAAAGGAGTCGTGCAAACAGGTGGTGGTTGGGTGTAGTCCCGAAGCACTTGGAGGCAGTGACGGTTAGACAGGATTCGTCTCTCCCGGTATTGGGGGTTGACATCGCGCTGTGTCTAGGAGAGCCATTACACGAGTAGTCCCTGGCCAGGGCAAACGAGATATACTGGTAGGTTTCCAGTGTTATCTCAGGGTGTTTTGGGCTTCGCTCCGGCACGACTTGTACCGCTATTGGGGGACTGACGTTTACCACCCCCTAGGCCCGCCATGCGATGTATCAGACGAACAGACCGGACTGTACGGAGACTGTCACATTCAGACTCAGTAGGAGTACAGATGGGGTTTCACCTCGTCAGCCTTCTTGTCGACATCTACCTGGGGACCGTTACGCACAGCTAGTGCCGCTTGCGGTCTGTGGTTAAACCCACTGCCAGCGTAGTGTCGAGTCTTTAGAGTCCCACACAGAGGGTATTCGCCTCTGGGCAAAACAGAGTAGAGGTCGCATGGTTTTGCGACAGGGTTCGTTCTCATCCGCGCACTTGTGCACGTTTGGAGTCCGGACGGATTATACTGGCAGGCTCTGGTTTGAGCCAGATACTGGTATATGTTTTGCGGTTGCTTTTATATCTTGGTGTTCTTGTTCCTCGGAACAAGAATGCAGGTGTGTATGCACAGTTGCTTGAGGCAGAGGATGAGGTATTTCATTAGGGTTTCGGAACGGGTGCGTATGCACAGTTGACAGTTATCTTTTTCCAAACCCTAATGGATTTATGGATTATCTATTTATAATAGTAATTAAATGAGAATTTTGTTATGGTTGATTTTGTTGACTTGTTGACCATGGTTGACTTGTTGACCATGGTTGAATGTTGACCACCATCATGCTTTAAAAAGTCCTCCTTGATTTATGCTTACAATTCATTAAATGAAGCATGGTAGTGGTCATTCCAAATTACCATCAACTATTCTCATTTTCAATTATTATTATTAGATAATTCTTTTCTTTTGGCATTATGGTTGCAAGAAAGAAAAACATAGCTCATTCTATCATTTAGCTTCTCTCTCCTCACTTCATCTTCTTCTTCCTCTAGCAAAGAGAAACCTTCTCATGTGTTGAGAATCCTTCTTTTTAAAAACAAAAGGCAACCCTTAGACACTCTCTACTCACTCTAGGATCAAGGGTTTAGCAAGCCGGCGATTCTAGTTCACTCCAAGTTCGAGAAAGAGCCCAAAGGTCGAGCCTTCGAGGTGGATCCATCTTCGACGGAAGAAGGCGACAAAGGAGAACCATCAACCTCTACAAAGTTTGAAGAAGAAGGAGTTCAAGTTTAGGTATAACCATCTTCATCCGAGTAGCTAACTCACTTTAGCAAAGTTTGCTAGTTTTAGTTTAGGTAACGATCCCGACCTAGTTTAGTCCATGTTGCCTCTTGCACTAAAAATTTGATTTTTATACCGTTTCCGCCTCCCCGTAAGAACCGGGGGTCGCAACGTGGACTTACAGTGGTATCAGAGCCTAACTAAACTTAAACTAGCTTGGTAGTGAAGTGTAACGAAGTTCGGAAACGAAAAATCACAAAACCGGAAAAATTACAAAACCTGAGTTTCTGTTGAAATTTTTTTGGCTCAAAATGAAAATATTTATACTTGTAAAATCGTCTCAGGGTTTTGTGAGTGCACCCATGAAAAACGATGACCTAATTCCCTCAAACCGCCGCCCTTCCGCCGCACGAGGTAGGCATGTGCGGCGGAAGCGCCGCGGTTTGTCGTCTTCTGTCCATCGATTTTCGTGCAGTGTGTGTCTGTGTTGGTTTTGGGATTTTTGAAATATATTATATGTGCCCAGATTTTCCAGAAAAGAAATTTCCTTTTGGGGTCCTATAATTCCGTATTTTTTCCGAACTTCACTGCACTTTGACTATGATGGTTATATCTGTGATGCTTGCATGTATTGAACGTCGGTTAATCGCTATAAGTTGATTGGTCGGGGTTATACATGATCTGTGTTTGATATTGGAATGTGTATATAAATATGTTGGATTGTCGCGGGTGAATAGCCGGGGGTTGTGAGACGAGAGTTTTCTTTTCTTGCAATTCATGTAAATTTGTAAATTGATGTAATAATTATTTGTATGGCCGCACAACCGGGTCGGGGTTGTAGCCGTCATTGTATAATTTCTTTTTACTGTTTTTGCTCCTAGGATAGACCCATGGAGGGGTGCACAAACTACCGGGTATGCCGAAGTGTCGAGTGGCCTACTCATGGAGATGAGGGAGGTTGCTACGCTTCGGGTACTTGGCAGGTAGTTTGCCGCACCCGTAGGGGTCTTGGGTGGGGTATTGGCTATTCACCACGACCGTGTAATCTGTTTTTGTTACAGGCTCGTACAAATTACAGATTCCTAGTATATCCAATGTATTTATCTGTGATCTGAAATGTTTATCATTGCAGTATATCTATATATGATATTATTTAGGCGTTGCTTATGTTTTACAGACGCGCTAGCCCAGCCCCCGCTCTGTCGTTAGTTAAGTAACCTAACGGGTAATGACGGGGCCCAGTGGCGAATGCGAATGGCATAAGCGTACGTCATATTTTGGTTGTTTTCTGCAATGGTAGGATTAAATGATGGGACGCATTAAAAGTACTAATGCAAGAATATCACGCATTAAAAGAACTAATGCAAGATAATAAACCAAGTTAAAGTCGTTGGAACACTTTCGAAAAACCACTCGGTTCTTTTCAAAACTAACTTTTAAATGCGGAGATTGAGCCACTCCTTCTAAAAGCTATCTCGTTCCATCGACTAAATTAAGTTCACTACGTTCACGGTTTTGCCAAAACCATCCGTAGCCCTCCATCATTTCAGTTAAATATTCGGTAGTATTCAAGCTATGTATTTTGACCTCACGCCAAGGCATAGTGATTGGTAGCTGCCGGATATTTATCTGTTGCATAGATAGAATGCGTTGGTTTGAGACAGTCGTACTGCCATTTTGGCCTACGTCAAGGGTATGTACGGGTGGATTCAAATTAACCTGGATAATGATGGGACGAACTTGACATGTGACTTATGACATTTTGACCTCACGCCAAGGTCATAAGAGCATGGGGCAAAAATCCACATCGGGAGTTTCATAAGTACTGAAACTTGCTAGATTTGCATACCATTTGGAGTGTGGTGATTCTGGTAGGATTCCTTCAGTTTCGTCACGCGATGATATTTGGATCCCGATCCTACTGTGAGTATATGCTACTCCTCGGGAAATTTCTCACTAAACGATCAATGCTATAAACCTAGTAGGTGCCTAGAAAGGTGTTAGCGGGGTTACACCCCCAGGGAAAAGAGGTTATTTAATTAAGGAACTTCGCGAAAGCGTTGGAAAACCTCCCTCGAAGTACCGACACTGGCCTGGCTGAACGGTTAAGCAAGTATTGTGCGGTGGGATTGATCCTGACTAATTCTTCCTTTATGGTTTGAGGAGGGATTCGAGAGACAGTGGGAGCCATCCTGTTTAGACAAATTAAAAACCATTCTAAACTTGCAAGAGCATCATGCTGAGTGTTTCTTCTTCTCTCTCCTAATTGCAGCGACCAAATCAACATGACTGGACTTAAGTTACTCCTAGATAAAAACAAACTGACAGGGCCAAACTACAAAGATTGGCTCAGGAATGTCAAGATAGCAATCACTTATGACAAGCTGGGGTATCTTCTTACCACCAAAGCTCCCCCTGTCCCTGGTCTAACTTCCAGTGTCGCGGATAAGGAAATCCGCAAGACTTGGGAGATTGATAGCGCGAAGGCCAAGTGCCTCCTGCTTGCCTCGATGGACAACGAACATCAGAGGAGGCATGAGAATATGGACATGGAATCCATATTGCTCCATACAAAAGAACTGTATGGAGAGCAATCTCGTATCGCAAGATACGAAGCGTCGAAAAAGTTATTTTCAACAAGAATGGCCGTCGGATCATCAGTAGCCGAGCATGTGCTAAAGATGATCGGCTACATTGAGGAGCTCGCTGACCTAGGGATCACATTGGAGAGTGAGCTATATACGGATATAGTTCTCCAGTCCCTTCCTTCCACTTACGCCCAGTTCATACTGAACTTCAACCTACAAGAAAAAGAGGTTGAACTTTCAGAGCTCCTCAACATGCTGAGGAGCGCAGAGGGCACCCTACAGAAAAGTAGGGAAACATCCACTTTATTTGTAGGAGGATCATCTTCTTCTAGGTCCAAGGCGAAAGCCAAAGGAAAGAAGAAGAAAGCCCCCGCCAAACCAAGGAGCGGTGTTAGTAAAGTGGATACGAAGGGAAAAGGTAAAGCAACAAAGATAGCGGGGAAGCTTGTGGATAAGGAAGAATGCTTCTTTTGTCATAAGAAAGGACACTGGAAGAATGATTGCAGGGCCTGGAAGGCCAGAACACAGGAATTGAAGCAGGTTGCAGCTTCAGGTTCAGGTGTGTATGTTATTGAAAACTGTCTTTCAATAAACTCTACTTCCTGTGTATTGGATACCGGATCAGGATCTCATATCTGTAATTCTTTGCAGGCGTTGAGAAACCGTAGGGATTTGAAGGCAGGTGACATGACCCTCAGAGTTGCGAACGGAGCTAGCATGGATGCTAAAGCCGTGGGGGACTATCACCTGGGAATGTCAGATGGACATGTTTTGGTTTTGCGTAATTGCTTTTTTGTACCCAACGCAACTTGTAATATCATTTCTGTATCTTTAGTTTCTAAAGAAGGTTATGAATTTGCGTTTGTAAGTAATGTTGTAAACATTCACCTTAATCAAGTTTTGATTGGGTCAGGTACTTTGAGTAATGGTATATACGTGTTAAACCAACCACAGATTTTTAATGTCCAGAATACACACAAAAGAAAGTCTCCAGAAATAAATCAGACTTTCTTATGGCATTGTAGATTGGGTCACATCAATGAGAGAAGGTTGACGAAGTTACATACAGAAGGGTATTTGAATGCGTTCGAATATCAATCGTATGCCACTTGTCAATCCTGTCTCAAGGGAAAGATGACAAAGACTCCGTTTATTGGACATGGAGTAAGAGCGAGCGAGCTCTTGGGACTCGTACACAGTGACGTGTGCGGTCCAATGTCTACACATGCCCGAAGCGGACATTCTTACTTCATTACTTTTACGGATGACTTCTCAAGGTACGGTTATGTCTTCTTAATGAAACATAAGTCCGAGGCCTTTGGAAAATTCCAGGAGTATAAGAATGAAGTAGAGAAACAGACCGGCAAAAGTATTAAGATTCTAAGATCGGATCGAGGTGGAGAATACTTAAGTGCCGAATTCCTGGACTATTTAAAAGAGAACGGAATTCTCTCTCAGCTTACTCCTCCTTACACCCCGCAACATAACGGTGTATCGGAGAGACGGAACCGCACCCTATTGGATATGGTGCGGTCCATGATGAGTAACGCTGAGTTACCGCGATCATTCTGGGGGTATGCGCTAGAATCAGCTGCGTACCTTTTGAACCGAGTTCCGACTAAGACTGTGCCTTCCACACCATATGAAATGTGGAGTGGGAAGAAACCCTATCTTCAATATCTGAAGATCTGGGGATGTCCGGCTTTTGTCAAAAAGCAGCATGCGGACAAGCTCGAGGCACGCTCAGTACTGTACAAGTTTGTGGGATACCCAAAGAACACCAGGGGGTATCTTTTCTACTACGCAGAGGAACAAAAAGTCCTTGTTTCTCGTAATGCCCACTTTCTAGAACACCAGTTCTTGGAAAAGGAGATTAGTGGGAGCGCAGTAGAACTGGAAGAAATTCCAGAACCACAGACTATTACTGAAAGGTTAGTGGAACCAGAGGATTCAACAGAACAGGACATTCCTACGCCGCTCCGCAGGAGTAGTAGGCAGTCTCATCCGCCCGAGAGATACTGCGGTTTTCTCATAGACGGGGATAGAGAGGATTGCATCATAGATTATGATGAGCCTACTAGCTTCCAGCAGGCCGTTCAGAGCATTGACTCAGTGAAATGGCTGGATGCAATGCGGACCGAAATGGAGTCCATGTACACCAACAAGGTATGGACGTTGGACATTGCTCCAGACGGGGTAAAACCCGTAGGATGCAAGTGGATCTTCAAAAGGAAGATTGGTGTAGATGGACAGGTTGAGACCTATAAAGCTAGGCTGGTAGCAAAGGGTTTTCGTCAAAGACCTGGCTTGGACTACGACGAAACCTTTTCTCCAGTAGCCATGCTGAAATCCATTCGGATCCTTCTTGCCATTGCTGCCTTCCACGATTATGAGATCTGGCAAATGGACGTAAAGACAGCTTTTCTAAATGGAAATTTAGAGGAGTGTGTCTATATGGACCAGCCAGAGGGTTTCATTCAGAGTGGGAGCAGCGGAAAGGTGTGCAAGTTGCTTAAGTCCATCTATGGACTAAAGCAGGCATCGCGGAGTTAGAACATCTGCTTTGATGAGACAGTCAAAGAATTTGGCTTTATCAAAAATCCAGATGAACCATGCATCTATAGTAGATTTGTAGCGAGAACTGTAGTATTCCTCGTTTTATACGTGGATGACATTCTCTTGATAGGAAATGACATTCCTATGCTACAATCTGTCAAGGGGTTCTTGTCACAAAGGTTCTCCATGAAAGACCTGGGTGATGCCTCATACATCCTGGGGATCCGGATCCATCGTGATAGATCCAAGAGGATATTGGGACTTTCTCAGTCCAGGTACATCGACACCATAGTGAAAAGATTCAGTATGGAAGATTCCAAGCGCGGTAACCTACCGGCTTGTCACGGGATCACCCTCTCTAAAGAGATGTCTGCCAAGACTGATTTGGAGAGGGATCGCATGTCTATTATACCCTACGCTTCTGCGGTAGGCTCTATAATGTATGCGATGTTGTGTACCAGCCCGGATGTAGCTTATGCACTGAGTGTGGTAAGCCGGTATCAGTCTAACCCTGGGGAGAAACACTGGATAGCAGTAAAGAACATTCTCAAGTACCTGAGAAGGACTAAGGAGATGTTCTTGGTGTATGGCGGAAAAGACCTCCAGATCGAGGCCTTTGCTGACTCCAGCTTCCAGAGTGACAAGGATGATTCCAAGTCCATGTCGGGTTTTGTCTTCACCCTCAATGGAGGGGCGGTGTGTTGGAAGAGTTCCAAACAGGAAACCGTTGCAGACTCGACGATGGAAGCGGAATACATCGCTGCATCTGATGCCGCAAAAGAAGCTGTCTGGATGAGGAAGTTCTTGAAAGAACTTCAGGTGGTTCCGTCCATTGTTGACCCAATACCTCTGTATTGCGACAACAACGGGGCTATAGCTTTAGCGAAGGAACCCAGGTCCCATCAGAGATCCAGGCACATCTTGAGGCGGTATCACCTGATCAGGGAGATCGTGGATCGCAAGGAGATCGAGGTTCGGAGGGTTGCTTCAGAAGAGAACACTGCAGATCCATTCACCAAGGCCCTACCCCAGACTCAGTTCGAGCGGCTGATCGAGATGATAGGTCTTCGATACGCCAGTACATGGCCTTAGTGCAAGTGGGAGATTGTTAGTGTATATGCCCTAGAGGCCATTACTGTATCATACTAGTTTGTATATTACTTAATGGAAGCTTGGGATATTCACCTTGTATAAACAATCTTGCTCAATATAGTAGTATGCTACTTGGTTTGTTTCCACTTCAATGTGTACTTGTGTTTATTTCAGTATATCACTTATACGCATTAGTGGAGCCCTTAGGATCTTTGCTTGATTACCAGCGTTGTGATGGCAGTCACACTAGTGGGGGCTGGGTAATCTATAAGCACATCCTTATACAGGTCCCTAGTCGCAGGACTATCGAGACAGGGCATCGATACTCCGGAGTAGACTAGCGTATGCGCTTCTCATCCCAGTGTGGGAGATGGTCTGTCCCACAGCCATCAGTACGTCGTACTGGAGATAGTATACGGGTGCTCGTTGGGTTACGAGTACACTGGACAGGACTCGTCGGGAACTGACAGGTTGGTATTATACCTATCGTCAGTTATCAGTTCCCAGGTGACATGAGTACAGCTTAGTCCGCTGACTTGACACTGGCACTTCGCCTCAAGTGTGTTCCCACTGCATTTTGATCACTACCCTACCACGGCTCAAAGGAGTCGTGCAAACAGGTGGTGGTTGGGTGTAGTCCCGAAGCACTTGGAGGCAGTGACGGTTAGACAGGATTCGTCTCTCCCGGTATTGGGGGTTGACATCGCGCTGTGTCTAGGAGAGCCATTACACGAGTAGTCCCTGGCCAGGGCAAACGAGATATACTGGTAGGTTTCCAGTGTTATCTCAGGGTGTTTTGGGCTTCGCTCCGGCACGACTTGTACCGCTATTGGGGGACTGACGTTTACCACCCCCTAGGCCCGCCATGCGATGTATCAGACGAACAGACCGGACTGTACGGAGACTGTCACATTCAGACTCAGTAGGAGTACAGATGGGGTTTCACCTCGTCAGCCTTCTTGTCGACATCTACCTGGGGACCGTTACGCACAGCTAGTGCCGCTTGCGGTCTGTGGTTAAACCCACTGCCAGCGTAGTGTCGAGTCTTTAGAGTCCCACACAGAGGGTATTCGCCTCTGGGCAAAACAGAGTAGAGGTCGCATGGTTTTGCGACAGGGTTCGTTCTCATCCGCGCACTTGTGCACGTTTGGAGTCCGGACGGATTATACTGGCAGGCTCTGGTTTGAGCCAGATACTGGTATATGTTTTGCGGTTGCTTTTATATCTTGGTGTTCTTGTTCCTCGGAACAAGAATGCAGGTGTGTATGCACAGTTGCTTGAGGCAGAGGATGAGGTATTTCATTAGGGTTTCGGAACGGGTGCGTATGCACAGTTGACAGTTATCTTTTTCCAAACCCTAATGGATTTATGGATTATCTATTTATAATAGTAATTAAATGAGAATTTTGTTATGGTTGATTTTGTTGACTTGTTGACCATGGTTGACTTGTTGACCATGGTTGAATGTTGACCACCATCATGCTTTAAAAAGTCCTCCTTGATTTATGCTTACAATTCATTAAATGAAGCATGGTAGTGGTCATTCCAAATTACCATCAACTATTCTCATTTTCAATTATTATTATTAGATAATTCTTTTCTTTTGGCATTATGGTTGCAAGAAAGAAAAACATAGCTCATTCTATCATTTAGCTTCTCTCTCCTCACTTCATCTTCTTCTTCCTCTAGCAAAGAGAAACCTTCTCATGTGTTGAGAATCCTTCTCTTTAAAAACAAAAGGCAACCCTTAGACACTCTCTACTCACTCTAGGATCAAGGGTTTAGCAAGCCGGCGATTCTAGTTCACTCCAAGTTCGAGAAAGAGCCCAAAGGTCGAGCCTTCGAGGTGGATCCATCTTCGACGGAAGAAGGCGACAAAGGAGAACCATCAACCTCTACAAAGTTTGAAGAAGAAGGAGTTCAAGTTTAGGTATAACCATCTTCATCCGAGTAGCTAACTCACTTTAGCAAAGTTTGCTAGTTTTAGTTTAGGTAACGATCCCGACCTAGTTTAGTCCATGTTGCCTCTTGCACTAAAAATTTGATTTTTATACCGTTTCCGCCTCCCCGTAAGAACCGGGGGTCGCAACGTGGACTTACAAAGGGTACAAATGAATTTGAAAATCAAGTTTTTGTTCATATTTCTATTATAATTTTAAAACTCAAATTCTAGGATTTTGATAATAACCTACTACTACCACTCTGTTATGAAATGATAGTTTCAAATGACACAGGACTAACATTCTATTTCAAATTCTAACATATACTTGTCATTTGATTTGCAAATTATGGGACTAACACCCTTATAAATTCTTATTCACATTCATTCTAATTCTTTTCTCCCATCTTTATTAGCTCTTTATTTTATCTATTCTCTTCTTCTCTGTGTACTTTCAAATTAAGAAACCCTAATATAAAAGCATCCAAATTTTAGAAAATTCTAACCCAAAAAAACATAGAATTATTATAAATCCTAACATAAAATAACCAAATCAATCGACACTTACAAAATTGAACATCTAAATCAACAAAATCTTATAAGAAAACCTAACTCAACCAAGCAATTTTTGTTTGGGGAATTTGAAAGCATGTAAAGAATAAAAAGGGATTATAAAGATATTTCTGTTAAAATTAACCATCATTTAATGATGTTGTATTTTGAGAAGAAAAACTTAAAGAATTTTGGAAGATAGAAGAATAACGTGGGTACATCAAATTTGCATAGAAATTTAGGAGTATTTCAAAAACCCTTGATATAAATATTTAAATGAAAGGTATTTTGATAATCAATTAAAGTTGACGGGGGCAAAATGCCAGTTTTAGAAAGTTAAGGGTGTTTTCTGCTATTAGGATAAATGTTAGGGGTATTTCTTGCCATTTAACCCTTTTTCTTATCATAAAAATAAATATTTATATTTAAACTATTTATCATGAATACTGCTAAGAATATTTTTGACAATGTATATTTGAATGATTATATTGTTTTTAATTAAATTTCTAATGTATTCAAACTCCTAAAAGCATATAATTAAATTGTTAATTAAAAAGGATTTACACACAATTCTTCTCTCTTAAAATTGCAAAAATCATTTCATAATACTCTAAGTTATTAGTTAAGCAGCATATATATGGATAACATGTTTATCTATCCACGGGTTATCCACACACCCGTTCGATCGCCGTTAGCGGGCCGTGTGAAGGGCATAAAATTTAATACCCATTTAAATCCGGGCATTTTCACCATGTCCGTTTTACCTGCTACCCATAATGATAACTCCGCATGGATGACCTGTCCGTGTGTTTGACACCTCTAGTCGAAGGTGAGGAAAAATAAAATGTAACTATCATTAGTTACTCGGTGCCGTGAATAAATACTCTTTCATTTCACACTTGATGCTTCTTTCTTCCTTCCTTTTTTTTCACGTGCATCTTTAGAGTGTCTTACTAATTCAAAGTTTAAATAAGTTAAGGCGGCGGTTTAATTATATGTTTTGAACTTTATGAACACCTATAGGCATTCATTTCTTGTTATGTACTTCGCAACTTATTAACGTCAACTGTCACAAGCTAACCATAAAATATTAGGTTGCTCATATGAGGGGTCAATTACAGTTGAGCTTCCTCAGGTGTTTCATTTATCTTCTCACGAAATTAATTAGTTGCGCCATCATATCATCTTGTATTCTTGTTCATTGTTATTGTTATCCTAATCGTTTTACCATCCAAAAATATAATAGCCCAGAAAGTAACGTCTAGCTAGTGATTGGCCAAAGGTTACGAATGGTTACAGACAACCCTCGCTATCTTATCCTAATTAATTGACCGGCACTGATACGTTCAAATTCTTCTAGATTGGAAAACAAGACTAGGAGTATCAAAAAAATTCTACTTGTATTGACAATCGGTCGAGGGTGATAAAAGAATAAACAAGGTACATGGATAATTCTGTATGTTTATTTATTTATCCTCGTGCGTGCCATCGAAAATCTTAGGCCTCCATTTTAGAAAAACTCCCCGTTATTTTCCAGTAGAAAATCATGTTCAAATCAAGAACAACTATAACAAAGAGAAAAAATTAAAACCAAAAGTTAGTTTAATGATAAAACATTCTTAAGATGTTTGTTGCAAATTTGATGGGAAAAAATGGTATGTGGTCTTGTGAAAATGACAAATGAGCTACCCTTGTTTCCAATACAAGGGATATAAACAGAAGTGCTTTAATATGCTTCTCCATCAATCTCAAAGTTGTTACAAGTTGTGTATATAGATGCATCACTACAGCCAAGGCAAAGTCACAATCCTTTATTGACACTTGCATTTGCTTGCTAAACTAAAATGAAGAGAAATCATTTTCATAGTAACTTTAATCATGTGGTTTAGAAAAGGTCACACTTCAGCCTTGAAGGCATGAACATTACCGACAACCCCCTTTTACCTTATATCTTTTTGTTTTTTGGTAGGCAAAAAGTTTATATATCGCCATCAATACCATTACTCTGATTACATGAAGTATAACCATCATCACAATTTCTTTTTACTAAACTACCTCCGTTTCAGAATTTTTCCAATGTCAAATGCCTCATATGATATAATACAGCAAAGTACACCAAGTCCTTTAGATAAACAACAACTTATGTATTATCAATTTCAGTTACATATCTTGAGCAAGTCTTCACAACAACTTTAGTTGAATTGCATAATTCATCAACACGGCTCTTTAGCTAAGGGCATTATAGCTTGGAAATTTTTTACATCCAGCCATTTAGACCTAATTTGTTTGCAACATTATACATCACAAGATTGTTCCACATTGGACCAAACAGTCGCTCCCCTCCGATCATAAACGTGAGCACCCACGAAGTGAGAAGTACAGAGAAAATTGCAAAGCCTACTGCTGAACGCACGACGTCTGCATGGAACAAAATTGATTACCTTTTCGCTTGTGGGAAAGAAATAATGAAGTTACTGTAAGATCAGGAACAAATCATATTTCACCCCAGCAACATTTTAAAAGGTAATTCTTGCATAGCAGAAATCAAACTGCAACTATCAAAAACTTTCAGAGATGAACTCTCCGACCCTCGATATCCATTGTTATGTTTTGGAAGGTTTAAAATTTAGATTTTAAATCCAAAACTTAAGGCCATGGGTATCAAAAAACACTCTTTAATTCTTGAACTCTCAAAACTTACTCCTGCTGAGTAGCAAATCAGCAGCCTTATACCCTTCAATCATCTAGATTTAATCCCATGATCATCACTCCTTTTGAATGATATGGGACTAAGCTTACTTTCCTTTGGCAGAAAAATATTATTTTAATTAAAGAAAAGGACTATATCCACATTCTCGTCTTCTAACTGGTTACTGGTTAGGGACACTCCAAGTAGAAGAAACTGTTCGGTAGTTGTGATGTATAAGAAAATGTATGGTGGATTAGTAATTAAGCTAAGTAGCACGGATTAGGTACAGATGTGGAACACCATACGAGTCGAATTTGCTGAGTGGCAATTTTCCAAAAGGGTCGGAACATGATTCGTTGGGAGCCGCTAAACTTTAGTTGTTAACGTATATAGCTTTTAATGTGGCTAGGATAGAGCTCGGCTAATTAGCTGCACCAACACACCCAGCCATGGGTGGGCCCAGCCACTTATAGTCCCAATGGACCCACCACCCTTGTTTGACGCATATTTGTTGTGCCAACCGTAGCTAATTAGATGTAGTCGAGTGCAGTTATATATTGCTCTTAAAGAATTATGCATTAACAACAAAACATTATACGTGTTCGATACACATCTATAATATAAGCCAAATTTTAGGATTTGCGTAAAAGCTCCACAAGTATCCTTAATGAACTCGTGCAATCGGATATGGATACAAATCCGAAATGTCTCCTCGAGATGAAACCATGCAACATAGAAAAGTAGTGTGAGAACCAAATTTAGAGAACATATTCACTCTCTATTAAATTTCTAAACATAACGTTAATAAATTTCTCTCTCCACGTGAACCGCATGATTCTTATTCTAAGAGCTACCAACATCTGGCCGCAAATTAAAGCATGCAGGCTGGCCTCAACGATGACTCCTCTATCTCTGAGAAATAGAACTCTATAGAGGGGCATGTTTAAACTTCTCCTTTTTAAAAAATAAAAATGAAAAAAAAAATCTCCTAAACCTATCAAGCATACTAGGGTGTCCCGTCATGCCACACATTAAAAAATTGTTACCCTTCCTGCTCCCGCCCCCGCCCCCAGACACACATCGAGACGTAACTCTAGGGACAGCCGCTAAACCTGCATGCACAACTTAAACATGAAAACTTTTACATATTACCCCCACCCAAAAAAAAAACGACCAACTATACATAAATTCGCAACTCAAGAAGGGCAGGGTTTGCCAAAATTGATATCTCAAGTAGATTTTCAACAAGCCTCCAAGGCTTTTTAAAATTGATACTTTAAAGTTATGATTTCTAAGAGTCAAATCTTCTTATTTTATAATACAAAAATCGTTGAATGTTTCGAGTCCCAGAGGGAAAATCCTGGTATTTGAATTTTCTATTAATTAAACAAAAAAAATTCAAGTATTAATTGGTACTTAGATAAGTCTCTTCAAAATACATGTGCATCGCACATGCAAATTACTAGTATGTATATTCAGACACACGGTTTAGGAAAAATCGTAATGGAGTAGGTGTAATCATAGATAGACGATCGTTTAAGTATGTAGTTGAGATTAGGAGAAAAGATAATAGTATTTTACTGGTTAAGTTTATTCTTGGTAGGAAGATCCTTAATAATATTAGTGCTCATGCACCACAGATAGATCTTAATGACACTAGTAAGCGTCTATTCTGGAAGGGTTTAGACGAAATGATGCAAAAGATACCTGATGGAGAGAAGTTATTTATTGGTGGTGATCTCAATGGACACGTAGGTACTAATCGTAGTGGGTTTGATACTATCCATGGAGGTTTTAGTTTTGAACAAAGAAATGAACTCAATTCTAGATTTTACCTTGTCTTATGACTTGATTTTAGTAAATACTTGATTTAAGAAAAGAGTCACCTTATCATTTTTAGGAGCGGATCGAGTGCAAGTCAAATAAACTTTTTCTGACGAGAAGGATAGACAAAGGTTGGTGTATCAACTGTAAGGTAATGTCAGGTGAGAGTAACCACTCAGACTTTTAGCTCTAGATTTTCGATTTAGAAGAAAACCTAAAAAGATTAGAAGTAAAGTAGAGCCTGGAATTAAGTGATGACGACCGAAAAAAGATAACCAAAAAGTTTTTATAGATCGTGTAGTTTAAGAAGCGGATTGACAGTCTGAAGAAGATTCAGACACAACATAGAACATGGCTAGTTGTATCAAGAGACTAGCTAGAAATCTACTTGGTAAGTTGAGAGGTGGTGCTTGATCAGTCGAAAATATGGCATTTTTAACACATCAATTTCCCTACCATTTGCACTCATCTAAAGTTGTTCGGTATGATTATAGCACATATTAGCAAATTGTCTGTAAAATACCAAATAACATGTGTTATATATTATAACCGACATTTTTGAGGGAAATTGAGTGTTTATCATTGCATGCATCATCTTTGTATAGCGCAACACTTGTCTCGAGAATCTGTGCAGGAAATTTCAGGTAAAAGATGAAAGGTTCCTAGGCACACTAATGAGGTCTCATAAGGCATCAACCATGCCAATTTCAAATTTTAACGGTGCCGAGAAACCCTAACAAGATCGTTGGCTAGAAGTTTAGGCGAAAATGAAGCTAGTTAACAACTTAACTAAAGTGTAACGGAAATACAACCTTTGTAGATCCGGTCCTCCACCTCCATAGCTCCGCAATGAAGTCTCCTCGCTGTCCAAATGGAAACCCGGGCTCTAGCGTCGGCTTCATCGGAGAAATGGACGGGCAAGATCGTCGGCTTCGTGCCGAAGATGATCTACGTCGAAGCATCACAAGATCAAGCTCCCATTTCACCAAGTCATGAAACTTGTGAAGAAAACACACTCTACCACTTGGCAAGAGGTAGAGGATGAAGAAATAGGAAGTGGGTTCACTTTAGAATTGGATTTCTCACTCATTTTCAAGAGTTGTCATTGATGAAGCAAGCTTTCTTCAAGTTAAGAAGAAGAAGAAGAAAATGTTATGATGAGTCTTTTTCAAAAAGGAAATAAAATGAATACTTATCATAATGTAACCATGGTCAAGTGTAGAGAATAGACTAGGGTTAAGTGGAATGGTTAAGGTTAAGCATGAGACAAAATGGTGACTTAGTCAAAGCTTCATGAAGCTTCAAATACAAACAAAGAAATCCACCATCTTTCCTATTTTCTTGTCCAAAATAAAATAAATGAAATAAATAAATAAATAAATAAGAAAATGAAAACCCTAACCATTACACAACCATGGTTTAATCTTTACACAAACCATAGTGAGCATGTATCATCAAACATGATACAAACTTGTGTACAAAAGTATATCACATATACAATGTGCACAATCCAAGTGAGAAAATCCATTTAAAGTGAACCAATACTAGTTAATGTAAATTAATATATCATATATATAATTATACATTAAATCATTAAATCAACACTTGATTTAACGGTCCGGTCATATCGCATATAACCGACCAGTATCCTATGTATCGGCTTATCGAATCATTACTTGATTCGATAACTAGGTTATATCGCATACAACCAATCGATACATTCATCGCGAGAATGAAATACGGTATCACATACACGCATTATTCTCGGTCCCGCACATATCTCATATGCGCTCCTATTTCGTTTCGCTTGAGCCAGGAAACCTCTGTGTAGGACTCTAAAGACTCGTCAATACGCCGGCAGCAGGTGATGATCATATCAAACACCCACAAGCCGCAAACGGTCTGCTAAACGTAACGGCCACCCGGGTATTGAGCGATCAGAAGATCGACGAGCAAGTCCGCTCACACTCCTGTGAATCCAACCAGTAACACTTACCGTACAGTCCGGTCTGATCGTCTGATATGTCGCATATCTCGCCTAGGGGTGGTAAACGTCGGACCCCAATAGCTTGATAAGTCGTGTCGATATGAGGTCTATAACAGTTCGAGAAACTACTGGTAACACTTACCAGTAAATCTCAGCAACCCTGGCCAGGGATTTCCGGTTATAGCCAATCGAACACAGCGCAACATCAACTCCCTATACCGGGAGAGACGAATCCCTTCCTATCGTTCATTGCCTCCATGTGACTCGAGACTGTACCCAAAAACCACCGTTTTGCACGCCCTCTTGGACGTAGTAAGATGGAAATCAAAGCACAGTGGGAACCACACAAGACTCTATGACGATCTCGGGTCAACAGACTACTCTGTACCAGTGTCACCAGAGAACTGCCATCTGACGTAAGGTATAATACCATCTGGGGGTTCTCGGCGAGTCCGTCCAGTGTACCCAGTCTCCACTGAGCACCCGTATATCCTCTCTGATGTCAAACACCAATGGATATGGGATCATCCATCGCCCATCTGTATGGGTCGAGAAGGTATACGCTAGTCTACTCTGGTATATCGATGCCCCGTCTCGATATACCCACGACTAGAGACTTTGAAGGATGTACTTATGGACTACCATGTCCCCACTAGTATGATCCGCATCATAGTCCAGGCAGTCAAGTACACATCCTAAGGGATTTACCAACATGTATCGGAGAGACAATCAGTGTATACGTTAAGGTAAAGATTAACCAGATAGCATACTATCATGTCGAGCAAGAAAGTCCTCCCTATATATGTCCCAGCATCCACTACAATATACATCCAATGTACAGTAATGGCCTCTAGGGCATACATATAACTAGCAATCTCCCACTTGCACTAGGGCCATCTGATAGCAGTGGTTGTAGTATCTCATACTCAACCATCCCTTAAAAGTCTCTCTCTGGGAAAAGGCCTTTGTGGGTGGATCCGCCGTGTTTTCCTCTGAGTCTACTCTCCTAACCTCGATCACCCTGGAGATCAACCATCTCCATGATCAGGTGACACTGCCTTAGAATATGTCTGGATCACTGATGGGACCGGCGTTCCTTGGCATAAGCCACAACTCCATTGTCTCACAATGGTAGGAACGTGGTTCATCTCATGAACCAATATACACCCAAACAGCCTCTTTGGTAGCATCTTAAGTAGCGATGTATCGAGCCTTTATCGTCTAGTATGCCACGGTATCTAGCTTGGAACTCTTCCAACATACCGTCCCTCCACTGAGGGTAAAGACAATGCCTGTGACTGACATTCAGTCGTCTTTATCACCCTGGAACCCTTCCAGTGATTCTCCCCAGGATCGATTGATACCATCTCACTACAACTAGTGAGTATCCTAATATCCAATTAGATCTATCTCATAGATCCAAAATCCAGGATTTAGGAGGTATAACTTTGATCATATATGGAGAATCATTGTGATAAGCGGAGATTGACCGAGCGTAGCATAGGAAACTCCTTCCCTATCTAGAGTATGTCATTCACGTACTCTACGAGGATCGTCACCATACTCCCTACTACCTTTTTGTTTATACAAGGTTCATCTACCATTTTGATGATGTCAAACTCTTTGACTAAATCATCAAAACAGATGTTCCAACTCCGCGATGCCTGCTTTATCCTATAAAGCATCTTGCACACGTTTCCGCTGCTCCCACTGTCTACGAAGCCCTCTGGCTGTGTACTTATAGACGCTCTCTTCCAAAACATCATTTAGAAAAGCAGTCATGGCACCCAACCGCCAGATATCGTAGTCATGGTATGTAGCCGTGGCAAGTAGGATCTGGATGGACTTAAGCATAGCCACTTGAAAAGGTTTCATCATTATCCACGCCTGGTTGATGACAAAAACCTTTAACAAGTCTAGCTTTGAAAGTCTCAACTTTTCCATCTACACCAAGTAATCTTCTCAAGATATACTTGCTCCTGATGGGGATTTAACCCTTCAGATATAGCAACCAAAGTCCATACTCTGTTGGTGTATAAGGATTCCATCTCAGATCACTAAGCATCCAGCCATTCTTACAGAGTCTTACTCCTGATGGCCAGCTCGAAGCTAGTTGGGTCATCATCTCATGATGCAATCCTCGCTCCCACTGTCATAGAGAAACAGAAGTATCTCTCAGGTGGGTGAGGAACCCTACTAGATCGGCGGAGAGGCTGAGGTTCGTTGGTAACTATTGAATCCTTTGGTTCTTTCAAATCATCAGCTGCAGTTTGTATAGCTGGAACCTTTCCAGTTCTACATTACAGACTTTGCCTCGAGCTTGTCCGGATTTTGCTTTCAGACATAGGCCGGACAACCCCAAATCTTAACTAGCTTAAGACATGGGCTCTTCCCTTTTCATATCACATATGAAGTGGTAGGTAACTGATTTGATTCGAATCCAATTCAATAGGTATGCAGCTTCTCAAGTGCATAACTCCCAAAAAGGAAACAGGTAACTCAGTATTACTCATCATAGAGCACACCTTATCACATAGGGTGTGATTGCTCCGCCCTGATATACCATCGTGCTATGGTGTATACGGAGGAGTAATGCCGAGAGAGAATCTCATTCTCCTTTAGAATAATCCAGGATTTCCGTGCTCAAGTATTCTCCTCCTTAATCTCATCAAAGGACATAATACTTATGCCCTTATTGGTTCTCTACTTTTAACTTATATTCTGTGAATATCTCAAAAGGTTCTGACTTGTGTTTCAACAGGAACATATGTCTGAATCAAAAGAGATCATCAGAGAATGTAACGAAGTACAAAGAACCGGTCCTGGCATGTGTAGACAGGGGACCTACATACATCAACATGTATCAGTCCCAAGAGTTTACTAACTCTTTCTCTATTTCCAGTAAACGGAGCTATGGTCATCTTATCTCTGTAACATGACTGGCAAGTTTCACAAGATGTAAATTCAAACTTATTTAACTATGCATCTATATGTAACTTAAGCTAGTCGGGTCGCATTGATATGACCTAGTCTACAATACCTCAAGAAGGATTTGTTCATTTCTGAACTCTTCCTCTTGTGTGTGTTCCGTATACTAAAGAACTGTAGTTTGATTTAGAACATTAATGCTTTTAGATAACGTGCCTGAACCGATCAACTTTTGATATAGGAAATGTTCAAAACATTATCCATCAATACAAAATTTTATCATTTCTTTACTTCTAAAGAGACTGATATGATTTTGTATATCAGGTTCGGTATCTAATAACATTCGTTCAGAATCAATGTACTGATAATACAGGGTGACAGTGACCAACAGACTAGGCTGCAACACTTGCCCCGTTTTCTGTCTCATGAAACTTATCACCCGTTCTCAGTTCTCTACCTAGCTGTAGCCTTATGTAACAGATTACATATCTGGGATCCTGATCTGGTATCACATACCCAGGACGTAGAGGATACAGAGAAACAGTTCTTTGTAACGAACACACCCGAAGATGATGCATCAGCATGCACTCTCTTCGTTTGGGTGGCACGGGAATTCTGGTAATCCCCAATTTCCTGCTCTGTCTTATAACAATTATAAGTTGGAGCGGGACCAACGTTCCCCAGCTCAGTATAACAAGCGGGTTCGGTCAATATTCCGTATTATTATCTTGATTAAGACGTGATATGGTCGCTACCTGGAGAGAGAGAAGAAAACACTCAGCGTGCACTCTTGCAAGAATAGATTGGTTATTTATTTATCTAATCAGGATGGCTCCCACTGCTTTTTATCAAATCTTCCTTCAAACCCTAAAAGGAAAGACTAGCCGGGATTAATTACACACTACAAGTTCGCCAATCTTTCAGCCAGGCCAGTTTCGGTACTTTGAGGGAGGTCCCCCGTGCTTTCGCACGAACCTAATTAATGTAAACCTCGTTTTCCCAGAGGCGTAACCCCGTTGAAACCTTTCTAGACACCTACTTGATCGGCTAATTGTAATGTGTAAAACTCTCCCAGGAGTAACTCTTACTCGCAGCGGGTATCGGGATCCAACTATCTCATAGAAGGTATGCAATCTCATTGCAAATTTCAACACTTGAAATTCCCGATCATATTTTGCCCCAAGCATCCTATGACCTTGACAAAGGCCAACAAATCATAGGCTGCTAGTCAAGTTCAGCCCGTCATTTCTTGATTGAAATAAGCCCACCCGCACGGCCCTTGACAAAGGCCAACAAGGTCGCACGACTACCCTAATCCAATCTGCATCATATGCATAAGCAAATAAGCACCAGTTAGCTACCGCACACTACGCCTTGACAAAAGCCAACAAACGCAGCACGAATACTAACTACTACTTATCTGAAATGACAGAGGGCTACGACAGGTTTTTCTGAAAACCTATTGCGTAATGAACTTGATATCGTTGTAGAATCAAATGATTTTAAAATGGAGTGTTTTTGAAGCTTTTCTAGTTTTGCTAAAGGAGTCACTCCCGGTGAAGGGATCGTCGGTCCTTTCCTCATCGAATAAGGTGCGGGATATATCATATATATCACTGTGCAAAGCAAAAACTCTTAAAAGCAATCAAAAGACAAACCGAAAGTGTGTAGCATCTGCCAGTTATTGCTAAAGGAGTCACTCCCGGTGAAGGGATCTCGGTCCTTTCCTCATCGAATAAGGTGCAGGATATATCACATATACCTCTGTGCAAAGCAAGAACTGTAGCTACCTGTTTTATTTTGAAATTCGATTCTACAACATCTTAGGTTTCTTTTATTTCATTAATCACATTAATGAAGTCCCATCATTTAAGTTACCTAAACATCACAGATAAATACGACGTACACTTATGCCATCCGCATTCGCCTTGATGTCCCCTCGTGCACCGTTAGGTTAGGTAACTAACGGCAGAGCGGGACAGGGCTAGCGCGGGTGTAAAACATAAGTAACGCCTATATAATATATCATATATACTATATACAGTATCCATCACAGAACATATCGCATGATCACATCACAGATATCGCAGCAAAAGAAACATATGAAATATTGGATATACTGGGACGTCCGTGTTTTCAATACGAGCCAGTATAAAACACGGATTCCACGGTCGTGATGAATAGCCATATCCACACCCCTAGACCCCTACGAGAGCGGCAAGCAACCCTACCAATTCTGGAGTTAGAAGACCCGGACTCGACTCCTCGAGTTGGTCTCCCACTGGACCCCAGAACCCGGTTACTTATGCCCTCCTCCTTAGGTCTATCCTAGTGCGGAAAAGTAAATAATATACAAAGGGTGACATCTTCCGCAACCTGGAAGCGCCCCAATAAAAGAATATTACATACAAGTTTTTACATGAATGAAAATGAAAAACACTCATCTCACATAAAAAAAAACCCGGCTATTCAAACACGACGATCCAATATAACATATCCAGCAGCACATAACATCACATGTCATCAACGTAAGTAAATATGCGCATCCCAATTGTCGTTGACATATAGCAACGAAACCGGCGATATCACATATTACACTTACGGTCACAGAAAGGAAAGTGTAAAACTACAACAGTTGGAATCCGCAACCACCTCAGACATCGCATGCCTGACCAAATGAATTACTTAGACATCGTATGCCTAACGATTATAAACCCCGCATTTTAGTCTCAAAATCGAAAACTCTTTTCAATATCAAGTCGGGCAATTCAACAGAATTCCCGACATCCTGATCGAATGCTCGTCGCAAACTTCAGTAGACGGCTTCACCCCCGACGCCGTCGACGAAGTGCACCAAGACGGAACACCGCCACCGCGAGCACCCGAACGGATGCTTTCGGCAACGGGGTTCTCCTACAGTCACTTGGTCGGGGCTATGGGGTGTAGCTGTCTATTAAGTTTACCCGGCGAGTATCCGCGTACGCTACGTGATTGCGACGGACTTTTGATCACATCAAAATTCCGTGGCAACCGATCAAGTGAGACTAAAGTGCTATGTTTATAACATTCATTCAGTTATCTCATAACTTCTTGTGAATTCCAATTATTGTATCACATTCCGGATAAACAGAAAATGTTAAACTTTCCGATTGAACATTCGAACACCCAAGTTTTCCCAATACAGATCAACACATGAAACAAGTCTAAAAACATTCAGTTCGTGCCTCAGTACCAACGGTCCAGCCGTAGAAGGGTCAAGCCAACGCCTCACATGTGGCACGCCGTACTGCCCCAAACCCGAAGGTTCAAAGGGCAGTTCAAGACGGTCACATAATCGAGTTAAAGTTTGTTGTCTTCTAGAAGGTCCATCGCGTTACTTGCACTACTTAGAACGTCGTTAAACTACGGAAAAATCCAACACTTAGAAATTTCACGACAGGGGAAAAATTGGGTATTTATATCCGGTCGAACTTTTTAACATATTCAAAAATTATCCGGAAAGCCAAATAGACAAAATCTGATACTCCGATCGAAACATCGAATCCCCAAAACAACCCCAGGAAATTCAACTGTTGAATAAAATTTAAAAATTCCCATAAAATCCAACATCAGAAAAGAGGAGTTACTGTGCAACAATTACAATGAGATACGACCGTACGGCCGCGGAACCGCGGCGGTTTAGATGAATTACGATGTCGTTTTGCACGATAACTCTTAGATCTTCCTGCTGAATTTTTTAAGAATTTTTAATCTGGAAAAAACCCAGTTTTTAGAAAAAGTCCAGAGAGCGAGGAAAAGTCGGGGTTTCGGGTTCGATCGGGTTTCAAACATCGTCTAAGTATCGCCTAAGGCTCTAGCTAGGCTCTGATACCAGTGAAAGGTTCCTAGGCACACTAATGAGGTCTCACAAGGCATCAACCATGCCAATTTCAAATTTTAACGCTGCCGAGAAACCCTAACAAGATCGTTGGCTAGAAGTTTAGGCGAAAATGAAGCTAGTTAACAACTTAACTAAAGTGTAACGGAAATACAACCTTTGTAGATCCGGTCCTCCATCTCCATAGCTCCGCAATGAAGTCTCCTCGCTGTCCAAATGGAAACCCGGGCTCTAGCGTCGGCTTCATCGGAGAAATGGGCGGGCAAGATCGTCGGCTTCGTGCCGAAGATGATCTACGTCGAAGCATCACAAGATCAAGCTCCCACTTCACCAAGTCATGAAACTTGTGAAGAAAACACACTCTACCACTTGGCAAGAGGTAGAGATTGAAGAAATAGGAAGTGGGTTCACTTTAGAATTGGATTTCTCACTCATTTTCAAGAGTTGCCATTGATGAAGCAAGCTTTCTTCAAGTGAAGAAGAAGAAGAAAATGTTATGATGAGTCTTTTTCAAAAAGGAAATAAAATGAATACTTATCATAATGTAACCATGGTCAAGTGTAGAGAATAGACTAGGGTTAAGTGGAATGGTTAAGGTTAAGCATGAGACAAAATGGTGACTTAGTCAAAGCTTCATGAAGCTTCAAATACAAACAAAGAAAGCCACCATCTTTCCCATTTTCTTTTCCAAAATAAAATAAATGAAATAAATAAATAAATGAATAAGAAAATGAAAACCCTAACCATTACACAACCATGGTTTAATCTTTACACAAACCACAGTGAGCATGTATCATCAAACATGATACAAACTTGTGTACAAAAGTATATCACATATACAATGTGCAAAATCCAAGTGAGAAAATCCATTTAAAGTGAACCAATACTAGTTAATGTAAATTAATATATCATATATATAATTATACATTAAATCATTAAATCAACACTTGATTTAACGGTCCGGTCATATCGCATATAACCGACCAGTATCCTATGTATCGGCTTATCGAATCATTACTTGATTCGATAACTAGGTTATATCGCATACAACCAATCGATACATTCATCGCGAGAATGAAATACGGTATCACATACACGCATTATTCTCGGTCCCGCACATATCTCATATGCGCTCCTATTTCGTTTCGCTTGAGCCAGGAAACCTCTGTGTAGGACTCTAAAGACTCGTCAATAAGCCGGCAGCAGGTGATGATCATATCAAACACCCACAAGCCGCAAGCGGTCTGCTAAACGTAACGGCCACCCGGGTATTGAGCGATCAGAAGATCGACGAGCAACCCGCTCACACTCCTGTGAATCCAACCAGTAACACTTACCGTACAGTCCGGTCTGATCGTCTGATATGTCGCATATCTCGCCTAGGGGTGGTAAACGTCGGACCCCAATAGCTTGATAAGTCGTGTCGATATGAGGTCTATAACAGTTCGAGAAACTACTGGTAACACTTACCAGTAAATCTCAGCAACCCTGGCCAGGGATTTCCGGTTATAGCCAATCGAACACAGCGCAACATCAACTCCCTATACCGGGAGAGACGAATCCCCTCCTATCGTTCATTGCCTCCATGTGACTCGGGACTGTACCCAAAAACCACCGTTTTGCACGCCCTCTTGGACCTGGTAAAATGGAAATCAAAGCACAGTGGGAACCACACAAGACTCTATGACGATCTCGGGTCAACAGACTATTCTGTACCAGTGTCACCAGAGAACTGCCATCTGACGTAAGGTATAATACCATCTGGGAGTTCTCGGCGAGTCCGTCCAGTGTACCCAGTCTCCACTGAGCACCCGTATATCCTCTCTGATGTCAAACACCAATGGATATGGGATCATCCATCGCCCATCTGTATGGGTCGAGAAGGTATACGCTAGTCTACTCTGGTATATCGATGCCCCGTCTCGATATACCCACGACTAGGGACTTTGAAGGATGTACTTATGGACTACCATGTCCCTACTAGTATGATCCGCATCATATTCCAGGTAGTCAAGTACACATCCTAAGGGCTTTACCAACATGTATCGGAGAGACAATCAGTGTATACGTTAAGGTAAAGATTAACCAGATAGTATACTATCATGTCGAGCAAGAAAGTCCTCCCTATATATGTCCCAGCATCCACTACAATATACATCCAATGTACAGTAATGGCCTCTAGGGCATACATATAATTAATAAAAGAGCCGAAACTGTGAAAAGTGCTGATAAAAATACGCCAAGTCCAAGACTTGTGATCTGGCAGTGATATAGAAAGAAATATGAGATTCCACACATCATAAAAGTGCCACAAAGTCAGCCCAAGAATACCACAGAAGTTTAATGCATAGAGGCCTTCAATGGGCCGCGGATCCGCGGCCAATAGGTCCTTCCCGCTGCGGATCCCCGGCTATATGCTGACGTCAGCGTTGCAGATTTCCCACGTGGCTTCACGTAACGGCAAATGCTTCCAGAAGACACCAGATGACCACGTGGCTTTATCCAGAAGGCTCGGCCTAACAACCTTACCCAAGAATATCCCTCATTCTAGAATATTCCCTCCAACAAACTTCTTCTAGAAGCCTCTCTCTAACAACCTTTTTGGAGGGAAATTTGAATTTGAATTCTAGATCTAGGGTTGAGGTGATTATAAAATGAGATTTAGATCTAGGGTTTTGGGGTTGTTCATTAGTGGTGGTTCATTAGTTGTTCATTGTTAATTGTTGAATAGTTAGTGGTTCATTTTGGAGGGAAAAATTGTAGATCCAAATCAAATTTCAAATCAAATTGAGTGACACACTTTGATTAAGATCAAGATCTATCGAGTACAATTCAAGCAAGAAGCCATCAACCTTTTAGAGGCGACGCCGATCTTCAACCGAGCAAATGATCCAAGACGATCCGCGACTCACGGAGACGGTGCGAAGCTAAATTCGACGATCGAGTTCTTTTCTCTTGTAGTTCTTGAGCGAATTGTAACAAAATTGTTGATTAATAAAAGGTGAAATTTCTTTATCTTGCTTATCTCTATATTTGAGCATTATGATTAGTTTTCAATTCTTAATTGATTTCGTGGTTATGATGCTTGAGTAAAAACTCCGCTCGTGAAGGAATCGAGAGAATAGATAGATGATGATGATTACAATCTTGAAACGATTCTTAAGTCCTATGAGTTTTGTAAACTCTAGAAAATTGAATCATCGAGAACCTAGTTTTGAGCGAGATACTTTATTGAATGTTTTCGCTCTTAATTAGAGATCAACGATCGGTGATTGAATTTCCTAAAGGCTAGTTTGTGAATGATAATCAACGAAAGGCCAAGGGATAGATGATGAAACCTTAGTTTCCGCAAGAGATCCCTAATCCTCGTTGATCATCATCGATCTAGCAACAAATCATCAATGGATAAGAATACGTAATCACAAGTCTTCATCACTTCTATAGATTCGATCGATTCCTACGAGCCTCATTTCAAATCTTGATAGCTCATTAGATTTGGACATCTGTTAGAATTTTATTGATTCTTAATCTTTAGATCTAGTTCTTACTATTTTTGAAACTAAATCTCAAAGTTCTTGAATCTATTTTCTTGCAATTTTTCTTTTATCCTTTCATTTCGACTCATCTAAAACAAAAGCGAGCAAAACACACTTCTCAGTGGACGATCCGTATTCATTAACGCGCTACATCGACACCGTTAATTGATTGCAGTATAAATTTCTTTGATTGTGATCTTTACACATTTTCAAAACACGACACACGAAGAAACGATTCAATCAGTGCTCCATCATCTAAGGACACATCATGGTGGACCGAAATAAATGCCGTTATTAAAATCAAGAGGGATTCTTATACAAATTTGAAGAAAAGTATAGATGCGGAAAGATTTGAAAAATATAAAATGGATAAAAAGGAAGTAAAGAAAATTGTTCGGGAAGCTAAAACTAAGGTCTACAAAGAGGTGTACGAGAAGTTGAATACTAAAAAGGCTGAAAATGATATATACAAATTGCTTGGATACGGGAAAGAAAGACCCGAGACTTATATGCGATGAAATGCGTCAAAAATGAACATCAGAAGGTTTTAGTTCAAGATGAGGATATCAAGAAAAGTTGGAGAGATTATTTTGATAAATTGTTCAATGAGAGCTTTACTAATAATTTGAATGGACTTGTCATTCAATCTCAAGATATAAACCGTGATTTCATGCGTAATAAGAGTATCTGAGGTTAAAAAGATTTTGAAGAGAATGAAATCAAGAAAAACGATTGGTCCAGACTGGATTCCTATCGAGTTTTGGAGATATTTAGAAGAGATAGGTGTTAAATGGTTGACATATATGTTTAATAAGATTTGGCAGACCAAAAAATGCCAAATGAGTGGAAGAAAAATACTTTTGTACCTATCTACAAGAATAAAAGTGACATCCAAAGTTACTCAAACTACCGTGAAATAAAACTTATGTGCCACACCATAAAGGTTTAGGAGAATGATTGAATACAGGCTAAGAAAAGATATTAAAATAACAGAAAACCGGTTTGAGTTCATGTCTGGAAGATCGACAACAGAAGTTGTTCATTTGCTTCAACTTGTCGAGCGTTTATGAAGGAGGAAAAGAGATTTGCATATGATATTTATTGATTTAGAGAAAGCGTACGACAATGTACCTAGAAAGGTATTATAAGGGACAATGATGAAGAAGGGGGTCCCAGTCAAGTAAATTGACATAATCAAGGACGTGTACAATATAGAAGTGGCAAATGTCGGAACTTACGGCGGCCTAACGAATGACTTTCCGACTGCAATTGGCTTACATCAAGGATCTGCATTAAGTCCATTCATATTTACTATCGTGATGGATGAGCTTACTAGAACTATCAAAGATGAGGTAACTTAGTGCATGCTATTTGCTGATGATATTGTTCTAGTAAATGAGACAAAAGCATGGGTTAATGCCAAATTGGAGTTATAGAGGCAAATGTTGGAATCTCGATGGTTCAGATTGCGCAGATCCAAGACAGTACATATGCATTAAAAATTTAGCAAACAGAAAAATCGAGACCACAGTGGTACAATACTGGATGGGCAAGAGATATCACCGAACAATCGGTTTAGATATCTAGGTTCCATCATCCAAAAGGATGGGAAGATCGATAGCGATATCAATCAAAGGATCCAAACTGAACGGTTGAAATAGAAAAGTGCAACATGGATTTTGTACGATCGTAACTTTCCGTTAAGGTTGAAAGGAAAGTTTTATCGGAACGCTATTCAACCTGCCTTATTATATGGTACAGAATACTTGGCTCCTAAGAAGCGTCATACACAGAAAACACACGTAGCGGAGATGCGCATGTTTCGTTGGATGTGTAGTAACACTAGAAAAGACAAGGTGCGAAATGAGGTTATTCGTGCAAAAGTTGGTGTAGCACCTGTGGAGGAGAACATACGGGGAAACCGGCTAAGATGGTTTGATCATGTGCGACGCAAACCTATGGAAGCACTGGTTAGACGAATGGATACTCTCGATATAAGCAATGTCAAAAGGACGAAAGTGAGACCGAAAAAACATGGATGGAGGTGATACGAAAAGATATGGTTGCCAAAGGCCTCAATAAAAATATATTATTCGATAGGAATGGGTGGAGGCAAAGGATTCATGTACTGGACCCAACATGATTCTCATACCGGTTCATGAAGCCGACCCTATATGCTTGGGATAAAAAGCTATGTTGTTGTATATACAGACACACGTGCATACATACATACATTCAGATGCATGCATGCATGTATATACAAACACCCTTGCATATATATACATGCCTACATACAATAAATAAATACATACATACATACATATATATATAAGTGTTATGCCTATATAAATCCGATATGTCCAATATGCATATAGAACTCCTCGACATGAACATCCAATAATGACCCATATCCTAGATTTATCATCTAATATCCATTATCCGATATGAAAACCATCCATCCAATACAATCCTTAAATTTGATATTTGAAACCTTACTTGTACATGTATTGACATTATAAGATTTAAACTACATTTTAGTGGGTCTTTGTAAAAGCAATCGGTTTTTTCTGTTTTATGACTTGATTATTTTTACTCAAACTTGAAATTTCCATTCCCACCTCGGGTTTAGAGTATAAGTTATCCCTCCGCACGATATTCAGAAATACCAAACCAATGATTATCACACTTGCACTATTATCCCTGGCCATTGAACCTTAATTTTGATACACAACTTATGATAACTTGGGATGAACTTGCATGAGCAATATTTTAGTGGTTATTTTGGATTTATTGCATACTCTAAAACATTCCAACGAAAGAGAGATGTTTGAAAATTTGTTCTATCCATTCTTCTTAGTTTTGTGATAGCTAAAATCATGGTTTTAAATTAACAAGCAGTGTTGGGTCAAGATGCCCAGTACCAATCATAAAAATAACTGACCGAAACCAAACTGATATCAAGAATTTTAAAGCTATGTGTCGGGTTCATAATTGATTATTATGGGTTAAATATTAAATTTCTTAATGGGTTATTAGTTAATGTGACATCATTAATTATTAAGAACATGTAAAAATGTTTAAAGCTATAACATTTGACAACGCTAAAACTTCAATTATAAGTACAGAGGTATACCTAACAAGTATATCAATCCAACATCCAATAGTTTATGTTTTTTAGACTATAGCGAAGAACAAACATCTTGATGGAGATGGTAGCGATACAACTAATTATATAAGTGTGCAAACTCGGGTGAGCAAAGAGCTATTATAACCATGGTTTGAGGCTTCTGCCGAAACATCACGTTTCGGCCGTTTCGGGTCGGTTTTAAAAGGGGTCGTTCCGAAACAAGGAGGGTTGTACTTGATTCCAGCCAAAATCTCTTATAGAACAAGTTGAAGTCAATAAAAGAAATCAGAAAATCCGATTGTCTACTTGTTAAATAGATTGTAATCAGCTCAACTCAATAGTGAAAATTCCAGTAGTTCGGTTGAAACTCGAAATTAGGTGGTAAGTGAATACTAACTCTATAGTAAAGAGTAGAAAATTATTCCTCGATAGATCGATTTTTTATCATGCAGGCATATAAAGAAGTGAAGCTTGACCCTTTCTATAAATAAATTTAAGATTAGCACCTTCGAAATCCAATTTGGAGAGAAGATTTCTCAATGCTGGAAGGAGATCCGACTTCAAAACATAGAGACAGCGTAGCAAAGAAATGAGGGCTATTATTTTTTATGTTATTTTCTTATCTGTTTCGTTAGTTGGCATGGGCTAATGAGTTTGAACTTTATAGGTTTGAATTTAATGGATTTTGGGTTTTAGAATTTTTAAATGGTTTATAGCATTGGCTGATGTGCGTTCAAATGGTTTAACAAGTGTTTGATAAGTATAATTGGACAACTGGGTTTAATATTATTTCTTAAACATTTGGAATAATATAAAACGTATAATGCATAAAAAAATTAAAAACCCGATTATTAAATAAAAAAGATAAAATACTAAAATATAAATATATAGAAATATGTAACTATGATGTAAAAATTTTGTATGTATATGTATATATTATAAGAGGAAAATGAAGAAAAGGTGCCATAGGAGAGAATTTCCTCCTATGGCGACGAAAAAATACATCGACGGGTTTTTTTACGATCGTCACCGATCATTATCTTTATCATGTAAGATGTGGATACACCAAATTTTATATGATTCCATCACTTTTTCACCGTTGATATAATGGATACAAAATCAACAATTTACCGACAATAGAACTTTTTACATTGCTAATTCAATGGTGAAAAAATAGTGGAATCACATGAAATTTGGTATATCGACATCTTACATGATAAAGATGATAGGTGCCGATCGTCGAAAAAAATTAAGAATGTAAATTTTTAACGCCGCCTAACGAAAAAGCCTTATAGAGCCTCTTTTTTTCATTATTCTCATATTATAAAGAAAGAAGTAAAAATATAATGTTTATGAAGAAAATTTATAGAGAGAAAGAGTCGACTAAGATCCTATCG
Source organism: Agapanthus africanus (assembly GCA_030015575.1). Classification (NCBI taxonomy): domain Eukaryota; kingdom Viridiplantae; phylum Streptophyta; class Magnoliopsida; order Asparagales; family Amaryllidaceae; genus Agapanthus; species Agapanthus africanus. The sequence continues at coordinate 406,314,930 of CM057347.1, read as the reverse complement.
AAAAGATTTGGAAATAAATCCTTCCCACTTTTTCACCACTATATTAACTTTGGGATTTGTGTATTCAATTGTTATGTTTGGTAACAAATGAAAGATTTTATTTATAATTGTTAGCGCACATCTCAAAGTTAAGATACGAAGGATTTGTTTTCAAATCCTTCCGATAGAATCCTAATCGAACTATATATATATATAGGTTCCTATAGATGTAATTTGAAAACAAATTCTATCATTTTCTTTACCTTTGGATTTGCATTAGGATACGTGCAATCAACTATGAAGAGAACTATTCATCCTTTTAAATAATTGCATAATTAATAATATATATCTCAATGTAAATCCAAAAGCAAAATAACAGAATTTGTTTCCAAATCGTATCGATGGGATCCTAATGTCTCCCTCCCTCTCTCTCTCTATATATACAACAACTGAGCCTTTTATCCCAAGCATATGGGGTAGGCTACATGAACCAACATGAGAATCACGCCGGGTCCAGCACATGAATCCTCCGCCTCCACTCACTCCTATCGAACAATATACTTTCATTGAGTCCTTTGGAAACCATATCGTTTCGTATCACCTCCATCCATGTTTTCTTCGGTCTCCCTTTTGTCCTTTTGCCATTGCCCATATCGAGAGTATTTATTCGTCGAACCGGTGCTTTCATAGGTTTGCGTCGCACATGACCAAACCATCTTAGCCAGTTTTCCTACATCTTCTCCTCCACAGGTGCTACACCAACTTTTGCACGAATATCCTCATTTCGCACCTTATCTTTTCTAGTGTTACCGCACATCCAACGAAACATGCGCATCTCCGCTACGTGCATCTTCTGTGTATGATACTTCTTAGAAGCCCAGCATTCTGTACTATATAATAAGGCAGGCCGAATAGCGCTCCGATAAAACTTCCCTTTCAATTTTAACGGAAAGTTACGATCACACAAAATCCCTGTTACACTCCTCCATTTCAACCAACCAGCTTGGATGCTTTGATTAACATCAATATCGATCTCCTCATTCTTTTGGATGATGGAACCTAGATATCTAAACTAGTCGCTCGGTGATATCTCTTGCCTTTCCAATGTTATACCAATATGGTTTTGACTTCTCTGGTTACTAAATTTGCAATGCATATATGTTGTCTTGGACCTGCTCAATCTGAATCCCTGAGATTCCAATGTTTGCCTCCATAATTCCAATTTGGCATTAACCCCTGTTTTCGTCTCATTTACTAGAACAATATCATCAGCAAATAGCATACACCAAGGTACCTCATCTTGGATAGTTCTAGTAAACACATCCATCACGATGGTAAACAGGAATGGACTTAATGCAGATCCTTAATGTAAACCAATTGTAATCGGAAAATCACTCGTTAAGCCGCCGCAAGTTCTGATATTTTCCACTACTCCATCGTACATATCCTTAATTATGTCAATATACTTGACGGGGACCCCCTTCTTCATCATTGTCCCCCATAATACCTCTCTAGGTACATTGTCGTACGCTTTTTCTAAATCAATAAATATCCTTGTCCCCTCTCTCTCTCTCTCTCTCTATATATATATATATATATATATATATATATGGTTTAATAGTCCTGAGCTCAGGCTCAAAATGCCCTCGTTATTTTCTAATGCATCAGGGGAAAAACCATTGAAAATAAGAAAACCTTGTCCCTCTCTTGAGCATCCCTATTCCATGCCTCTTTTCCTCTTCTCTTCTAGTGTGCCACTCCTCCACTCGTGCTTCTTCTAAACCCTATGCTCATACCCTCTCTCCTTGATGGATTTTTGATTCTTTTAAACCTAGGGTTCAAGTTTCTAACTGTGTTGTGATTACAAGGGTTTAGTTTCAATTTTTGGGAAGAAAAAATCCTAATTTGGTGTGATTTCGATGGGTTCTTTGCTATGATGTCTCAATGGTTGTGCAAATTAATATTGAAACCTATGGTTTGTTGTAAATTATTTTCGGGATTTTTTCCAGTGAGTGAATAAGGCAAAATTCTACGCTTTAATCGTTGATTTCTATTTGAATGAGCAAATTGAATTAAATAACTAGGTTTTGCAGTGGATTTATGTCATAATTCGAAGGAGACAAAATCCTTGCAGATGGAGCATAAGAGATCTAGCAAAAGAGAGAGGATAAGGTCGAAGTCAAATCCTCGACGAGCAAAAAATAGGATAAGGTCGAAGTCAAATCATCATGAGTCGAGGCAAAGGGTTTAGTGCAGATACAACAACTATGGGTTCTATTAAAATTAATGATTACTACAACCATGACTTCTAAAATTATGGAATATTAATTGGACAAATTGTGTTGCTTGTTGAGATTAAGATTTTGATCTAAGGTTACATGGAGATTTAGTGCAGATTTTGAAATTTAGATTACTTAGTGGGTTTTGCTGCAATACTTAAGGATCTAGATTAAAATATTAAAAATTTAAAAAATAATGATTTTCATTTGCATGTCTTTGATTCTTTTACAACCTAATCCTCATTAAATATTTTGAATTTATTTTTCTTCATCCATGAATCATGCGTCAATTTTTCAAGTTGTAATGGTGTAGGCTTCAGGTTCACTTCGCGAGAGAATCAAGAGAGAGAAAGAGAAAAATAAAAACTTGAAATAATCCTAACCTTTATATCAAACTTATTCATCTCCTACATATGTATAAAATTACTGAAACCGTCTAATAAAAACAAACAAAGCTATCTAAAACTTACCAAGTTCTAGGACACCAAAAACAAAAACAAGTTCTCAAAGATAACCTTTAAAACCGAATTATTCGATGAGCACTAGAAGTATCACTCTAAAAGTATCACTTTGGGTTAATACTTCATAGGGCACGAAATACTCAACTTAAGAGTAGGCAAAGAAAAATTAAAAGCCATATAACAGCGGGGGGAACATGAATACAAGCTAATGCAAAAGATTGAGCTAGATACAAGAATAAGAAAAAAACTCAACGAATTTCTTCTTAAATCTTAAAATCAAAACGTCGGTTGATTTATGAGGTATACGTTTTAACTGTATCAGTCGAGTTTTGACGGGCTAATTTTATGAAACACGAATACTTATATGCTTCACGAATAGTCCCCGATCGCATATCGGAGTCTGAAACTCTCGGATTCTTTTAGATTCACTTGGACTTGTAAATGTATCACCAACCTCTCTCGAATCGACGCATCATCTCTTTCTTTAGAAAATAAAGGCACCCAAAAGTTTGAAAGTATTGAATATCTAACATAATGCTATTATTTACATATATTATTATATATTGGTATGCGTATCTTAATATATATTCATATTTAGTTAATTTAAAATCGATACAAAAATGTATCGATTATCCTAGGTTTTTGAAAAATTGTAAATCCACAAATCCGTGTCGAATCGATTCCCGTATTCGCATCCGAATCCATGCTATATAGGGCTAATCAGGTTCACATACTTTAAAAATAGAAAAAATAAATAAATATTAAATAAATATACAATAGAAACATTTACTATTTAAATAATAAAAATTAAGATGATTTGATCGGCCGCCGAGAGTGATCAAGACAACGTAAATTTAAAGAGGGTTTGATGGTTCTTTTACGGATTTATCTGCAAGAGTTAACAAGAAAACAACATAAATATTGTTTAGGTTTAAGACACGCAATACTGTGGAAAGCGGCCGAGCGACGCGGAAGTGCAGGACTTTAGCTTTAGCGGGCTTTAGTGATATTCAACGGCAAAAAATGCCAAGACGTTTTTAAATAGTAAATAAAATGATGGAAAATTAGATTAATAGAAACTCTTAAAAACAGAATAATATAAACATATAACAAAGATATTCTATTATCATAAAGTTTGTATGCAACAATAGGAACAATTTTCAGAAATTGGCATCCATAATAGCATATTATGCTCATATTTGCAGATTAGAGACAATAATAAGATTTAATTATTTGATCATTTGATATGATAATCTACAAATTTTAAGAAAATAATGAATATATTCCATTTGAATATTTAAAAGCGGAATTTTCAAGCATATAAAACGAGCCAAAGTGGGAACCTCAAGCCATTAACGCGAAAAAGGCACTTTATGCAAAGACGAAGCGCTTCGTGGCTGCTTTCCGCTATAGCGAAACTTTATAAGGCTTTTTACAACAATGAAGACAAGGCATGAGATTGGATTGTTTAAGTAGGAGATCTAATGCCGAGGGCGCAACCCTACGACTTAGTTGAAAAATATGGGTTATAGATTGGACGGATCGAGATTGCCATAGCAAGAATGGGTTGTGTGGGTTTTGAATATGGCAGGATGTAAGTACGGGTTTGGATAGTGTGGGTTTTAAGTATGGACAAGTGTTTGTACTAGTTGGAGTATGAGGGTTTTGACCCCTACCTAAATCCAAAATGTAAAACATTTAAACTTGCCTAACAGGGTTTGAGTGGGTATATGCAATCTAAAAGACCTGAAAAAATAGGGTTAGGTAAGGTCCGGTTCAAGATAAGCCTGGCCCAACTTGCACTCCTCTTTGGTTAGCAACAATTGCATTAATCATTCGTGGCGAATAAAAAGCCCTAAATCTATTTTTCGGTTCTTCTTAACTTTTATGGTTGGATTTCCATATCTTAGTATTTCTTGTATTTGGTTGAACAAGGAAATGCGCCATTTTATTGCAATTCCTAGGTGGCATATGATAAGCTTATGTGCAAGCCTAATGGCTGCTATGATCACGTTTCCCAAACTTTCAACATTTGTTGCAACCAAAATTGCTGTAAGAACTTGTTACATTTTGCGACTCAATTTCTATTTTAACTCATATTGTTGCTAACCAAATATAGAAAATGACATTTTATTGCAACAACTATTGCATACAACTCCATATTCAAGTAACAAAATAGCCATTAGGCAGCAACAGAAAAGGGAAGGGGATATCTACAGGTTCTAAAGCCTACTCCCTACCCCCCCCCCATATCTTTACCATCACAGCCAGTCTATACTCTTACAACTTCCTTTCAATGAACATGTTATACTAAATTAGCTAATTTCCCATCTCTACCACCTAAACATACTACTCCACATTGGTTACAAACACTGCGCTGTCCCGCACACTTGCGCAACTGGATCAAATCTTGAAACACCATGCCTATAACCTGTATTTCTCACGTACAATATTTCATCCAGCTACTGCACTCAAGCCACTTTCCACCTGCCCATTCCAAGATGCATCCAAAAAAAACCTCCTAAAATTGACGTCTCGTCTTCTAATGAAGATTCTAATGTTCTAGATTGGCTTTATCAAACGAAATTAAGAAACTTAATTTGCCCATTTTAGTTAGCCTTAGATTCAGTTAATTTATCTTTCTCCATTTACATCCACTAAAAACAATGCTTAAAAATCTCATCATTTAATCACTAACCACTACAAAATTAGCAAATTATAGAAAACGTCAAAAATTGAAAGTTTGGTGGAGATTCAATGACATAAGAAGCAAAAGGATTGAATGAGGCTGCAAAACCCTAAACATGAATTCAATCCAAATATAATGCCGGCAATCCCTCTCCATTTTTCTAATAACTAAGATGATAATTAGCCTGTCTGCCAAAATTCATTTTCACAAATTGATAAAGAGAAATGAAGAAAGGAGTTCACAAGATGAAACTCAATAAATCTATGAAAACGTCATAGGATATCTACTGTGAATGTCTGGCCAGAAGTAAACCAAAACTCTAGACATGAATTCAGTCTAAACATAAAACTACTAATTCTTCTCCACAATCTATTGTGGGTATTGTTTTTTGTGGGCTTTAGTGGATAAAGAGATAGATGAATTAATTGAATGCAAAGCCAGCAGAAACGAATAAGGACGAGCCAAGAAATTCTATGCGACCTGTTGCTTTTGTTTCTCAGTCCTTTGTTATCAAGACCCATCGGTCCCCTTTTCTTTGGGTTGTGCTTCCTTCTATCTTTGGCTAGTTCATCACAAAAGCAACCTTTCGACCCCTTTGTATTCTCGTCACCTTGTGATCTCCTTTCTTTTTTCTTCTTATTAAATTTTTTATTGAATTAGATCTAAACATAACACCACCACCACCACCCCAAAACCCCGAAAACAAAACCTAAATTCAGTACAGATTTGAAATAGAAGTTCCTTCTTCATTTCTAACTCTGAATGCGCGCTAACAAAGCAAAAAATCTCATCTTTTTGTCATAAACCGCCTCAAAATCACCAAGCTAACGAATAAAGCAATGATTTTGGAAAGATCAGAAACCTAATTCAGCAAAAAGTGAAGAAAGGAGGAGCTTACAAGGTCGAATCCGATGAAAGTAGGAAGAGGTCGATGGATCCTTGCTGCGAAGAACTGGCCAAAAATAGAAGCAGTTGACGCCCCAAAGGAAAGGGAGAAGAGCGAATCCCCATAGGAAGTAACGGCGAGCACACGCCACCGATTCCTCGCCGGAGGGTCCCAGCGGACCGTCCACCGTCGGCCACGTGTCCGTCGCTGCGGCGGAACCGCGGTGCGCTCCGGCGAGCTGCTGCCGCTCCTCGTCGTCCTGCTCCTCGCTTTGCCGATCCATTTTCTGTTGATTCTTTTTGTCTGCTGAGCTCTTTATTACTGTCAATTTTAATTTCACTAAACTACCATAAACTATAGTGTTTTCTGATAACGCCAAGAATTTGCTTCAATATGTTTCAGTTTAGTATATGTCGTAATTAATTATTCGTATGGTGTTAAATTGAAAGCTAAATTGAGATAAAGTATGGAAATATAAAATGCTAAATATATTGTCATATTTGTTTGCAGTCTATATTTTCTAAGGCTATTTAATTTCCAAAACAAGATAGCTCATTTTTAAGCTGTTCTACCGTATAACTTGGGATTTGCGGTAAAACTTTGCTCAGTAAGGATAGCAAAAGCAAATTTTATTTTTTATTTTTCTTTGGATGGAAAGAAAGAAAGGATCTAGCAACCAAACTACTCTCGTGATCATTACAGACCAACTATCGTAAATCTCATACATTCCAATCTTTCATAGTCAACATCACCATTCAATGCTTCAGTATTTGCCAAGAAAAGCTCTACATTAAGTGTAATCTTTAAATAAACATTTCCTATGAAAGTTCGTTCTTTAATATTTTGCCACGTAATTAGATCTCTACTTATTTAAATAAGATATGCCAGCATTGTTCAATGGCCAAACATTGTATGACATTTCAGAATCAGGGCTATAACCGTTGCCTTTCATTGAACTGTCGGGTTACTGATGCGACCTAGATCACGCCAAGATGTTACCTTCCGTTGACCTGCTGACGGCGGCAATGGACGACTGAGATTGGATCTGGAGGCAAGCTCCTCAAGCGTGTGGATCTCAATGGGTTTGAGGTTGTTGTTGCCGAGCTACTGCAAGGAAGTCCCGGGGTGGCTGTACCACCGAGGACCCTCCGACGGTCAAGTTAGAGAGGAAATCCGAGCAGAGTAATGGCTTAGTGAAGTAAAAATGGCTTACTTGAACCGTCTGAAGAAGGGGTTTATATAGCGGTGGCAGCAGGCAGGGCAGGCGTGAGAATCACGCCGGCCGTTACGCTCCCGACGTCATGCCCGCGTGATGAGCAGGGTCTCCCATTAATGGCGAAACGGGCTCGTTAATGGAGGATCGCGATGGCGTGGAACGTGGGATGTGGCCGGCGGATATTTCGCGCATGGCGAGATTCGCGAGATGGCGGTTGCGCCTGTGAGCGGTGTTATTGATCGGTCAATGAAACCGAGGAAGATGACCTCGGCGGGAGAGCTCGCGGACGAGCGAAAGAGTCGAGGTATCTTGGTTTTGCGGTAGCCCGAAGGCGAGCTGGGAGGCCGAGGAGGCCAATTGTGCAGGGGGCTTGAAGGCGAGCCAGCGTTTGTTTGTGGGACGGGCACAGGAGTGGCCTGGTCGGCCACTGTAGGTCCGAGCTTTGGGACACGTCATCTGCCACGTGTCACGATCTGTGAGATCACCGATATCGAGCATCATCATTATCCCCCCACTCTCGTCCCGACCAGCTGACAGGTCGAGTCGATAGTGGTCTGCCGGGTCACCCGGGGTGAGCTCCCTTCGAAATATCGTCGAGGCATGTTCCCGGGCAATCTGTTGTATTTTCTGGATAACGCCAGCGAATCAGGGATGCGATCTCTTCTTTAAAGAGGGTGCGCCGGATCGCACGTACTTCCGCTGAAGCGACAGTCCGCGTGTCGGGTGCTGGTTGGTTAACGCGATGGGCCGCAGACCTCTGGCGTCTAGTGGGATACGACTAATGCGCGTGCGACAGGTGGAGCGACCGTGGCCGTCGAATGCAAGGAGTAGTTTTGGTGGGGGTTGACTGTCGCCGTTGGGTGAGGACGCCGGCAGCTATAAATAGAGGTGGGGTCCGCTCAAGGCCCATATCTCTTCATATTTTTCTCGTTCTGAGTCTTGTTAGCTCGGCGCTTGATTGATCTAGATTTATGTAGTAGTAGTTAACCACAATCAATAACGGTGTCGCGTGTAGCTAGACCGAGATAAGTACGGGTTGTCCTCTGGGAAACGTTGAATATTTTATTCTTACTTTAGACGTGTTGAGAAAGAAAAGAAGAAGAATAAAGAATGGTGAAGAATGGTTGTAGAATCTAGATCTACGTTAAACACGGATGCAAAATATAGATCTAGATTAGCTACGGATGAAGGTTTAGATTAAAAGGGGCTTGTAAGGTTCATTGGGATTTAGTAGTCATGGATGATTAATTAAAAATTACTCTTTTTATCTTTTAATAGATTTAAAACTAGAATGACAGTGATACATGTAAATTAGGGTTTCTGGAGGGAAAAGGATTCCCACTCTTAACCCCTATCTCGACATGGAACTCCGTTCATATCTAGCCTTTACCAAAACAATTGTTGATCTAATCTCTAATCGTGGTCGTGATTTATCTATAAATTGATAGCACGCCCGATTAGGATATTAACTATTCTTTTGATAAAGTTTATAAACTTTATAGGACTTAAAAAGAGTTTGAAGATCTTCATCATCCATTAACCTACCCTAATCCTATGAACCCTAACAAGCGGAGAATTACTCGCGCATGTTGGGAGAAGAAGAGATGGAGAGAGAAATTATATTAAAACTACAAAGAAATAGAATAAGTGTCACGCCCCGCTTCCCGGTATACGGTAAAGGGGACGCGACTGGTCCGCTACGTATTTACTGTGAAATAAATACGCTAAGCGTATCTAAGCAATATAAAAATAATCACAAAAGACAAGAGATATAAAAATAACAACAACTTTATTTATTAACATTCTTTTGTACAATACATGAAAAGGAAATACAACTGAAGTAAAAACGATACCTAAATAATGGCATAACAGGAAATTAAAGGTACTGAATAGAAATGTACAATGTCTAGAGCTCGGGGTCTTCGAGGAACTGATCCAAGTCTTCACTGGTGGGCTCGATCTCCGCTGTGTCCAGATCACCTGACGACATTCAAAGAAGAAAGAAAATAGAATGTCGTCAGCGAACAGGTCGCTCGGTAAGTCCCAAAGTTAAGCGAGAAATAGAAAAGACAGAATAAGAATGTATCTTTTAAAGTTGTATAATATTGTCTTAACGCTGTTGTTTATAGCTTGGTACAGAAGGATGCCAGTGTATATGAGAGGGGTCTCTATATGCCAGAGACCAGGGCAAACTGAAAGTACAAGGAACCGTTATGCCACGGTACAACAGCAACAGGATTCATGTTAGGCGTCTTAATCTTACTGTCTCGTGCCACTTTTAATACCTTCCGTACCAATCTACCCCTTAAACCCCGTAGTGTTTTGATTGTATTGTTATATTGTATTGTATAAGTTGTATAGTTGGATGACTGATCGAAACCATGATATCAGTAACGGATGTAATGGATGTAAACTGGAATTATGTAAATGGAAAGTATATCCATGGTTTGGTTCAGTCAAGTTGAATAGATTGATAACCGGATTCATGGATTCGTGTGTTCATGTTGAATTGTAATATTATAGATTTATATGGTATTTGAATCAAATTCAAGTCGGATTATGATCAGACTCAAACCCGAGTCAGACAGTAGAGATGTAAATCGAAGTCCTATATTTACTAGGGTCCTTAGGGTAATTTATAAAACTTGAGGGGGTTTTATGTAAAAAATACTTTTGTATAGTTTTCAAGATGCACCCCAAGTATTTATTATTCTTCTTTAGAGTTGTAATGAGCGTGGATTTTATATTGTGACATTACTAGTGAAAATATCCTAGTTTTTATAAATAAAAGTATTTATCTATAATATTGATTTATTTGAAGTTCATGGTATTTTAATGTAAAATTTATTCTTATGATTTTTAGAAAAAGTGGAATATTTATATCATAACAAAATAGATATTTTAATGATAAATATACATATAGTTATACAAAAATAATTTTTTATAAATATTTTATATTCTAAAAATCTCATTTTCTAAAGATGTCGTATTTTAAACCTTTCGAGACCGAATACTCCTTGCGGAGTTCTGAATCTCGCACTACTAAGCCCGAGGATGTGCGATAATCCGCACCATCCCAAACGGGTTCCCCAAAATGGGTTGTAGCGGCGCTTTGCAAAGATTTTATAAATACTAATCCTTTAGAATACGGTTTTATTAATTAAATGGTATTTATTTGTAAAGATATCGATTTCTCGTATTTTATGTTCTAGTGACAAGTTCAAATCGCCTCTTCACCGCCAATTATGGCCAGGTAAGTACAAGTGAAGAAAAGAGAGATCCGCTCACGAATCACCGTGAGACGGGCCTTTTAAAGTTACCTTTCTCACTTGTCTAGCCTAGACACCACAAATTCAGGTTTAGATAAACGACTGAAAGTTCATGACTTTCCTAATGAATGTGACAGTCCTTAATTGTATGAATATTTTATTATTTCAAAAGTTATGTATTTATAAAAATGTATCAAAACTAAAAGTTTTATTAAGTAAAGGGTATTTTAATGAAATGGTTTGTTTTCTCGTATTCTAAATTTCCAAGATTATAGTACTATGTTTAGATGGGAGTATGTGAGGAGGTAGGTCATTACCTCGTGCTCTACTTATAGTTATAGCAAGTTTAATGGAGTACAATGTGAAATTGGAACAATGTGGTGTTTAAGTGGAAAAAATACAATAAATGGAAAAGTTATCATTTCATGAATTGAAACTTGATCAATTTATTTGATTAGTGTTTAATAGTCAACATGAGGAAATTTAATCATGATTGTATTAGTGAGAATTGAAGTTTATAAGAAAAACTGAATCGGAAATCGGTTTTGTTCCGATTCCGTCGGGTTTGTAAATTCGTATTTTAGAAAAAGAGAGAGAGGGATTAGAATGGGACTTACGGGTTTGGACAAACACGAGAGTGATAAGGGGGAAGAGGGTTCGCCGGTGCGTCGATTCGTCGCCGAGAGTTCCTAGCACGATCACCGGAATTTCGCCGTCGATTTCGTCGGAGCTTCGCCTTTCGCTCGTTTTCAAAGTACACAATATTTTCTTGAGATTTTGAGAGAGTGGGCTTAGAATTTTGGGATGAGAGGGTAGGGGGTAGGGGTGTATTTATAGGGTTAGGGTAGGGTTAGGGTAGATGTAGGGTTTTTAATTAAAAAAATGTAAAAATATATGAAAAAATCATTAAAAATGGAGTAAAAGAGGTATTCAAAGCCCTCTGGAAACGATCTGCACAATTAAAGTATGCAGGAGAGTAGAGTAGCCTAAGAACCCCAACTTTGATGTTGAGGACTCGGCCGGCCGGCGGCGCCGGCCCGAGTCGGCCGGTCCACCGGCCGACTCGGCCGAGTCAGGCCGAGCCGGGGTCTCAGGAGGTAGGGGGTCGCCGGGGGTAGCCGCTCGTGCTTTTACAATTATGGGTGTAGTGGGAAATTCTGAAGTTATGGCTGTTGGACTGTTGGGCTTCTATAAAATTTAAAACAAAACAATATTAAAAATAATGTGGGGCATGGGATTTGAACTCTGGTGGCTTGGTTCAGCAGAGCAAGGTATTACCAATGAGCTACAAGCTCCTTCTTGTAATTATGGTGTGAAATAAATACTTAAAGAGATATCAGCAATATTAAATACTCCAAGTATACTTTGGATTTAAATCAATTCTTTGTACATTAAAAATGGAGTTGTTGCAATAAGAAAAAGAACTATCTTTATTAATCAACAAAATTCATTTACACTTTATTTCCTTAGAAAATGATTACAAAATACTAGTTTGCTTCTCGATCTCTTCTAAGGAGGTAGACGAACAGTTGATGATCAGCCTGAATGCGTGAGCCCGTCGCGGATTTCATGATCTCTTCAGCTTGATGATTTTTCCAAGAGACTCTCGGTCATTATTTATAGTCCCAAAGTCAGAACCCTAGTCTCCTAATTTGGAAACCAGAGGTTAAGATCCTAACAGAGAAATCTCAACTCCCAACTCATCTAAACCGCGGCGGATCCACGGCCAATAGGTGGGTTTGGCCGCGGATCCGCGGCCTTATAGGTGGATCACAGGATTTTCTCTTCTGGAACTCTATCTTTATGACACGTGGTGATCTTTTTAATTTCTGAAAACTGAAAATCTTTTCTACGTCACTGCCAGACTTGATTTCTTTAGTTTACTTTCTTAATTAGGCAGGTTTGTTCTAACATCTTTGATTTCCTTGATTTCAGCCCTGAAAATTCTGCACAACAAACTCAACAAATAATATTAGTAGAGATATTAACTTAACCATTAAGACTCGGTCAAAGGTATTTTATAAAGTAAGCATATTTTAAATGGGCCAAATGTTACATGGATATTATATGCTTACTTTTTCCTACCAAATGTTAATTATAATATATAAACACATGAAAATAGTATTTTTACAGATAAACCCTCATATGTATCATATATTATAATAAACACCTTTCTTTATATAGAAATAGTAGGAAAAATGTCATATTAAATGTGCAGTTTTATCAACTGAACAAATACCCCCAAACTTATCTTTGATCGTCCCGAGCAAACTAGTTTATTCAAGAGAAGGAGAAAAAAAAGGAGAAAACTAAGCACACTTTCGTAGGCAATACGATTGCACTGAGCACGTGCAACAAGCCGTTAAACCTCTAGGTGTCCATAATAAGAGAAGTGTTGTCTCCTGAGGGTTTTCAACGGATTACACCCACAAAATCCTATAACAAAAGAGAGATGGTGAAAGTTACATATAAAGATAAGAACTATAAAAGAAAGACTTTGAAATTTAGAGTTTCCAACTACACTGGCTTTTCAGTTGTCATGAGCCCTATCTTAATAGTCATGAAAAGATGTTAGAAATCACATCATCTCTCAATAAAACATCGTCTTTATTCTTCATTTCTACCTTTCATCCAAATATCGATCATATACCCCTACGTGTATGTATAGAACATCCCTACACTCGGAGAATTCAATTCAAGCTATCATACTCTTGTCCATCTACCTCAGTACATTTTAATTTGATGAATATTTGGATGGATTTGCTCGCACATTTTTTTCATGCGACCGTTAATACTTCTTGAGGTACTAACCGACCGATTACTCATGTGCTTGCTGATTAGGTGTATTAGTATTTTTCTCGTCTTGCACCACCTAAGGCTTAGCAGTGACTCCCAGACCAGTTGGTCTAAAGCACTAGGTGATGAAACACCCTTGCTATTGTTCCCCCAATCTGAGCAAGGCTCATTTGAATTTTGAAAATTCAAATTTTCTGAAGCAACGCTTCGAATTCCGTGCGTTGCGCAATGCGCAAGCGGTCCACAGTGCAACACGTGTCTGCGCAGTTGCGCAAGCGCACCGCTGCGCGACACGTGTCTGCGCAGCTGCGCAAGCGCTGTTGCGCAAGTTCACCGCTGCGTGACACGTGTCTTAGCAGTTGCGCAAGCGCTGTGGCGCAAGTGCACACCTACGCGACACGTGTCTGCGCAGTTGCGCAAGCACAACTGCGCAAGTGCACCGCTGCGCTACACGTGTCACACGCTGGTGAGTTGCGCAGCAACTGAATGAAAATTTAATGAAATCTTTTCTGTTCTTTCCAAAACCAGAAGATTTTCTTCTGCCTTTGGATCAAAGATCCAGCGGTGGGAAAATTCCCAAAATCACTCAGAAAAGATCTTGTTAATAAATTCAACAAATTTATAAGCACTATAAATAGGACCCCAGACCTCATTTGATGATCATCAACATCAGAAAGAAAACAGAGAGAATTCTTGAAGAAACTTTGGAAGAACAAAAAAAAAAAGGTAAAACCTTTTAAAAGAGAAAAATCTCTGAAGTATAGATCATTGATCTAAAAATCATTAATCTTCAATGAACAAATAAATAAAATAAAAATAAATAAATAAAAATAGTGCCTTGCACTTGTTATGAACCCTTGGTTCTGTGAAATCAGGGAAAACAGGAAGAAAAACTTGTTTTCCTTTGATCCAAATTTAGATCAAAAGTGCTATGCACTTTTGTTCTTAAATCTGAAAAATTCTTGATGTTCTGCACAAATGCAACCCATTATTTAAAAGGGCCTGGCCCAAATCAAATTGCGAAATAATAAAGGGGCAGAGCCCTGTTTGGATTGATTTTCTAGTCGGGCAAAGCCCAAAATAAATAAAAAATTTGGACTTAACGTGTTTGCGCAGTTGCGCAAGCACTGTTGCGCAAGTGCACAACCGCGCGACACATGTCTGCGCAGTTGCGCAAGCACTGTTGCGCAAGTGCACAACCGCGCGACACATGTCTGCGCAGTTGCGCAAGCACTGTTGCGCAAGTGCAAAACCGCGCGACACATGTCTGCGCAGTTGCGCAAGCACTGTTGCGCAAGCCTTCCACTGCGCGACACGTGTCACCTCCACGAGCGCTTGCGCTCTTTAATTGCGCAAAGCACCTGACAAGCCGTGTGGGGCACTGTCAGAGTATTAAATGCAATGCATTATTAAGGGGCAGAGCCCAATCAAAGGTCAAATGGACCAAATAGAAGTACTGCACATTATTTTAAAAAGGCAGAGCCTAATCAAAAAGTCTGAACAAACCAAAAATAATGCTATGCATTGTTTAAAGGGCAGAGCCCAATTGAGAGGTCCAATAGACCAAAAACAATGCTCTGTATTATTCTAAAAAGGGCAGAGCCCAGTCAATGGCCTGAAGTAATGTTATGCATTATTCTAAACAGGGGAAAAGCCCAAACAAAGGCCTAATAGGCCAAATGCAAACAAAATGTGAACATTTTCAACTGGACTTAGCCCAATTCTGGCCGTAAGTCCTTAAATTAAATTGACTGAGCACAGCTGCTCACCTAAATCAATTCACGACCGGTTCGAGGGTACATCTCCGAACTCCTTTGACATCCCTCGTTGTAATTCCTCAACGACGTCAAAGAGGTGACGGGTCCCAATGACCACACATCCAAATGGACTGCGGGGTCCTTAAAATCGTGGACCGAAACGTCCCTAAACTAATGATGGACCGAAACGTCCCTAAACTAACATCGGACCGAAACGTCCCTAAACTAACGATGGACCACTATGTCCTTAAACTGGTATCGGACCGAAACGTCCCTAAACTAACATTGGACCACTACGTCCCTAAACTGGAACAATAGAGCCAATTGCTCTTTTACCGGATCTAAACGGTCCCGCCTAAGTCGATCTTAGCCCTAAATGCGGTTAATGTGTCCTTAGATATTCAAATAAACAATAAAACTCCAAATCAACTTTGGTTCAAGGGTACATCTCTGAACTCCTCTGACGCCTGTCGTTGTAATCCCTTAACGACGTCAGAGAGGTGACGAGTCCCAGCGGCCAGATAATTAAATTAATCACTACGTCAAGTCAAATCTCAGTCCAAAACAGGACTAACGTATCCTTGACGAACGTTTAAGTTGATCTTAGCCGCAACGCGACTAATGCATCCTTAAACGAAAAACACCAAACCCAAATCTAAGTAAATACGGATTTGGACTAATCCACGTCCTACGGGCGACGGCATTACTCAGTCTCCGTATACGATCCACGGGCAACCACAAAAAAAAATAAACACACACGACACGAAGTGAAATTCTGGAGAAGGAGAAAGTTGTTACCGCGATGCGGTAGCGTAATTAACTGCAGGGGCTTGCGCCTGCAGGGAAGAGCGTCCCCACAATCAAAAACCCCTCAAGCGAGGGGGAATCTGACGAAGTCTGCTACATCGGCCGCATCCGTCTAAACCTCCGATACACGGTGCCATAAGTCAACTTGGCATCTTCGGAGAGGTGGACGGATAAAACCAAATAGCATCTGCCCCGAATCTCAGCGTCAGGACAATCGCGGTCCTGTGCGCCGCCTTTCGGAGGGGAACAGATTCTGGCACGCCCGGTGGGACCTTTTCCTCTTTCCACTCCACACTTCGTGTGTCGTCTTCGCGAACCAATCGCGGTTTGTTAAATGGTTGCCTACGGATTTCAAGTTGCTAAGATTTGGTCTTTTGTTTGGCGCAGAACTCAAACATCCATGGATTCTAACTGCACCAAATGCGCGAAGCACCATGGCAACGGACGCTCCACCTCACCGGGAGGTGTAGCATATGGGCCCCAAGCGGCTTCTTTCCTCGCTCTGCCGGTAGAACAGGTGACCCAGGCCACCACCAGCCTGTTTTTCGGGACCATGGTCCCACCTACAGGTTTCTCTATGCCGATATCCGCACCAGAAGCGAACAAGAAGTCGGTGTTCGACCGGCTCACTGCTACCACGACCCCTGTCAACGGGTCGCCCGCTACTAAGCCGACAGCCTCCGTTTTTACCAGGCTAGGTCAGAACTATAAAGTGGTCGTCCCAAAGAGGGCAACGGCCGCTGCTTTGGAAGTCGTTGAAGCGGCTTCTCCCATCAGAGAGTCGGTCTTCACAAGATTGATGGTTCCCACTCCTCCCCCAGCTGGTCAAAAAGCATCAGTTTTCAATAGGCTGACATCGGCAGTTACCCCACACTCAAACAGGGGGCAACAAGAAACCATCTCGATTTCCGAGCCAGTCCCAACGGCTCGTCGGGCGAGACGTCGCCATTGGCGACGAGTAAGAAAAGCAGGGGGCAACTCTCCCTCAGGGCTAACCCCACCTGCTCCAGTGGTGGAGGTCAACGCCGCTGTTCCAACTGGGAACAGCTTTGAATTGCTGAGGAAGGTGAGAAAGAACTCTCCAATTGCTGCATTGAAAAGATCTCCTCCGCCTAGGGAAAAAGCTCAAGAGACAAAGCAGGAACAGCCCTCTCAGCGGATGTCGTCAAAAATTTATAAAGTTTGGCGGAGGGTTCAAGACTCCGTGATTGACTCAGACCACTTTCGTCACCAGAAAAAGGCAAAGGTGGAAAAGAACAAAAACCGCCCCATTAAACAGCAGGGGGCAACAAATGTTAGGATGCCCACTTCAACGGCTCCTTCAACCTCAATGGTCCACAAAAGAAAAAGGCCAGAGAAAGCTCTTGTGACACTGACAAAGTTTAAGAGCGGTGAACCTAAACGCCCCAAATCAGGGGGTATAACAGTTCATACGGTTTATATGGCTTCTGGAAAGGAAGAAAGTCGTACTTCTACGGGTCACCGACCACTTACCCGATCAGTGACCAAGGCTCAGGAGCAGCAACAAAAGCTCCAGGAGATGATGACTACAATGGCTGCACTCACGGAGCCAAAAGAGAATCCTGGGACGTCCTTAGATGAACGCCAAGAAGAAGAGACCGACGCCGAATTCCTTCGCCGAGTACTGGAAAAGAGGGACAAAGAGGCTGCTGAACAAGCGGCCAACATACAGCGGATGGGTCTCCTCTTCCAGGACATGATAGGGATGATGATACAACCGGATCCCCCAACTGAAGAACCCCCGATCGTCCTTGGGGATGATAGGGGAGAGACATCAAACCCTCAGCCCGTTCTATCAATGGCTAAAGATGATACAATCTCTAAAACTGATCTGGACGAATATATATCCCAGCAAATAAAGGTTCATCACGCGGCAGAAGCAGCCGGACACGTCGTGAAAACGGGGCGACCGTATCCAGGCTGGTATGACCAAATCAAGTACCCGCCGGGTTACACAATTCCCAAGTTTCATGTCTACAAAGGGACCGGCAATCCCCATCAACATGTTGCCCAGTTCAGGGCGCTGTGCGGTAACACCGGCGGCGACGACAAGCTTTTGCTCCGCCAGTTTGTTGGAAGCCTATCAGATACGGCGTTTGAATGGTATTCTGAGCTCCCCAATGACTCTATTAAAACCTTTGCGGAGATGGAGCTACTCTTTACCCAACGTTTTGCAAGTGCCAGTGAGCGTACCCCGATGACGGCACTGATTAATGCCAGGGTAAAACCCGGCGAGACATGGGTTCAGTACGCTATACGGTGGCGTAATCTATGGTCGAAGTGCGAACAGCGCATAGAAGAAGCCCCGGCGGTGGGAATGTTTGTTGGAACCCTTGATCCACAAGCAACCATCTCACAGTTCATGATGTTCTTCAAGCCGACTTCCTTCCAGGCTTTGATCGACAAATTAGCGCAGATGGACCAGATGGGCCATAAACCCCCTCTCCCGAAACCAGACTCCCGAAACGATAAAGGAAAGGAAAAGCGATCATTGTCGCTAATGCCCAACAACAACCGAGCGACTCGAAGCCGGTCGCTCGTCCAAACAATACACGCCCATACGTACCCCTTGAGGACAGGATGGGACGCCCTTACTCTTTCCCCCGTGATAAAACGAGGAGGCTATTCGAGCTGGCGCTGCGCAACAGACTCATAAATCTGCCAGATCCGAAACGTCCGTTGCAACCGAACGACGCCAACGAGCCCAATTACTGCCCTTATCATCGAGTGCTAGGCCATCCGATTGAGGATTGCTGCGTTTTCAAGAATTGGCTTGAGAACCAATACCGTCAGGGCAAATTTGCGCTATCTGACAAATGGAAGGTGAATCCTCCGCAGCCCCACACCTCTAAGGGGACGAATACGCCGGGGGCAACATGCTCCGTTATTGAAGAAACTCCCTGGGAGGTTGTATTATCAGCCAAAACGAGGAGAATGCTAAATGATCTTCAGACCTGTCCAGCGATCAAGTGGAAGAACCCCTTGGAACCGCAGGTTATTGAGAGGATGTTGAAGCCACGACCGACTCCGAAGACCGATGGTGGTAGTTCAAGCGCTCATAATCAGCCGTCAAAATCTTCGAAAAAGAAGAAGAAGAAATCTAAGAAGCCCGTGAAGCCTGGCGACAAGCGCACGGACCTACAAAAGCAGATCGACGCGCTGGATGAATATAACCAAAAGGTGCGAACTCCCATTACGCTCCAAGATTTCCTTGATCACGTCTTTCAAAAGGAAGATGAGGGAGAGAGTTCATCGGACGAATCCGAGGAGTATGTGGCGAGCTGTCATATGATCTCTCATTCGGTCACGAATGATGAAGAGACCTCTGGCACTGAAACGCTGGGGGCAAATGCCGAATCAGGAGCCCCAGGGTTACCAGTTGAAATGATTAGCGCGTTTCTTAATGAAGCTCGGTTGAAAAGCACGGCTGATCGAGAACGCGAGACGGCTATATTCGAAAGGGCCAAGCGTCAGCGACTTGAGGAAGGAGCTGAAATGATCCCGCTGGAGCAAAATGCCTCCACCGCTGACAAAAGCCAATTCAAGATAAAAAAGAGGTTTGCTAAGGCCATATCAATGGGCATGAAGCTACCATCCTCTGAAGGAAAAATTACTGGTGCGGTAGAAAGGCACCCCTCTTATTGCTTATATCATCAGAAGGTCTCGCATCCTACACAAGAGTGCAAGGCTTTCAATGGATGGTGGCAAGGATACGTCGCTAATCGACAACGCTTTAAACGGGAAAAACGTAAAATTCGTCGGGAGCAAAGAAACACGACCAAAGAGCTTGAAAGAACTGCCAACAATTGTCACATGGTTAACACTGCCGGGTCACAAGTGCCTACATTTGGGAGCGACTCTGATAAGGAACTAGAACTTGGCCCCCTCTTCAAAGAATCCACTTCGGGAAAAGAAGAAGAACCGAAGGCCTGCGAGAATATACAGCTGCGCAATCGAACATTACCCGAAAAGAACCTCGGACCCTTGAACAGAAAAGACAAAGGGAAAGAGAAGGTCTCTGAAGATATCTCCTTGGATGACCGAGTCGCGGAAGAGTTAACCGCCAAGAATCCCCCAAAGAGGAATAAAGTAGATTACAATGTCTTAGCGCATCTGAGGAAGCTACCCTCACAACTCAGCATTCTCGATGCCCTATTACTATCAAAAGAGGCAAGGGATTCTTTGATTAAGGCCCTACAAGATCCGGACCAGTTCCAAGCCTTCCTAGCCGAACAAAAGATGAAGGATGAATTGGAAGAGGTGCACACAGCCGACGTTGCTTTTAGTGATGAAGACCTTCTCCTCGGGACGTGTGAACACAATCGCCCCCTTTATGTCTCAGGATACTGCCATGACATAAAGATAGGTAAAATCTTGCTCGATAACGGATCGTCTGTTAATTTACTCAATGTGCGAGTGTTAAAGGAGATTTGCATGAGTGTCCAACACCTCGCCCGAGACAAAATCACCATCTCCGGTTTCGACTCTCAATCCTCAAAGACTCTTGGATCTGTGATATTGACGCTACGCTTCGGGTTGCTCGTCACAGACATCAAATTCCATGTTATAGACGCCAAGACGTGCTACAATACTCTGCTCGGCCGACCATGGCTACACGAGTACAATATCATCCCTTCTACACAGCATCAGTGCATGAAGTATTCTAGGGATGGCCTTGAGTACACTGTGGCGGGAGAGTTGAATCCGTTTTCCGTGAACGAAGTTCGCAAGTATGAAGATGCAAAGTACTTCTTACCGAGTTTCGAAGACACGGAAAGGTGTCACAAACCGGAGAACAAAACTAACGCTACCATCCCTGTCTTCGGCAGTGACACCGAAGAGGAGGAGGATATAATTTATTCAGGTCCATCCCAATCCACCAGGCCAGGACCATCCGTTCCTTCACTAATCTTCGGCAGTGATTCAGAGGATGAAGTTCATGCTGTATTCCCTGCTCGGCCTGCAATACGGGTTTCCGCTGATGAAGAGCGAAGTCTGCAGATAACCATGGTGCCGCTTGAACATTACAAAGAACTGGATGCACTCAACGCCAACAGCGTAGAAGAATTGCACACATTCTATATTCCTCCCGGACGAAAAGGCGAGAAGGCAATCCTATTCTACCGTTCTGAAGAAAACAAGGTGGAAAAAGAAATTTGGCATGGCGCGGATCCCACGCTCGACGGGCTTCAGCCTATCCGTCTTCCCAGATATTATACCGAAGGTTTGAAGAAGCTGCTGAAACGCCAGGGGATGTCCTTCACACAGACCGTTAGAAAAGCCAAATTCTATAACAAGGTCTGGAACGTTCCCGGGACTCAATGCAGGCTGCCTAACGGGAGAACGGAAACAAAAGGGCTTGGGTACATCCGGCCAAAGAAACGGGAGCTAGTAAACAGCTGTTATGCCATGTATGACTTCGATGAAGAGGCGGACGCTCAATGGGAAGACGCTAATCCTGAGCCAGCAAAAGTTCCTGATACAAAGCCGCTCAGTCCATCGTTTGAAGACCAGATGAGCAAACTTATAAGGGATGCGAGTCAAAATGCCCGAGATGATCACAATCGTGAAATGGCAATCTATGAGAAAGCCAAGACACAGCGCCTCCTTCAACAGGCAGTAAAGAATGAAGATACTACCCCGTACCAACCTGATACAAAAAGGGCTCGACGCGGAGGCAAAAACAGGTCGAAAGGCAAGAAAGGCGCTCGACAACCACAAAGCAGAGTTAAAAAGCCACGCATCCGAGAGTCGAGCGTTATTGACTTAGCCCTCATGAAGAAAATGGGTCGAGCATACTCGTTTCCTCGGAGCAAAACAAGGAAAATACTTGATCTTGCTCTAAAACATCAAATGCTTACTCTGCCAGAGTCTAAACACCCTGAGCAAGCGGGCGAAGTCTCCAACCCAAATTATTGCTCTTACCATCGAGTAGTAGGGCATCCGCTTGAAGATTGTTTCACCTTTAAGAATTGGGTTGAGGACCAATATCAGCTTGGCAAGTTCGCGCTGTCTGACAACTGGAGGGTAGCACCGCCGCAAAAGCACGAACCCGAAAACACAAGGATAGAACCAACTCCGCATTGGGGTTGGCAGAAGATTCGCACTTGCCACGTGATAACAATATTAAAAGAAGAGTCCGAGGACATGAACAGCCTTCCTCGGTGCTTTGAAAACAGCAACGATGAGGTAATCTCAGAATTTCCCCCAGGTCCAAAAGAACTAGAGGATGGAATACATACTACTGCAGATAACCTCAGGAAAATCGAGTTGGGGACGGCAAATGATCCGCGACCGACATTCGTCAGCGAGCTGCTGTCTGAAGAGAGGGTGGCTGCGTTAAAAGACGTCCTTGTGCAGCATAAAGATTGCTTCGCATGCAACTGTTCCGAGATGCCGGGACTAGATCCAGAAGTTGCTGTACATAGACTAGCAATATCCCCAAACGTCAAACCAGTCAAACAGGTACCGAGAAGAATGCGGCTCGAGCTCGAAATGAGCATCAATGCCGAAGTCAAAAAGCTGATAGACTCTGGCTTTATCCAGGAAGTTCAATACCCTGAATGGATCGCCAATATAGTCCCAGTGATGAAGAAAAATGGGACAGTGCGCATATGCGTAGACTTCCGAGATCTTAATAAAGCTTGCCCGAAGGATGATTTCCCAGTGCCAGTCACTGAACTAATGATAGAAAATACATCCACTCATGAGGTTTTCTCCTTCATGGACGGCTCATCGGGGTATAACCAGATAAAATTGCATCCAGAAGACCAGAAGCACACAGCTTTCAGGACCCCTCTTGGTATATTTTGTTATAAAGTAATGCCCTTCGGTTTGAAGAATGCCGGTGCTACTTATCAGAGGGCCATGACAAAGATCTTCGACGACCTTATACACGAAATCGTCGAATGCTATATCGATGATCTCGTGGTTAAAAGCAAATCATACGAGGAACATCTCGAGCATCTGAAGACTGTATTTCAACGCCTTCGGCAGTACAACTTGAAGATGAATCCTCTTAAATGTGCGTTCGGGGTTTCCTCGGGCAAGTTCCTGGGATTCGTTGTTCGACACCGAGGTATTGAAATAGATCCATCAAAGATTAAAGCGATCATGGAAATGCCTCCGCCGAGGACTCTCAAACAGCTGCGGTCTCTCCAAGGGAAACTCGCATACATACGGCGATTTATAGCCAACCTTTCGGGAAAGTGCCGTCCTTATAGTCACCTGATGAAGAAGGGAACCCCATTCGTTTGGGATCAAAAATGCCAAGGCGCACTGGACGAGATCAACCAATACCTGCAGAACCCGCCGGTGTTGGCTGCCCCGGTTAAGGGGAAGCCTCTCATTCTTTATACAACCGTCCTCAAAGGTTCCTTAGGCGCATTATGGGCGCAAGAGAACGATCAAGGGAAAGAAAGAGCACTCTACTATTTAAGTCGAGTTCTGCTGGGGGCAGAAAGCAACTACTCTCCCATTGAAAAACACTGCCTGGCGTTGATCTTCGCAATAACAAAGCTTAGACATTATGCATTAACGCACGAAGTCCATCTCATTTCAAAAGTGGACCCTCTCAAATATTTAATGTCAAAAGCCATCCTGACAGGACGACTCGCTAAATGGGCTCTGCTCTTAATGGAGTTCTCAATAACATATCGACCCCTCAAGGCAGTAAAGGGTCAGGCCATAGCCGACTTCCTTGCTGAGCACCCGATACCTGCCGATTCTCCTCTGAATTGCGATTTGCCAGACAAACATGCGTTTGACGCAATCGACAGTGGTGATAGCCGGTGGGAGCTTTATTTCGATGGGGCGTCTTCCATGAAAAAGCACAAACAAAATACGTCAATGACCAAATCGGGAGTAGGCCTTATCTTCGTAACCCCACAAGGAGGAATAATGCGCTTCGCCTTCTCCTTAACAGAGCCGAGAACGAATAACGAAGCTGAATACGAAGCTTTGATAGCAGGCTTGGAGATCGCCATTATTATGGGAATCGAAAGCCTCCTCATATATGGGGACTCCCAGCTAGTCGTCAGTCAAGTGAACGGCGATTACCAAACATGCAAACCGGAATTGATAAAATACGGTGAAAAGGTGCAGCAACTGCTAACCCAAATTCCCTCCTATATTTTGGAAAGCATACCGCGCGCGGAAAACAGCAAAGCGGACGCACTGGCCAAACTTGCTAAAGAATTGGCTGACGAGAACCTCGATGACGTTAGAATCGTGGTACAAAGCCGTCGAGTGCTCGCCCCGGCAGAAATACCTCCGGAATTATATAAGGAAAAGGGAGCGACTGAGCAGACGACTCTACAAATAAAAGACCATGAGAAGGCCGAAGACTGGAGAGAAGTCTTCATAGATTACTTCAAGTTTCACCAAATGCCTGAAGAAGCGTCCATAAGGCATCAGCTCGTGAAACGAGCTCTGTCCTTCGCCTTCGTCAACGATACTCTATACAAGAGGTCATTTGATTCTCTGTGGCTGAGATGCCTAGGATCTGACGAAGCGAGAAAGGTCGTCCAAGAAGTTCACGACGGACTCTGCGGTTCCCATCAAACAGGCCCTAAGATGAAGTTGAAGATCAAACAGATGGGCTATTATTGGCCCACGATGATCCAGGATTGCCTTGAATACGCGAGACAATGTCATTCATGCCAAATTCATGGGGACTTCATCCATCAGCATCCCAATCCACTGCATCCAACAATGGCTAGTTGGCCATTCGAAATGTGGGGAACCGACATAGTCGGCCCCATCGAACCAGCATCGTCAAAGGGACATCGTTTCATCTTGGCGACAACTGATTACTTCTCCAAATGGGCAGAGGCGGTACCGTTGAGGGAAGTGAAGACGGAGAACATCCTCCATTTCTTCAAGACGCATGTCATATACCGGTTCGGAACCCCAAGAAGGATCATCTCTGATAATGGGCCAGCCTACCGAAGTCATAAAATTAGCCGCTTTGCACAGCAGCACAATATAGACTGGAGATACTCCTCAGTTTATAATCCGCGAGCCAATGGATTAGCTGAAGCCTTCAACAAGACATTAACGAAAATCATAAAGAAAACAGTGTCCCGAAATAAGAAAGACTGGCATGAGAGATTACAAGAAGCTCTTTGGGCGTATCGAACTACATTCAAGACGGCCACGAACACAACGCCATACGCGTTGGTGTTTGGTACAGAAGCAGTACTCCCCCTCGAGATAGAGCTACCCTCTCTACGAGTGGCAGTCCACTACGAGCTGACAGACGAAGAAAATGCTCACATTCGGTTTGAAGAGCTTGACGCCCTTGATGAAACCAGGCTCATAGCACAGCAAAATCTGAAAGCTTATAAAGCAAAGATGACACGCTCATATGAAAGATTGACCCGACCAAGGACATTCCGTCAAGGCGAACTTGTGCTAGTGGTCAAAAGGCCTATGATCCCCAATCGCGCTAAGCGGGGAAAATTCGAGCCGAATTACGAAGGCCCATACATCATTGATAAGGTCTACCAGGGTGGGGCCTATCTACTCGTGGACATGCACGGTGAAAGGCCTTTTAGGCCAATAAACGGTCGCTTCCTAAAGAAATACTACGCTTAATGAGCCACAGCCTAGGTCAACGATGGATGACGACGACTATGTCCGCTCGCTATCTTCCTAAGCTCAGACTTTATAAGCAGTAGCCAGCTTCTCAATATCGGACCGAAATGTCCTTAAAGTAACAGTTGACCGAAATGTCCTTAAACTAATAACAGACCGAAACGTCTTTAAACTACTACCGCAGCATCCTTAGGCTGACAAAAAAAAAAAAACCGGTATGTCCATAAGCAAGAAAGGGCACGGATGAAAACCCGAAAGGGCTCCGTGAGTAAAAACAGCAGGGCTACCGGCGAGTGTTCGTGAAAACCCGGAAGGGCGCGACCTCGTGAAAAAAAAAAGAAGAGAAAAAAGATTTCCATGTATTATCAAACATGATACAATCAAGTGCACAAAAGTATGTGGGGTATGGGATTCGAACTCTGGTGGCTTGGTTCAGCAATATGCAAGGTATTACCAATGAGTATGCTGCTAACACCATATGATATATGGAGTATGATTTGGTGAAACCATATATACTTGTTATAAATATCGTAATTATTATTAATATGGGGAGTTGAAAAGTCAGGATCTCAATAACAAAGGGTGAAAGGATCTCAATAACAAAGGGTAAAAAAAAAAAAAAGGTATGTCCATAAGCGAAATGGGCATGGATGAAAATCCGAAAGGGCTCCGTGAGTAAAAACAGCAGGACTACCGGCGAATGATTGTGAAAACCCGAAAGGGCGCAATTTCTTTAAAGAACCCTTACGGAGTCCTCTCGACCTTGTAAGGAGAAACCACCTGCGTGAGATCCTTACGACTCACAAAGGAGCAACACACTTAGGAATCCCCACGATTCCTAAGGAGAAAATACACTTGCGAGATCCTCACGACTCGTAAGGAGAACTCTCTTATGGGACCCTCACGGCTCATAGGATTTGAAAGTCGTAAGTCACAGAGACCTAAACCTGTGCTTAAGCAAACCCCCACAAGCTTCCAATATTGCCCTACAAGTGGTTCAATATTGACCCTTGTATACGATCCACGGGCGCGAATAAACATTTCCCTAGCCAAATTTCATCCGTAATTGGGAATACGTTCGCATGGTGAACAATCCTTATAAATCCCCTCGATTTATGAGGAGAAAACCCTCCTGTAGGATCCTTACGACTTACAGAGGAACAAAACACTTAGGAACTCTCACGATTCCTAAGGAGAAAATACACCTACAAGATCTTCACGACTTGTAGAGAGAAAAACCTTCACGAGACCCTTACGGCTCATGAAGTCAAAAGCCTTAGTCGACAGGACCCTAACCCTGATCGCTAAGCCTCCTTTGTTCGACAACGACATAGGCAAATGATGATTCGCTCCTGGTAATATCCCAGTTGCAGCGGTGCTGATGCCAAAAATCGGTGTCCAATTTCAGGTTTACGGCGAAAGCCAGTAGGCCGCTCAGGCATACGAAATAGCCGGAATAGTAGGGCAACTTGCAATAAAAAGCAGCAAGTAAAATGTATGCATGCAAAATAGCCGAAATGATTGGGCAACTCGTAATAAAAAGCAACGAGTAAAGATAAAATAAATAGCCGAAATGATTGGGCACCGCGAAAAATAGCCGAAATGATTGGGCAATTCGTAATAAAAAGCAACGAGTAAAGATAAAATAAATAGCCGAAATGATTGGGCACCGCGAAAAATAGCCGAAATGATTGGGCAATCGCGACCTTCGCGATATAAAAGCTGAAATGATAGAGCATCGCGGAAATAAAATAAAATAAAAAGAAAAAATGATAAAACTTCGGCTCTACAGTTAAGATCACATCGATCCCTGTATACAATCCAAGGGCGTAAACAGAGAAAGGACCATACTTCCCCAGCGGGTCCCGTCAAACGACGAAGCCAAACATCAACGGTTCATTTCAACCGAAGAAGCCAGTGATTCCAACAAAACTCCTCGACTCACGGATACAAACACTCCTTGACGAGAGCCTTCTGATCCGCGTCGACTCGCAGAGTCACCAGCGCCTCCGTGGGAACCCTCGACTCGTTTCAAACCCCAAGGACACAAATAATCCTTGGTGCTCGGGAAACAAATGATCCCTAGCAAACTCCTCGACTCACGGATACAAACACTCCTTGACGAGAGCCTTCTGATCCACGTCGACTCGCAGAGCCACCAGCGCCTCCGTGGGAACCATCGATTCGTTTCAAACCCCAAGGACACAAATAATCCTTGGTGCTCGGGAAACAAATGATCCCTAGCAAACTCCTCGACTCACGGATACAAACACTCCTTGACGAGAGCCTTCTGATCCGCGTCGACTCGCAGAGCCACCAGCGCCTCCGTGGGAACCATTGATTCGTTTCAAACCCCAAGGACACAAATAATCCTTGGCACTCGGGAAACAAATAATCCCTAGCAAACTCCTCGACTCACGGATACAAACACTCCTTGACGAGAGCCTTCTGATCCGCGTCGACTCGCAGAGCCACCAGCGCCTCCGTGGGAACCCTCGACTCGTTTCAAACCCCAAGGACACAAATAATCCTTGGCGCTCGGGAAACAAATAATCCCTAGCAAACTCCTCGACTCACGGATACAAACACTCCTTGACGAGAGCCTTCTGATCCGCGTCGACTCGCAGAGCCACCAGCGCCTCCGTGGGAACCATCGATTCGTTTCAAACCCCAAGGACACAAATAATCCTTGGTGCTCGGGAAACAAATGATCCCTAGCAAACTCCTCGACTCACGGATACAAACACTCCTTGACGAGAGCCTTCTGATCCGCGTCGACTCGCAGAGCCACCAGCGCCTCCGTGGGAACCATCGATTCGTTTCAAACCCCAAGGACACAAATAATCCTTGGCGCTTGGGAAACAAATAATCCCTAGCAAAATTCTCAATTCACGGATACAAACACTCCGTGACGAGAGCCTCTTTGACTCACACCTCGGGCAGTAAGGATTCAAAAACTTGCTTCCTGAACAATGGGACCCTGCAAGTCAATCCTAAATGGTCTCTTGCATACTATTCACGGGTCTCACTCTCTGAATTCGAATTTCGACGAGGAGGGAAACAACCACTTACGAATCCTTTCGACTCGTAAGAGGGAAAAAATCTCTTATAGGATCCTTACGACTTATAAGAGAAAACCACACTTAGGAATCCTCACGATTCCTAAGGAGAAAATCCACCTACGAGATCCTCTCGATCCGTAGGGAGAAAAATCTCTATGAGACCCTCACGGCTTACAGAGTTGAAAAGTCTTAGGCAGCAGATCTAAACCTGCGGCCTAAGCCATCTCTATTTCTTAAAAAGGTTGGGATACTCGTCCTAATCATCCGTCAATCATGGTTACTAAGGTGGCGTACTGATAATAAAAGAAAGAAAAGACGGAGAAATGACACAAGACATTACAAAAATGTGCATCTTTTATTCATAAATATTGATTGGGTACAGGATACATTGTGCTAAAGAATAAGAAATATATACATATACTTTACAAAGACAAATGATACAAGGGGAATTATTGGGAAGGAAGCTTCTTGAACAACTCTATCAATTGCTCGCGTACTTCCTTCCATGCCTTCTCCTGATCGACTGCCACTGCCAGTTTAACCTCTACTTGAGCCCGCTGCTGCGTGAGGGATGTAAGCTGTTCTCCAACAACCTGCTGAGCTGCTTCTTGGCCTCGGGCATCACGCTCAGCGGCATCAAGTTCCCGCTTCAGTGCTAGCCCACTGGATATACGCTTGAGGAGACCTTCAAAGACAGCTTTCACTTCAGCAGCATTCGTCCTAACTTCAGCACGAAGGCGAGCGGTCGCGTTTGAAGATTCCCAATGCGCCTTTAGCCGTAAAGCTGCCTCCTGCTCCAAATGGCGGAGATAAGAGGCGCTTTGCTCGAGCCAAGCTGTCAGTTGGGCGCTCGCGGCCAAAACCTCGGGAGAAGGGCGCGTCGACTCCAACCGATGCAGGCGGGCTTCGATCTCTCTGCAGTGGTTAACCCAAGATTCGACGACGCCTTCGTTGTGAAAGTTTACGAGCGCCGCCAACATCGGGTTAACCTCCACAGCGAAATCTACGGCGGAGGGGAGAGCGTCCACGTTAAGCTCTTCAATATACCCACTCAGCATCCCCAAACTCATCACGGCACCTTTTGAAGACGGATGTTTCAAGAAAGGGCCCGCTGGTGAGAGAATGCGAGACTCAAAGGGGATCGGAGCTGAAACAATAGCTGCAAAACGAAACATGGTTAAACAATGATTCGAAAAGATGTTAAAGGATCATATAAAAAGGGGGTGGAATATACTGTACCAGCGGCAACAGACGACAAAGCGGGAAGGGCCGGTGGCGTGGCAGTTCTTGCGTCCCCTCCTTCGATTTGTGGCACTGCAATAAGGAAGAGGAAAAGTCAGATACGATCCTATATTCCCTTAAAAGAGATCAAGACAGCACTTACCGGTACCACTAGAGGGAGAAGCGAGCTCGGATGGGAAGGAGAAGTGTGGGAGCAGCACTTGGTATAGATGATCGAAGAACACTCCTGAAAAGAGCATAGTGGTATAACATTAGTACATAAGCTACACGTTAAAAGATTAATGCACAAGTCGTAAATTCATACCTTCCAGCATCCGCGATGGCACGAGAGAAGGCCGAGGAACGACCACCGCCAAAGC
Source organism: Agapanthus africanus (assembly GCA_030015575.1). NCBI lineage: Eukaryota > Viridiplantae > Streptophyta > Magnoliopsida > Asparagales > Amaryllidaceae > Agapanthus > Agapanthus africanus. The sequence goes on along the minus strand of CM057347.1, from coordinate 406,284,510 downwards.
AGTAGTTGACGGTGTGCCTTCTGGCAATGGAGCATCGGCACTAGCCGCACCTGCGTTTAAAATAAAGACAAATTGGTTAAAAGAGATTGTGAGGTATATATAAACGAAGAGCATTGGTCATTCAAAAATTTACCCGACAAGCTGCCAGCAGAAACCGAGGCAGTCCCTTCCCCCACTGACGGAAGGCCACCGCCTGTAGCTTCATCACCCGACTCGAGGGGAACCGTTATTATGCTCGCAAGCTCTACAGGCGGCGGGGGACCATAGGCAGGGAGGGCTATGATAGGGACATTACCAGATTCCTGAGAAGGAGCGCCTAGCCCGTCTTCAGGAATCATGGCCGCCTCACCCGCTGCTCCCTCAGGATCGGCGGTCGCAGCTGCCTCGTCCATCGGCACCATGAGGTCCCCAGCCTCAAGCACCTCGCCCTCTACCGCCTTCGGCTCGGTTGAGACAATCATCTCATCTGCCGCCACTTCAGGGGCGACATCAATGACCCTCTCCGCGGCAGGTCCCTCAATCTCGGCTCCAGGCCCCATGACCCCGACAACGTTGCTCACTGTCGGTTCGGGTTCAGCAAGTACCGCTTCCTCCGCTCCCCTGGGTTCGACGGTCGTCTCCGCCTCCCCCTCAGTTGGACTTGGCCCTGCAAGATGAAATACGTATGAGCCAATAGCTTTACAATTCGTACAACAAGGTTCTGAAAGGAGTACTACCTGAAGCAGATTTATCATTGGCGCTCCGAACCGCGCGCGCCACTTGCCGACGAGCAGTAGACAGGGCAACAGGGGGCTCTTCGGAAGGAGTACTAGCGCGAGGAATAGTGCTAGGGCCCGCTCCCGTGGCCAAAGCAGCTTTCCGCGCCTTTGCTTCACGTCTCAACCGCTTCCGCTCCTCCCGAGCCGTTGAGACAGATGCCACTAGGGCGGCCTTAATTGAAGCATCCTCATCCGTATAGAGGGATGCCTCCAGATCTTTCAGAGCATCCCTCGTCGTTGCGTCAAGCTTAGGCTCTTACGGCAGCTTCGACGGAGCCGGGGCTTCGGTGGCAAGCTCGGGAAGGATCCCCGCATCAACTGATATAGCCCCTGTAAAGAAACAAAAGATGGTTAAATTGACCACCAGAAGAAATAACAAACTTTCCCTATAAAATAAAAAAAAGGGGAGGAAGCATACCAACACCTGCCAGGGCACGCCTCTCCTCCTCTTCCTGGAAGGTTTTCAGGGAGGCAGCAATGGCCTCTTCGGTAGAAACGCCTGTTGAAAAGGGAGCAAATATCAGTTAAAGGTAATGATAAAAAAATGCAATGAAATGACAAATGAAGTGTCTGATGATTACCGGACTCAGCGAGTTTGCTTAGCATCGCTTCGAGCCTAGCCGATTGCTCCGAAGCTGCAATGGCGGCAGCCAGATTGGTGTCCGCAGGATCTACCACGAAACCCTCATTGCTGCCGTATTCACATATGGCCTCGGCGGGAGAAGCCGCAGGCTTTAAGCTGAGGATCGCGTCGAGGGATAGGATGGACTTCTTCTTCTTCTGCCCGCCAGCTTTAGATCCACCCGGAGCAGCTTTGCGCTTGGCAGCCACTTTAGGGCGGCGGGTCCCGATCTCTGCTCCCGCGCCAGACCCTGGTGATACCACACTAACCGTCTTCATGGGAGCACGGGACGCTGACGGTGCATCCACCGTAGTAGGCAGTGGCAATCCACGCAGGGGGGCCAACACGCGTGGTCGGTCGGCTCCGGCCTCTTTTAGCGGAAGGACGACCGGGCGCCTTGGTTGCAAGGGAGCCTTACGATCACCGCCAGGAGGCGCACCCCTACGGTCAACCAGCAGGCGTTTCTCCATTAAAATGATTGGGCCCATAGCGTGCGCATACCAGGCCACATATGAGTTATGCGTCTTTGGGACACAGCTGGGTTCACTAATGAAGAAATAGGAACCCGTGTTAAGCCGTATAAAGTGATGCATCGCATTCTTTATCCCCTCTGGGCCAACCACGGGCGTTTCCAAGAAGGCTTCCATCGGGATCCCCTGGTTGTAGCTTGATTGCTGGGCAAATCGATGCGGATTATACCTCATAAACAAAGCCGTCTCATTCTGCCGAAACACTAGGTAGCCCGGCCGAATAGAGTAGAGATGGAGGATTTCCCGAGCCTTCAGTACAGAAGCCCTACCCTTAAACTCATCAAGTAGGGGCACCACCGACTTGGTAGTCTCCGAGCCTATGGTGATAACCTTATCCACGAAAGAAATCGTCGCTCCGACCAAATGTGGGCGCAGGAGGAGTCCCCTAGAATCCCGCAGGGATGCATACACAATTGAAGCCCCGACTAACCGTATGACTCTCGGGAGTCTGTACTTCTCAAAGAATGGAGGAGTCTTGTGGGCGCCAAACACCCCTCGCACGTGCATCTCCATCCAAGAAACGAAGTAATGCATCGGGAAGTTAGCAGGCTGTGCCCCAGGATCGTTGGAGTCCGCCGCTACGCTGAGTCCATGATAAAGGTAAGCTAACCCAGCAATTCCTACTGACAACTGCAGACCGGCCACCATCCGATGCGCCGGGTAAAAGACAGAGGGCCGCATGAAGCGCGGGTGCATAGGGAGCGCAAAATTGCATAACCACAAGCCCAAGAACCCAATAAAGAAGGTTTCCTCATCCATGCAGGGGACGGCGATTTCCGAGAAAGCGACGATGGCAGCATCGGGGAAATAGAAATCTCTCTAGTTATCCTCCGATATGGGTCGGCGATCCAAACCGAAACCAAAGGGGTCGTCAAGCTGAGCGAACTTCTCGCCCTGCTCTGATAAGAACTCCGGGCGGATAAAGCGAGCAATGAAAGCTGCGAAACTGACGCCCTTGTCTCCCGATTCCAAATGGAGTTCCTCATAGATCTCCAATACCTTCACCAAACCCGGATGCTGATGCTGAATGGCATTCTCCGGGGTTAAGTCAAATACCAGCTGCTTGGTGGCGAAGACATACTCGTCAGGAGGAAGCAACTCCTCGTAGTGCTCTCCCCTCATTGGCAAACCTGAAATTTCGGCAAATTCCTCCAAAGAGATAGAGACTTCCTTATCCGCCGTCAGGAAGGTATGGGTGGGGATATTCCATTGTTCAACGAAGGCCTTTATCCACCACGTTGGAGGAGAGGGGTACTCGAAGAGCGAGACGAAGACGGCCGAGTATAGACCAATCTTCGTTAGGTGGGTCCTCTTCGCCGATAGAATGTACCGGGCCCACTGCAAATATCCGGCGGGGGGTCGCGGGATCATTCCAATGTTATAAGCCTGTCCCCAAGGGCGTGCTTCGCCCTGATAGATCCGCCTCCCCAGGATATCTATCGCCGGCGGCGGCTGCATGGGGATGGCGCCGATTGCAGGCTGAAGGAGGTCATCAGAATTCCAATTCTTAACCTCCACGGCATACTTCACCGGGGGTTCGTCCGCATAAGGAATCGTAACAATGGGGTCAGAGGGCGCGGCGGAACTAAAACTGCGACGGCCTTGGATGATCTGGCTATACCACCTTCCCCACAGATGGAGCTTTTTGCACTCAGGATCGTGAGCTCTAATAAGAGCGAACACCACCCGATCCACTGGCGAATGGGGGAACCCTCCTTCCGAGCGAACGAAGGGAAAAGACAAGTCGTCAGACATGTTTTCTGTGGAAAGACAAAAAATATATATCATTAGTGGTCTAACGCTTGGCATTTTAAAAAAAAAAAAAATAATAATAATAAAAAATCTTGCTCCACACTGTGATGCAGTGGGTAGGGGACCAAAGGGGGACCCACAAAATCTGGATGATGTACATCATTTAATAAGACAATCCCATCATTAGATGGGACTGTCAATTCATAAAAAGTTCCCAGTAGGATACACCCATTGGTGGGGAAGTCCCTAGAGACAAAGAGAAAATCTCCTCTTTTAGAGCAAAGCTCTGTCACAGAGTGACATTTGTCAAACTCTGGTCTTAGAGGAACAAGATTCCTTAAAAGAGCATGGCTCTGTGGTAATAATCGAAAATCCATTAACACTTAGAAGAATTGAAGTTTTTGAATCTTGAAAAACCCATGAAAACTCATAAAAAAAAAAAATTCATCCAAGAGCAAAGCTCTGCTCATGGGTCAAAACCCATGAACAGGACCTCTGTAAATCTTGAGAGCAAGGCTCTGGTGAAGAAGCCCCAATGGGGTTTTCTTTAGATCAAAGATCCCAAGAGCAAGGCTCTGTTGAAGAAACCCCAAAATGGTGTTCTTTAGATCCAAGATCTACAAGAGCAAGGCTCTGTCAATTAAATTTAATTTGAATTTGAGTTAATCTGATCTTTTACCTAGAAATTCTAAGTTCTGAACATGAAAGTTCTTGAGAGAAATTGAGAGCAAGGCTCTGAAAATTTTTAAGCAAGAGCAAGGCTCTGAGAGTTAAAATTCTTGAAGATGATAAGAAAAATCACCAAGGACCAAGAGTCCTATTTATAGGCGTCTTCGCCCCTTCAACTGACCCCCCTTGATCCAACGGCTGGGGTCTTGCCACCGTTGCACTCACGTGCGCGCCACGTGAGCGCAACGGTGGGTGGGCATTTGTTCCCCCAATCTGAGCAAGGCTCATTTGAATTTTGAAAATTCAAATTTTCTGAAGCAACGCTTCGAATTCCGTGCGTTGCGCAATGCGCAAGCGGTCCACAGTGCAACAGCTGCGCAAGCGCTGTTGCGCAAGCGCACCGCTGCGCGACACGTGTCTGCGCAGCTGCGCAAGCGCTGTGGCGCAAGCGCACCGCTGCGCGACACGTGTCTTAGCAGTTGCGCAAGCGCTGTGGCGCAAGTGCACACCTGCGCAACACGTGTCTGCGCAGTTGCGCAAGCACAACTGCGCAAGTGCACCGCTGCGCTACATGTGTCACACGCTGGTGAGTTGCGCAGCAACCGAATGAAAATTTAATGAAATCTTTTCTGTTCTTTCCAAAACCAGAAGATTTTCTTCTGCCTTTGGATCAAAGATCCAGCGGTGGGAAAATTCCCAAAATCACTCAGAAAAGATCTTGTTAACAAATTCAACAAATTTATAAGCACTATAAATAGGACCCCAGACCTCATTTGATGATCATCAACATCAGAAAGAAAACAGAGAGAATTCTTGAAGAAACTTTGGAAGAACAAAAAAAAAAGGTAAAACCTTTTAAAAGAGAAAAATCTCTGAAGTATAGATCATTGATCTAAAAATCATTAATCTTCAATGAACAAATAAATAAAATAAAAATAAATAAATAAAAATAGTGCCTTGCACTTGTTATGAACCCTTGGTTCTGTGAAATCAGGGAAAACAGGAAGAAAAACTTGTTTTCCTTTGATCCAAATTTAGATCAAAAGTGATATGCACTTTTGTTCTTAAATCTGAAAAATTCTTGATGTTCTGCACAAATGCAACCCATTATTTAAAAGGGCCTGGCCCAAATCAAATTGCGAAATAATAAAGGGGCAGAGCCCTGTTTGGATTGATTTTCTAGTCGGGCAAAGCTCAAAATAAATAAAAAAATTCGGACTTAACGTGTCTGCGCAGTTGCGCAAGCACTGTTGCGCAAGTGCACAACCGCGCGACACGTGTCTGCGCAGTTGCGCAAGCACTGTTGCGCAAGCCTTCCACTGCGCGACACGTGTCACCTCCACGAGCGCTTGCGCTCTTTAATTGCGCAAAGCACCTGACAAGCCGTGTGAGGAACTGTCAGAGTATTAAATGCAATGCATTATTAAGGGGCAGAGCCCAATCAAAGGTCAAATGGACCAAATAGAAGTACTGCACATTATTTTAAAAAGGCAGAGCCTAATCAAAAAGTCTGAACAAACCAAAAATAATGCTATGCATTGTTTAAAGGGCAGAGCCCAATTGAGAGGTCCAATAGACCAAAAACAATGCTCTGTATTATTCTAAAAAGGGCAGAGCCCAGTCAATGGCCTGAAGTAATGTTATGCATTATTCTAAACAGGGGAAAAGCCCAAACAAAGGCCTAATAGGCCAAATGCAAACAAAATGTGAACATTTTCAACTGGACTTAGCCCAATTCTGGCCGTAAGTCCTTAAATTAAATTGACTGAGCACAGCTGCTCACCTAAATCAATTCACGACCGGTTCGAGGGTACATCTCCGAACTCCTTTGACATCCCTCGTTGTAATTCCTCAACGACGTCAAAGAGGTGACGGGTCCCAATGACCACACATCCAAATGGACTGCGGGGTCCTTAAACTCGTGGACCGAAACGTCCCTAAACTAATGACGGACCGAAACGTCCCTAAACTAACGATGGACCACTACGTCCTTAAACTGGTATCGGACCGAAACGTCCCTAAACTAACATTGGACCACTACGTCCCTAAACTGGAACAATAGAGCCAATTGCTCTTTTGCCGGATCTAAACGGTCCCGCCTAAGTTGATCTTAGCCCTAAATGCGGTTAATGTGTCCTTAGATATTCAAATAAACAATAAAACTCCAAATCAACTTTGGTTCAAGGGTACATCTCTGAACTCCTCTGGCGACTGTCGTTGTAATCCCTCAACGACGTCAGAGAGGTGACGAGTCCCAGCGGCCAGATAATTAAATTAATCACTACGTCAAGTCAAATCTCAGTCCAAAACAGGACTAACGTATCCTTGACGAACGTTTAAGTTGATCTTAGCCGCAACGCGACTAATGCATCCTTAAACGAAAAACACCAAACCCAAATCTAAGTAAATACGGATTTGGACTAATCCACGTCCTACGGGCGACGGCATTACTCAGTCTCCGTATACGATCCACGGGCAACCACAAAAAAAAATAAACACACACGACACGAAGTGAAATTCTGGAGAAGGAGAAAGTTGTTACCGCGATGCGGTAGCGTAATTAACTGCAGGGGCTTGCGCCTGCAGGGAAGAGCGTCCCCACAATCAAAAACCCCTCAAGCGAGGGGGAATCTGACGAAGTCTGCTATATCGGCCGCATCCGTCTAAACCTCCGATACACGGTGCCATAAGTCAACTTGGCATCTTCGGAGAGGTGGACGGATAAAACCAAATAGCATCTGCCCCGAATCTCAGCGTCAGGATAATCGCGGTCCTGTGCGCCGCCTTTCGGAGGGGAACAGCTATATTTTTTATTGCTGCCTCGGTGATAACAAAACCAGTGTTTATTTTTCTTCACCATTTTATCTTTTATTCATTTTTTTTACTTCCTTCATACTTTGGCTTTTAGACAAGAGCATTTCAAGGTATCCTCTACTATCCCGAGTTTCAAGACTTGTGTAAGTACGTATAGTAGGGTATCAACATTCAAATGTTTGGCTTTCAGAATAGGAACTATTTTTCAGACTTATTTTTTATCCTCAGATTAGTGACTTCTTTCATCTTACTAGCCCTTGGGACAACGGCTCATAACTACTTATTACTAGTTCGTTTAAGAAAACTTCTAATTTTCTTGGTTTTCTTAAACTATTCCTATCTTTTAAATATAATTTTTCATTTTCTACTCTTTTGTTATAAAAATTTTTTGTGCTTATATATAGTATAATGTAAAGTATCGCGTAAATAAGCACAAACCTCCCCCAAACCAGTTTACAGCAGTGTCCTCACTGATGTCATCTTTTAAATCTCAAAAACCTGTAGACTTGGCAGGAAAGGTTATTAACGGGGGCAACAAAAAATAATGACAGTGAAATCCTCCCTGTTTACCCCAATCAGAGCAAAACTCTGTTCAAATTCCAAGGTGGGAAACGAAGCAACGCTTCTGTTTCCCCCAATCAGAGCAAAGCTCTGCTTTGAAAATTAAAGTAAAAATTAAAAGTTAAAATAAATGAGGCAACGCTTCAGATTCCTTGCGCTGCGCGCAACGCGCCACGTGTCAAAATCAGACACGCCAGTGCAAGGAGCGCAGCGCCCAAGGCAGCGCGTCCAATCAGAGCAAGGTTCTATTTAAAACAAAAATTAAAGGAAGTAACGCTTCAGATGACTTGCGCTCTGTGCTGCGCGACACGTGGCAAGCGCTGGTACATCTGCGCCAAACAGAATTAAATTCCAGAAAGATCTTTCTGTTCTTATTAAAACAAGAAGATTGTCTTCTGTAAAATGGAAGCCCTTGGATCAAAGATCCAACGGTGGGGAAAATTCCCCAAATCACTCAGAGAAAGATCTCTTTAACAAACCTAACAAATTTATGGGCACTATATAAAGACCCCTAGACCCCAACTCAAAGGAGGAAGATCATCATTGAGAACTCTGAAGAATTGAAGAGAATTCCTCAATAACAAAAAAGGTAAAAACCTTTAAAAAAAAGAGAAAATTCTCTTAAAAACAGATCATTATCTGAGAAGGAGATCAATGATCTTCAATAAAAAGAAAAAAAGAATAATAATAGTGCTTTGCACTTTCTTATGAACCATTGGTTCTTTAAAAACACGAAAAACTTGTTTTCTTTGATTTAAAATCAATCAAAAGATAAAAACAGTGCTTTGTACTTGAAAAATTGCGCTGTTGCGCTCCTGTGTTGGCGCAAGCCACCAGGGAGCGCCACGTGTCAGCAGCGCAACAGCGCAGCGCACTGACACAGCGCACTGACGCAGCGCACTGCGCTGTTGCGTTTGCGCTCATCAGAACGTGACACATGTCACCACCATATGAGCTTGCGCTTATTATTTGGCGCAAAGCGCCTGACAAGCCACGTGGGGCACTGTCAGAGTATTTAATGCTCTGCATTATCAAAAAAAAAGGGGCAGAGCCCAAACAAAATAGATGCTCGCATCATTTATAAAAGGGCAGAGCCCAACCAAAACAAAAATAATGCAGTGTATTACTAAAAAGGGGCCAAGCCCTAGCACAGGTCTAATAGGCCAAAGACAAAAGAATATTGAAACTGGACTTAGCCCAATCATGGCCGTAAGTCCTCAAATTAAATTGACTGAGCACAGCTGCTCTCTTAAATCAATTTACATCCGGTTCGAGGGTACATCTCCGAACTCCTCTGACCCATATCGTTGTAATCCTTCAACGACGTCAGAGAGGTGACGGGTCCCGACGACCACACACCCATACGGACTGCGGGGTCCTTAAACTCATGGACTAAAACGTCTTTAAACTAATGATGGACCACCACGTCCCTAAACTGGAACAGGGACCACCACGTCTCTAAAAAGGCAATGGACCGCGATATCCTTAAACTACTTATGGACCGCTACAGTAGAGCCCCCTTAAATGCTCTTCTGTCGGAGCTAAATGAGCCCGTTTAAGTTGATCTTAGCCTCAAATACGGCTAACGTATTCTTAAACATTCAAATAGACTTCATATCCCCTAATCAACTTTGGTCTAAGGGTACATCTCTGAACTCCTCTGACACCTATCGTTGTAATCCTTCAATGACGTCAGAAAGGTGACGGGTCCCGACAGCCATACATTAAATGGATCACCACGTTAAGTTGATCTTAGTCTTAAACAGGACTAACGTATCCTTAACGAACGTTTAAGTTGATCTTAGCCTCAATATGGCTAATGAATCCTTAAACTAAAACACCAAACCCAAATCTAAGTAAATACGGATTTGGACTAATCCACGTCCTACGGGCGACGGCATAACCTAGTCTCCGTATACAATCCACGGGCAACCACAAACAAAACAAACACCCACGACACGAAGTGAAATTCTAGAGAAGGAGAAAGTTGTTACCGCGATACGGTAGCGTAACTAACTGCAGGGGCTTGCGCCTGCAGGGAAGAGCGTCCCCACAATCAAAAACCCCTCAAGCGAGGGGGAATCTGATGAAGTCTGCACATCGGCCGCATCCGTCCAAACCTCCGATGCACGGTGCCATAAATCAACTTGGTATCTTCGGAGAGGTGGACGGATAAAACCAAATAGTATCTGCCCCGAATCTCAGCGTCAGGACTTCGCAGTCTTGTGCGCCGTTCAGGACTTCGCAGTCTTGTGCGCCGTCTTTCGGAGGGGAACAGATTCTGGCACGCCCGGTGGGACCTTTACCTCTTTCCACTCCACACTTTATGTGTTGTCTTCGCGAACGAATCGCGGTTTGTTAACGGTTGCCTTTGGATTTTCAAGTTACTAAGATTTGGTCTTTTGTCTGGCGCAGAACTCAAGCATACATGGCCTTTAACTGCACCAACTGCTCGAAGTGCCACTGCAACGGACGCTCCACCTCACCTAGAGGTGTAGCATATGGCCCCAAGCGGCTTCCTTCCTCGCTCTGCCGGTAGAACAGGTGGCCCAAGCCACCACCGGCCTGTTTTTCGGGACCATGATCCCGCCTTCAAGCTTCTCTATGCCAATACCTGCACCGAAAGTGAACAAGAAGTCGGTCTTCGACCGGCTCACTGCTACGAAGGCCCCTATCAACGGGTCGTCCATTACCAAACCAACAGCCTCTGTCTTTGCTAGGCTGGATCAAAACTCTGAGGGGCCCACCAAGAAGCCTGTGAATCCCAAGGTGGTTGTCCCAAGAAAAGCAATACCCGCTGCTCCAGAAGTCGTCAAGGTGGCTTCCCCTGTCAAAGAGTCAGTCTTTTCAAGACTGACTATTCCTGCTCCTGCCCCTTCTCGAGGATCTGTCTTCGACAGGTTGAATATCATCCCTCAAAGGACAACCTCAGTCTTTGAGAGGTTAACACCAGCGGCGCCTCATTCAGACAGGGGGCAAAAAGAGGCTGTCTCTATCTCCGAGCCAGTCCCAACGGCTCGTCATGCTCGACGTCGCCATTGGCGACGAGTGAGGAAGGCAACGGGCAACTCCCCCTCAGGGCTAACTCCACCGGCTCCAGAGGTGGAGGTCAACGCTGCTGTTCCAACTAGGAACAGCTTTGAGCTGCTGAGGAGGGTACGTAAGAACTCTCCAACCGCTACATTAAAAAGATCTCCTCTGCCCGTGGAGAGAGTTCCGGAAACACGGCAAGAACAGCTCCCTCAACGGCTGTCCTAAAAAATATACAAGGTTTGGCGGAGGGTTCAAGACTCCGGGATTGACCCAGGTTGTTCTCGTCAACAGAAGAAGGCGAAGGTGCAAAAAGAAAAGGACCGTCCTATTAAACAGCAGAGGACAACAATCACCAGGGTGCCTACTGCAATGGCCCTCTCCACTTCAACGGCCCACAAAAGAAGAAGGCCGGAGAAAACCCTTGCGCCCGCGGCAAATGCCAAAGGTGGTGAGCCTAAATGCTCTAAGTCCGGGGGCATGATAATTCATACAGTTTATATGGCATCGGGAAAAGAGGATAGCCGCGCATCCACGGGTCATAGACCGCTTACACAGTCAGTGACCAAGGCTCAGGAGAAACAGCAAAAGCTCTAGGAGATGATGATCGCTATGGCCGCACTCACTGGGCCAAAAGAAACCCCTGAGACCTCCTCGGATGAACGTCAGGAACAAGAAACTGACGCCGAATTCCTTCGTCGCATACTGGAGAAGAAGGATAAAGAAGCTGCAGAACAAGCAGCCAGCATAAAGAAAATGGCCCTCCTGTTCCAGGACATGGTGGGTATGATGATTCAACAAGATCCACCAGCTGAAGATCCCCCGATCATCCTTGAAGATGATAGGGGAGAAACGTCGAATCCTCCTCCGGCTCTGTCAACAGCCAAGGAGGAGGCAATCTCCAAAGCTGACCTGGACGAATATATAGCCCAACAGATACGGGTTCATCATGCGACTGAAGCAGTCGGTCAGGTCGTAAAAACGGGGCGACCGTACCCGGGATGGTATGACCAAATCAGTTACCCGCCGGGATATACGATCCCTAAGTTCCACGTATATAAAGGGACAGGGAATCTGCATCAGCATGTCGCTCAATTCAGGGCCTTATGCGGAATACTGGCGGTGATGATAAATTGTTGTTTCGCCAGTTCGTTGGTAGCTTATCGGATACAGCATTCGAGTGGTATTCCGAGCTCCCGAACGACTCTGTCAAAATATTTGCGGAGATGGAGCTACTATTTACACAAAGATTCACGAGTGCTAGTAAACACACCCCGATAACAACACTGATAAATGCCAGGATAAGGCCCGGCGATACGTGGGTCCAATACGCAACACGATGGCGGAACCTATTGTCGAAATGCGAACAACGCATAGAAGAGGCTCCTGCAGTAGACATGTTTGTAGGTACCCTTGATCCGCAAACGACCATCTCGCAATTCATGATGTTCTTCAGGCCGACCACCTTCCAGGCCTTGATCGACAAGTTAGCCCAAATGGACCAGATGGGCCATGGACCTTCTCCTCCAAAACCAGATTCTCGAAATGAGAAAGGAAAAAGGAAAGCGATCATCGTTGCCAATGCTCAACAACAGCCGAGCAACTCAAAGCCGGTCGTTCTCCAAAACGACGTGCGTCCACGCCCATCCTTTGAAGAGAGACTAGGACGTCCTTACTATTTTCCTCAGAATAAGACAAGAAGACTGTTTGAGCTGGCAGTGCGCAACAGACTCATCAATCTTCCAAGTCCAAAACGTCTGTTGCAGCCAGGCGATCCCAATAATCCCAATTATTGCCCTTACCACCAAACGGTAAGTCACCCGATCGAGGATTGTTTCATCTTCAAGGGATGGATCGAGGATCAATACCTACAAGATAAGTTTGTGCTGTCTGAAAAATGGAAGGTAAACCCACCACGGCCGCATACTCCAAAGAAAACGGACACAATAGGGGCAGCTTGTTCTTTCGTCGAGGATGAAAACGATGGAGAAAATTCATCAGATGAATCCAAAGACTGCGTAGCGACTTGTCATGTGATTTCTCATTCACTGACGGATGATGAAGAGGCTCCTTGCGCTGAGAAACCAAGGGCGAACCCTAAGTCGGAGATTCTACGGCCATCAGACGAGTTGATCGATGTCTTCCTAAATGAAATTCGTCTGAAAGCAAAAGCCAATCAAGAGCGTGAGATGGCTATACTGGAAAGAGCCAAGGCATTCCCGTCAAATCAAAAGCCATCCACTGCGGATAAAAACAAATTCAAGACGAGGAAAAGGTTCGCCAAAGCTCTATCAGTAGAAATGAAGCTACCGCCCTCTGAAAAAAATACTCTCGCTGAGGTAGAGATGCACCATAACTTCTGCTTATATCATCAGAAGATCATACATCCTACCGAAGACTGCGACTCCTTTAAGTGTTGGTGGCAAGAATATGTCGCTCAAAAGCAACACTTCAACAGGACAAAGTGTGAAGCTCATAGACATCAGAAAAATGCGATAGATGAGCGCAAAAGAGCCGCCGCCGACTGTCATATAGCCGACTCCAAAGGATCGCAAATTATCATCTTTGGAAGCGACTCTGACGAAGAAGCTGCCATCAACCCTCTCCTCAAGGAATCCATTTCAAAGATGAAAGAATTGAGAAGTTGCGAGGACGTTCAACCATGCAATCGCACGCTACTCGAAAAAAATCTCGGCCCCGCAAACAAAGGATCGAGCAAAAAGGATAAAGGAAAGGGAAAAACAGCCCTCGTAGCCAATACTCAACAGCAATCGAGTGGCCCTAGACCAGTTGTTTGCCGAAACAACAAGCGGCAACCCTTCCAAGAAAAGTTGAAACATCCTTACTCGTTTCCGCAAGATAAAACAAGGGGACTGTTCGAGCTGGCAGTACGCGACAGACTCATCAGTCTGCCGAGTCCAAAAAGTCCGTTGTGGCCAGACGATGTTAATAATCCTAATTATTGCCCTTATCACCAAACAGTGGGTCACCTGATCGAGAATTGCTACGTCTTCAAAAACTGGGTTGAAAACCAATACCAACAGGGCAAGTTCGCGTTGTCTGAAAGCTGGAAGGTGAGCCCGCCACAACCGCACGCTCCGAGAAAGATGGATACGCCGGGGGCATCATGCTCAGTCATATAGAAAGCCCCATAGACCGAAAAGTCAGTAAACTAGAGATTCGCCTCAAATACGGCGATGGTGGACCGAAACGTCCCTAAACTAACAGTGGACCGAAACGTCCTTAAACTAACGACGGACCGAAACGTCCTTAAACTAACGGCGGACCGAAACGTCCTTAAACTAATGATGGACCGCAATGTCCTAAAACTTGCAAAGGACCGAAATGTCCTTAAACTACTACCGCAGCATCCTTAGGCTGACGAGATGAATAAAAGAAAAGAGGAATAAAAAAAATAATAATAATAAAAAATAATAATAAAATAAACGGTATGTCCATAAGCAAAATGGGCACGGATGAAAACCCGAAAGGGCTCCGTGAGTAAAAACCGCAGGGCTACCGGCGAGTGTTCGTGAAAACCCGAAAGGGCACGACCTCGTAAAAAAAAAGAATTAAAAGAATTAAAAAAAACCGGTACGTCCATGAGCAAAATGGGCACGGATGAAAACCCGAAAGGGCTCCATGAGTAAAAACAGCAGGGCTACCGGCGAGTGTTTGTGAAAACCCGAAAGGGCGCAACCTCGTTAAAGGACACTTATAAGGTCCTCTCGACCTTGTAAGGAGAAACTACCTGCGTGAGATCCTTACGACTCATAAGGGAGCAACATACTTAGGGATCCCCACGATACCTAAGGAGAAAATACACTTGCGAGATCCTCACGACTCGTAAGGAGAATTCTCTTATGGGACCCTCACGACTCATAAGATTTGAAAGTCTTAAGTTACAGAAAGCTAAACCTGTGCTTAAGCAAACCCCCCACAATCTTTGAATGTTGCCCTATGTAGGGTGTTTTTCGTCACCCCATTGAGATGGGAATACGCGCGCGCTTGTCAGGCGTACTACAGATTCCCCCTGCCTAGGGTAGGCCGGGGTTTATTGATTGTGGGGATCCGAATCTCCGGCAGCCGCGGACTAGCTGCCGTTAATTACCCCTCGCCTTTGGGGCGAGGGAACCTCAGATTAACGGGTTAAACTGGTCATGCGAACTCAATGTGCAGTGTACGTGTGTTGTGTTTTGAAAAGGGGGGTTTGGATATATCGGGGGCCACGCAGAGTTTTTAAGGGACAGTGTCGTGGAGCACGTGTGTGTGCAAATATGTATACATATGTATATATATATGTATATATGTATATATATAAAAGAAAGAAAGGGGAAAAGGCATCCAAAGGATGTGTGGGGGCAGCACCTTGGGCGCTGTGCGCTCAGGCGCTAGAGTGCCACGTGTCGGCACGTGGGCGGTCTGCGCTTGAGCGCAAGCACGCCACGTGTCGGCACGTAGGCGCTTTGCGCTTGAGCGCCTGCGCTGGAGCGCAAGCGCGTCACGTGTCGGCACGGGGGAGATTTGCACTCGAGCGCCTACGCTGGAGCGCCAGAGCGCCACGTGTCGGCACGGGGGAGACTTGCGCTCGAGCGCTTGCGCTAGGGCGCAAGCGCGCCACGTGTCGGCACCGGGGCGACTTGCGCTCACGCGCTTGCACTTGAACGCAAGCGAGCCATGTGTCGGCACGTGGGCGACTTGCGCTCGGGCTCTTGCGCTTGAGCGCAAGCGCGCCACGTGTCGGCACGCGGGCGCTCTGCGCTTAAGCGCCGGCGAGAAAAAGTGGCTTTTAGCCTAAGAAACAGAAGCTATGCTTCAGAAAGGAAATATTTGTTATATATATATGTATGGAGTTAAACTCCTGGGATGTTTTGAAGCTGATGAAGGGGGTTTTTCTTCTTCCTTCTGTTGTTTGGCCGGATCTTGAAGATCAAGAAGTAGGAGATTTTAAAAAACACTCCTTTTTGAGATCTGATGGGAGATCTGAGTTCCCCTTTGTGGGTTTTGTGGTGGAAAACTACTTAGTTTTGGAAAAGAAAGAGTAAAACTCTTGATTTAATTCAAAAGAATTGAGAAGGTTTAGAACCTTGGAGAAGGAGCAGGAGGCACAAAGAACCCTAGTTTTTGGGGGAATGAAAAAGTGTTCTTTTTTTATTCATCATGTTGCCTTTTATACGCTTACATATTTACATATAGCCCCTAGGGCTTTACAAAAATGGCATTTTAGCCATCCCATGGCTCATGTGCCATTTCATTTTTGCACATAAGCCACGGGCTTACAAAATATTGGCTTTATGCCCATTTTGCATACATTCATGTATAAAAAATTACATAAAAATTATTTATTACATGATTTTTTTGTTGGCATGGGGAGGCTGGCCGCGGGCTTGACTTGGGCATGGGCCCGCTTGACCTGGGCTTGGGTCCACCTAGCTTGGGGGTTGACCTTGACTTTGACTCGGTCAACCGGGGTGTAAATTTTTACCCCAACAAAGTGCCCCCCATCAATAAATGCACACCGCACATTTGAGTTGTGTGCATGAAATTGATGGATCTTGAAGTTGGACTTCGAGGTAGAACATCATTCCAGGGGCGGAGTATCATCCCGGGGAGCATGATTTTCGGGGATCGGAGCATCATTCTGATTCACAGAGCATAATTCCAGATATCGGAGCATCGTTCTGAAGGGGGATCATAATTCCACGGTTCAGAGCATCGTTCCGAAGGGCGGAGCATAATTCCAGAGATCGGAGCATCTTTCCGATTCGCGGAGCATAATTCCATATATCGGAGCATCGTTCCGAAGGGGGGAGCATAATTCCAGGGTTCGGAGCATCGTTCCGAAGGGCGGAGCATAATTCCAATGATCGGAGCATGATTCCAGGATTCGGAGCCTCATTCCGAAGGGTGGAGCATAATTCCAGAGATCGGAGTATCGTTCCGATGGGCGGAGCATAATTCCAGATATCGGAGCATCGTTCCGAAGGGGGGATCATAATTCCAGGGTTCGGAGCATCGTTCCGAAGGGCGGGCATAATTCCAGAGATCGGAGCATCTTTCCGATTCGCGGAGCATAATTCCATATATCGGAGCATCGTTCCGAAGGGGGAGCATAATTCCAGGGTTCAGAGCATCGTTCCGAAGGGCGGAGCATAATTCCAGAGATTGGAGAATCATTCCAATGATCGGAGCAAGATTCCAGGATTCGGAGCATCCTTCCGAAGGGCGGAGCATAATTCCATAGATCGGAGTATCGTTCCGATGGGCGGAGCATAATTCCAGAGATCGGAGCATCATTCCGATGATCGGAGCATAATTCCAGGGGATCGGAGCATCATTCCGATGAGCGGAGCATGATTCCAGGGTTCGGAGCATCATTCCGAAGAGTGGAGCATAATTCCAGGATTCGGAGCATCATTCCGAAGCGCGGCAGATATTCTAACCGAAGCATAATTTCGATGCAAAGGTTGATTCCCAGGCGAAGCATAATTCCGATGGGGAAGGCATATACTCCGAGGCGAAGCATGATTTTGACACGGGGTACATTCTGAGACGGAGCATGATTCCGGTGCAGAGCTTGTTGGTTGACTTGATCCCGAGGCGAAACGTAATTTCGACTGGGAAGGCAGGTACACCGAGGCGAAGCATCATTTCGACACGGGGTGCATTCTGAGACGAAGCATAATTCCGACGCAGAGCTTATTGGTTGACTTGATTCCGAGGCGGAGCATAATTCCGGCAGGGAAGGTAAATATTCCGAGGCGAAACATGATTTCGACACAGAGTGCATTTTGGGACGGAGCATGATTCCGCCGTAGAGTTTGTTGGTTTGATTTGATTTGGGTTGACATCAGCATCGCTACACTGGAATATGGTACCAGGAGCGAATCATCATTTGTCATGAGAGAATTTGGGAATAGTTTTTTTTTTGTTTAGCATCAGCATCGCTACACTGGAATATGGTGCCAGGAGCGAATCATCATTTGCGTTTGCTTATTAGGAAACGATGGCTCAGGAGACAGGTTTTAGGTCCCTATCGCCTAAGACTTTTCAATTTTGTAAGCCGTAAGGGTCTCACAAAGCATTTTCTCCCTACGGGTCGTAAGGATCCCGTAGGGGTATTTTCTCCTTGGGAGTCGTGGGGACTCCCAAGTGTGTTGCTCCTTTGTGAGTCGTAAGGATCTCACGCGGGAATTTTCTCCTCACAAAGTCGAGAGGACCTTGTGAGTGCATTTCATCTCTTTCTCACGAGTTTGCGCCCTTTCGGGTTTTCACAAACTTGCCGGCAGTCCTGCCGTTTTTACTCACGGAGCCCTTTCGGGTTTTCATCCGTGCCCATTTTGCTTGTGGACATACCATTTTATTTATTTTATTTTATTTTATTTTTCTATTATTTTTTTTAAGACTTTGAATGCGGTCTCACCAGTAGGACTTGGGAGAGGTTGGGATCGTTTTACGCCCGTGGATTGTATACGGTTTTGCAGGATGTATGATCCAGACCGTAGGGCCGGAAAAAATTTTGGGACTTTGTTGGCGTCTGCATCGCTGCACTGGAATATAGTACCAGGAGCGACTCATCATTCGCCGTTGGGGTATGGGATTTGGAATTTGGTTGGCGTCTGCATCGCTACACTGTAATATGGTACCAGGAGCGACTCATCATTTGCCATTTAGGGATTGGAATTTGGAATTTGGTTGGCGTCTGCATCACTGCACTGGAATATGGTACCAGGAGCGACTCATCATTCGCCCTTTAAGGATTGGAATTTGGAATTTGGTTGGCGTCTGCATCGCTGCACTGGAATATAGTACAAGGAGCGACTCATCATTCGCCACTTGGGGATTGGGGAGCGATGTCTTAGGAGACAGGTTTAGATCCCTATCGCCTAAGGCTTTTCAATTTTATGGGCCGTTAGGGTCCCATAAAAGCATTTTCTCCCTACGGGTCGTAAGGATCCCGTAGGTGTATTTTCTCCTTAGGAGTCGTGAGGACTCCTAAGTGTGTTTTTCCTTCGTGAGTCGTAAGGATCCCACAAAGGTTTGTTCTCCTCATGTATCGTGAGGACACATGAGTGGGTCTTCTCAATGGAGCATAATTCAACAAGCGGAGACCAGCCGCGTAACTGGTGATTGCGGTGGGGTATGGGTATGTTGAGAATTATTAGAGCCCGTGGATTGTATACGGCAGTCAATTTGGGGACTGGCCGTAGGGCTGGAAGAACTTTGAGAAATTGGATTTTGGTTGGCATCTGCATCGCTGCACTGGAATATAGTACCAGGAGCGACCCATCATTCGCCGTTTTTTTTTGTTTTTGTTTTACCGCGATTGCTCTATCATTTCAGCTTTTCTTGTCGCGAAGATCGCGATTGCCCTATCATTTCGGCTTTTATTCACGGTTGCCCCATCATTTCGGCTTTATTTTCATCTTTATTTTACTCGCTGATTTTTATTGCGAGTTGTCCCATCATTTCGGCTTTTCTTTATTTTTCTTTTATTTACACATTTTTTATTTACACATATATATTTTTTATTTACATTCCCAGTTTAACGACTTAGAGGTCGGCTGTTCCCAGTTTAATGACGTGGTGGTCGATTGTTTTCAGAGAAAGGCAGATGTCTGAGAGAATCAGTTTCACGAAGAACTTCGGTCTCCGTTTGTATGAAATTGGCGGTCGCGTCTTGACTGTTTACTAACACGCCTTTGGACAGTTCTATCTCTCCTGCCTTATATTGCTTTTCGACCCAATCTTTGAAGACGAAGCAGTCCTCAATGGCATGGCCTATCACTCTGTGATAGGGGCAGTATTTGGGGTCGTCGGTCCTATTCGCTTCCTGCGGTCTTTTTGATTCTGGCGGTTGTAGACCGTTCTTCAGGGCGTCTTTGAATATTTTACGGATTTTGTCCCTTCTGAAAGAATAGACCTTATCCAGCTTCTCTTTCAGTGGAGATTCTCCTCCCTCTCCGAACACTGGCTTCCGAGGCTGGTTGGCGCTAGGCCCGCTCATCCCTTGCTTATTTCGGTTAGCCGAAGTGTTGAAAGATTCAGAATCATTGGAGTTTCCGCCTTTGCGATTATCGTCCTTTCGGTTTCTCCCGGACCTATTGTTATTTTGGGAATCCGAGGAGGACTCCTGTTTTGAGCGCTCCAGCATCTGAACTTTCCTGGTCAGCTCTTGGAATGTTTTGAGACCCACGGTGCATAGAAATGGGGCCATCCAATTGTTGAGATTTCCGACGAGGAGACTGACAGATTGGTCCTGCTCTATCGGCGGTTCGCATTTGATGGAGAGATTGTGCCATCGGGTTATAAAATCCGTGCTGCTTTCGTTGTTCTTGGGCTTGGTCCTTACGAGCTCGGCAATGGTGATCTTATCGCTGACGCTCATGAATCTTTGTCGAAACAAAGACTCCATTTGGATGAAAGTAGTAACGGAGCCATCCGGTAGGCTCGCATACCAGTCGAAAGCAACATCGGTCAAGCTATTAACGAACTGGCGGAGGAGAAGCGCATCATTGCCCCCAGTATTCCCGCATGAGGCTTTGAAGTGGGCGATGTGCTGATTCGCATTTCCCGTTCCATCGAATCTTCCGAATTTGGGGATGACATAGCCGCTAGGAAATTCTACCAGATCATACTGAGCAGGATATGGTCTCCCACTACTGCTGATATCTTTTTGCGCTTCGGCTTCGGCTACCAAGGTTTTGACTTTGTTGGCAACCAAATCCATGATTTGATCTTGAGTTAGCGGGCTACTGTCATCGGTAGCCAAGAGATTTGCTGAGATAGGATGCGACAAATTTTCATGCGGTCCGCCCACTTTTGGATTTGAGGGAACGGGCGTCGGCTGTCTCGGGACACCATTTCCCGGTTCATGAGCTGAGCCCTATGCTTGATTGGGCGGCTGAGAGGAAAGTTGGGCCGTAAGCCGTAAGACGACATTTGTCAAGTCGTCGATCTTTGAGTAGAGCTTGGCCATCTCCTTATCTTTGCTTCTGAGCTGTTTTCGGAGCTCTTGGAGAAGTTGCGGCTCTGCGGTCTTAGGACGGAAAGTTGGCTCATCTTCGCTTTCCGAGCCTGACTCCTCATGAATTGAGGGCTCTCTCTGCCTATCAGCCTCATCGAGAGGGTTTTCATTATCCAGCGGAGGCGGGTGTTCTTGGGAAGTGGCAACTACATTCAAGCCAGATTGGATTTGAGATGTGGTGGCCCCGTCCTTGCTCTTGCTGCGTATGCCCACCACATAGACAGTGTGGACAACACATTCAGCCATCCCCTCATCTTTGGCGGGGTAACCCTGTTCTTCGAACCTCATGAGGTTTAGCCTGGCAGTAGCCCTAGCCCTTTTGTTGGCTCTATATCTGAGCCTTTTCTCCCTCAGCTTCTCGATTTTGAAGGCTTGGCGGGCATCTGCTACCCAGGAAGCCATTGTGAGTTGATCAGAGGGGAGCTTAGAGAAGACACCCAATCGAGCAGTGGTCAAGGGCACCGCTGGAGCTTGCTCGGGATGCGTTGTAGCTTTATTGGTGTTGATGGCCTTGCCCCCAGCTGGAGCCAAGGAAATTCGTTCAGACACCGACTTGCGTTTGGGTTGGGGCGCCCTTGAGATCACCACATTTGGTCTCCTGCCTTTCGAGACCGGTTTGTCTGCCACCGGGGCTTGAGGAGCTGGGATGGCGCCAACTGGCATGAACACAATAGAGCCGAATGGTAGCAGCGGCTCCTCCCATTGTCGCCCGAGACTGGCCGGAAGGACCGTCCTAGAGTCTATCCTCATCGTGTAGGAGACGGGAGATGAGTTCATCATCGAAGACATCGTCGGAAGGTGATTGCTTGAAAATCTGCATGAAAAAGCATTATTTTTAGTATAAATACAGGTATGTATATTTATTGAGTTCGCATGAACGCTTAACCCGAAATATGGGAGGAGAGATTGGTTCCGCCGGGCGTGCCAGAATCTGTAGGGTGTTTTTCATCACCCCATTGAGATGGGAATACGCGCGCGCTTGTCAGGCGTACTACAGATCCCCCCTGCCTAGGGTAGGCCGGGGTTTATTGATTGTGGGGATCCAAATCTCCGGCAGCCGCGGACTAAGCTGCCGTTAATTACTCCTTGCCTTTGGGGCGAGAGAACCTCCGATTAACGGGTTAAACTGGTTATGCGAACTCAATGTGCAGTGTACGTGTGTTGTGTTTTGAAAAGGGGGGTTTGGATATATCGGGGGCCACGCAGAGTTTTTAAGGGACAGTGTCGTGGAGCACGTGTGTGTGCAAATATGTATACATATGTATATATATATATATGTATATATGTATATATATAAAAGAAAGAAAGGGGAAAAGGCATCCAAAGGATGTGTGGGGGCAGCACCTTGGGCGCTGTGCGCCTAGATGCTGTGCGCTCAGGCGCTAGAGTGCCACGTGTCGGCACGTGGGCGCTCTGCGCTTGAGCACTGGGCGCTTGAGCGCAAGCGCGCCTCGTGTCGGCACATAGGCGCTTTGCGCTTGAGCGCCAGCGCGCCACGTGTCGGCACGGGGGAGACTTGCGCTCGAGCGCCTGGGCTTGAGCGCAAGAGCGCCACGTGTCGGCATGGGGGAGACTTGCGCTCGCCACGTGTCGGCACCAGAGCGACTTGCGCTCGCGCGCTTGCGCTTGAACACAAGCGAGCCACGTGTCGGCACGTGGGCGACTTGCGCTCGGGCTCTTGCGCTTGAGCGCAAGCGCGCCACGTGTCGGCACGCGGGCGCTCTGCGCTTAAGCGCCGGCGAGAAAAAGTGGCTTTTAGCCTAAGAAACAGAAGCTATGCTTCAGAAAGGAAATATTTGTTATGTATATATGTATGGAGTTAAACTCCTGGGATGTTTTGAAGCTGATGAAGGGGGTTCTTCTTCTTCCTTCTGTTGTTTGGCCGGATCTTGAAGATCAAGAAGTAGGAGATTTTAAAAAACACTCCTTTTTGAGATCTGATGGGAGATCTGAGTTCCCCATTGTGGGTTTTGTGGTGGAAAACTACTTAGTTTTGGAAAAGAAAGAGTAAAACTCTTGATTTAATTCAAAAGAATTGAGAAGGTTTAGAACCTTGGAGAAGGAGCAGGGGGCACAAAGAACCCTAGTTTTTGGGGGAATGAAAAAGTATTCTTTTTTTATTCATCATGTTGCCTTTTATACGCTTACATATTTATATATAGCCCCTTGGGCTTTACAAAAATGGCATTTTAGCCATCCCATGGCTCATGTGCCATTTCATTTTTGCACATAAGCCACGGGCTTACAAAATATTGGCTTTATGCCTATTTTGCATACATTCATGTATAAAAAATTACATAAAAATTATTTATTACATGATTTTGTTGTTGGCATGGGGAGGCTGGCCGCGGGCTTGACTTGGGCATGGGCCCGCTTGACCTGGGCTTAGGTCCACCTAGCTTGGGGGTTGACCTTGACTTTGACTCGGTCAACCGGGGTGTAAATTTTTACCCCAACACCCTACAAGCGGCTCAGTACTGACCCTTGTATACAATCCACGGGCACGAATAAACATTTCCCTAACCAAGTCCCATCCGTGACTGGGGATATGTTCGCATGATGAACAACCCTTGTAAGTCCTCTCGATTTATAAGGAGAAAACCCTTTTGTAGGATCCTTACGACTTACAGAGGAACATACACTTAGGAATCCTCACGATTCCTAAGGAGAAAATACACCTACAAGATCCTCACGACTTGTAGGGAAAAATACCTTTGTGAGACCCTTACGGCTCATGAAGTCAAAAGCCATAGTCGACAGAATCCTAACCCTGTTTACTAAGCCAACTTTGTTCAACATTGACAAAGGCAAATGATGATTCTCTCCTGGCAATATTCCAGTTGTAGCGATGCTGATGCCTAAAACGGTATCAAATTCTAAGTCTCTTCATGGCAAATGATGTTCGCTCCTGGCAATATCCCAGTTGTAGCGATGCTGATGCTTAAAACGGTATCAAATTCCAAGTCCCTTCATGGCAAATGATGTTTCGCTCCTGGAAATATTCCAGTTGTAGCGATGCTGATGCTGAGATTGGCGTCAGATTCCAAGTTCCACACTCGCGATAAAAAATCAGCGAGCCACACACGCATACGAAATAGCTGAAATGATGGGGCAACTTGCAATAAAAAGCAGCAAGTAAAAATGTATGCATGCAAAATAGCCGAAATGATTGGGCAACTCGCGATAAAAAGCAGCGAGTAAAAATAAAATAAATAGCCGAAATGATTGGGCACCGCGAAAAATAGCCGAAATGATTGGGCAATCGCGACCTTCGCGATATAAAAGCTGAAATGATAGAGCATCGCGGAAATAAAATAAAAAAAATAATGAATGAATGAAACTTTGGCCCTACAAGCGATAGCACAGCAATCCCTGTATACAATCCAGGGGCACAAACAAAGAAGGAGGCACCCTTTCCCTCCCAATGCTCCATCAGAAAACGGAGCCAAATCTTAACGACAATATCTACGGCCTAAGAATCAACAAATGGCGCTCCTTCGCAGTCCATCAAGATGCAGATACAACGCCAACAAAAGACTTCACTGTCGAAACAAAGCGAAGCGACGACAAAATCCCAGCTTCATCTCGACAATCGTCTCGATACAGCATACGAGATGTTAACAATGGCGCTTCTTCGCAGGCCATCAAGATGCAGATACAACGCCAACAAGAGACCTCGCGGTCAAAACAAAACGAAGCGACGGGAAAATCCCAGATTCATCTCAATAATCGTCTCGATACAGCAGGCGAGATATCATAACAGCGTTCTTCCTCCAACAGGATTCGAACATGACAAAGCAAACGAAGCAAAGGCTAAATTCCTAGCTTCAAGGTCTTGACGGCAACCCATATAAAGCCAGAAAGACAACTGAAGATCGTCTCACACCAGTGTGGAATGGTCACCACCTGGACGTTCATCTCGACACAGCAGACGCAACATCATCAAACAAATGGAGCCAGGGAAAAATCCCAGCTCCACCTCGGCATTCGTCTCGATACAGCAGACGAGATGTTACCCCACCGTTCTTCCTCCAACAGGGTTCGGACGCGACAATCAAACAAACGGAGCTACGGCAAAATCCCTAGTTCCCACCGCGACATTCGTCTCGATACAGCAGACGCGATGCCAGCAAACGAAGCAAAGGACAAATTCCTAGCTTCAGGGTCTTGACGGCAACTCACATAAAACCTGAAAGACTATCGGAGATCATCCCACACCAGCGCGGAGTGATTATAACTCATCGGGGCTCGCCAAAATAAGCCAACCTCAAGTAAAAAGCGGCATGGCAAATTCCTAACGCTTGCTCTTCCGACGGTCAAACTGCCTAGGAAGATTGCTTGAAGACGTCTTGTCCAGCCCCCGAAGGGATCAGAGACACGGCAATCGCAGGGCTACTCGAACAGCACAATTGCCTATCGAGGAATATATCAGCTTATGCGACGGTACGATGGCCAAAACCCTGAGTACCACAGACCCTAACGGACTTCTGTCATAAAGAGCAGAGGTTAAATGCGACGTTAGGATGTTCTTGCGAGAAACGCTCGATTCGTTTCGACTTGTGAAGAAATTAATGTCTTTGCGAGAAATTCTTGAGGCGGCTCGACTCGTGAGATAAAGCCTTAGGCAGTGGGCATAAAAGAAGCATGTTTCCTAAGCACTGGGACCCTACAAGTCGGCCCAAAACGGTCTCTTGCATACTATCCACGGGTCTCACTCTCCAACGTCGAATTTTGACAAGGAGGGAAACAACCGCTTACAAGTTCTCTCGACTCGTAAGAGGGAAAATTCTTTTATAAGATCCTTACGACTTATAAGAGAAAACACACTTAGGAATCCTCATGATTCCTAAGGAGAAAATCCACCTACGAGATCCTCTCGATCTGTAGGGAGAAAAGTCTCTATGAGACCCTCACGGCTTATAGAGTTGAAAAGTCTTAGGCGGCAGAGCTGAACCTGCGACCTAAGCCATCACTATCTCTTGAAGAAATCGAGATGCTTACTCTATTGTCTGTCAACCATGTTCACTAAGGTAACATGCGGATAATAAAAGAAAGAGGGAAGCGACAGAAAGGGCATTCGATTTGCATTTGATCAAGCGTTCGAAACACATCCATTCATGTGTGTGCAAAAGACTCAGAACGAGAAATGAGACAAGATGAAATAAAAAATTTTCCATTCATAGTACAAAAGGGTTCTTACAAGCATAAAGACAATAAACAAAGACATTATTCAAATAATTACAATGGCAAAACCTCAGATCCTGGACAGGGATTGAAGAACTCGAAAGTGACCTGTCCAAAACTTTCCAAGCTTGACAAACCATCCTGGTGTGCTTCCTTTCGCGAGCACGGGCGTCGGGATCCCCACTGATGTCCTCCACCCTCCGATAGGCAGCAAGAATAGCGGACTGTTGAAAGGCATCGTGCAAGAGATCAATAAGATTGTCTCGCCGTCTTTTCGAGATTAAATTCATCAGGTACACTGAGTGCACCTTGTCCTCGGCGGCGTCCAATGCTCTAAACGGCACGCCGGTAAAGAATAGGGGAAGCGCTTCCCGCTTCCCAGATGGCTCCCACAATAAGCTTCAACAGAGGGGAGCGTCGAGGAAGCAGTTGACCGTTATACGCGTCAAAGCGACTCATGATCTCTGCACATTCGATATTGGTAAATTCTCGATTTTAGGAACGGCCGAGTCGGTGGATGTCCCCGTAAGAGATAATCTCGTCGAGATCGTACATGTGGGCGTCTATCACTCCTATAAAAGAAGATCGACAAAATTAACAACTCGTAAGAGTTTTGCTATATGATTTAAAAAGGAGCAAAGCTCCATCGATGAATCAAGAAGTTGCAAATAAAATCCTCTTAGGAGAGCAAAGCTCTATTAATAGAACCATAATAGAGTTCTCCTTAGTCCTCTTTAGACCCCTTTAGAGCAAAGCTCTGCTAAATGAAACCCTAAATGGGTCTTCTTTAGATCAGGGATCTATTGAGAGCAAGGCTCTTAAAATTGATTTAATTTAATCCAAATTAATTTTTTTACCTAAAATGCTCTAAAGTTTGAACTTTTAAAAGTGTTAAACAAGATAGCAAGGCTCTGAGATTCTGAAAATAAAATTCTTGGAGATGATGATCATCTGTGGAGGGCCAAAGGTCCTATTTATAGACGTCAAGTGCCCTTTCAACTTCCAAAAGTTGCCGCGACGGTTGGAATTCTGCCACCGCTGCGCTCACGTTTGGAGCGCCACGTAATCGCAACGGTGGGGGGGCATTTGTTTACCCCAATCAGAGCAAACCTCTGTTCAAATTCCAAGGCGGGAAACAAAGCAACGCTTCTGTTTCCCCCAATCAGAGCAAAGCTCTGCTTTGAAAATTAAAGTAAAAATTAAAAGTTAAAATAAATGAAGCAACGCTTCAGATTTTTTGCGCTGCGCGCAACGCGCCACGTGTCAAAATCAGACACGCCAGTGCAAGGAGCGCAGCGCCCAAGGCAGCGCGCCCAATCAGAGCAAGGCTCTATTTAAAACAAAAATTAAAGGAAGCAATGCTTCAGACGACTTGCGCTCTGTGCTGCGCGACACGTGGCAGCACAGTTGCGCTAGAGAAGTTGCGCTGCGCTCTGCGCTGCATGCCAGCGCAGTTGGGCTAGCACAGTTGCGCTGTGCGCCACGTGGCAGCGCAGTTGCGCTGCGCTGTGCGCTGCTTGATACGTGTCAAGCGCTGGTGTATCTGCGCCAAACAGAATTAAATTCCAGAAAGATCTTTTTGTTCTTGTTAAAACAAGAAAATTGTTTTCTGTAAAACGGAAGCCCTTGGATCAAAGTTCCAACGGTGGGGAAAATTCCCCAAATCACTCAGAGAAAGATCTCTTTAACAAACCTAACAAATCTATGGGCACTATATAAAGACCCCTAGACCCCAACTCAAAGGAGGAAGATCATCATTGAGAACTCTGAAGAATTGAAGAGAATCCCTTAAGAACAAAAAAGGGTAAAAACCTTTTAAAAAAAAGAGAGAAAATTCTCTTAAAAACAGATCATTGATCTGAGAAGGAGATCAATGATATTCAATAAAAAGAAAAAAGAATAATAATAGTGCTTTGCACTTTCTTATGAACCATTGGTTCTTTAAAAACAAGAAAAACTTGTTTTCTTTGATTTAAAATCAATCAAAAGATAAAAACAGTGCTTTGCACTTGAAAAATTGCGCTGTTGCGCTCCTGTGTTGGCGCAAGCCACCAGGAAGCGCCACGTGTCAGCAGCGCAACACACTGACGCAGCGCACTGCGCTGTTGCGTTTGCACTCATCAGAACGTGACACGTGTCACCACCATATGAGCTTGCGCTCATTATTTGGCGCAAAGCGCCTGACAAGCCACGTTGGGCACTGTCAGAGTATTTAATGCTCTGCATTATCAAAAAAAAAAGGGGCAGAGCCCAAACAAAATAGATGCTCCGCATCATTTATAAAAAAGCAGAGCCCAACCAAAACAAAAATAATGCAGTGTATTACTAAAAAGGGACCA
Source organism: Agapanthus africanus (assembly GCA_030015575.1). NCBI lineage: Eukaryota > Viridiplantae > Streptophyta > Magnoliopsida > Asparagales > Amaryllidaceae > Agapanthus > Agapanthus africanus. The sequence goes on along the minus strand of CM057347.1, from coordinate 406,256,224 downwards.
AGCCCTAGCACAGGTCTAATAGACCAAAGACAAAAGAATATTGAAACTGGACTTAGCCCAATCATGGCCGTAAGTCCTCAAATTAAATTGACTGAGCACAGCTGCTCTCTTAAATCAATTTACATCCGGTTCGAGGGTACATCTCCGAACTCCTTTGACCCCTATCGTTGTAATCCTTCAACGACGTCAGAGAGGTGACGGGTCCCGACGATCACACACCCATACGGACTACGGGGTCCTTAAACTCGTGGACCGAAACGCCTTTAAACTAATGATGGACCACCACGTCCCTAAACTGGAACAGGGACCACCACGTCTCTAAAATGGCAATGGACCGCGATATCCTTAAACTACTTATGGACCGCTACAGTAGAGCCCCCGTTAAATGCTCTTCTGTCGGAGCTAAATGAGCCCGTTTAAGTTGATCTTAGCCTCAAATACGGCTAACGTATTCTTAAACATTCAAATAGACTTCATATCCCCTAATCAACTTTGGTCTAAGGGTACATCTCTGAACTCCTCTGACACCTATCGTTGTAATCCTTCAATGACGTCAGAGAGGTGACGGGTCCCGACAGCTATACATTAAATGGATCACCACGTTAAGTTGATCTTAGTCTTAAACAGGACTAACATATTCTTAACGAACGTTTAAGTTGATCTTAGCCTCAAAATGGCTAATGAATCCTTAAACTAAAACACCAAACCCAAATCTAAGTAAATATGGATTTGGACTAATCCACGTCCTACGGGCGACGGCATAACCTAGTCTCCGTATACAATCCACGGGCAACCACAAATAAAACAAACACCCACGACACGAAGTGAAATTCTGGAGAAGGAGAAAGTTGTTACCGCGATGCGGTAGCGTAATTAACTGCAGGGGCTTACGCCTGCAGGGAAGAGCGTCCCCACAATCAAAAACCCCTCAAGCGAGGGAGAGTCTGACGAAGTCTGCTACATCGGCCGCATCCGTCCAAACCTCCGATGCACGGTGCCATAAATCAACTTGGCATCTTCGGAGAGGTGGACGGATAAAACCAAATAGCATCTGCCCCGAATCTCAGCGTCAGGACTTCGCAGTCTTGTGCGCCGTCTTTCGGAGGGGAACACTCCCCCAAACTTATTTCTGGCTCGTAATTTTGTAAAAATTTTCTTTCAAGAGCCGAAATATCCCCCCCAAACTTAAGTAAAATCGTATTAAGCATTTAAAATTATTGGGGAGGGGTTAAAATTATTGGTCAAAGTAAAACCTTGCAAAGACCAAAAGTCAACACCAACCATTCAAAAATTTTATCGATGAAGCACCAAGGTTGGTGGAAGAACATGTCGCCTATTGATGTGAAGAAGTGGGGAGGAGATAAGAGGTATAATGGAAAAGGTTTACGTCTCGGTTTGTAGAGAAGAAACAATGATGATGGATTACTCGCATTCTTGTTATCGATAAGAAGAAGTGGTGATGGTTCAACTTCTTTGTGTTGAGGTTGGTTCATCACACCACCCGTATTTTCTAAGAATGCGAGTTCTTCAGCAAAAAATTCTTCAAAGCTTTCATCGATATCCCGAATAATAATCTTATCGGAAAGAACATAATGATACTCGGACTCCATAAAAGGTTCATATTCCGCGTTAGATGTTGACCCGGACAACAACGTAATAGCGGAGTCGAGATCAGTATCGTGAAGCTCTTCAATTTCGCTGCTGTCGGAATCTATTGTTTCGACAGAACACACATGAGCATAGGGTTCGGAGGGTTCACTTCCCAACTTGTAAATGTTAACCTCAATTGACATCTTCCCGAAGGATAGGTTCATAGATCCGTTACGGCAATTGATTACAGCGTTGGAAGTCGCAAGAAAAGGTCGACCTAAAATCACCGGAATTTGGTTTCGTGGGTTCGCTGCAGGTTGTGTATCTATAACGATAAAGTCCACAGGAAATATAAATTCACATCCTCTAGCTCACCCCTAGGTTGGGTGATAGATCGATCGGCCATCTGAAGAATGCAATGCGCCGGTTTTAACTCTCCGATCCCTAATTGCTCATAAACAGAATACGGAAGCAAGTTAACACTAGCACCTAAATCGAGTAGAGCACGATTGCTATTTTTATCCTCAATAGAAATAAAAATTGTAGGACTTCCGGGGTCCTTTCGTTTCTTGGGTAGTTGTTGTGTAAAAGCAGTGCTCACATTACTCGCAAGGAAAACTTTTTTAGGTACTTGAACTTTTCTCTTCCTAGTGCACAAATCCTTTAGGATTTTCTCATAAGACGGAACTTGTTGAATACCATATAGGAGAGGAATGTTTATGTTAACTTGCTTAAAAATTTCCACAATTTTCTCCATTTGTGGACTTGGTCTATTGCCCCTTAACCTGTTTGGATAAGGTGCTTTATCAATAAGGTTTGGGTCCAAAATTGGAGAGGATTGTGGGGATGGAATGGATCCCAGAATTGGAGTGGGGATCGTTTTAGATAGATTTATGGAAGCGGGCTGAGGGTTCGAGCCTTGTGGGAAGCGGAGAATAGGCTCGGAAGAAGGTGGGAGACTAGACGAATTAGGGGAAGAAGTAGAAGCCGGGGCATCATTGGTATCACTAACATCATCAAATTGCTCACCCACTCGGTTATTCAGCACTTTTCCCGATCTCAACGTAGTAACGTCATTCATATTATGATTTTGTGAGTGGCCAGGATTCGGTAGGGATTGAGATGGGAGTTTCCCTTTCTCTCTTGCACTCATTGCGGCGTTCAATTGTGCAATTTGGTTTTCTATTGATTTAATACTCTCACCGTGGAAGGTGGAGTCTTTCTTTATGGCATCAATAGAAGACTTCATATCAGCTGACATTTGAATGGAATGTTTCATAAACAAATCCAAAGTTTGTGCGAGTGAAGAGTTATCAGTACCGGCCAATTGCGGTACAGAAGTGTTGGCCGGATTTTGAAAATTTTGTGACTAAACGAGGTGTTGACTTTGTGGTTGTGGTTGCTGTGGAGGAGATCTTTGATAATTGCTTTAGAACTGGTTTTGATTTTGGTGTTGGTTTTGGTTCCAAGCAAAGTTAGGATGATTCCTCCATCCTTGATTGTACGTGGAAGAATAAAGATCGTTTCTAGGTCGCTGCTGTAAAGTAGCATTAGTTTGCTCGTGACCTTGAAATGGTGCATTCATAGAATATTCTTTCGTCAAGTGTGATGGATCGGAACAGCAACTACACACGGTCTTGGGAAGCGTTACCTGATTTAGGGAGACTGATGAGAATTTGTTCTTAATAGCTTCGAGTTTCTTCTGCATCGCTGCCATTTCGGCTTTTACTGCGATGGAAATATCGAGCTGATGAATGCCTCCCCTAGATGAAGGTGGTCTTACGCTTTCCCACTGCAAAGTGTTTTCAGCGAGATCTTCCAGATATTTCCAAGCTTCACCGTCATCTTTAAACATGAAATTGCATTGACAATTTGTTTCAAGCATCTGCTTTATCGCTGGATTAATGCCCTCATATATAATTCGGCATAAATCCTATCTTTGTATTCCATGATGAGGACATTGGATAAGCAGATCCTTGAAACGTTCAAAGCACTTCCAAAACAGTTCATTGGGAAGCTGGGTGAACTGGTTGATCTCGCTCCTAATATGGGCGGTTTTATGGTTTGGGTAAAACTTCTTAAGAAATGCTATTACGAATTCATCCCAATTAGTGATAGAGTGTGCGGCAATATTATAAAACCATTTTTCTGCCAAGTCGCACAGAGTGAATGGGAGAAGACGCAAGCGCATAGCATCCACAGTTAATTGTGAAGTACCCATCATTGCGCATACATTTTCGAATTTAGTGATGAAAAAGTACGCGTCTTCAGATTCAAGCCCGTGAAATTTGGGCAACAGATTGATGTAGTGGGGTTTAATTTCAAAATTATCCCCGTTAGCTGGTGGAATAGATAGACAAGTGGGAAGTGGACCACGAATAGGATAGCATCTCTCTTGGAGAGAGATGCGCGGTGGATTCTGTGCACCTACGGGTGGTGGCAGCGTGGTGTTATAATCTGATGGAGTACCGTCCATCTCGGTTGATGTGGTGTGTGGTGGGGGAAAAGAAGATGAAGAAGCACCGACTTCGGAGTCGATAGCAGGAACGCGGACAAGACGGGCACTAGAATCCCGTGTCCAGCCGAGAATGCACTAAGTGGGTTTAGCGCAAGTGGCAGCATGTGTACTTTTAAAAATGGTTTGTTTTGAAAGTGTGTCGGACTTAGACAAATCACACAAAAATGCACAAACAACCCTAGAACTAAGGTTACCTAGGTCAAGTCTCTAGACCGCTCCTAGACTTCCAAAGAACAAGCCGTAGGATCAATCCTCTACCACCTCTTTACTACTCTTGTGGCCAGGTAAGTGCCAGATAAGTGGGAGGTTCTCCACTACGTAAGTAGTGGGCCTAATTAAGTAACCACCTGCCTTAGACACACTTGCCTAGGCACCACAAAAGTAATGCGGATAAGCGATAGATTACCCACGAACTTCCTCTGTCCTTATTGAGCGCGACAGTCCTTAGAGTCTTGTCTAGATATTTTTTAAATTAATGTAGGGTTGATGCAGATACTCGGTTTGTGATTTGTGGGGCTTAGGAAAGGTGATAAAATCCCCACCTAATCTGAATTTTGGTCTTGCCCCTTAAAAATCCGTATTAAAATATGAATTAACAAACCAATTACAAAACTTTGCAAAAAGATTTTTAAGCAGCAAAATTTTGCAAAGAATTCTGCAGAAAAGATATTTTATTAGATTTCAGAGGAGAGAGAAAGAGATAGAAAAAATACCAGAGAAGTTTGTAACCCTAAATCCCCCAATAAGCCGCGGTTCCGCCGCCAATAGGCTCTTTGTGCCGTGGTTCCGCCGCCGATTAGGAAGATCTGATGAAGATTTTTGCTACGTAGCCTCCTTTGCTCCTCTGGATCTTGATGAATGTCTCTGAATTTCTGTTTCCTCAGATCTGTGACTCCAGATTCCCTCGCAAAATTCACACAATAATCGTTAAATATACAATTTGCAGTTTTGTTTATTTTTATGATATAGATCGAATAAGAATTCAACACGAATAGTAAGAATAAAAAATTACGCACGTATCCCCGGCAACGACGCCATTTGATTGATCTAGATTTTTGTAGTAATAGTTAACCGCAATCAAAAACGGTGTCGCGTGTAACTAGACCGAGATGAGTGCGGGTCGTCTTCTGAGAAACGTTGAATATTTTATTCTTACTTTAGGCGTGTTGAGAAAGAAAGGAGGAAGAATAAAGAATGGTGAAGAATGGTTGTAGGATCTAGATCTACGTTAAACACGGATGAAAAATATAGATCTAGATTAGCTACGGATGTAGGTTTAGATTAAAAGGGGTTTGTAGGGTTCATTGGGATTTAGTAGTCATGGATGATTGATTAAAGATTACTCTTTTTATCCTTTAATAGATTTAAAACTAGAATGACAGAGATGCATGTAGATTAGGGTTTTTGAAGGGAAAAGGGTTCCCACTCTTAACCCCTATCTCGACATGGAACTCCGTTCATATCTAGCTTTTACCAAAACAATTGTTAATCTAAACTCTAATCGTGGTCGTGATTTATCAATAAATTGATAGCACGCCCAATTAGGATATTAACTATTCTTTTGATAAAGTTTATAAACTTTATAGGACTTAAAAAGAGTTTAAAGATCTTCATCATCCATTAACCTACCCTAATCCTATGAACCCTAACAAGTGGAGAATTACTCGCGCATGTTGGAAGAAGAAGAGATGGAGAGAGAAATCATATTAAAACTACAAAGAAATAGAATAAGAAAAAGAACTACCTTTATTAATCAACAAAATTCATTTACACTTTATTCACTTAGAAAATGATTACAAAATGCTAGTTTGCTTCTCGATCTCTTCTAAGGAGGTAGACGAACAGTTGATGATCAACCTGGATGCGTGAGCTTGTCGCGAACTTCGTGATCTCTTCAGCATGTTGATTTTTTCAAGTGTCTCTCGGTCCTTATTTATAGTCCCAAAGTCAGAACCCTAGTCTCCTAACTTGGAAACCAGAGGTTAAGATCCTAACAGAGAAATCTCAACTCCCAACTCATCTAAACCGCGGCGGATCCGCAGCCAATAGGTGGGTTTGGCCGCGGATCCGCGGCCTCATAGGTGGATCACAGGATTTTCTCTTCTGGAACTCTATCTTTATGACACGTGGTGATCTTTTTAATCTCTGGAAACTGAAAATCTTTTCTACGTCACTGCCAGACTTGATTTCTTTAGTTTATTTTCTTAATTAGGCAGTTTGTTCTAACAACTTTGATTTCCTTGATTTCAGCCCTGAAAATTCTGCACAACAAACTCAACAAATAATATTAGTAGAGATATTAACTTAACCATTAAGACTCGGTCAAAGGTATTTAATAAAGTAAGCATATTTTAAATGGGCCAAATGTTACATGGATATTATATGCTTACTTTTTCCTACCAAATGTTAATTATAATATATAAACACATGAAAATAGTATTTTTACAGATAAACCCTCATATGTATCATATATTATAATAAACACCTTTCTTTATATAGAAATAGTAGGAAAAATGTCATATTAAATGTGCAGTTTTATCAACTGAACAGCGCTCTCCTCTTTATGTCGGATCTCTACGTTCCCGAGGATTTCTCTCCACCAGGTTAGATTTCTTCCTTTTCTTTCTCCTGCTTCTTCTCTTTCCGAGTCGAGTCTGCCTTTCCCTTTGGCAGGACAAATGGATCGATACAGGGCTCTTGGTGCCCTCGGTGCTCTGTCCCGGAAGGAAGCCAGCGAGACGGCCGCCCCTCCGGCTGACCCGAGCCCCGCACCAAAGGTGCCGCCGGCGGCGGGGCCATCTGACTCGTCATGAGCTCCCGATGATTGTCCCAGCGGCGGCCAAAGGCGTCCACGGGTTCCCGAGCCCCAGACGAGGGATGCAGGAGAGGACGAAGACGGGGTTCCTCTTAAGAAGAAGACGACGGTCTCTCGCGCACCACCGTCGGAGATTCCTGAGGGAATTCCTTTGCAAGAGGGGGGCGTCCATTTCGTAGTCCCATCTGGGCTTTCCGTTGCTGCTGGCCTGCTTGCTGGTATGGAAGAGTCGGCCGGGGGCAAGATGCCACGGGGGATCCTGAGGGCCCAAATGGAGGCTATAGCTCAGAAGGCAGTGCAGGTATGTACTCCCTCATGTGTTGTTTTGAGCACCCTTTCTTTAGTTCGAGTGTCTCTAAGTCTCTCAGCTGTTTCTCGTCAGGTCCTTCAGCGTTGCGCCCTTGTTACTCGCATGGAGGCCGAGGGGGCTATCCACGCTACGAGGCCGGAAGGAGAGTCTTCTTCAGAGGCCGAGGATCTGCGGCTTGAGCTGCGTCTAGAGAGGGAGAGGACGACTGTCCTGGAAGCCCGATCGGCCGCCGTGGAGCTCGCTGTCTCGACGTGCCGGGAGTCCTATCACCGCCTAAGTGAGTCCCACCGAGTTGTCGAGGCGAAGTTGATGGAACTGGCCGATCGCTTTGCAGCCATGAAGAGGGCAAGGGATGCCAGCAGGCGGGATGCCGAGGTGGCGCTTCAGGTGGCGGAGGTTGCCGAGATTTGGGCTAGGAAGGCGGTGACTGATTACAATGGGTCGGACCAGTTTTACGCCGACCTCGGCGAGGCCTTTGCCATTGCATGGAACAAAGCTCTTGATACCGTCAAGGAGCAGTTTCCAGGGTTTGCTAATAGTGAGCTCCGTGCTCGGGTCCCACTTTTGGTGGTCATGCCTCCGGCCGACGGTGATGAGGGAGGTGAGGCCTAGGCGGGCTTGCAGCTCGAACTTTTGGCTTTTCCTCCTCTCTCTTTTGTAAGCCTTCGGGTAATGTGATAAGGCTGGGGAGCCCACAATACCCTTGTAAAGACTTTTGGATTTATGAATAAAACTTTTTGCAGTCGTATTTGTACGCGCATTTTCCTTTGTTGGTAAACACTTGTATTTGCACAGTATTGCCTTCATTTTATGTCGGTTATTCGTCTAGCGATCACAAGTCGAGTTGCATCTATTCGTTTGCCAATTGTGCAAAGACTAGTGGGGAGATGGTGTCTCCATGGCCCCGAAATCGAGGTGGAGATCGCTCAGACGTAGATAGACCAGATGCCTCTTGGTGAGGGCTTTGACCTTTGGCGTGTTGGGGTAGGAAGCTACTGGCCAGGGATAACCGAGCAAGGGCGGGCCCGGTTGCCTCGTGCGAGGGCTTTTGATCCTTAGCGCGGGAGGGGCCATAAGGGGCCTACTAAGGACGGTGCCGAGCAGGGTAGTTGCTCGGTGCCTCTTGGCAAGGGCTTTGATCCCTGGTGTGTTGGGGTAGGAAGTTACCAGCCAGGGATAACCGAGAAAGGGCGGGCCCGGTTGCCTCTTGCGATAGCTTTTAATCCTTAAGGACGGGCCGGACAGGGTTGCTGCCCGGTGATTCTTGGCAAGGGCTTTAATCCCTGGTATGTTGGGGTAGGGAGCTACCAGCCAGGGATAACCGAGTAAGGGCGGCCCCGGTTGCCTCTTATGAAGGCTTTTGATCCTTAGCGTGGGAGGGTCCGCAAGAGGTCTACCAAGGACGGGTCGAGCAGGGTTGCTGCCCGGTGCCTCTTGGCAAGGGCTTTGATTCTTAAGGATGGCCGGGCAGGGTTGCTACCCGGTGCCTCTTGGCGAGGGCTTCAATCCCTGACGTTGTAGGGTAGGAAGCTACCAGCCAGGGATAGCCAAGCGGGGTAGCCGCTCGGCTGCCTCTTAGTGAGGGCTTAAATCCTTGGCGATGGAGGGGCCGTGGGAGGCCTGCCAAGGATGGACCAAGCAGTGAAGCTGCTCAGTTGCCTCTTAGCGAGAGCTTTGATCTCTGGCATTGTGGGGTAGGGGAGCTACCGGCCAGGGATAACTGAGCAGGGTAGCCGCTCGGCTGCCTCTTAGTGAGAGCTTAGATCCTTGGCGATGGAGGGACCATGGGAGGCCCGCTAAGGATGGACCGAGCAGTGAAGCTGCTCGGTTGCATCTTGACGGGGGTTTTGATCCCTGGCGTTGTGGGCTAGGGAGCTAACAGCCAGGGATAGCCGAGCAGGGTAGTCGCTCGGCTGCGCCTCGGTGAGGGCTTCGATCCTTAGCGCTGGAGGGGCCGTGGGAGGCCCGCTAAGGATGGACCGAGCCTACTAAGGATGGTCCGAGTAGTGAAGCTACTCAGTTGCCTCTTGACGAGGGCTTTGATCCCTGGCGTTGTGGGGTAGGAAACTACCAGCCAGAGATAGCCAAGTAGGGAAGCCGCTCGACTGCCTCTCGGTGAGGGCTTCGATCCCTGGCGCTGCGAGGTAGGGAACTATCAACCAGGGATAGCCGAGCAGAAAAGCCACTCGGTTGCCTCTTGATGAGGGCTTCGATCCTTAGCGCTGGAGGGGCCGTAAGAGGCCTGCTAAGGATGGACCGAGCAGTGAAACTGCTCAGTTGCCTCTTGGCGAGGGCTTTTGATCCCTGGTATTGCGGGGTAGGGAACTACCAGCCAGGGATAGCCGAGCGGGGAAGTCGTCTGTCCGCCTCCTGTTGAGGGCTTTGATCACAAAGACAGAACTCCTCTTTTTGCAATGTTCTAACGTTCCCTTCTTGTTATTCGAATGGAAAGGACTTTTTAGAAAAATTTACATCGTCTTTATGAAATGAGAGGTACACACTCGTAGGCATTGATTTCACTAGTACAGCTTGAACTTCTCGGCGTTATAAGGCCGCGGAAACTTGTGTCCGTCCGCGTCCTGTAAGCGGTAGGCCCCGCCGGGAAGTACCTCGGAGACGGGGAAAGGACCGTCTCATTTTAGGGAAAACTTGTGCAGCCTGCCTTGATCGACGAACTCGTTTCGCCGTAGGACTAGATCTCCGGTCCTGAAGGAGCGACACTTGACCCGCGCGTTGTAGTATCGGGCAGTTTGCTGCTGATAGGCGGCAGCCCTGATTTGAGCCCGGTCTCGTTTTTCCAACAAGATGTCCAGGGTGGTCTGTAGTGCCATGGTGTTTGCTTCGTCGTCGAAGTGTTCAATCCGATGACTGGGTAGCCCGATCTCCACAGGGACCATTGCCTCGGTTCCGTAGTAGAGGCTGAAAGGGGTTTCCCCGGTGGGGGTCCTCTTTGACGTGCGTAGGGCCCACAAGACCCAGGGCAGTTCCTTGACCCAACTACCTTGGCGCCCTTCTAGGCAGGTCCGAAGACCTCGGAGGACGTCCCGGTTAGCAACTTCGGCCTGCCCGTTGCATTGGGGATGTGCGACCGCGGCAAACTTCATGAGGATATGATATTCATTGCAGAAATCATTCACTTTCTCATTTTCGAAGTTCGTCCCGTGGTCGGTGACGATACACCTCGAGATACCGAACCGGAGTATCAGGTTGTTCTGCAGGAACTTGATGGTCGTGGCGGCATCCGGTTTCTTGATGGGGACGGCGTCGATCCATTTTGTGAAGTAATCTACTGCGACAAGGACATATTTGTGCCCACCCGCACCGGTAGGGAACTGGCCTATCATGTCCAATCCTTACTGGGCGAACGGCCACGGGAAGGTTAAAGAGGTCAGCTCGGTAGCCGGAAGGTGAGGTATGCTTCCGTGGAGTTGGCAACTTTCGCATCTCCTGACGAGCTTCTGGGCGTCTTCGTGAACAGTTGGCCAATAGTACCCCTGGAGCAATGCCTTTTGGATTAAGGTTCGGGCCCCTTGGTGTGCGCCGCCGACCCCTTCATGGATTTCACGGAGGACGTAGTCGGCTTCGTGGGGGTCGACGCACCGGAGCAGGGGCTGAGTGAAGGATTTCTTGTAAAGGTTCCCATTGCTCCAGACGAAGTGACGGGCTTTGGCCCGGAGACGGCGGGCTGCTCCCCGATCTTCTGGGAGCGTGCCATCCCTTAGGAATTTCATGAGGGGCTTCCTCCAGTCTTGGTCATCTTCTTGCGCCGTATATACATGAAGTATTGTCGCTCCGTCTTCCACGCTGGGCCGTGGCAAGGTCTCGAAGAGGATAGATCGCTTGTTGTTGGTCGAGTAGGACGAAGTGTCAGGACCCGGTTCTTGCTCACGGAGCAAAGTGCCACACGGAACAAAGTGCCATGCCAAGTGTCATGTTAAGTGGGCGGGGGCCACCTCTTGAATCCGTGGGGGGCCACCTCTTGAGTCCGTAGGACCCACTGTAGAACAATGGGGACTCTTCGGAATACATTCCGAAAGAGGGCAGATCTGTACTATAAATGGAATGATACCACTCTTCAATACAGAGGAGCCTTTTAAGTGAACCGGCACTACAGGAGTTTGAGAACTTCATAGTTAAGCGTGCTCGAACCAGGGAAGTTCTGGGATGGGTGACCTCCTGGGAAGTGGCCCCTGGTCGGGTCCGGTTCGCCCCGATGGACAAAACCGTGCGGTTTTGGCCAGAGCGGACAATACTCTCTATATTGGGGGTAGGGCATGACAAGATGGTATCAGAGCTGGTTCCTCAATAGTTGGTCTGTAGTTCGAGGACGAACTATTGTTCAAAGGTGGGGGGGGGGGGGAATGTCGGGACCGGATTCTTGCTCACGGAGCAAAATGCCACACGAAACAAAGTGCCACGCCAAGTGTCATGTTAAGTGGGCGGGGGCCACCTCTTGAATCCGTGGGAGGCCACCTCTTGAGTCCGTGGGACCCACTGTAGAACAATGGGGACTCTTCGGAATACATTCCGAAAGAGGGCAGATTTGTACTATAAATGGAATGATACCACTCTTCAATACGGATGCGCCTTTTAAGTGAATCGGCATTACAGGAGCTTGAGAACTCCGTAGTTAAGCGTGCTCGAAACAGGGAAGTTCTGGGATAGGTGTCCTCCTGGGAAGTGGCCCCTGGTCGGGTCCGGTTCGCCCTGAAGGACAAAACCGTGCGGCTTTGGCCAGAGCGGACAATATTCTCTGTATTGGGGGTACGGCAAAAACCGTGCGGTTTCGGCCAAAGCGGACAATACCATCTGTACTGGGGCGTAGGATGTTACATTTATGGTGGTCCATACAGGTCCCTCAGTAGTAGGTCTGTGGTTCGAGGACGAACCATTGTTCAAAGGTGGGGAGAATGTCGGGACCCGGTTCTTGTTCACGGAGCAAAGTGCCACACAGAACAAAGTGCCACGCCAATTGTCATACCAAGAGGGCGGGGGCCACCTCTTGAATCTGTGGCGGCCACCTCTAGAGTCCGTGGGACCCACTGTAGAACAATGGGGAATTTTCGGAATCTGTGCGTCTTTGGCCAAAGCGGACAATACTCTCTGTATTGGGGGTAGGGCAAAAACCGTGCGGTTTTGGCCAAAACGGACAATTCCATCTGTACTGGGGTGTGGGGTGTTACATTTATGGTGGCCGATGCAGGTCCCTCAGTAGTAGGTCTGTGGTTCGAGGACGAACCATTGTTCAAAGGTGGGGAGAATGTCGGGACCCGGTTCTTGTTCACGGAGCAAAGTGCCACACAGAACAAAGTGCCACGCCAATTGTCATACCAAGAGGGCGGGGGCCACCTCTTGAATCTGTGGGGGCCACCTCTAGAGTCCGTGGGACCCACTGTAGAACAATGGGGAATCTTCGGAATACATTCCGAAAGAGGACCGGACTGCATTATAAATATAATGATACCACCCTCAATTACAGAGGCGCCTTTTAAGTGAACCGGAACTACAGGAGCTTGAGAACTCCGTAGTTAAGCGTGCTCGGTCCAGAGAAGTCTTGGGATGGGTGACCTCCTGGGAAGTGGCCCCTGGTCGGGTCCGGTTCACTCTAAAGGGAAAAACCGTGCGGTTTCGGGCAGAGCGGACAATACCATCTGTACTGGGGCGTGGGGCGTTACACGAAGCCAGCTTGCTCAGGGGTATTTGCTCTACTTGGACTTCGTCAAAGTTCTTCCGAAGTTTTCTTAATTCGGCCAGGTACTTCACCATTAGAGGTTCCCGAGCCTTGAAGTGGCCGGTCACTTGGCCGACGACTAGGGCGGAGTCACTGCAGATCCGAACTGTTCTTAGCCCCAGCCCGGAGGCCATGCATAGTCCAGCCAGTAGAGCTTCGTACTCTGCCTGTGTATTTGCTCTACTTGGACTCCGTCAAAGCTCTTCCGAAGTTTTCTTAATTCGGTCAGGTACTTCACCATTAGAGGTTCCCGAGCCTCGAAGTGGCCGGTCACTTGGCCGACGACTAGGGCCGAGTCACTGCGGATCCGAACTGTTCTCAGCCCTAGCCCGGAGGCCATGCATTGTCCATCCAGCAGAGCTTCGTACTCTGACGCGTTATTTGAGGCCTTGAATCCGAGCTTTAGAGAGTACTACATTTCTGCCTCGTTCGGGCCCCGAATGATGAGGCCGGCATCACAGCCTTCCTCGGTTGAAGATCCGTCAACGTAAATGACCCACTCAGGGATTGAGTCAGGCCTCCCCACGATTGGGTGTTGAGTTGCGAGGGTTGACGTGGACTCCGGTTCCTTACTGGGGATGGTGCATTCGACGATAAATTTGACCAGGGCCTGTGCTTTGATGGCCTGCCTGGGGCGATATTTTATGTCAAATTGGGACAGCTCCCATCTCCACTTCTCTAAGCGGCCCGAGGATTCCAGTGACGCGAGGATAGCTCCCAGCAGGCGCTCGGTAAGAAGGAGGATGGTGTGTGCCTGGAATTAGTGCCATAGCTTCCTTGAGGCCACGATGAGTGCCAAGACGATCTTCTCTATGGCTGGATACCTCGTTTCCATGTCTTTGAAGACGTGGCTCACGTAGTATACCGGCTTCTGCACTCCGTCGACCTCCCGGACAAGCACTGAGCCTGCTGCTTGGTCGGATACCGCCAGATACAGTGATAGCCCGTCTCCTTCAATTGGTCGGGTGAGCAGCGGTGGCGTCACAAGGTGTCTTTTTAATTGGTCAAAGGCGGTCTGGCACTCTTCTGACCACTCGAACTGTCACGCCCCGCTTCCCAGAGTACGCTAAGATAGGCACGTGATATAGCCAACCATGCTACCTGTGGATAGGAAATATCCTTCCACAGTCACATTACGGCTGTAGAGATATCAAGAAAATAATAAACTATCTAACAAATGTCCATAAGCCAGAAATAACGAGTCAAGAATAAAATAATGCGGAAGCAAAAGATCCAATACAAGAATAAACTGGAATGTACGTCCCATAATGCGGGCTCACATCAGAAATGAAAATACCGAGAATAAAATAAACTAACTACTAATAAGTCCTCACTGCTCAGCCTGCTGACTGAAATACTCCTGCTCGGCCTGTAGCAAAGGTAAGGAATCCGGGCCATGCAAAACCTAGACGTCAGTGCGTCATAATATCAAGCAATACTATAAACAGGGGTAGCAAGCATGCAAGTATGATCATGAACGGTAAAACAGGTAAAACAACAATATAAATAAGGACAGTGAAGGGTAATGTGCAGGGAGTAATCTAAACTGGTCGACTGTGTTAACTACTCTCAAGTCTTTGAAATCAATTTGATGAATCATCGATGTAACTCAATAGTATCCCGTGCGTGCCCGGGATCACGGTCTATGACTCTCGGGCTGAATCCGAGATGTGCCGCAAGGCAGTAAAGGGTAGTTGGTAATGACGAGTGATGTCAGCAGCATCACCCCGGGGCTGGCCTAACCCGTAAGACTGATCAGTAAAGGTATCGAACTGTTGAGTTACAAGTCAGGTTTCATCATTGATTTCCCCATACCCCCAAGTTATATATGTGCAAGTCAGGTATTAATAATCTGGAGCTAATGCCAACACAGGATCAGGCAGGTACAGGTTTATCTGGATAGACGACAGGAAATGTCCGTAGGGACAACAAGTCAGGTTTGTTGGCATTAGTAACAAGATCAGGTAATAGAGAAAGCCATGGTACCTTAGGTCAAGTCAGGTATTAAATAGGTGTCATGTCATGTCAAGAAGTGCACGGTATCACGTCGTGTCAAGTAATGGTATATCAAGTCATGTCAGGGGTGCACAAATGTCACGTGGGTGCTCATAATCAAACTAAAATAAGCATGGGTATACCAAAACAAGTATGGGGTACTAATGGAACAATAAAAATGGGATATTGTGATGTAGTGTGCAAAATAGGTATAAACTAAGACATATGGATGCACAGTTATCGATTTAGGTTAAGATTATAATTCCAGCACTAATTAAATACACTTTATCAAATATGGAATGTTAAAATCTCATTATTATGGGTTAAATGATCTAGGGATGCAATTATATATATAATGGGTTAAATGGATGCAGACGGTGTCCGAAAGGTTTTAAACTATTAAAAGGGTAATATAGGCTATGCAACTAAGCACTATGTGATATAAATATGGACATGGGTACAATGGATTGTAATCTAATATGCAACATGATATGTTCAAGTTTTAGATCTAAAATTATGTAAACGGAACATCGAAATGTTAAAAGGGAACATGTAGTATTAGATTTAAATTACAGGTTTACTATGCAATTAAATACGTATAAAAAAAAATATAAATAGCATGTAGCAAGTTTTATTTGCCTCGACGGATCAAGAAATGGGTGTACGGAACGTCTCACGTCGGCGGAAAAAGTCGCGACGCGCGCACGGTACACGGAACGGATCCAAACAACGCACAAGGTGATCACACAGGTCAGGTACGCTCGCTGGGTCGTCGAGATCGTCGATGTCAGCACGGCTCCGGCGATCTATAGAGATTTAAAAACAACAGAAAGAAAATAAAGAAAGAAAGAACAGAAAAGAAGAAGAAGAGAAGAAGAAGGGAAGAATGAGAGAGGGCTCACTGTGGATTGGTGCACTGGGGTTCTAGGGGATTGAGGCGGTGAGAGAGAGGTATAGGGTTCACCGACGATGAGCGGCGGTCGAGATAGAGGTTAGGGTTTCGGTTAGGGTTTGGGTTTGCTGGGGTTTTCTTGGTGTTGGGTGAGCAGGGATCTGTGAAGGGGAGAAGACGGAGGAAGGAAGGAGAGAGAGGAGAAGAGGAAGAAGATGATGGCGAGGGATGATCGGCGGCGAAGTAAAAGGTGGTGGCGATGGGTTCCGAGGTGACTTGGGTGTGCAGGTGAAGGCTCGGGAGGAAAAATAGAAGAGGAAGAAGATGGAGATGAGGAGGAGGAAAGGTTAAGGGAAGAGAGGCTATGAAGATAGGGTTAGGGTTTCGAGGAGAGGGGCTTGGCGACGGTGGGCTGGCTAGGAGGGAGTTGAGCTCGGTTTAAAAAAAGAGAAGAAAGAGATTTGAAGGAGGGAGGTGACGGGATCCACGGGAAGGTGACGGGACTCGTAATCACTGCGAGATAAGAGAGAGAGAGGTGCGAGATGAGAAAGAGAGAGAGAGGTGCGAGATGAGAAAGAAAGAAGAGGAGAAAGAAATTTGTATTGTAGCGGGGGAGAGAGAAGAGAGAGAGAGGAGAGAGGTGAGGGCTTGGTGGTGGGGCCAGGAAGAAAGAAAAGAGAGAGGGAGAGAGATTCTGATTGGTTAGAAGTTAGGATAAGAATTTTTGTTAGGAAATTTTTTTAAAAGATTTAAATTGGTTTGAGAAAATATTCTGAGCGGTTAAAAAAATATTATAATTAATTTAAAATTTAAATAATTGAATTTTAGCGGGATATAAAATATTTCAAAATGCGTCCGGGTCGGGTCTAAAAATTTAGATTTAAAACACGAAAATTATATGCAACTTCTAAATTTGGAAATGAAAGATTAGGTAACGAAAATGCATACCCCAAGAACGGATGTACATACGTGCACATAGCTATCCAAACACGTCCGTTTCACTGAACGGGACAAGAACAAGATGCGCGAACGCTACCATGGGGTTAGGGGTATCATGCAGGCTATGAAATGCAATGTTAATTTGTTTTACGCGATCTAAAATGTTACATGATAAAATGTGTGATGTCAGATGAAAAGTCAATATGCAGTCCACATTAAATGCACGTGTCTATTTAACAGGCCAGGGTAGTCTATAAATATGAATCAACAGGTTCAAGCAAGCGGGTCGGGTCGAATGCAGAGTAAATGTAAAATTATTATTCGCACCCAAACACGATAAATAAATAAAATACCACAGATAAATAAATATGGAAACAGAAATTGGTATAACTGAACTCGGTTGTTACACGAACCTCGGGATTTTCCTTAGAGCTTTGAAGAATGGGAGGCACTTTTCCCCAGACTTCGACATGAAGCGACTCAGAGCGGCTACCCGCCCTGTCAGTCGCATGATCTCGACGTTGGTCTTGGGCGTGTTCATATGGAGGATAGCGTCGATTTTTTCCGGGTTAGCCTCGATCCCGCGGTGGGTGGTCATGAAACCGAGGAACTTTCCCCCGGTGACCCTGAAACCACACTTGGCGGGGTTCGGCTTCATCTTGAACTTGCGGAGTACCTCAAAGGCCTCGCTCAGGTCCTTGGCGTGGTCTGTCGACGAAACTGATTTGACGAGCATATCGTCGATGTAAACTTCTATGTTCCTGCCAATCTGTGGCTTGAACATGCGGTTGACCAACCGTTGGTACATGACCCCGGCGTTCTTGAGGCCGAAGGGCATCACCCTGTAGCATTATACCCCCCGGTCTATCATGAATGCGGTAAGATCTTCTTCTGCCGGATACATACGGATCTGATTGTAGCCAGAGAAGGCATCCATGAAGCTCAATAGCTCGTGGCCTGCCGAGCTGTCGACGAGCTGATCTATCCGAGGTAGGGGATAGTTGTCCTTGGGGCAGACCTTATTGAGGTCGGTGAAGTCGACGCACATTAGCCATTTCCCGCTCGACTTCTTGACCAGGACTACGTTCGGTAGCTATTCCGAATAGGGCACATTCCGAATGAAGTTGACGGCGAGGATACGATCTACCTCGTCCTCGATAGCCTTCTATTTGACTGGAGCGAAGCTTTGCTTTTTCTGTCTGACGGGTCGGGCCGTAAGATCTACCCCGAGCTTGTGAGATATAACTTTAGGGTCAATTCCCGGCATGTCAGCAGGCGCCCAGGTAAACACGTCGGAGTTGTTCCTGAGAAAGTGAACCAGGTCGTCTCGCCGAGTTCCTGTCAGAAGCGACCCGATCTGGACGATCTTTTCGTCATCCCTTTCTAGCAGGGGGACCTCTGTCAGAGGTTCGACCGGGGTTCCTCGGATCTCTTTTTGCTCATCTCAAGTGTCCAGAGAACCCCTGATGTCGCCTTCACCCTCGACATCGTCGGTCGGCTGCTCAGACAAAGATGTCGCTGTGAAGCATACCTTCGCAATCCGTTGGTCCCCATAGACCCGACCTATCCCTCCCTGATCGAGAGGGAACTTCATCGTCGGGTGGTAGGTCGATATCTAGGCTCGGAGAGAGTTCAGCGTCGGGCGGCCGAGGAGGATGTTGTAGGCCGATGGGATTCTTGCTATGATGAATTCCACAGGCAATGTTCGCGTGCGGCCGGCCTCCCCAACGTTAAACTGCAGAGTGGCTACCACTTCCACCGGGATGGAGTGGTTGGTGAATCCTGAAAGGGCGCGGAAGGTCGGCCTTAGGTCTGCTGGGGTTAACCCCATGCGCAGAAAGCAGTCGTAGAAGAGAATATCCATCGAGCTACCTGAGTCGACCAGTATCCTTTGCACCTCGTATTGGTGGACCCGAGCCGTAATCACCAGAGGGTCGTTGTGCGGCAGGGATATGCCGTGGAAGTCCCCATCGTCAAAAATGATTGGCTCGGTATCCTTGGCCTTCTTCCTCGGGCGGCTGTCGGCCTCCACGGTTGGCGCGATGCGCTGATTCTCGTAGAAGCTCGATGGACCCCCCGCTGACATGACCATGATTTTTGATGAGCCTCGGTTCTTTTCGGTGAGGTTCCTTATGCCCTCCGATGAGGTTGTTTTTGAGCTGCCGTGGCGAGTCTCGCGTGTGCGACCCCGTCGAGGGAGGGGTGCCGATCATGCCTGCGAACAGACGAGCTGACCGCAACCGCCTCGGGAGGGACAAGGGTGCGACGAGACTCGGGGCGAAGCTCTCTGGCGTAAGACCTCGGAACCAAAGGAAACGGTGCCCACCGGGTTCTTGAATATGTCAGCCCGAGGGACCCGCGGCAGTTGGAAACAGTGAGGCGACGATCGGTCGGGCCTGTACGAGCGGAGCCTTCTCTCCCTCTGTAGGGGTCCCGGTCCCGAGGCGGGGGAGCGGCGACCTGGGGATCTTACCCTGCCGTTTGAACGAGAATGACCGCCTCCACGATGGACGCGAGTCGGTCTATCCGGCCGGCAAGGGCGTTGATGGCATTCGGCGGAGGAGGTTCGTCCGCGTCTCCGTTGAGGGGAAGGCGGAGGCTAGTTCTTGGATCTTCGTGATGATCGCTCGCCATTAGATTGAGATCGGAAGATGAACTTTTGTTTTTGTGGAATCAAGGTCTTTCCATAGACGGCACCAGCTGACGCGACCTGGATCACGCCAAGATGTTACCTTCCGTTGATCTGCTGACGGCGGCGATGGACGGCTGAGATTGGATCTGGAGGCAGGCTCCTCAAGCGTGTAGATCTCAATGGGTTTGAGGTGGTTGTTGCCGAGCTACCTGCAAGGAAGTCCCGGGGTGGTTGTACCATCGAGGACCCTCCGACGGTCAAGTTAGAGAGGAAATCCGAGCAGAGTAATTGTTTAGTGGAGTAAAAATGGTTTACTTGAACCGTCTGAAGAAGAGGTTTATATAGCGGTGGCAGCAGACAGGGCATGCGCGAGAATCACGCCGGCCGTTACGCTTCCGACGTCACGCCCGCGTGATGAGCGGGATCTCCCATTAATGGTGAGACAGGCTCATTAATGGGGGATCGCGATGGCATGGAACGTGGGATATGGCCGGCGGATATCTCGTGCATGGCGAGATTCGCGGGATGGCGGTTGCACCTGTGAGCGGTGCTGTTGATCGGTCGATAAGACCGAGGAAGATGACCTCGGCGGGAGAGCTCGCGGACGAGCGGGAGAGCCGAGGTGTCTTGGTTCTGCGGTAGCCCGGAGACGAGCTGGGAGGCCGAGGAGGCCAATTGTGCAGGGGGCTCGGAGGTGAGCCGGCGTTTGTTTGTGGGATGGGCACAGGAGTGGCCTAGTCGGCCACTGTAGGTCCTTTCTTGTGAGCTTTGGGACACGTCATCTGCCACGTGTCACGATCTGGGAGATCACCGATATCGAGCATCATCAGTTACCTTTATCCAAAATGTGCTCAACCACCATGAATGTCTCTCTTCTCATTGCGTGCCAATCCTTTTCATAGAAGATGTCTCCATCTACAGTTTTAGATTATTTCTAGACTTCTACAATCCACCACAAATTGTAGTTGTTTCGCCCCGATATTCACATTGCAACTCGCATGTCAACGTGATCATCATTACAGTATAGCTGCAATCAAAACCAATAACCAAAGGACAATAGCCTCTGCGGTAAAACTTCTTTATCTATAGTGAGAGGTCGTCGGTTTATTTCTTAAGAGGGTTTGCTTCGGAAGAAAGAAGATAAGAACTCAGAAAAACGGTACAGTTACATTGATTTTTTATTTTCATAATGTGGATCAATTCAGGTTACCTTGAATTTCTCTATTTGATCTGTATTAATGAAATTTATTACATACACATGATGCTTATGTATCATCTAAGTGAAGTTTGCTTTAAATCAAAACGTCGAAAAGAATCTCACATATACTTCATCACACTGCAATGGCTTTGAATCCATCTGCATCAAAATTTAACTGCAACATTTTTCTAGAAAAGATCGTCAAGTGATGAAAATACATAAATTAAGGTCTTGGAAAATTTTCTTGATGGCTGTAACTGTCATTAGAATCAAAGACATCAAATCCTCTCGTAGTTGAGCTGCTCCGCCTGTCGAAAAATCACAAACATCATACAAAATTCAGTAAGAAATTTTCTTCACAAGGTAAAATTAATTCAGTATGAATTCATATATATTTATACTCTAGTTACTTATCTTACTATATTGTGTAGTTTGCAAAAGTAAATTACACATATGGTGGATATAAATTCAATTATGAAGCAATATTATCACCTTGATAAGCATATCTGTAGGCAACCATGCAGGAGCAGTTGGGATTCCAACCCAAGCAATCTACAGCAACATGTTGAATGGTATTAAAAATATATTCTTACTCAAAATTAAGAGAACAAAGTAACTTAGATAAAGAATTTATCTGAAGGCAGAGGATTGTTTTATTTATGGCAGAATTATATGCTAGAGCAGAGAATCACGTGATAAATAGGCAAGTAAACACCAAAATTATAAATCTCAAGTCCTCCATATTTTGTGGCAAGCATTGGTAATAACAAGGGGGAAAAAACTTACAAGAATTACTTCCCAAAGAAAAAAAGAAGAAAAGAAGAAAACTTACAAGAGCATATTCTCCAGTCTCAAAGATCTTAATGTCCAAAACCTGTCCAAAATAGCAAATTAACCAATTATTAAAGTCACATATAAAAAGAAATTGCAAGATAACAAATTAATCAGTATACTAGAATTCTGATATGCAGATATTAATTCGATCGAATGAATATTCTCGATTTAAAATGTATAACTCATAGGAATTACCTCACCGCGATCTTCGTATATATAGTCCAAGCGTTTGTAGTAAGGGGGATGCCCAACAGATAAATACTTAGAAATTAAAGATAAGAAGTGCAGGAAAACTGATTAAAAGAAACATTTCAGGAAAATTTATATTTAAAAAAAACCACAATGAATCAAACATACATTGATGCTATTCAAGTATTTCTCTTTATCCACTCGAACAATCTGTCCTTTCTTCACTGAAACGAGGATCGAAAAGTAAGATAAGCCGCAGATAGACAATTATTTATGACTTGGTATAATATGAAGTCCAATTTTGTATCTATGAATATGATGTAATGAGTTTACTTGAGTATTCGGGTTTCTTCGGCCGCAGAGTCTTGACCGGTGTTTCGGTAGAGGTATCGGAAGTTTTCTTCTCATTCTCGGGCTCAGCGGAGCTCACTGCCTTTATCGATGTTTTTCTTGGTGAGATATTCTTTTTCTCTTTATAGGTTTTTGATATATATATATATATATATATATAGAGAGAGAGAGAGAGAGAGAGAGAGAGGAACAAATGCGAGCTGAAGAAGCGGAGAAGATAGAGGAGGAAGAAGATAGAAGAGAAGCCATGGAATAATGAAGATGTAGGAGGAAGTAATGGAGTAAGTTCACAGGATGTTTTGTCTCTCATTCATTTGTTTCCCTCTATTTTTCTGTTTCAGATAAGTTTCATTAGAAGAAGAGAGATCACCTTAGGATTCATCTTATGCAGGGCCCACATCAAGAAAATAAATATATGTATATAGCGCTGTATTTGTAACTGGACCGAAGCTTCTAATATAAATACCGAGATTGTATGAAACATGTATGTCTCTCTTCTCTCCTTTTGGTAAATAAACAAGCTGGTAAATAAACAAGCAAACGCTGCCCATTTGCGAATCTGAAATGTGCTTTTAACTCTTGTACTACATAAGAAATTTAAATGTAATTTTTCCATGATGACGAATTTATCAATTTTCTCGCACAAAAATTAATTAATTAACAGAGAGCATGCATTCGATAGAGTAAGATCACAAAAATAAATGCCTAAAGGATAACACCTTCCATATAAATGTAAAAAGGCATCTCTCTCCTTAGTCATTAATAAGTACACTTACAGAGAAACAACAATATTATTGCCGTTGTATTGTAACCTGATACATCTTTCTGAATAAAATAGCTGAATTGACTAAATACTCCTTTTCTAAATAGAATGTGAGCTATGAATGTGATGTTACAAATACATTGATCTTATCTGACAACAAAAACTGATATAACCAGGTCAAATGGACAAAAGGAATTCTACCACCATTAATTTTTACAAGTGTAATCCCGTAATATCATCATCTTCTTCCTGGAGAACCGTATGGTGATTGGGCCTTCTTTTGCGAAATATCCGGCCACAGATCGAAGATATTACTTGGCTTTCTACTCGAGTAAAGGGAATGACCGGTTCTGCTGAAATTGATGGCTCCTGTTGAGTTAGCTGGATGTGGAGGAGAAGGCAAGCAACTTCTATTAGACTGCTTATACCGGCGCAGTGGACTCGAGCAAGGTGAGACAGGGAGGGACAGGTTTGTTCTCGCACCATGCATATTGCTACACACAAAAATTTAACTTGTGAGTTTAGGGAAGAGACAAGTTGGAAATTAGAAGGTAAGGATGTGGAGAGATATGAATAATTTGAGCAGACTCGGTATACGTATCCAATTTTTATCATATATAGAAGGTAAGGATGTGAAGAGAGATGAACAATTTGAGGAGACTCGCTATTTAATTTCCAATGACTTGACGAATAATAATATACAGTCACAGACAGCCATGCATCAAGGAGTAAAACAAATATGACTAAGATTTCGATAGTTTGTTGCGACTAAGAAAATTGTGCAACTCAAATCCACAAAAAAATGGCTTATTAGATGCAAGTACGGCATGTTTAAATAGTACATATAATTTAGCGCATATAGTTTTTCCAATATTCTTTTTGTATTAATAGTATCTATAACTGATCTTTATTAAATCCAAATAGTAGTGGCATTTCCGATAACTATGAATTCAGGTATTCTCATCCATAATCGACTAGCTAGTGGACATAGATATGGTAACAAATATATCTGCTCCATTTACATTCCTAGTATCTAGTAACCTACGTTGTACGGATTTGAAGTTGAGGTGTATATGCAGCGGATTTGATCATGTCGGATATAGGGATTTGTCAAGAATAAACATTTTTCTACACATCCTAAAATTTATACTGTTATAGATGTAACTAACATGAATCAATGGCCAAGACACCAATAATCTATGCATCAACATTATTAAATTATGTGCATTCCTACTTTAGAATGTATAAATAATAATTTTTGGCATTATGTGTTCATATCTTCATACTACATTCAGAATAGTGTAACCTAACAAATGATATCCCAGAATTTTGGAGAATTGAAAATCCATGAATCCATCTCAGATTATGTCGTATCCATATACAAATTCATGCTATCTAGCTAGTAACAGGAGTGGATTTAGGGCAGGTCGAGCATAGGCAGGCACCTTAAACTGAGAGTTTTCTCTAGATATGTAATTACGAAGATGATTTGAGAACCTTCATAAAGTAATTAATATGGTTGGACCCCTATACAATTTTTTGATTAATTTTAATTTGGATTATATTTTCCTACTCTTAACATGCATCTAATATTGACTACCATTTTTTTTATTTTGCTCCATTAAGCCTAACTGATAGCTTTCTTGGTCGTATACTGTTAAAATACTCATACTCCTATTTATTTACATATGTATCTGTAAAACCTTGGTATGAGTAACATCTCTTATAAAGCCAATCATAGATTAACTTTCCTCAAAACCGTGATATTCTGAAGATGTTCTTCATTTCAGTGGTCCTACCTTTATCAGAAGTTATAGGTAGAGCTCCACAATATTCCTTTTCCGACCATCGCCGCCCCCCGCCGCCCCAACCAAAGAAAAACTAAATAAATAAAATTATGTACTCTTTTTTCTTTATTTCTTTGTTTTATTTTCTCTTTTCCTTGTTTTTCTTTCTCTCTCACTCTCTCTCTCCTTCTCTTTTAATTATTTTTTCATCTGTAAATAGTCTATAGCTCTCTTGTCTGTGTCTAAGCCAAATTTAAGGAAATAGTTGACCCTTGCATAAATATTCATGGTCTTGTCTTGCAGAGACTTGATGATCAGCTAGTAGAATGATGTCCCTATGACACCGTTTTTCTTATAAAAAAAATTCAGGTCTAATTTACAAAATCTGGTGTCAATGTTTTGAAGGCAAAACGCATTTGCATCCGGATAAGGCAATCTGCGCTGCTATCATCTCAAGTGTACACGCGCTCGCTTCAAGCGACCAAGGCAAGGTGAGCATCCGGGTGATTTTTATTTAAAAAAATAAATAAACTCATGTTATTTCACTCTTCTTTTTGTATATGTATACTTGCTTTCTCCTTAATATTAAAGAATGTCTTCTATGATAAAAGAATTGAATCAAAAATGACAAAAAAAACCTAGGTTGTTAATTCCAAACAGAAAAAGTTCTTTATTCCTTCTTTCACCTTTTTTTCCCCGATCCTCAAACCAGCCTAGCAAAATCCTATATGCGGTTTACTTGTTTCACGCCTCACTTCACTCAAGCAGTCGCGTTTTTTGTGCCTCACCAAGCCTCGTCGACTTGACATTGCCTTTTGCTTTTAAAACACTAGCTGTTGTTGCTTAAGCATACATACCATCTGGATATCACCTGAATTAGACAACAATTTTTTTCTGAAACGGGTGAAGAAACCCTTGATGACCTTTACGCTCTTCTCGAGTTGACATTGCTTTGTTTTGTTTAGCTCCTCTATTGCAATGTGGTACAAGTTGATATGTTGTATTCTCGCTTTTCATATTTTATACAAACTTTTTAGCTTATTAATGCATGATACGGGCTTCAAGCCCAGCTCTTTCATTGAAAAAAAGAAAAAGGAAACTTCATTATACAAATAATTTAGCTTCAAACAATGATTAAAGGTAGCCTAGTGGTTTTGAGGTCCTATATTTAGGTTTGCAAGGATAAAATTGACATAGGTTCACATCTTCTCTTCAATGAAATTATCATCTGAGGCCATATATCTTTTATAATTAGCTTTTTGCCAACCTAATGCAAAATTGCCATTTTTGGCTCAAACATGTTTATAATCAAATTGTGACCACCAGATACAAAATCCTAGTCACACCACTGTTTAGTAAATGAAATGGTTGTACCTTGGGTTTCGAGATGATGAGGGGATATCGACGAAGTGTCCAATCCCGTAATCTCTATCACATAGAGGAGAAATACTTCTGTTAGGCGAAAGATCCATTGAAGCCTGCATATGAATAAAATGTGATGGTCAAAACTTTACGGCAGATGCAAGTTTATTAAAGATGAACCATCCAAGTTCTACAGATGAATCAGATATTATGCTTTACTGTTTTGCTTTGAATTGGTTGAGAGAACAAGCATCAACTTTCAGTGGCGATTGCGTTGTTCGGGTAAGCATTGACCCAATCTGGTTACACCCGACACGAATCCAACCCAATAATTTAAAACGGGGAAATTTTCCGACCAAACCTGACCCGATTATAATCAGGTAACCTGAACCTCCAAACTGACCCATACCAAGTAAGATAGCAGGACTCTAATCGGGATTTCTTATAATGACCCTGTTATAGCTAACTCATTTATTTAGATCAAAATAAATTTAAAGACAATTCGACTGACATAATGCAAATTTAGACTTCAATAAAACAAGTATTATCCAAGGGGGAAAAACTATAAATATAAGAAGTATACCATTCTTTGGCTTCCAGCTGAGACAGGGGGCAGCATATCCCTAAACAAACTGGATTTTGTAGTTTTGATTAATGTTTGATCTCGAACAAAAGGACAATCCATCAATTGAGCCGCAGTTGGACGGGCTGCTGGATCACGTTGCAAGCATAACTTTAGAAAACTCTTTGCGTCAGAGGAAAGATGATTTGGGATATCTGGTATATCTTTGCTATTCCCAATTTTAAAAATCGCTTGTATCTGTTAATCCAAACAAAAAAAATAAGTGGTGGCATAAAAGATTGCAGTACAAAATGTTGGATTCTATGAAGCAATTGTCAGCCTGCTGTCCATAAGTTTAAGCTTTTGGGTAAAGTGGTTACCAACATGGTATCAGAGCTCCAGAGAGCACGTGATCCTGAATTCAATTCCAGGCATCATCAACAAGTTATTTAAATAATAATAAAAAATTTAAAAAATGAACAATATTTTCTTTCATGTGTATTCTTTATCGCGTATATAACAGTGTGATATCTTCCACATTAGGGACAGCGTTGTAAGGTATAAAACAATTGTTGGTTAAAGTAGTTGCATTACATTAAAACACAGTAGTTGCATTTCATTAAAACGCTGTAGTTATGGTCAGGGTTGAGGAATTCAATTTTATATTCTAACAGGCCCCACAGGTTGAGTAGACCAAAACCTTGTCATTTTGTGTGAATTTTTTAGTCACTCCTTCAAATTTTACAATTTAAAGGATATGAACCTGCACGGTTGCATGGACACGGATACGGGGACATGGAGGTGACACGATGCGATACGACAAAATCCCAAAATATAGGATACGGGGACAAGGCTATACATATAATCTTATAAAAATAAATAAGATATCAAACTATTATGACAACATTAAATAAGGAAAAATGAACAAGTCTAACAAATATGTTAATACGCATAGAGCACTACTATACGTATATGATACATACGTGTCCGATACACGTCGTGCAAGTGTCTTGCAACTATCGGTGTTCGACATGTGTTGGACACGGATACGGAAACCCGTTAAAAGTGTCCGTGCAACCTAGGAACCTGGGTTGCTCGGAACCATTTTAAAGTTGCTACCTCTGCATGCCAACTCTCAAGTAATGGTGAGGGTTACGGGATATCATTTTACTGCGAAATATTTCCATAGTACAGCCATATGGAACCAACAAATATCAATTAGCAATGACAGCTCATGTAAGTATCAAATTATGCTATTAAATATATTGGGCAAAAGAGGAAACACACCCCTCCATACTCGCTCCAAGGAGGTTTAGAGGTTGCCATCTCAATTATCGTACAGCCAAGGCTCCATATATCCACTGAGAGATTGTATCCATTGCGATTCATGACAACCTGCATTTTCAAAGATTGAAACCAAACAATGTTCAGTAAACAAAACAATTAAGTAGGGTATGCTACAGTCCAAAGTGCTAACCTCAGGAGCCATCCAGTACGGACTTCCCTTGAAAGAGCGTATTGATGTATAGGCTGCGATCTGATACAGTATAAGAGAACAATAGCATAAGCCAATGTGAAATGGACTTAAATGCTCGCCTCCTCAATTAAGTAGCAAATATTGCAATGAAGAATGAAGGAAATGAGAGAGGAAAATCCCACTAATAGTTGCAGGAAGCTTTTGGAGATGAGGAAAATGAGAGATATAGGATATAGCAAGTAATAATAAATAACAAAGTGCAAATACTCAGGAAAAGCTTCGTTTGTTTAGGCTTCTAATCTGCATACAAGACCACTGAATAAACCAAGGATGCTTGGATACTTGGATATAAAGCTTATACAATATTATGAAAGTGCAGGATTTTGTTAATCTGATATTAAACGAAAATAGAGTATAATGGAGAAAAGGTGTTAAGGATGGAAATTCCCTTCTATGGCTGGCAAAAATGTCAGCCATACACAGTACCATCCATCTTAGTCTTTATTGTCTAAAACATGGACACACCAAATTTGATGTGATTATAATTCCTTTTACCTATTGATCAACAAGAAAAAAGTATTAAAATAAAATAAAATTTGGTGTATATGTTTTAGATGATGAAGATTAAGATGGACATCGGATCATCCAAATAAGCTGTGTAGGGTTGATTTTTGACATCAATAGGAGGGAAATCCCCTCCTCGGCACCTTTTCTCCATTATTCTCATCACAATACCATAATTATGATAGCTCCCTTACATGTTTCGCCAGGCCAAAATCAGCAAGCTTGACTTCACCATTGGGACCTACAAGTATGTTCGCACCTTTAATATCCCTGTTATATTGTTTATCAAGTCCCGTCAGTAGGATTGTAGGAACAAAAACTACTGTTTCCATTATAGTGACATATACAAAAAAAAAACAAATATTGAAATGAAGTACCTGTGTACGGTACTCCCCCCATGTAAATAGGCAAGCCCTGAAAGAATTTGCCTAGTATAACTACGAATGACAGGCTCCCTAAAGGGGCCATATTCCTGAAGCAACTTGTGAATAGAGCCCCCAGACATATATTCAAGATAAACTGAAAGCGTGTCATCGACCTATACAAAAAAAATTAAAAAATTGGAGCAACTTGGTGAGTTGGAGACTTAATTTTAAGCAGTTATCTTGGTACAGTTTGACATGAGAAATTCAGCTACAAGCTCGTTTACATATTATCAGGCAAGTTAATACTTTTAGAAGATAGAACTGTAACCAAACAATCAGTGAGAAATAAAATTACTATATGATAGCGCAAATGAAAAGTTTAAGGAAAGAAGAAAAAGGATAAATAAAAAGAAATTTTCTCCTTTCTGAGTACAATTGGGAAAAACTGGCAGATCTTGGTAAACAGAAGCACAAAAAAGTACACGTCTTTTCCAACAGAAAGGAAAAGTTGTAGCAATTAAAATTACAAATGTCTCTAAACAGAGAGAATGTGCATATGGCTTGGAACTCAACCTTTTGGTATCATAGTTGAGAGGGTTCTGAATAATTTGATGTCATTGTTAATATTGAATAGTGAAGCTATTTTGGTGCTTAATTGCATTAACTTTGAAGTGCACCAAAAAGTAATTGTAATCAAATGGAGAAGGAAAAAAAACTGAATATTTGATAGCTTGAGAAATTACCAGTTCACTTCCATAGTACCGTACGATGTTTGGATGTGATAGTTGACTAAGTAAAGTTATTTCCTGAGCGATTGAGAACATACATCAAATTGTTACTGAATATTAGTAGTTGTAATAATGATCTTTTCCTAAACTTAAGAAGAAACCAACTTGTGATGTAATTGCACAAGATTAAAAGATTGCCTGATTTAGTTGCCTAAGGCATTCTTTTGAATTTGAATCATCAGAGATGACTTGGACCTCTTTAATAGCACCCATGTGCCCACCTTCACTGTAACAGATTCCAATAATCACAGAGGTCTAATTAACTTTCAATCTTTGAAAGCATGAAGCAATTTAAAATAAATACTCAAATAGCATGAAAAAGTAGCTGCTATACACAATTTCAGTTTCAAATCGTTGCATATTTTATATTTTAAAGATGAAAATGCCACAATGTATAGAAATTACACATCATTAAACTCTTCGTCGATATTTCTTTAGGGTCGTTCTATGGAATTTTGAGGTCGACACCTTGTTGCCTGACCGTACAGGAAAGGTTTTCTCGGGTGTTTGAAGTAAATTGGTATACCTGCCGGTATACAGCTACTGGTCAAATACCGGGTATATTCCGGTATTATATATTTCATTCATATACCGGTGTTATTTTATTAGAAATATAAATTTCATAGGGTCAAAATACATATTTTAATATATAATATTGATTTAACATTGTGATATACCAGTATGCTGGTCAGTATACCAGTCGCCCGGTCGGTATCGGTTCTTCGATCATTGAGTTTGCCTCCCCATCAATTGGACACTAAGGTTCTATGGAAATGGCTTCTATTTAAATCAGCATATAAATTTCATCATCATCAACTAGCCTTTTCCCAAAAAAATGGTGCATAATTTGGCAAAGTTTTTCAGTGAGCAAGACATTAATCCTTCCTAAACTAGTGCCATATTTTGCAGCCAAGAAAATTACAGAGAAGAGGGGGGCTTGTTGCATTGCCATAGCCCAACCAGTTGGCATCCTCTAATTTTCCTACACTAAAAAGATAATCTGAGGAAAGATGATAGGTTTGCTATATGAAATTATATTTGAATATCAAGACATGGAAAAGCCAAGGGATGAAACAAATGGCATTCACTAAACTAGCATATAAAATTTTACCTTGGTCAATTCACCTCTAGCCACCTAGCTCTTTCATGTCTAAACAGGCTTTATGGAATGTTTTGGTTTTGGAGTTAGGGTACCAGGAGGTTGCCTTTTAAAGCGTCATTTAGGCCCTATTTGGGTATGGAATTAGGATAACCTGAGCTTATTTTTAAGTGAAGGCAGTGGGTTTGCAAACTATGGTTTGTAAGCCCCAAACTCCATTCAAAACTTTAACTTTGATGGGTTGTTTAACTTTGTAGTGATCTAAACTCCAAAAAATTTCTTTGGAGTTATATAAACTCCAAAAAGGGTGTTTTCTTTTCAAATTTTGGAGCTGAGAAAACTTTGGTTGGATTGGAGTTTAGTAAACTACGGTTATCTCAACTTTGGAGTTTAGATAACCATAGTTTTCTAAACTCCAAAAACTATCCCAAACATGGCATTAACTTTCATTTTGGAGTTTACATAACCGGAGCTTCAAAGTTGAGATAACCACATGTATTTAAATCTAATCCAACTTCATTTTTCAAAACTCCGAAACTTAAGAAGAAAACGCCAATTTTGCAGTTTTAATAGCTCCAAAACAACTCTTTTGGAGTTTAGATAACTCCAACACTAAACAACCCATCAAAGTTAAAATTTTAAGTGGAGGTAAGGCCTTGCAAGCTAGAGTTTGCCTAACCTATACCTCCACACAAAAATAAATTATGATTATGCTAACTCCAATCCCAATCAGGCCTTAGGCGAAGGTATATGTTATGCAAACTCTAGCTTGCAAGGCCCTACCTCCACCTAAAAGTTAACTTTGATGTGTTATATAGCTTTGGAGTTATCTAAACTCCAAAAGTGTAGTTTTGGAATTATCTAAACATGAAAATGAGTGTTTTCTTCTCATTTTTTGGAGTTTAGGAAAAATAGGTTGGTTTAGATTTTAGATAATGTTAGCTGTCTCAACATAACTCCGGTTATCCAAGCTTCAAAATGAAAGCTAACCAGGGCATGGTTAGGAATTAAAGTTAAGTTTAGATAACACTATGAAACTCTGATCTTCTAACTTCACTCCAAATCCAAATAAGTCAGGCTTCCTATATTTCGAAACTTTGATTGAATGGAAAAAGAAAAAATAACAAGTACCTGTTAAATCCATGATACACTTGGCCAAATGTTCCCCTTCCCAACAACTTTCCCTTTATCCATTCCGATGGAAGATAATGTGAAGAAGAAGAAGACGACCCATGAGAAATTGGTGGAAGCGGAAGCGGAAGCGGTTGAGGCGAGCTCTTCAGATCATCTTGCCTTTGTTTTGGAGACCCCGGGCATACCCTGTGTGCTCTTGGATGTTTAGGGGATGTAGGAAGAGGATGGCCTCTTGTGCAATTGGCAGTATTAAATCTTTGGTAATGAGTTGAAGCTTCTAAATTAAGTAAATGGAGCTCCTTTCTTGGAGATGTCGAGATATCAGCACACCTTGGATGCTCGAACACCGTATTAACCATGAATTGATGCTTGTATTCTGCCACATGATGGTGTGTTTGTATGCCATCAGTAGAGTTTCGGCCCATAGGGATAATGATGGGGTCTGCATATCTAATATACCCAACAAAAAAGTGAAAGAATAAAAATAACATTCAAACGCATATATATGATTAGGCATTGATGTACCATTGAATATTTGTTTAAAAAGGAATCCAATGTATTAGCTACCAATAAAAGAGATTGTTTGATACTTAAAACATTCCCAAAGAAAAGAACAAAATGAGTATCCCATCAAAACTATACCTAATCTAATCAAAAGAATGGCGCTTAACTAACTTCACCTCCTAAGCTAATCAAAAGAATGGTGCTTAACTATCTTCACCTCCTAAGCTAATCAAAAGAATGGTTCTTAACTATCTTCGCCTCCTTTTCTACCTGGACACCCCCAAACTCACCACCATCAACGTCATCAACAACAACAGGCCTTTATCCCAAATTTTTGGGTTCGGCTATATTTATAATTTATTAATTTTCCTTCCATTCTGCTCAGTTAAAGGCTATCTCCTCAGTTAAATTAACAATTACCATATCCTTTTTTTAATTGCCTCAATCCATGTTCATTTAGGTCTTCGCCTACCTTAGTTGTGCCATGACCTGCAATTTTGTCACCACCACAAACATAAAATCAAATGAATATACTTCATTAAAACCAAAGCCAATAACTGGATTGCTTAAAATTGCACATCAGCAAACTTCAACTAATCAATTTATCAGTTTTGTTACAATTTGATCACATGCCCCCCACAAATTAAAAAGAAAGCAACTTTTCAACAAATTCGCCGAAATTTTACTACTTACAGTAAACCCTAATTCACCAAATCACTTAAATTACCTGCAAAACTCAAGCTCCGGCGACTCATCACACCCCAGCGAGCTCGCACTCGAAGCGGATTCGGATCCCGGACTCGGACCCGCAACCGCGACATCTTGCGTTATCAACGGCAGTGGCGAGGAAACGGGTTTCGGAAGCGGGTGGCCGACCGTAAACGGGCCCGACCTGTCAACAAATTTCCCCTTCCTCGCCAAACCCTCATCGAAGCTGCTGGCTTTTGCTTTCTCTTTCTCTTTCTCTTTGTGGCTGGGTCTCCACTGCTTCGGGTTCGGAGAGGAAGCGGGTTCGGGTTCGGATTTGGGTTTGCTTTTGCGAGGCCACCAAGCCAGCATCATCACTAAAAGCAGAGGATTTTTTAGACAGAGAGAGAGTTTTGGGGGATTTCAGAGAGAGAGAGAGAGAGAGAATCGGCTGCGGTGTGTGTTGTATATTTATTACATGGACTTGACTTTGGGTGGACCAATGGAAGGAGCAGAGAAAGAGATTATGGGGCCCTTCTTACTCTGTGGGACCCACACGCTCTCCCTAGAAATTCAACATTTTATATTAAGAAAAAAAGGCTGTTGTTTTATTAAAATTGACCATTAAAAATGGAAAAGGAGATTTTATACCAAGCAGGGCTGTTTGGTTCATTGAGTCCTAAAATTTGACTCTCAAAATTTCCGTAGGTCAAGTGATTGTTATTCCCTTGATTCCTAGGTTGTGTTTGGGTGCTCAAGTTTTGTCCCCTTTATTTAAAAAGCCAAATTCAAAGTTTAAGTAGAATTCAAGTTTTGTGTTCGTTTTGCCTTTCGGTAAAATTCTGAGTGGATTCAAAATTCTTATGGGTGAGCTTACCCTCTTAGATTACTTGAATAAAAAAAATAATTGTGTGGTAATAAAAGAGAGCGGTGGCCATAACCTAAAGTTATATGGTATGGCAAAAGTCAAAAGCCAAGTTTGGTCTCAAAAGTCTTGACTAAAACCCTTGTAAAATTGACTTAAAAGATGATGTGTGATGATGTCAAATACATCCAAGTCACGGTTTCAAGTAATGGAAACAAACATAAACTTTACACTCAAGGGAACCAAAAAAGACATGATTTTCGTGCTATAGTGATTGTCCCCTCTTGACTCTATACTCAGCCCCCAATTCCATGAAACAAACAGCCCCTAAACGGGTCTTGCGGTCTCACTGTGCACTCTACATAAAAGCATTCGTGACATGATTCTATTGGGCTTTGCATATTATATGTAGGATGGAGAGTCAAGTTCAATATTGCGGGCTTCTTTTACCCTTTTATGTTATGTGATAACTAGATATTTGATATTTTATACCAACTGCTGATTTTTTACTATTTTTGGTGACTTTTGCATTTATTTTTATGTATATTACTAAGCTTATTTTATTTTCGTAAGTAGTTTGTAATTAACTATAATCGATTTAAAGGTAGTATAAATCAAAAAATAAACAGTCAACTTCATTAATTTTTATATTCAGTTCCAAGTAGAACTTGGTTCAGTAGGAAATTGCTTAATAACTTGGGAGAAAAGCTTGAACTTTATCTCTAAATAAATAAATTTTAATGACTTTTAAGAAATTGGTATGTTATGATAATTTCATTTTACAGAAAATAGTTTGTTTTCTTAATGAAACATACAGTTTGATGCATACCAGGAGAAAAAAACTCGTGAGAGATGCACAATATTGAACTTGACTCTCCATCCTACATATAATTGTGAAAAATCTATGGGGTTTATAGCTAATGTATTTGAAGGCTAAATTACACTAAAATACCATGTTAGTACATTAAATTTCAGATAAATACCTTATGTATGAGTTATTTATTAAATATACTATAACTTTTACATGTCGGTTACATGTAAATATATACCATCCTTTTTGGTCCATCCAGTGAAGTATTTTTAGTGACTATATGAACTTCGCAGCTTAAGTTTAGGGCTATGGTTAAGGTTTTTACAAAGAAGAAAACCGAGGACATAGTGTTTTGTTTGGTGAAGAAGAAAGAGAAAGAGCGGGAAGGTGTTGTCGAAGGGGATGACTATGCCAGCGAAAGAGGGCGGCACTGGCAGCGGTGGTGATGGTCAAGGAAGAAGGAGTAGCTGCAGCAGCAGCACTAGTTAGGGTATGGTTTAGGGAAGAGTAACGACGAAGGCGATGGTGGCGCCCGCGAAGGAAGGCTGCACTGACGGTGATGATGGTGGTTAGATTATGGTTATGGTTAGGGTTAGGGCTAGGATTAGAATGGATTAAGAGGATGAAGAAGAGCGTATTTCGGGGATTTTTGCATTTTTTATGATGACATGGTAATTTAACTGAAGGTACTTAAGTGGTACCGTTCATGCTAATATAGCACCATTGATATTTTTCTTAGGTTTTCGTGGTTTTCGATAGTTTTCTGTCAAACAGCAATAGTTTTTTTTAGTTTTGGTTAAGCATGTCTTCCCAAAAAGCACTTTGTTTGTCTGCTAAAATTCCTTTATTTTGGTTTTGTTTGGATTACCCACTTAATGACCTAGTTTTTCTTTTATTAAATTCAATTTTCCCCTTGTTTTATCTTAGTTTAGTGGATGGAGCGGAATGATAAGAAACAAGACGAAAGGGGGACGACGAATTAAGGCTGGACTGGTGTGTAAGAATTTTATGTATTCTTAACCTAAACGATATGATTAACGACTTGCCATACATGAATCAAAAGATACTTTCCTTGATACCATGATTGAAGAATAACAATATACCGATTACATTGTTCTTTCTTAACTATTTTATTTACTTAGAGTTTTCTTGATAGATAGAAAACAAGCTTATTTCGCAAAGTGTATGTTATGCGTAGGCAAGGAACTCGCTTTTATAACCCTTTCAATCAAGGGAGTTATTGTAGTTTACATAATTACATGATGGTTTTATGATAACCATTCAAATTAAATGAGAATAACCACCTCATTTATTTATACTCATATGTTAACATATTAATAGGATATTAGAGTCAAATATGATGCAATTTAGGTGATGGCGGATTAAAGAAAAGTTTATATATAGTGGTCATAAGATTGGGTTTTCAGGGTCGGCATGGTGCTTATCTGTAATGAATAAAGTTTATGTGAAAAATGACGAAATAACTGTATTTTAATGTATTTACGATTTTCGCTTGTACATGGAGCCGGTAGCGCTGACGTGGCAGCTAAAATTCCTTCTCTTCAAAGCAACTACGACAACATAGTCAGCTACATAGACACCAACAAATATTAATTCCTTGTTAATGCTGAATAATTGAAAGTATAGTTTAGTTTCCTAATATCTTGGGTGGTGGGAATGGGACAAATGTTGACCTTTGCTATTCAACGCAGAGAAGTAAACGCCATCGTCAATAAAATTGATTAGAACTTGGACAAA
The DNA here is from genome assembly GCA_030015575.1 of Agapanthus africanus. NCBI lineage: Eukaryota > Viridiplantae > Streptophyta > Magnoliopsida > Asparagales > Amaryllidaceae > Agapanthus > Agapanthus africanus. The sequence goes on along the minus strand of CM057347.1, from coordinate 406,219,704 downwards.
TCACAATATTAGAAGGCAACAGAGACTTTTGAATGAATGATAACGGTTCATAAATTAGTATTTGACACAACAAATTTCTATGTGATGTATATCAAGCTTCATTAATATTTACAAATTCGCACCATTTTCTTATTAGCCGCGGGTCTCTCTTTTTTCCCGGACGTGATCCTCTCGGGAATAGAACCGGCGATATCTTATTCTGATTGAAAAGTTATACTGCATGCACGATGCCTAATTAGTGCGAAATCTGCATTTGGATAAATGTGTCTTATATGTTAATATCTTTTTCGTGATATATATACATACGCTGCTGTTCTTTTAAATTGCATCCATTTATTGCGAATAAAAAATATTAAGGATTAGACTGATTCAAAAAACAGCCGATAACAACATAACTTGATAAAATGTACATAATTTAATAGTAAATGCCATAAATATCAAAAATTAATTGAAATCAAAACCGTTTTAATTATTAAGAATGAGTCGACCAACCATGGCCTAGTTCAATTCAAGCAGTAAAAGGTTTGTTGAATTTCTTGGTACAATATTAAATTTACATTAATTATGCATGGACTGGATACCAACTGTATATGGTGAATTTTTCAAGCTGAAGACTTGACTAATGGGGGTTGTTCTTATCTTGTAACTAGCTTAGGTTCATTTGAATTATGATCAAGTTGCATCATGTCAACCTCCATTTCAAAGTTTAGTTTTCAGCATCTTGGAACAATTCCTCTTGCTTTTCATGGAATAAAATGTTTTTCTTTTCTTCTCTTATTCTTCTTGAATTGGTAAAGATATAATTTCATGAAATAGAATGCTTCTTGTTTGAATACTGTATTAGCTTCATGCATTTGCTGTTTTTTATACTCGATCGCAATAAGGCATGCATTTTCAGGGCTAAACTGCACTAAACTGTCTGTTTTGGTTTTATTTATAGCTCTTCTTTTATTTGGACTTCATTGTTGCCATCAAGAACTGAACCAGGCCCTCTTACTCTTAATTTTATTTCTTCTGCCATTTGAGTTATTCTAACATTTGGTACCAGAGCCTTGAGTTCTCTTGTGCATATGCAATAATACATAAATACTTTTGTTTAGGGTAATAGAGTGATGAAACATAATTATATATTCTTTACATTTCGAGAAAATTATACAATCATATGATCAAATTAAATATACTTCTCTATCGCTGCGCTAAGAGTGCTCTTAGGCACTGCACCGATCACACTCTCCTTCTTCTCCCCATTCTTGAAGAAGAGAACCGTGGGTATGCTTCGAATCCCGTACTTGCTAGCGATGTTGGGGCAATCGTCGGTGTTGACCTTATAGCAAGCGATTTTTCCTGCGTATTCTTTGGCCAACTCGTCGATCACCGGCGCTATCATACGGCAAGGGCCGCACCATGGAGCCCAGAAATCGACGATCACCGGGACCGAGTTTCCGAGGACTAGACTTTCCCAGCTTGCGTCATTGACTGCTGAGACTACTGCATGTAGTGCTCAGATGGTTAGAGATCGAGCAAATTAGTCATCTGTAAATTTTTACTCATAATGACCTACTCATCACCAATGACTATGGAAAGAATTATTTCTTTTTATAAAAAAATAGAGAATATTTTTTAAACAATTTTTGGTTGGGTGAATTACACAAAACCCCCATGTAGCTTACCGCGTATAATCACTATATACCTTAACAAATTAATTAGGGCAAAACTAAGCCTCTCTCTTAATCGACCAAAACACTCAGAACACTCATATTCTACTCTAAACAACTCAAATAGTTGTCTATAACTAGTTTATGTTGTTTAGAGTATGGTTTAAGTGCTTTTTAGGGGTTTGGTAGATTAAAAAAAAAGGGTGTTTGTACTAATAGCTAGATTTATGCCGATCTATGTTGAAACTCATCGCGTCCCTGCAGCAGTAATATATTTCTTCTAAAATTTATTTCATAAATATTCGACTATATATGTTTTATACCGACTACAGCTTTTGCAACTAAATCACGAGTACAAAGAGAACACATATACATATTACCCCCATCCACTGCATTCTTTGCTTCGCAGATGAAGCGGTTCGTGCGGCCATTGCCTTGCAATGGCCTGAAAGATGAAGGTGAAGATGTCGAGAGCGACGATTTCGATCTCTTCGATCTCACATTGAGCAGACTTTCCTTGTGAGAGAAATGGAGATGAGGCTGCAAGTAGCTCGATTTGGTGGTGTTTGGAGTGGTTGTTGAGGAAATGGTGCTCACTTGGAAACAAGATTCTAAAGCCATTTAGTCTTTTTTTCCTTCTGTTTTTCTTTCTTGCTTTGCTTCTAAGAATTCTGCTTTTGCTGCCTTTGTCGTTTTAGTTGGATTTGGATTTGGATTGGTTGGTTGTGTATTAGAGTGAGGGAGGAGATAGAAGGCTGGGGCTTGTGGTTCAAGAGCACCATAGTGATATTTCCTAAACTTTGAATACCTAAAAATTGTGAGGCTGCAGGGTTCTCATGTGTTTGTGGATGGAATCTTTAGTTACATAGACCCCTTATCTTCTGATTTTCTTTGTTTCCATTATAACCTTTTTTTTTTGGTTACCGGTTAATAAGCACTCGGCTATGCACAACACATCCAAGAACACATCACACACAAGCACACACGCATCCAGAGGACACACTAATTTGCCCTGAAAGCGTTAATTTATTGTCACTTTCTCTCATGAGTTTTTGGGATTCAAACATCGCACTCTACTCGAGAGAGGAAATGTCCATACCAACTGAGCAATTGCTAATTATAACTTAAGTCTTTATTAATTATTATCATGGAAAAAATAGGTCTATCTTCCTGGATCAAAAAGGAAAACGGGAAACTCTTTGGGCCCAAAAAAACTTGTGATATCTCCATAGCAGGTTTAAGTCACTCAAGTACACCGTCCATTATTTATTTTTCAATATCTTTATACTATCTTTGTGGCAGAAACTACAATAATATTTATCAGATAGCCACTAGATTTACCTGATAAATACTATTCAACGTGCGGGTCACGTTTTTTTCAAACCTCCGCTCTTTTCCATGTAGTAATTATTTGGTGAATGTAGTATTTTATTTTTAGTTGTGGCTCCTTCAGGAATCGAATTAGCAAGCTCTCAATTTGCAAAGGAAATTCTTATCATATGCGCTATGCGCTATGCCTAATTGATGGTAAATGTAGTATGGTTTTTTTATAACTCACCCCCAAAATTTCAATATTTCTAAATTTCTCTCTTAAAAAAATATATTTCTAAATTTCATCGCTAAAATCTTTAAGTTGTTTAAAAATATGCTCATGATTAGGTTAAACAAGTATTTGAAGAAAATATTTTTCATCTTGAGTTAAAAATAACTTGGTAAAAGAAGAAAATGCCCCCTAAATGATCATCTTCTTTTCCACTAATGTCATAAACCAAGGGCTATCTAGGGTTCTTCTTAATTATCAAAAAATACATATACTCATTTCCTGCTCCATCATAAAAAAACATAAGATTTATTCTTAAATGTTGTCCTTTACCCAACCATAAAGGTTTCACCTCTTCCATTACTCATTTTTTTTCGTTGTAATTGTTATAATTGCAATAATAAAGATCACAATTGTAACACACTACTATAATAAGGGATTGCCCCTACGGCTTTATCCGTAGAGACAAACCACTGCCCCTACGGCTTTATCCGTAGGGACAAACCACTGCCCGGATATATCCGTAGAGGCACAAAATTACACCGTAGGTGAAATGGCCGCAGGTGCAAGTTTTAGCCCTGAACATACCCCTACGGATAAATAATTGCCCCAACGGCTTACTGAGTAGGTAAGTATGTACCTACGGAGTAAGCCGTAGGGACAAAATATTTATTCAATTAATCGGTTTATAAAATAAAATAGTTGCCCCTACGTATTACTCCGTAGGGCTAAATACATGCCCCTACGGACTAATTCGTAGGGCCAGAATTATATCTCCGTAGGTCCATCCTTATGTCTCTACGCATTAATCCGTAGGAGCACGTCTAACACCTGTTACTGAATCCATAGGGACAAAATATCAGGTATCCTGATATTTTGTCCCTACAGATAAATATGTAGGAGCAAAGTTTGTCCCTACGGATAAATATGTAGGTGCAACTGTTGTCCTTACGGATTAATCCGTAGGGACAAATTATCAGTTTTTTTTTTAAAAAAGGGCTGTCTGTTTTTTTCTCGCCCTGTTCACAATAATATATACATCATATAACCAAATACCTCAGTACGATAATTAACATGAACACACATAATATATAAAAGAAATCAACAAACAGAATACTATATAAATCTAAATCATCGTGAACACGCAAACACCACCAATATCGTCCAAAATATATACAATATGTATCATATAAGTATATACATGCTTAAAATATAAAAATAAAAAAGCAACCCTAGCTCGGTCCAGCTCCACCTTTGATAATCGCCGTAATCTGGAGCACCTGCTCCTCGGATAAACCCTGAGTCAACAACTCGACTAATGCAGACTGTGCGGGATTCTGAGCGGACTGTGGAGCTGTAGGAGTGGTCTGCGCAACCGCAACCGAGGTAGTGGCTTGTGGAGCCGCGGCCGAAGGAGATGAATGTGGAGCCGCAGCCGAAGGATATGCATGTGGAGCCTCAGCCGAAGTACCCTGTTGCGTCTGTTCAGTTTTGTGTGTAATAAACAAGTAAGAACTGTGTATTAGTCGAATTCGTATCATTATCAGGTTATTGCGAAACCCCAATCTATGAATACTTAGGGACTTAGGCCTAGTTTGGATATTTAGTTTGGAAAACTGTAGTTTATTTTAATTAGACAGTTCTATGTATGTATGATTAATCAAAACTAAGTTTATAACCAAATAAGCTCAGGCTACGCACAGATATTGGATATATCGCTATCTATAATATGATATAATATTTTACTATTAAGTAGTATACATACCATCATCTCCTTCAACTCCTGGATGGTGGCCTTCAAGATGGCAAGATCTTGCTCTAGACGTCGCTCACGGGAGATAGAGGAAGTAACCGCTGGAGTGGAGTCCAACCTCATATGGGCCCTGCTAGGACCCAGTCTCCGGCCTCTCTCCCAACCTCCATGGTGCCCTCCGTGTGCGACGTCTAGGACTGGGGTCAGCAGCATCGGATCGTTCTGTCCAGTAAAATCGATCCCCGATGCTTCCGCCTGCTCAACCACCCGTTCCTACACCCACATTAACCAGTAAAATATAAGTATATCATTTAAATTTGAAATTTTCAAAACAAAAATTTCATATAGGGGTTGAATAAATATTAACACTTACGCAATACTCCTGGGTAGCGGTGTCGGGGAATCGAAGCTCGCCTGTGGCGGGTTCTGTCGAGGTGCCGTGGACGACAAGATATACGGTCAGCACTCTCGGTATACCACCCTGTGCGAGAGTCTGAGATCTCTGCAATTCGCAAAAAAATTACATATATTATAAAATAACTCTTAATATTACATTATATTACAGTAGATCTATTGTAATTTATCGATGCCTCCATGGCACGAGTAATATTCCTCGAGCCGTATAAGTGGGGCGGCCCCTCTTCGCCGACTTTCTATTCTTTTTATTTTGATCCGCCTGTTTCTGCACAACAAATTCAGATTTAGTTTTCTAATTAAGTAACACAAAAAAATAAATTATATACTAAATAATGAATTGCATTTAAAATACAAACCTGTTTGCGCTGAGAGTCGAAATATTGGTACAAGAGAGGCCATGTATCTACGTCGACTCTCGCAAAGGCCGGAGTATGTAGGAGAGCCGCTCTCTCTGCCTCGGGGGTCGCCATCCACAGGGAATAGCAGTCGATTTTCAGCTCGTTCCTATTGTATCAGACCTTTGATTTCATGTTCTTCATGAGGCCTTGGTACAAAGCGTGAAAATTAAGCACCCTTTCAGGATGATCAGGGTCGGGTACAGGCTGAAAATCGTAATCCAACTGCAAATACAAAAAAACAATGTTATTAAATTGCAAGTGTTAATAATAAATATATTAAATAAATCAAATGAAAATATATATTAATACCCGAGCCTGATCCCAGAAGAGAGCGAATGAGCGCCGGTGCTGGTCGCCCCACTCAACGTGAAGTGGATATTTCTTCACGAGGCGGCTCTCATGCCCCATATACCGGCCGAACCTCTCGGCATAATCACTGATATAGAGATAATCAGGGGTAAAGAAAAGGGGGAATGCTGCCTCCCCCATAGCTCTGTCGGGCCTTAGCCTGTGGGACTGATTCGGGCCTCGAGTCCCCCTCTCGGGATGGGGATGCCCTGCGCCTACAAGAAATATCAAGACAATCAATATTAAGACAAAGTGGTATTAAGAAATCATGTAACACCCTAGTTCATTTATACTAATTCCAGTTCTCGTATTTCTTTAATTGTGGTATTTTCCTGATTTATCGTGTTTTGGGTGCGAATAGTATTTTACATTTTACATTGCATTCGACCCGACCCGCTTGCTTGAACCTGTTTGATTCATATTTATAGATTACCCTGACTTGTTACATAGACACGTGCATCTCATGTATACTGCATACTGGCATTTTTACCATCTAACATTTTAGCTCATGTAAAATAATTTAAAATTGCATTTCATAGCCTGCATGATACCCCTAACCCCGTGGTAGCATCCGCGCATCTTGTTCTCGTCCCGTTCAGTGAAACGGATGTGTTTGGATGGCTACGCGCATGTACGCGCATCCGTTCTTAGGGGTATGCATTTTCGTTACCTGAGCATTCATTTTGAATTTTGAAAGTCGCACATATTTTTCGTATTTTAAATCTGAAGTTTTAGACCCGACCCGGGCGCGTTTTGAAATATTTTGGTATCCTGCCAAAATTCAATTTATTTAATTTTAAAATTTAGTTTAAATATTTTCATACGATTTCTTTAACAAAACTGAAACCTCTTATCTAAAATTTTAAATCTAAAAATCTTTTAAAATTTTAAATATAATTTCCTAACAAACTAACAACTCCTTTCTCTCTCTCTCTCCCCTCTGCATATATATATTTTATTTATTTAATTTTTCTTTCCTTATTTAATACATAGCCCCTTCTTCTTCTTTCTTCTTTCTTTTTCTTGATCTTGTTTCTTGATTCCGGTGATCACCGCCGGAGCCGTGCTCGTCGCTGACGATTCGAGTGATCCACTAAACGTACCTAACTTGCGTGGTCACCCTCGTGCGTTGTTTGGAACCGTTCCGTGTATCGTGCGCGCGTCGCGACATTTCGCCGACGAAGGACGTTCCGTACACATCCGTTCTTGTTCCGTCTAGGCAAGTTAATTTTGCTACATGCTATATAATTCATTTTATACCTATTTAGATAAATAACATACCTATAGTTTAAATCTAGTACCCCATGTTTAATTTTATAACGTTTCGATGTTCCATTTGCATCCGTTTATATCATTTTAAATCTAGATCATGAAAACTTATCTTGTGACATACTAGTTTACATTATACTGCATCCATATCATTTAAAATATATATCGTCGTAATATTTCTTATTATTATCTTTAATTGGTTTATAATCTGCATTTTATAATATTATACATTTGAAAATATTATAGTTTACGCATGAAACGTCATCGCAAAGCGGATACGACAAATCTGAAATTTACTGTACACCTTACCTTATAAAATTCATTATAAATCATAGAAAAATCATTAATATACGTTCTTTAGTTCGTTGCGAAGCTAACTCAGAGTACTATAACTCTATGAAATATTTACTTACAAAACAAATTGTTTAAATAAAGTAAAATGCAAATGAATATGTCTCTAAACTACTGTCCAGGGAAATTCCAGCAGCAAACTTTCAATTTCGAATGTTCATAAATTTTTGTAGGGACAACCTGAGATAGTTATACTTATAAAAATAAAAACCTTATTGAATTATCTTTGTTTTGGTATAAGACATGTCCCTTTTGAAGAACGTTTGTTATTTTTAAGCTATTTTACAAATCAGGGTGACACTGAATTTCTGAACGGAACTTTCTTGTGCATGGTTAATCAATACCACTTTTATAGTTATTAATCGCTTTGAATATGTTATCCATATTAATATTATTATATCAATATTTATATCAAATATTGCTTAGTTGTACATCCCACATTACCATTTTATAGTTTTATAACTTTTCGGATACCCGTTTGCATCCATCGCATTTAAGATACATATAATTGCATCCATAGATCACATTACTACATAATAATGTGATATTAACACTCCATGTTTAATAAATTGCATTCTAATTAATATTGAAACTATAAATGTAACCTTAATCGATAACTGTGCATCTGTATGCCTTAATCTGTACCTGATCGCATATCACATTACAATGTTCTATTTTATTGTGCTATTAGTACACATGCTTGTTTTGTATACCCATGCTTATGCTAGTTGATTATGAGCACCCACATAACATTTTGTGCTTCCTGACATGACCTATTTCACTTCCTACCTGTTAGGACATGGTACCGTACACTCTTGACATGACCTGACACCTAAATACACTACTTGACTTGACCTGATGTACCATGGCTTGACCTGTTACCTGATCTTGTGTCTAATGCCAACAAACCTAACATGTAGTTCTTACGGACCGTTCCTGTTGTCTATCCATACAAATCTGCACCTACCTGATCCTGAGTTGGCATTAGTTCTTGATTACTTAAAATACCTGACTAGACACTTATAACTTGGGGGTATGGGGAAATCAATGATGAAATCCTGACTTGTAACTCGACAGTTGCTTGCTTATACTGATCAGTTTTTAGAGGCTAGGCCCGCCTTGTGACGATGCTGCTGACATCGTTGGTCTGTACCCTTTTCCTGTTAGTGCCTAGCGACACGTCTCGGTTTCAGCCCGAGAGTCTTAGACCGTGGTCCCGGGCATGCACGGGATACTATTGAGTTACATCGATGATTCATCAAATTGATTTCAAAGACTTGAGAGTAGATAACCAACTAACCAGTTTAGTTTACTCACTGCACGCTACCTTTCACTGTCCTGATTTAGATTGCTTTACACCTGCTTTACTATTTATGATTATACTTGCATATCTTGCTACCCTGTTTACATATTTTTGCTTGATGTTATGACGCGCTGACGTCTGGATTTTGCATGGTCCAGATCCTTCTACCTTTGTTGCAGACTGATCAGGAGTATTGCCGCTGTTAGACCGAGCGGTGAAGTTCCTGTCGGTATGTAGTTTACTTTCCAGGTGTTTCATTATTGTATCTTTTGCTTCCGCATATCATTATTTCTTGACTCATTCATTCTGGCTCATGGACATGTACTAGATAGTTTAGTTTACTTTCCTGTTCTTGATATCTCTACAGCCGTAATGTGACTGTGGAGGGATTTTTCCTATCCACAGGTAGCATGGTTAGCTATGTTACGTACCCATCTTAGCGTACTCTGGGAAGCGGGGTGTGACAAATCAAGGTTTAACGAAAATTGAAGTGTGATACATACCTCCGGCGACAGAAGCACGAGCCCGGGCCCGGGCAGCAGCACGAGCGGGACGATAGTTCCTCCGGTGAGGAACAGCCGGTGACCAGGACGTGGACGCATCTCCAACTAGAAATAAACATCGATAAAATTACATGAAGTTCATGTTTATTCTTAAAGGATGTGTAAAATGAATAAATATTTTATATTTATTCATACAAACCTGCAGACTGAGCGGAGGGTATAGAACTGACGGGAGTGGCCCCTGCACCAGACATGGATGCACCGCCTATTATTAGACAATCAAACATTAACTATATAAGTAATTGCAAAAAGAATATGTATATCAATAATATAACATTCTAAATCAACATGTTTACACTATAGGATATATAAACATACCCGCAGGTGCGGTGGTAGGCTCTGCCCGAGATGTAGAGGCACCACCTACAGCCCGAGATGTAAGTACGTAAAAGCAAAAATAATGTATGTATATTTATGATATAGCATTCTAAATCAATATACATGCACTATATGATATATAAACATACCTGGAGGTGCGGGAGTGGCCTCTGTCCCTGATGTGGACGCACCAAATAATCAAACATTGACTATGTAAGTAATTTTGACATGAATATGCATGTATATCTATAATATTACATTCAAAATGAATATGCGTGCAATATACCTGGAGGTGTGGCAAAGTCCACACGGAAGGAGGCATCCGAAGGGGTCTCCGATCGGGGTGCAAGGTCGGCCCTCTGAAGCTCCCTACGCAGCTCTCCGGACGGTAGAACCGCTCTGCCTCTACCTCTGCCGTGGATGGAGCTCCTGCCGCCCCTCGCTGCTCCCGTCATCGTCATCAAATCTAGATAAAACGGTTCGTGGACGCATTAAACAATCATTACATATGCATGCTATATATGTATAGATCGTAAAATGTGAAGTAATAATATAACATTACTGATAACCTTTTTCGTTTCATGGACGCATTAGACATATCTACTTGGATTTCATCAACGATATCATTTCTAACCCACGTAACTTCATGATCAGCCGAAGACAACCCGTCTTTCGAAACAGACGGTCGGAGCACTCTAAGTCTTCTCTCTTCTTCATCCTCATCGCTGTCCTCGAATTCTGGGACATCGTAAATATTCCTGGGTTTCCAACGGCGTGTGATCAGTCGAAAATATTGATTTTTAACACATCAATTTCCCTATTCTTTGCAATCATCTAAAGGTGTTTGGTATGTGTTAGTTGTATGTATGCCCTAGAGGCCAGTATTGTACAGATGATGTATATTATATTGGATGCTTGGACATATATAGAGAGGATTTTCTTGCTCGATATGATAGTATGCTATCTGGTTGCTCTTTATCTTAACATGTATACTTGTCTCTTTGTGCTGTCTTATAGTTACATGTTGGTAAAGCCCTTAGGATGTGTACTTAACTACCTGGACTATGATGCAGATCATACTAGTGGGGACAGAGTAGTCCATAAGTACATCCTTTAATGTTCCTAGTCGTAGGTGTATCGAGACAGGGCATTGATATACTAGAGTAGACTAGCGTATACACTTCTCGACCCATGAGATGGGCGATGGATGATCCCATATCCATTGGTGTTTGACATCAGAGATGGTATACGGGTGCTCAGTGGAGACGGGGTACACTGGACGGACTCGCCAAGAACTCCCAGATGGTATTATACCTCACGTCAGATGGCAGTTCTCTGGTGACACTTGTGCAGGTTAGTCTGTAGACTCGAGATCGTCATAGAGTCTTGTGTGATTCCTACTATGCTTTGATTTCCACCTTACCACGTCTAAGAGGGTGTGCAAAACGGTGGTTTTTGGGTACAGTCCCGAGTCACATAGAGGCAATGAGCGATAGGAGGGGTTTCGTCTCTCCCGGTATTGGGGGTTGATGTTGCGCTGTGCTCGATTGGCCATAACAGGGAAGTCCCTGGCCAGGGCTGATTTAGAGATTTACTGGTAAGTGTTACCAGTACCCGTTATGAGCCTCACATTGGCACGATTTATCGGTTATTGGGGTCTGACGATTACCACCCCTAGATTTGATATGCGACATATCAGACGAGGAGACCGGACTGTACGGGAAGTGTTACCGGCAGGCTTTTACAGGAGTTGGAGCGGGCTTGCTTTCTGATCTTCTGATCGCTCAATACCCGGGTGGCCGTTACGTCCAGCTAGTACCGCTGGCGGCTTGTGGGTGCTTGATGTGATCATCACCTACTGCCGGCGTATTGACGAGTTTTTAGAGTCCTACACAGAGCTTTTACTGGCTCAGGCAAAACGAAATAGGAGCGCATATGTGATATGTGCGGGACCGAGAATGATGCGTGTATGTGATACCGTATTCTATTCTTGCGACTTTTTGTATCGCGAGGTTATATGTGATATAGCCGGGTTATCGAATCAAGTGTTGATTCGATAAGTGGATACATTGGATGTTAGTCGGTTATATGCGATATGACCGGATTATTAAGTCAAGTGTTGATTTAATAATTTAGTGTATAATTGTATATTAGATATACTAATTTACATTAGCTAACATATATTCACTTATGGATTTTTCTCACATGTGCACAACTTTAATATATATGTGATATATATTAAAATGTGTTTTCTTTTTGTATCATGGTTGATGATACATCATTCATGGGTGTATGAGACTTACACCATGCTATTTATTATATTGGGTTTTAATATTTAAAGTAATTACAAAAATTAGTGGAGGATTAGAAAAATGCATGAAGCTTGTGGAAGCTTGTGGATGCATTGACTAATTCCACTGAGTTTGTTTTTACTATAGATATTTGTTAACCCAACCATAAGGATTAGCCATGGTTGTGTCTCTACATGAGTTAGTATATGATACTCACTCACCATGGTTAGCTTTCTCACTTGATCATTATCTTTCTCTCTTTATTTCTTCATCTTCTTCCTTGAGCAAAAGAGCTCTCTAGGGTTTGATCCAAAGTGAGAAACATTGTGAGAAAATAAATTCTAAAGTGAACCCACTTCCTATTTCTCCATCCTCTATTAGACTAGCACTTTAGTTTAGGGTGTTTGCTTCACTAATTCTCTAGTTAGTGAAGTAGAAGCTTGAGTTGGCATCCCCTCGACGTAGATCATCTTCGGCCTCGAAGACTTCAAGCAAGGACGCTCCTTTAGCCTTGTGAAGCCATGCAAGAGTCCGGGAGAACCACGATCGCAGCGAAGGGACTTCAACAAAGAGCTAAAGAAGTGAAGGACCGATCTACAAAGGTTGTATTTCGTATTCACTTAGTTGTAGATGCTATTTACTTGCATGTGAAACCCGAATTTTCTAGCAAAGATCTTGTTTAGGGTTGTTAGGCACGGTTAAAATTTTAATCGGGCATGGTTGATGCCTTCTTAACCCTTGTTAGAGTGCCTAGTAACTCTACAGTGGTATCAGAGCCTAGCTAGAGCATTAGGCGATGTGTATACGAAGTTAAAACTCCGAACGAACCCCGAAACGTCAAAACGACCCCCTCTCTAGACTTTTTTCAAAAACTGTGATTTTTCTGAATTAAAAATACCTAAAAATTTCAGCAGGGAATTATAAATATTTCAGTGAAAAACGAGAGCATGATCCGTACAAACCGCCGTAGATCCGCGGCCGTACCTCTCTTGGGCTGCGGATCCGCGGCAGTAATGAGGATGTATGCACTCATTTTTGCACTGTAATTTCTATTTCTGTGATTTGTATTTTCTGGGTATTTTTAAATTGACTCAAGTGTTGAGTGTTCTGGGGATTATTTTGTATTCGTTGATTCGATCGGAATATTTAATTTCGTTATGTTTTCCGGATAATTTAGTAAGTATTAAAATGTTCGAACGGATATCATTAACTCAATTTTTCCCGGCACGAAAAACTTTCAAGTGCTGAATTTTTCTTGAGTTTAAATCTTTCGGAAAAACGTGCATGTGACTCGATGGACCCACTAGAAGAACACAAACCTTAACTCGATTATGTGACCGTCTTGAACTGCCTCTAAACCTTAGGGTTTGGGGCAGTACGGCGTGCCACATGTGAGGCGTTGGCTTGACCCTTCTACGGCTGGATCGTTGCTACTGTGACGTATTCTGGAATTTTTGAACTCCGCTCAAGTGTTGAGCTATTATGGAAATCTTGGGTATTTGATTATTCGATCAGAAAGTTTAATACTGTCTATTTATCTGGAATGTGATACAATATGTGGAATTCATATTGTTAGGCATGAAATGCGAAGTATGTGATATTTCGGATTTGTGATGTCTAAAGAGATTGTGAATTCCAAATGTTGTAGTTTTACACTTTATTTTCTGCCACCGTAAGTGTAATATGTGATATCGCTGGTTTCGTTGCTATATGTCAACGACAATTGGGATGCGCATATTTACTTACGTTGATGACATGTGATGTTATGTGTTGCTAGATATGTTATATTGGATCGTCGTGTTATGAATAGCCGGGGTTTTTTATGTGAGATGAGGGTTTTTATTTTCATTCATGTAAAATTAAATGTATGTAATATTCTTTTATTGGGGCACTTCCGGGATGGGGTTGATGTCACCATTTGTATATTATTTACTTTTTCCGCACTAGGATAGACCCAAGGAGGAGAGCACAAGTAACCGGGTTCTAGAGTCCAGTGGGAGACCAACTCGAGGAGTCGAGTCTGGGTCTCTTAACTCTAGAATTGGTAGGGTTGCTTGCCGCTCTCGTAGGGGTCTAGGGGTGTGGGTTTGGCTATTCATCGCGACCGTGGAATCCGTGTTTTATAGAGGCTCAAAATAAAACACGGATGTCCTAGTATATCCAATGTTTCATATGTTTCTTCTGCTGCGATATCTGTGATATGATCATTTGATATGTTGTGATAAATACTGTATATATTATATATGATATATTATATAGACGTTACTTATGTTTTACACCCGCACTAGCCCTGCCCCGCTCTGCCGTTAGTTACCTAACCTAACGGTGTATGAGGGGACATTGAGGCGAATGCGGATGGCATAAGTGTACGTCGTATTTATCTGTGATGTTTAGGTGACTTAAATGATGTGATTTCATTAATATGATTAATGAAAGAAAAGAAACCTAAAAGATGTTGTAGAATCAAAATTGGCAGATGATATATCCCGCACCTTATTCGATGAGGAAAGAGCCGAGATCCCTTCACCGGGAGTAACCTCTTTAGAAAAACTGGCAGATGCTACAACACTCGGTTTGTTTTTGATTGCTTTTAGAGTTTTTCATTGCATAGTGATATATATGATATGTCCTGCACCTTATTCGATGAGGAAAGAGCCGAGATCCCTTCACCGGGAGTGACCTCTTTAGCAAAACTAATGAAAGCCTCAAAATCACTCCATTTCAAAATTCACTTGATTCTACAACGATATCAAGTTCATTACGCAATAGGTTTTCAGAAAAACCTGTCGTAGCCCTTCGTCATTTCAGATAAATCCTACTTAGTATTCGTGCTACGTTTGTTGACGTCCGTCAAGGCGTAGTGTGCGGTAGCTAACTAGTATTTATCTGCTTATGCATATGATGCAGATTGGATTAGGGTAGTCGTACGACCTTGTTGACCTCCGTCAAGGGTCGTGCGGGTGGGTTTGATTCAATCAAGAAATGACGGGTTGAACTTGACTTGTACCCTGTGGTTTGTTGACCTCTGTCAAGGTCATGGGATGCTTGGGGCAAAATATTATCGGGAATTTCAAGTGTTAAAATTTGCAATGAGATTGCATACCTTCTATGAGATAGTTGGATCCCGATACCCACTGCGAGTAATTGTTACTCCTGGGAGAGTTTTACACAGGACAATTAGCCGATCAAGTAGGTGTCTAGAAAGGTATCAACGGGGTTACGTCTCTGGGAAAACGAGGTTTACTTTAATTTGGTCCGTGTGAAAGCACGGGGAACCTCCCTCAAAGTACCGACGCTGGCATGGCTGAAAGATTGGCGAAATTGTAGGGTGTAATTAATCCCGGCTAGTCTTTCCTTTTAGGGTTTGAAGGAAGATTTGATAAAAACAGTGGGAGCCATCCTGATTAGATAAAATAATAACCAATCTGATCTTGCAAGAGCATACGCTAAAATGTTTTCTTCTCTCTCTTTCCAGGTAGCGACCATATCATGCCTTAATAAAGATAATAATATGGATGTATTGACCGAACCGCCATGTTATACTGTGCTGGGGAACGTTGGTTCCGTTCTTTCTTATAAAAGTTATAAGACTGAACAGGATATAGGGGAATACCAGGATTCCCATGCCACCCGAATGAAGAAAGTACATGTTGATGCATTTTCTTCGGGTGTGTTCGTTACAGAGAACTGTTTCTCCATTTGCTCTACGTCCTGGGTATTAGATACCGGGTCAGGATCCCATATATGTAATCAGTTACATGGGCTTAGGAAAGGTAGAGAACTTGGAGAAGGTGATAAAGACATAAGGGTTGGAAATGGTGCAATTGTTGCAGCTAAAACCGTCGGGGAATATCACCTTGTATTGCCAACTGGTAATACATTGATTCTGAACGAATACTATTACATGCCGAACCTGATATGCAACATTATATCGGTTTCTTTGTTGAGTAAAGAGGGATATAATTTTGTATTACAGGATAATATTATGAACATTTTCCTTAACCAAAAGCTGGTTGGATCAGGCACGTTGTGCAATGGCATTTATGTTCTAAATCAATCAACAGTTCTGAGCATAACAAACACACACAAGAGGAAGAGTTCAGAATTGAACGAATCCTTCTTGTGGCATTGTAGACTGGGTCACATCAATGCGACACGACTAGCTAAGTTGAATAAGGATGGATATTTGAAACCGTTCGAATTTTCATCTTATGACACTTGCCAGTCATGTCTCAAAGGCAAGATGACTAAAACTCCGTTTACGGAACACGGAGAAAGGGTTACCGAACTCTTGGGACTGATACATAGTGATGTATGCGGTCCTATGTCTACACATGCCAGGGATGATTCTTCGTACTTCATTACATTCACTGACGATCTCTCTAGATTCGGATATGTGTTCCTGATGAAACACAAATCAGAAACTTTTGAGAAATTTAGAGAATATAAACAAGAAGTCGAGAACCAAACCGGGAAAAGTATTAAAATCTTTCGATCTGATCGAGCAGGTGAATACTTGAGCAATGAATTCCTGGACTTCCTAAAAGAGAATGGGATTCTCTCTCAGCTAACTCCTCCATATACACCACAGCACAACGGTGTATCGGAATGGAGGAACCGCACCCTATTAGATATGGTGCGCTCTATGATGAGTGTAACTGATTTACCTATTTCCTTCTGGGGATATGCACTGGAGACAGCAGCATACCTACTGAATAGATTCCTACCAGATCTGTGCCTACCACCCCATATGAGATATGGGAGGGGAAGAGACCATATATTAATTTTATTAAGATATGGGGTTGCCCGACTTATATCAAAAGACAAAAACCGGACAAACTCGAGGCAAGGTCTGTTTTGTGTAAATTTGTTGGATATCCTAAACATTCGCGAGGGTATATCTTCTACCACAGTGAGGAACAAAGGGTGTTTGTTGCTCAACACTGTTCATAACATAATATTGCATTGTGTATTCCCCATTCTTATGCATTTTACAATAAAAACAGGTGCTTTTGACCCATGTCTGCTACATGTTACAGGTTACAGGTTCTGGGAGCGAAAACGGTGAAAAACACAAAAGACGACACAAAAGAAGGATTTTTGACCAACAAATAGGAAGATCTTAGTAAAGCCCGGCAGAAGAACGGTTCACCATCAACACGGCAACTCAAGATCCAAATTTGCAAGAAAAACGGTTAAAAGATCCAATGCAAAGAGTTCACTGAAAATCTGGAGTTACTGCAGAAGCCCAGGTGGAAAAAGAAATGAAGAAATAAGAAGCCCAGAAGAACCAGACAAAGCCCAAGAAAAATCACTCGATACATCCATAATTGGGCCGCGCTTCCGCGGCCCAAAGCGCATCCACGCGGCGCTTCCGCGGCCTCCCTGAGCCCTAGTGCGCATCTCTTTTTACCATAATGTGTGGCGGCTATGGAAAGATCTTTTTAGGGGTATATTTGTAACTTTAGACATGCGGTGCAATCTGTAGCCCTAGGGTTTCTATGTCCTATAAATAGAACCCAAGACCTTGTATTTTCTTATGCCTCTTCTCATGAAATAAAATTCTGTTTTTCTTGAAATAAGAGTGCATCAAAAGTAAGTAGATTATTTTCTTTGCAATAAATTTTAGTTTTTCATATCTGCTCTTATTTTCTCGCCTTAGTTTAGTTTTTATTAACTTGCAATCGATGTTTTCTTTCTTTAATAAATTCTTGTTTTCTTTCATCCCCTCAATGAGCGAGTAGTTTCCTCGCTTGTTAGGGTTAGGAATAGGGAAGGATTTGAGAGATGAAGATCTCTCATCTCTTTTCATCGCTAAACTTTTATGAACATTAGAACTCCATGCATACCTTTTGATTCCGCTCCCTACGGCACTTTTACCTTCAAGGTAACGGTGAACTCCGTAGTCTAAAGGCCCGGATCTTAAGGTTTTCCATGGAGGTTAGGGTGAAGATTAAGAAAGGAAGGACAAGGATCTAGAGGAAGAATCAATCTTCCCAATCATCCTAATCCCCTTTGTTAATATTTACCATAACTCTAATATGATTGATTTAATTGATGGCAATGGAAAGAGATGTAAATCTTTATTAACCAAATTTTCCCTAAACCTAATCCTAGCAAGTTTCTAATTCTACCTTCATACAACTTCGATTTTTAGATTTAATTAAAACTTCCAAACACCATTTGGAATTAACTCGTAAGAACTTAAAGAAGATTTACACATCCCTGTGGACCGACCCGTATTCACCGGCTAGCTGCAAAGCGACGCCGTTCTTGATTGCGGTAATTATTTTTGATCGACAAAATCTCTCTCAATCAAATGGCGCCGTTGCCGGGGATGGCGTAAAATTTTCTTTTTGTAATTTCGGGTTAATCTAAAACATAAAAAATCATAAAAATCTGAAAAAAAATAAAAAATAAAAATTTTTTATCATCTTTTATTGTTTGAAGGGTTTCTTTGGAATCTTTGCAGGTTTGACGGATCTGAAACAACACTGAAGGGGAAACAGAGAACTATACATCAGAACAGGAGGATATTGGAAGTCCAGAGCAGCTGAAGAAAGTTGGAGACCTGAAGCCCCCAAAGCGCCGCTCTTCCGCCGCATAACCCCACCTTGCGCGGCGCTTCCGCCGCAACTTGGAGCCTTCTCTGCGAAATTTTTGCACTGTTTGTTTCCTTATTCTCCCTTCTACAAATCTCCATATATCTTCTGTCAAATCTTCTGCAGGATTCTTTGCGCTAAAAATCTTCTTCCCCCTTCCAATAATTGATCTCTGCAGGATTCTTTGCGCCGCGCTAAAAAGCAAATTGATTGCAAGTGATTTACTGCTTTGCATACTTTAATCTGACTTTAAGGGGCTATTGACCAATTCAGATTGGGTGGGGATTTCATTACCCTTCCCAGGACCCCAGAAATCACTTAAAGCATCTGCATTGACCACTTTTAATCTAAAAAATATTAGACTCAGCCCTAAGGACGTCGAGCTCAATAGGACAGAGGACTAGTATAGGCATCGGCCGTTTATCCTAACCGACATTGCGGTGACTAGGCTAGTGGTTTTTAATTAGGCCCACTGTAGTGGTGGTTCCTTCCCACTTACCTGGCCGTACTTGTCCGTGAAGAGGCGGTTTGAGGTCCTATATCTAGCCCTTTGGAACAGTTAGGAGCTGTCTAGCTGACCTAGGCAACCCTAGACTTAGGCCTGATTGTGCATGTGTGGTTAATTGCAGTTGTGTCACTAGTCTCTTTTCAAAATCTTTTTGCAAAAGCACACTTAAAAAGAAAAAAGGAAAATCTTTTCAAAACTTGCAACTTGTCGCTAAAGAATCTTTGCACTCACATTCTGTCTCGACTACACTAACCCTTTTAGTGTATGTCCGGTTGGACTAGGGACCCTAGCGCCCGATTAGTCCGTGTTTCGTTGGTACCGACCGACGAACCTTTCGACTCCGAAGTCGAAATCTTGTCCACTTCTTCACTTTCACCATCACATTCTTTCGAAGGTATGTCGGGATACGATCCTAACAACACCTTACAGACGGGAAGGATTCCACCTCCGCCAGGTGCGAATAACCCGAATCTTCCGCCTGTCGAAGCGCCCGCACGAGTCGCGCTCCAGGATTTTTTCTACCCCATTCGCACCGCCCTTCCCACTTGTCTTTCCCTTCCACCGGCTAATGGGGACAACTTTGAGATCAAACCCCACTTCATCAACATGCTGCCTAAGTTTCATGGTTTGGAATCCGAAGATGCATATATCTTTATCAACAAATTCCAAAACGTTTGCGCCATGATGAAAACTACCCAATTAAGTGATGACGCTATAAGGCTAAGGGTCATTCCTTTCACCTTATGTGACCTAGCCGAGAAGTGGCTATACAGCACCGCATCACACTCAATCAGAAATTGGGACGAGTTTGTGAAAGCTTTTCTTAAAAAGTTCTATCCTCATCACAAAACTGCAAAAATCCGTAATGAAATCATTCAATTTTCACAGCTTCCTGCTGAACCATTTTGGAAATGTTTTGAAAGATTCAAAGACCTTCTCGTTCAATGCCCTCACCATGGAATCGAAAGATGGCAACTTTGCCAAACATTATACGAGGGATTGAACCCGGCAACGAAGCAGTTGCTAGAAACCCTTAGTCAAGGTCACTTTCTGTCCAAATCAAGTGATGAAGCGTGGCAGTTTCTTGAGGATCTTAGTGAGCAAACGATTCAGTGGGAGAGCACCAAGACCACATCTTCTTCTTCTTCTATTGGTCAACCTAGGGCAGGCATACATCAAGTAGAGATGTCAATTGCTATGAAGGCCGAGATGGCCGCTCTTATGAAAAAGATAGAGGCGCTTGAGACCAAAATCTCAGCACCTTCTCCTGCCCCTGTTGTGCCCCCACGAACTATTTGTGCGTGTTGTTCGGATCCATCACATCTCACTGAAGAGTGTCCTTACACTGCATCCACTCAAGGACAAGATCAAGTCAATGCTGCCTTTCAGCAACGACAAAGAAATGATCCATACTCTTCAACATACAATCCGGGTTGGAAGAGCCACCCTAATTTCTCTTGGAACCACAATCAACAAGTCCAAGGAAACAACAATTTTCAAAGAGCTCCTCCTCCACAACAACAACAAGCACCTCCACAAACTCAGTTTCAGCAGCCTCCCCAACAGCAACCTTACCCTAATCAGATGAACAATTTTGTTCCCAACAATTTTGTTCCCCCTCAAAATGCTGTTAGCTCGCTCGAAAGAAGTCTAGAAGCATTCCTAAAGCAATCTGCACAAACTTTGGTGCAATCACAACAATCCACAGCTAGGATAGAGACTTCTGTTCAATCTTTGGTGCAAAACAGTGCCTCACACGATCAAAGCATCAAAGCTATTGAGGCACAAATTGCACAACTCAACGCAGCATTGAAAGAGCGAGAGAAAGGAAAGCTTCCGTCTCAACCACTCCCAAATCCCGGTCACGCACATGTTGCACATGAACAGCAGAATCATAACGTGAATGCTGTGACCACGTTGAGATCCGGAAAAGTGCTGCACAACAATGTGGGTATGCACCGTGACACCTCTGCCGGTGGTTCTTCATCTTCTTCTTCTTCTTCTTCTTCGTTAGAGCCTATTCTCCATCCTTCACATGGCTCTACTTCTTCTAGCTCGAATGGACCCTCTTCTCATAACACGAACACATCTACACGGGGTTCCGTTCCAACTCAACAATCTGATCCACAAAAATTGGACTCAACAACTTTTCAAAATGTTCCTTTTCCAAATCGGTTGAGATCCAATAAACCAACTCCACAGATGGAGAAGATTGTAGAGTTATTCAAGCAGGTTAGCATAAACATCCCTCTTTTGGATGCAATCCAACAAGTTCCTTCATATGCAAAAATCTTAAAGGACTTATGCACCAAAAAGAGGAAGTCACAAGTACCGAAGAAAGTCTTCGTGGCTAGTGCTGTTAGTGATGCTCTTGTCAATTCTTTACCCCCAAAGCACAAGGACCCCGGTTGTCCTACTATTTCGATCACAATTGGGAACAAGACCATCAATAGAGCACTGTTAGATCTTGGTGCTAGTGTCAATTTGCTACCTTATTCGGTGTACGAACAATTAGGCGTTGGAGAGCTCAAGCCTACTCATTGCACTCTCCAAATGGCCGACCGATCAATCACCCATCCTAGGGGAGAGTTGGAGGATGTGTTAATTAAAGTTGGGGATTTCATTTTTCCCGTTGACTTTATTGTTATGGATACACAGCCTGTCGTTAACCCCCGTAATCAAATCCCGGTGATACTTGGTCGACCATTCCTCGCGACTTCTAATGCAGTAATCAACTGTCGTAATGGTTCCATGAATCTATCTTTTGGCAAGATGACAGTTGAACTTAACATTTTCAAGTTAGGAAGTCAGCCTTGCGAGCCTAATTCTAGCGTACTTGATGTGTGCTCGATCGATGAGATCGCGGAGGAGGACTGTGAGTTCGAGAATTTCATGTTTGATCACAGTAATATTGACGCCACTAGTGCGTTCCTCCTAGAATCCGACACAGCTTTCACGTCGGACAAAGATTATGAGTGTTTCACCTTTGTTGATGATCTTGAAGACTCTCCACCCGAGTTTGAGTCTTTTGCTTTTTCGGATGAGTTAGTTGAACCATCCGACTCGGTAGCGTACACTCAATTTGAACCTTTGATGGAATCCTTCGAGTTTGAAACAGTTACTCCATTGTTACCATCTATTGTTTCACCACCTAAACTCGAACTAAAGCTTTTGCCGTCGCACCTAAAATATGCTTATCTAGGTGAAGATGAGACCTTACCCGTTATCATCTCGGCCTCTCTAGCTCTTGAGCAAGAGAAGGCTCTTTTAACGGTCTTATACAATAATCGGCAAGCTTTCGGCTGGTCTATGGCGGACATTAAGGGGATTAGTCCCCTCATAGTTGAACATCATATACACTTGATGGATGATGCCAAGCCGGCAAGGGATCCACAAAGACGCCTCAACCCCATCATGAAAGAGGCGGTTAAGAAGGAGATTGTTAAGTGTCTTGATAGCGGTATCATTTACCCTATCTCGGATAGCCAATGGGTTAGCCCCATTCATGTCGTGCCAAAGAAATCGGGCATCACGGTCATCACCAATGAGGCAAATGAGTTAATTCCCACTCGCACCTAAACTGGGTGGCGAGTTTGCATCGACTACCGAAAACTCAATGCCGCGACAAGGAAGGACCACTTTCCTTTACCATTCATTGACCAAATGCTAGAACGATTAGCGGGGCACGAATTCTACTGCTTTTTAGATGGCTATTCCGGTTATAATCAAGTCCCCATAGCCAAAGAGGATCAAGACAAGACTACATTTACTTGTCCCTTTGGCACTTTTGCTTATCGTCGCATGCCCTTTGGGTTGTGCAATGCACCCGCTACATTTCAGCGGTGTATGATGGGGATCTTTTCGGACATGGTGGAGAAGTTTTTAGAAATCTTTATGGATGATTTCTCCATTTTTGGTGACTCCTTCGATGAGTGTTTACGACATCTTGACGCGGTTCTCACCCGCTGTAGGGAAAAGAACTTGACCTTGAATTGGGAGAAGTGCCACTTTATGGTACGTGAAGGCATTGTCTTAGGACATGTGATCTCGCAAAACGGCATAGAGGTTGATAGAGCTAAAATCGAAGTCATTTCTAATCTTCCTCCTCCTAAATGCGTCAAAGATATCCAAGCTTTCCTTGGCCATGCCGGTTTTTATAGACGGTTCATCAAGGACTTTAGCAAGATTGCTAGACCCTTGACTCTCTTGTTGGCCAAGGACACTACTTTTGTTTTCGACTCAACTTGCATGAAAGCGTTCGAGTCTTTGAAGCACTCACTCATTTCTGCGCCCATTCTTTCATCTCCAGACTGGACGCACCCTTTTGAAATTATGTGCGACGCATCAGATTTTGCCATTGGTGCTGTTCTTGGACAGCACATTAACAAGATGCCGCATGTAATTTACTACGCTAGCCGAACATTAAATGAGGCCCAATTAAACTACACAACAACAGAAAAAGAGTTTTTAGCGGTTGTGTTTGCACTTGAGAAATTTCGGCCTTATTTAATCGGCTCCCCAGTTATAGTGTACACGGATCACTCAGCTCTTCGCCACCTTTTTGCGAAGAAGGATGCCAAATCTAGGCTCATACGTTGGATCCTCTTGCTCCAAGAATTTGATCTTATTATAAGGGACAAAAAGGGATGTGAAAACGTAGTAGCCGATCACCTTTCACGACTTCCTTCGTCGCCTACACTTGAACTGCCTATCACTGATGCTTTCCCCGATGAGCAACTCTTGACTGTTTCTTGCGAACCATGGTTCGCCGATATTGTAAACTACTTAGCCACCGGCTTGATACCTAACGATTGGTCGAAACAAGACAAACTACGATTTTTGTCCCAAGTAAAGCATTTTTACTGGGATGAACCTTATCTTTTTAAATATTGTTCCGACCAAATCAATCGCCGGTGTGTACCTGAAAATGAGGTTAAGAGTGTGCTGTCTTTTTGCCACGATCAAGCATGTGGCGGGCACTTTGGCCCAAAGAAGACAGCCGAGAAAGTTTTGCAGTGTGGTTTCTATTGGCCACGACTCTTCAAAGATGCATTCGAATACTGCAAAACTTGCTCCCGGTGCCAACACTTGGGCCGGATATCGCGGAGAAATGAAATGCCGCTCCAACCAATTTTGGTTGTAGACATTTTTGATGTTTGGGGTATAGACTTCATGGGACCATTTCCCAACTCTTTCGGAAATGTGTATATTCTTTTGGCTGTTGACTATGTTTCAAAGTGGGTCGAGGCTATACCAAGTCGAACGAATGACAACAAGGTTGTCGTTCGATTTCTGAAAGATCACATCTTTTCTCGATTTGGGCACCCTCGCGCAATAATAAGTGATAATGGTTCTCACTTTTGCAATAGGACTTTTGAGTCCCTAATGCGCAAATACTCTATCACCCATAAGCTGTCAACGCCATACCATCCCCAAACATGTGGGCAAGCCGAGATCTCGAATCGACAAATTAAACAAATCTTGGAGAAAACGGTTTCTAAAAACCGTAAAGATTGGTCACTAAAATTGATCGATGCACTATGGGCTTTCCGTACTGCATACAAGACCGATCTTGGCATGTCTCCATACCTGCTTGTTTACGGGAAGGCTTGCCACCTTCCAGTAGAAATTGAGCACAAGGCATTTTGGGCCATTAAAGAGCTGAATCTATCTCTAGGAGATGCGGGCAGCAATCGAAAGCTGCAATTAAATGAATTGGAGGAGCTGCGGGATGAGGCATATGATAATGCCGTGATTGCTAAGAACCGAGCTAAAGTATTTCATGATAAAAACCTTTTGCGAAAGACATTTAAACCGGGTCAACAGGTTTTATTATATGATACTCGGTTACACTTTCATCCCGGCAAGCTCCGTTCTAGATGGAGAGGACCTTTTGTAGTCCGCACCGTTTATCCGCACGGCGCGGTTGATCTTGAGAATCCAGAAGACGGCACTTTATTCAAAGTGAATGGACATCGTTTGAAACCGTTCTTCTCAGCGGACCCTTCGGAGGAGCTCCTGTTCTTGCAGGAGCCGATTTACACCGATTGATTTTCCCTCCACCTTCACCCTCGAATTTCTTTTTCTTTCAAAACTTTATTCCACATAAGTTTGGGGGTGTGTATACTATGTAAATATAATAATAAGCAGGGACTCGCCGATATTATCAACCCATTTGGTGCAGCATGACAGTGAGGACACTGTCCATTATAAGTTTGGGGGTATGTTCGGTAAGTTTTCCTTTTGCATTCATATGTATATTTCTGCATTGCATCTTTATATAAAAATCATAAAAATTTGAAAAATTTGAAAAATAAAAAAAATTAGAAAACAGAAAAACCCATAAAAAATTGAAAAAAATTCAAAAATTATAAAAATTAATGTATTCAATTCTGGTTAATTGACTTGAGTTTGATAAATAGGTTAACTGGCTAGGAAAAACTAAATCTTAGACTTAGCTAATTAAAAACCCTAAAAATAACCTTCCTTAGAGTTTAACTGTGGAAAGCATATGTCTTTGTAGGTTATTTAGAAATAGGCAAATTTTGGGTTCACTTCTTGGGCTAAGTCAAAACAAGGGAAGAGTATTGATGTTCTTATTAGAGTATAAGTTTGAAAAATAGTTCCTAGCTTAAGTCTAGATTCTGAAAACGTATACCCTACAATTTGCACAAACACGCACCTTGAAACTTGGATTAGTAGAAGAGACCTTGAAATACTCTTGTCTAAAGTCCTTAGCACAATGAAAAAGAAAAAAAGTGGATAAAGAAAAAAAATGGACACTGGTTTTTGTGATTACTTAAGGCTGTAAAAATAGAAAAATATTTAGCGAGGGTGCTTCATCACCTAGTGCCTTAGACCAACTGGTTTGGGAGTCACTGCTAAAAGCCTTGGGTGTTGCAAAACTAGGAAGTACGCCTTAAAGTGCTAACGCATCTGGTAATCGGTTGTTGGTACCTCAAGAAGTATTAACAGTCGCATGAAGGATGTGAAAGCGAAGTCTCACAAGTGCTTTGGACAATGGGCGGGTGTACGATTGCTTGATTTGAATTTCCAAGTGTAGGGGTGATATTTACACACACGTGGGGATATGTGATTAGAGTTTAGATAAGAGAACGGAATGAAAAATAGAACTTGTGTCTTTAATAGAGTTGATAGAAATTCCTAAGCGGAGATGGAACTCTAGAAGGAAAACTTAAGAAATGCCGAAAGCTAGGTAATTCTACAGGATATATGTAATCTTAGGTTAAATAATGAGGAAGTGTGAAGAATATGGGTGGATAATTTGCGGGTCGACGATAATAGAATTCCTTGTTAGAAAACCTAAATGGAGAACAAAAGTCGAGAAACCAAGTTGATAGGATTTTGTGGGTAGTATCCGCTGAAAACCCTCAGGAGACAACACTCCTCCTACTAGGGACACCTAGAGGTTTAACGGCTTGTTGCACGAGCTCAGTGCAATCGCGTTTCCCTGCGAAAGTGTGGCTAGGTTAGAGTTTTTAAATAATAAGTTTGCTCGAGGACGAGCAAATGATAAGTTTGAGGGTATTTGTTCATAACATAATATTGCATTGTGTATTCCCCATTCTTATGCATTTTACAATAAAAACAGGTGCTTTTGACCCATGTCTGCTACATGTTACAGGTTACAGGTTCTGGGAGCGAAAACGGTGAAAAACACAAAAGACGACACAAAAGAAGGATTTTTGACCAACAAATAGGAAGATCTTAGTAAAGCCCGGCAGAAGAACGGTTCACCATCAACACGGCAACTCAAGATCCAAATTTGCAAGAAAAACGGTTAAAAGATCCAATGCAAAGAGTTCACTGAAAATCTGGAGTTACTGCAGAAGCCCAGGTGGAAAAAGAAATGAAGAAATAAGAAGCCCAGAAGAACCAGACAAAGCCCAAGAAAAATCACTCGATACATCCATAATTGGGCCGCGCTTCCGCGGCCCAAAGCGCATCCACGCGGCGCTTCCGCGGCCTCCCTGAGCCCTAGTGCGCATCTCTTTTTACCATAATGTGTGGCGGCTATGGAAAGATCTTTTTAGGGGTATATTTGTAACTTTAGACATGCGGTGCAATCTGTAGCCCTAGGGTTTCTATGTCCTATAAATAGAACCCAAGACCTTGTATTTTCTTATGCCTCTTCTCATGAAATAAAATTCTGTTTTTCTTGAAATAAGAGTGCATCAAAAGTAAGTAGATTATTTTCTTTGCAATAAATTTTAGTTTTTCATATCTGCTCTTATTTTCTCGCCTTAGTTTAGTTTTTATTAACTTGCAATCGATGTTTTCTTTCTTTAATAAATTCTTGTTTTCTTTCATCCCCTCAATGAGCGAGTAGTTTCCTCGCTTGTTAGGGTTAGGAATAGGGAAGGATTTGAGAGATGAAGATCTCTCATCTCTTTTCATCGCTAAACTTTTATGAACATTAGAACTCCATGCATACCTTTTGATTCCGCTCCCTACGGCACTTTTACCTTCAAGGTAACGGTGAACTCCGTAGTCTAAAGGCCCGGATCTTAAGGTTTTCCATGGAGGTTAGGGTGAAGATTAAGAAAGGAAGGACAAGGATCTAGAGGAAGAATCAATCTTCCCAATCATCCTAATCCCCTTTGTTAATATTTACCATAACTCTAATATGATTGATTTAATTGATGGCAATGGAAAGAGATGTAAATCTTTATTAACCAAATTTTCCCTAAACCTAATCCTAGCAAGTTTCTAATTCTACCTTCATACAACTTCGATTTTTAGATTTAATTAAAACTTCCAAACACCATTTGGAATTAACTCGTAAGAACTTAAAGAAGATTTACACATCCCTGTGGACCGACCCGTATTCACCGGCTAGCTGCAAAGCGACGCCGTTCTTGATTGCGGTAATTATTTTTGATCGACAAAATCTCTCTCAATCAAACACGCCACCTTTTTAGAAAAGGAATTTCTTGCAAAAGAGATTTTTGGCTCTGAGGTAGAACTGGAAGAGGTTCCAGCTGTACAAACCACAACAGAAGATTTGGTGGAACCAGAGGATTCGGTAGTTCCCGATGAACCCCAGCCACTCCGCAGATCTAGTAGGGTTCCTCACCCACCTAAGAGATACTACGGTTTTCTCATGGATGGTGGGAGCGAGGATTGCATCATGGTTGATGATGACCCAACTAGCTTCGAACAGGCCATCACGAGTGGGGACTCAGTGAAATGGCTGGATGCAATGCGGTCCGAGATGGAATCCATGTACACCAACAAAGTATGGACTTTGGAAAATGCTCCTGAAGGGGTAAAACCCATTGGGAGCAAGTGGATCTTCAAGAAAAAACTTGGTGTAGATGGGAAAGTGGAGACTTTCAAAGCTATACTTGTTGCAAAGGGTTTTCGTCAAAGACCAGGTGTGGACTATGACGAAACCTTTTCTCCAGTGGCTATGCTTAAATCCATCCGGATCATACTTGCCATTGCTGCATATCATGACTACGAAATCTGGCAAATGGATGTTAAGACCGCCTTTTTAAACGGTGATTTAGAAGAGTGCGTGTACATGACTCAGCCAGAGGGCTTTGTAGATAGTGGGAGCAGCGGGAAGGTGTGCAAGCTGCTTAAATCCATTTATGGATTAAAGCAAGCATTGCGGAGTTGGAACATCTGCTTTGACGTCGTTATCAAAGAGTTTGATTTCGTCAAAAACGTAGATGAACCTTGTATTTACAATAAGGTGGCAGAGAGTAAGGTTGTCTTCCTCGTATTGTACGTGGACGACATACTCTTGATAGGAAATGACATTCCTATGCTGCAATCGGTCAAGCTCTTCTTATCACAAAGATTCTCAATGAAAGATCTAGGTGATGCCTCCTGCATACTCGGAATTATGATCTATAGAGATAGATCCAAACGGATACTGGGATTGTCCCAATCCAGGTACATTGACACCATACTAAAGAGGTTTAGTATGGAAGAATCCAAGCGTGGGAACTTACCCACGATCTCTGGACTCACTCTCTCCAAAGAGACGTCTCCCAAGACTGATTTGGAGAGAGCTCGCATGCAAGGGATACCCTATGCTTCGGCTGTAGGCTCTATCATTTACGCGATGCTATGTACCAGACCCGATGTAGCATACTCACTAAGTGTAGTGAGTAGGTATCAAGCTGATCCTGGAGAGAGTCACTGGACAGCTGTGAAGAGCATTCTCAAGTACTTGCGAAGGACTAAGGAGATGCTCTTGGTGTATGGTAACGGAGAAATCCAAGTGGAGTCCTTTACCGATTCGAGCTTCCAGAGTGATAAGGACGACTCTAAGTCGCACTCGGGATTTGTCTTTACCCTTTACGGAGGGGCAGTTAGCTGGAAGAGTTCCAAGCAGGAAACCGTGGCAGACTCGACGATGGAGGCTGAATACATCGCTGCCAACGATGCTGCCAAAGAGGTTGTCTGGATCAAGAAGTTCATTACTGAACTTGGAGTGGTTCCATCCATTGAGCATCCAATACCTTTGTATTGTGATAACAATGGAGCGGTGACTTTGGCCAAGGAACCCAGGTCCTATCAGCGATCCAGGCATATTCTGAGGCGGTATCACCTGATCCGGGAGATAGTTGATCGCCGGGAGATCGAGGTCAGGAGGGTTGACACGAAGAACAACACTGCGGATCCACTCACGAAGGCCATTCCCCAGATACAGTTTGAGAGACTCTTCGGGATGCTAGGTATGCGATACTGCAGCAGCTGGCCCTAGTGCAAGTGGGAGATTGTTAGTTATATGTATGCCCTAGAGGCCAGTATTGTACAAATGATGTATATTATATTGGATACTTGGACATATATAGAGAGGACTTTCTTACTCGATATGATAGTATGCTATCTGGTTGCTCTTTATCTTAACATGTATACTTGTCTCTTTATGCTGTCTTATAGTTACATGTTGGTAAAGCTCTTAGGATGTGTACTTGACTACCTGGACTATGATACAGATCATACTAGTGGGGACATAGTAGTCCATAAGTACATCCTTTAATGTTCCTAGTCGTAGGTGTATCGAGACAGGGCATCGATATACCAGAGTAGACTAGCGTATACACTTCTCGACCCATGAGATGGGCGATGGATGATCCCATATCCATTGGTGTTTGACATCAGAGATGGTATACGGGTGCTCAGTGGAGACTGGGTACACTGGACGGACTCGCCGAGAACTCCCAGATGGTATTATACCTCATGTCAGATGGCAGTTCTCTGGTGACACTTGTGCAGGTTAGTTTGTAGACCCGAGAACGTCATAGAATCTTGTGTGATTCCCACTATGCTTTGATTTCCACCTTACTACGTCCAAGAGGGCGTGCAAAACGGTGGTTTTTGGGTACAGTCCCGAGTCACATGGAGGCAATGAGCGATAGGAGGGGTTTCGTCTCTCCCGGTATTGGGGGTTGATGTTGCGCTGTGCTCGATTGGCCATAACAGGGAAGTCCCTGGCCAGGACTGATTTAGAGATTTGCTGGTAAGTGTTACCAGTAGTTTCTCGACCCGTTATGAGCCTCATATCGGCACGACTTATCGGTTATTATGGTCTGACGATTACCACCCCTAGACTTGATATGCGACATATCAGACGAGGAGACTGGACTGTACGGGAAGTGTTACCGGCAGGCTTTTATAGGAGTTGGAGCGGGCTTGCTTTCTGATCTTCTGATCGCTCAATACCCGGGTGGCCGTTACGTCTAGCTAGTACCGCTGGCGGCTTGTGGGTGCTTGATGTGATCATCACCTACTGCCGGCGTATTGACGAGTCTTTAGAGTCCTACACAGAGGCTTTTCTGGCTCAGGCAAAACGAAATAGGAGCGCATATGTGATATGTGCGGGACCGAGAATGATACGTGTATATGATACCGTATTCTATTCTCGCGACTTTTTATATCGCGAGGTTATATGTGATATAGCCGGGTTATCGAATCAAGTGTTGATTCGATAAGTGGATACATTGGATGTTAGTCGGTTATATGCGATATGACCGGATTATTAAGTCAAGTGTTGATTTAATAATTTAGTGTATAATTGTATATTAGATATACTAATTTACATTAACTAACATATATTCACTTATGGATTTTTCTCACATGTGCACAACTTTAATATATATGTGATATATATTAAAAAGTGTTTTCTTTTTGTATCATGGTTGATGATACATCATTCATGGGTGTATGAGACTTACACCATGCTATTTATTATGTTGGGTTTTAATATTTAAAGTAATTACAAAAATTAGTGGAGGATTAGAAAAATGCATGAAGCTTGTGGAAGCTTGTGGATGCATTGACTTATTCCACTAAGTTTGTTTTTACTATGGATATTTGTTAACCCAACCATAAGGATTAGCCATGGTTATGTCTCTACATAAGTTAGTATATGATACTCACTCACCATGGTTAGCTTTCTCACTTGATCATTATCTTTCTCTCTTTATTTCTTCATCTTCTTCCTTGAGCAAAAGAGCTCTCTAGGGTTTGATCCAAAGTGAGAAACATTGTGAGAAAATAAATTCTAAAGTGAACCCACTTCCTATTTCTCCATCCTCTAATAGACTAGCACTTTAGTTTAGGGTGTTTGCTTCACTAATTCTCTAGTTAGTGAAGTAGAAGCTTGAGTTGGCATCCCCTCGACGTAGATCATCTTCGGCTTCGAAGACTTCAAGTAAGGACGCTCCTTTAGCCTTGTGAAGCCATGTAAGAGTCCGAGAGAACCACGATCGCAGCGAAGGGACTTCAACAAAGAGCTAAAGAAGTGAAGGACAGATCTACAAAGGTTGTATTTCGTATTCACTTAGTTGTAGATGCTATTTACTTGCATGTGAAACCCTAATTTTCTAGCAAAGATCTTGTTTAGGGTAGTTAAGCACGGCTAAAATTTTAATCGAGCATGGTTGATGCCTTCTTAACCCTTGTTAGAGTGCCTAGTAACCCTACAGTATGAATATAGCACATATTAGCAATTTGTCTGCAAAATACCAAATAATGTTATACATTATAACCGGTATTATGAGGGAAATTGTGTGTTTATTATTGCATGCATGATCTTTGTATATCAAACACCTGTCTCGAGATTGTGAGAAGGAAATTCTCCAGGTAAAAGAGCCGGAATTGCTAAAAGTGCCGGTAAAAATACAACAAGTCTTTGACCTGAGATCTGGCAAACATAGGATTCCAGACATCAGATAAAGACCCTAAACCAAACAGAAGAATTCCATGGAAATTGCTTGCAGTGACTCACCAACATGACCGCGGATCCGCGGCCGAGTTGGCATATCCACCGCAGATCCGCGGCTATGGTAGCTCTTCATTGGTCCAAATTCCTCCACGTGGCCTCTTGTAACGGCCTCAGCTTCCAGAAGACTCTCAAAGAGCACGTGGCTTTATCCAGAAGGCTCGGCCTAACAACCTTACCCTAGAATATTCCTTATTCTAGAATATTCCCTCTGACAAACTTCTTCTAGAAGACTCTCTCTAACAACCTAGCTTTGGGGGGAAGATTCAAATGAGTGGTTATAAAAGGAGATCTAAATCTAGGGTTTAAGGTTGTTAAAGGTTGTTCATCATTTGAGTGGTAAAAGAATTGTAGTGAGATCCAAATCATTTCTAAAACAAATTGAGTGACACAATTTGATCCAAATCAAGATTCGACGAGTACCAAATCAAGCAAGCATTCAACGAGTCTTTTGAAGCAACGCCGATCTTCATCCGAGCAAGTGATCCATGACGATCCGCCACTTATGAAGACGATGCGAAGCTAGTTTCGACGATTGAGTTCTCTCCTCGAATCTTGTAATCTTTGAGTGAATTGTAACGAAACGTTGATTAATAAAAGGTGAAAATTCTTGATCTTACTTTTTCTTTACATTTGAGCATTATGAATAGTTATCGATTCTTGATTGTTATCTTTTTCATGATGTTTGAGTGAAAACTCCGCTTGTGGAAGAATCGAGAAAATAGGTAGATGATGATGATTAAATTCTTGAACAATTCTTAAGTCTTATGAGTTTTGTAAACTTTAGGAAATGGAATCATCGACAACCTAATTTAAACGAGATGCTTTCTTGAATGTTTTCACTCCAAATTAGAGATCAACGATCGATGATTGAATTTCCTAGAGGCTAGAATTTGAATGCTAATCAACGAAAGGACAAGTGATAGAAAGAGAAACCCTAGTTTCTTCAATAGATCCCTAATTCTCGTTGATCGTCATCGATCTAGCAACAAATCATCAATAGATAAGAATTTGTAATCATAAGTATTCATCATCACTATCAATTGGATCGATTCCTACAAGCCTCTTTACAAATCTTGATAATTCAAACTATTTGGACATTTTCTTGATCTTTATTGATTCTTGATTCTAGATCTATATTCTTTATGTTTCTTGAAATTAAAATTTACAAATCTTGAATCAACTTTCTTGCATTTTCTTTTATCTTTTCATTTCGACCCATAAAACAAGATCGATTAAAACACACATCTCAGTGGACGATCCGTATTCATTAACGCGCTATATCGACACCGTTAATTGATTGGGGTATAAATTTCTTTGGTTGTGAAATATTTTTAAACACGACACGGAATTTAAGATCAATCAAATGGCGCCGTTGCCGGGGATGTGTGCTATTTTGTTCGTTTTTGTTATTTGAGTTGAAAAAAATTATTATTCCATCAAATTTTCATCCAAGATTCGCTTCAAGTGCTTAACGATTAGTGTTTGAATTTTTGCGAGGGAATCTGGAATCATTTCAGCAGTGAGATCAAAATTCAGAGAACATCTGAAGAATCCAGAGAAGTACAAGGACCTGCACAAAAATTTTCAAACCTTAATTCCCCCATCAAGCTGCGGAACCGCGGCCAATGAGGCGTTTTTGCGGCGGTTCCGCCTCCGTTAGGGTTTGTACTATGCCAAATTTCTCAGGTCTGTTCTCTGTTCTCTCTTCTACTCTCTGATTTTGTCCAATAATCAATTTCTTGCAGGATTCTTTACAAAATTCAGTGCCGCTAAAAAATAAATTTGTTGCAATTCTTGAAATTGGTTGTTTTGTGCATACTTTAATATGGAAATTAAGGGGCAAAGACCAAATTCAGATTAGGTGGGGATTTCATTACCCTTCCTAAGCCCCGGAAATCACAAAAACTTGCATCCGCATCACCCTTCATTAACTAAAAAATATCTAGATAAGACTCTAAGGACCGTCGTGCTCAATTAGGACAGAAGGAGGTCGTGGGTAATCTATTGCTTATTTGCGTTTCTTTTGTGGTGTCTAAGGCAAGTGTGTCTAAGGCAAGTGGTTACTTAATTAGGCCCGCTACTTACGTAGCGGAGAACCTCCCACTTACCTGGCCATAGGAGGGGCAAAGAGGTAGTAGAGAATTTATCCTGCGATTTGTCTTCTGGAAGTTTAGGAGCGGTCTAGAGACTTGACGTAGGTGACCATAAGATATAGGGATGCTTGTGCATGTTTGTGTGAATTTTCATAAATCTGTCCTTTTTCAAAACAAACCAATTATTTTCTCCCCCTTTTACCCTTTTCCCCATCTTCTCTTCGTATAATGGGTGGCCCAAATAAAAGAACTCTTGCCGAGCTTTGCTGTCCACAACCAGATATTTCTTGTTTTCGTTATCGCTTCTGTCACGACCCGAAAGTACGGAACATGACCGGCACTTAGGCTACGAACATCTCAAGGCGTACATGCTCTAAGTAAGCCGAGCCCAGAAATCCAAACCAAGAAAAGTAGTAGAGTGTAGGAAAAACCATATGTAAATCAACCAGTTTGCAACATAATATACAACGCCTAAAGGCGAGGATCACAACAGAAAAGGAGACTCATCCAACATGAAATCCATAGAAATAACGTGCGACTCTAAGGTCGAAAGAATAAACAACACTGGTCTCTATCTCAAATAAGTACATGTTTGGTTGATGGAACTTCTAGATACAACTGAAATATAATATACAATGTATAATGATGGGTATGATACAAATAACCCACCCACTAGCAAATCACCTGAAAGAAGCTGTGCCCACAAACCGTAATGGAACCCGTACGGCAACACCTGCAAGAAACTGAGGCACAACGGGGGTGAGTTGCCAACTCGTGAGTAGAAAAAGATCTACGAATAGAAAATCGCATGTATGACGCAATCCTAGGTCATACGATCATAATATATAATCCTTAAATATATAACCAGCAATCTATAACAATGGCTAGGGTAAATATCTAACCCAAGTATAATCCCATGTGCCCGTGTCAGTGCATCAGGTGGCAATGTATCATATGGATAATGTATGAATGCATGAAAAGTATGATCAATGTAATCAAAGTCTGTATGTGATCAATGTCTGTATATAGGTGGATCCCGTCCATGTGTCACCAAATGACAATAAGCATCATGCATGTACATATGAGGATATAGTCAAAATCATGGAAAAATATCATGAAACCTGTGCCCAGCATCGGCACAAAACATAGCCTCAATCTCAATATCCCAATGTCTCTGATAAGTCTCACTATCTAGGGCGCTGTCAATCCAGACTGGCCCCTACCATCAATCTCAAGACCACGACGGTATCCTTCAGATATCTGGCGCGTTGGGTAAAATCACCGGTCGGTAGTGCTCCCCAACGCCATCTCCTGCGATCTTCTTGCCCCCGGGTACCGTACCGGGCCCACCATGTACCCGCAATCGGCCTCATCCTCCTCCTCGAATCGGGTTTCACATGTCGCTCTCAGCACTGAGAAAACACATGGTGGACGCACTGAAATATCATATCAAGGGTAACCGGGTTTTTAAAACAATTACATAATCTCCTTGAAATACCCACGGTTCCCAAATCCAGAAATATCATAGAAACAACATATCTCAATACGCATAATCAGAAAGTATGATTTAGGTGACATATCAATGAAGTGCAAGTATAACAGTATATCATGCAACATGGAATAATAGTATGCACATACAAGGGTCATATCCTGCAGCAATAATACTACTGTGTAGTAACATGGTAATTACCGATAAAGATATGTGTGAACTGGCAAGTAAGTGTCCGCGGTACATACGCATCATCGGTAATGGTGCTGGTGTCCTAACAGCATGATATCAACAATAGAATATGAAACACAATAAGTATGCGATGCAGAGTAACAATAATAATGTGCGGAAGCTGAATACCAAACACAATGATAGCTAAACTGTATCTAATGTCATAAGAGTCATATAGCCACACCACTATAAGGCTGAGCTAAAGCTAACAGTAGGTAAGAGAAACCGCCTAACCTCTGAGTCGATACATATAGATATATATATAGTCGGTGATCCCGCCTCGATAATATCACATCCGGTACCATATCCCTATAATCGGTTATTCCCAAGTCAAGAGCGCGGATCAAACATCAAATATAGCTCGTACGTAAATTCGTTGTACGGCATCCCCAAATCTGGGTACGGGTCAATATCACATTTGTCATATCATTCATATGGTATCGTCTTTACCAAAGATCAAATCCGGGTACTGACCTATGTCTAGTACAAGCTAACATCATCACTATCATCATGATCTGACTAGTGATCAACAGTCTCGTATGAATCGATATCATCGGCACATATCATCTCAAAGAGTAAACAACGCCCAAGGCGACCTATCATAAATATCTTGTCATATCATATCATATCCTATCTCGTATCATAATCACGTGTCGATCATTTTATATATATATCACTATTCCTATGGCATCATTATCCCAAAATCCGCTAAAGCATCAAGACGTATCTCAAATATGAATTTTACCATATTACCGATATCATAATCTCGGATCAAATATCATCGACTCATCTCAAACCCAAGTATCATCCTCACATCCGTATGTGAACACATAGTCCCATACCCACGTGAACACATATCTATATAGAATCCCATAACCACATATGAAATAAGAAGGTATGCAAGTATGTATGTGTGTATATGTATATGTAGTGCACCCACTACCTAGGGTTTCGTAACCTTTCACCAATCCAACACACCAATATCCATCTTAACATCAATAATTAATCCCAAACAACATATATTAATTGTTAGTGTGTATACGCATCCGTATACATCACTACGAACTGCGGGGGTGCTATACGCCATCCACCCGACTTCTCCCCGTAGATATAAATCTACTCACCTTGTTTTATGCGTGTCGGTGCCGATGTCGCCATTTGCATCTCCAACGCCTCGATGCCACGTGGGGTACCTACAAGGATATCACATGCTAAAACACATGAAAACCATGTCGGAAACCAAAATGGTACACGCTACGCTCATAGGTAAAAACCTGTAGCCTTGCGCGCAAACACAACCAATATCCCTCTGCCGTTGGCGTTCAAACGCCACCCGACAGAAACGAATCACTAAATACCAAAATCCATACGAAAACAGGTCGTAAATCAAGCGCCAACTCAAGAAAATCAACCCAGATTCTACCCTGGTTAGAACCAGACAAAACTAGACATACCCAGGGTCAAGTTTACAGGTAAAAGAGCCGTGCACCAAAAACGAGGGGGTTTCCTCCTGCTCTGGCCGCAAATTGCGGCCAGAAGGAATATATCTGCGGCCTAAAATGGGAGTTGGGGGCTAGGGCTTTGGGTGTTGGTTTCTATCTGCCTGCATGCCTCACTGCCAAGTCAATCTTACTTTAGGGTATCTCGGGTTGTAGCAGATTC
This sequence comes from Agapanthus africanus, assembly GCA_030015575.1. Classification (NCBI taxonomy): domain Eukaryota; kingdom Viridiplantae; phylum Streptophyta; class Magnoliopsida; order Asparagales; family Amaryllidaceae; genus Agapanthus; species Agapanthus africanus. The sequence goes on along the minus strand of CM057347.1, from coordinate 406,181,646 downwards.
CATAAAGGTCACAAAATCGACAAAATCGCTAAAATACGCCAAGTCGAAACTTTCAGGTAACTTACTGAAAATCTGAGGTATTCTGGGGTTAACTGGTCTTAAACACACCTAATAAGGTTACCCTAACAATCAAAACCAACACTTGGTCAAGTCTCACTCAAATTTGCCTAAACTAGCACTTAATCACGATATATAACACTAAATTTTTAGCCTACTACCCATAACTTGTAAGATAGGAGTTGGGTTGTGAGATTATACCTCAAGGGGCCCCTAGGATGTAGGGGAAGAAAGGATGAAGGAAGGAGGAAGGGCTGATGCTGCTAGGCAGCTGCTCCATTTGCTCCAGATGCTGCTGCAGTAGCTGATGCTGATGCTGTTTTTAACAGCAATCTATTGCTGTTGCTGAGGTTTTTGTTGGGGTTGGTGTTGGTTTGGTGTGGGTGTGGTGGTGTGAGAGTATTTGCTGAAGTTAGGGGTTTTTTGAAGCAGTTGCTGATGATATTTGATATGGGCTGATGGTGTTGCAGCTGATGTGATAGAAATTGGGCTGATGTTGTATATCAGTGGCTATTTCAGCAGTTGATGTCAATTGGGTGGCTGAAGTTGTGCTGATGTGAGTGTGTAGGTATTGGGCTATGGAGTAAGGGGCTAGTGTGTGTGCACTATGATGGGGTTGCTGCTGATGTTGGCTGATGTCTTGGCTGCAGCTGCTGCCTGAAATGCTACTGCTGCTGTTGCAGCATCAGATGGGCTGTTTCTGTTGATTCGCATGATGTTGTTGCTGCTGTGGCTGTTGCAGCAGCTGATGTTGTTGTGTGTGCAGCTGCTGATGTGTGGTCATGAGAGATGTGAGTGTGAGAGAGAGTTGAAAGGTGTGAGTGAGAGGGAAGCAAAAGTTTTCAAATGAAATGGGGTGTGACATTTGTTTTAAGCCACCATTCTCTCTCTCTCCTAAAACATGCTAGCTTGCACAAGCCATCATGGCTCACTTTCTACCTACATAAGTCAACCCCCATCCTAATCACCCTTAAACAAAGCTAAATACCCTTAATTAACCCCAATTATCTTAACCAAATGGTTAACCTATCATGGTTGGCTAAACATGGTTCTACCCTAAGCTCAACCCAAGTTAACATGCACAAGTGTGTGCAGCCCGGATAAAATTCCAATAAAATATTCATAAAACCAGATAAAATATTGTAAAAGCCGTTTTGGCAAACTTTTTACCAAAAACCCCACATTAAACACACAATTACCACTAAATAACATATTTTAGAATTTCCAAAAATTTTGTCCAGAATTTTCCCAAAATAATATTTTATATTTTTTTAAAATGTTACAGTCTTCCTCCCTTAAAGAAATTCGGTCCCCGAATTTAAATTTAAACCCCCAAATTCTAAAACATTTCAATAAAATGTCTAAGTCAACGGGGCTCCGAAATCATCAATACATAAAACGCATCGTAGCACAATACATGCGAATGCGTAACGAGCAGATAACTCGAAATCAAAACTCCGTCAAGCATCCCGCAATCATCGGAGTCAAGGCGAAAATACGAATGCCAAATCCAAAGCAAAACCGATATGCTATAAATCGGAACTATGTATGTAAATATCAAATCTGTATATGTAAATATCTTAAAGGAAGTGCATGCCCAATTCTTTAAAGTCGATGTGCAATGCGCATAACACTGCAAGGTGGCGGACGTCTCTATAAGAAAATAGCCAAATACGTATATATCTTTCGTTTAATATGCACGATCCGCCGTTTTGAAAACAATTTAGAAGGGTTCCCTCGTTTCAAACGTTTCGTGTCATATCGGACACGTATGTAGATAATGAGACTATAGCTCGCTTTTGGAAATCCCTTTGAAATCTATCAGTGCATGCAAAATATATCCAGGCACTGTCCTCTGACTAGTCCTGCTCAGTACGAAAACAAATCGCAATATCATAAAAATGTGCTGCTCCATAAAGAAATTAATCCCAAAAAGTGTAAATGAAAACTACGTGCGTCTGGCGCGCACGGAAATCAAGATCCATGAATGTGCCATACATGCGCACAGAAACAACACCTAAGTGCATCGGGTGTGCACGAAGCATCTGTCATGGGCCAAGTGTATGCCTGAAAGCAAAAACAGGTGCATCTGACATGCACGAAAAATCTCGATTTAGTGCATCTGGTTGCACCAAATCGCATCTCATAACATGCGCCCAACATGCGCTAAAAATCCAAATCCGGTGCATCCATCATGCACGAAATCATGTAATCCAATATCAAGCACCGAACATGCGCAAAATCCAATCAGGTGCATAAAGTGCACAAGACAAATATCGAGCATCACCATCGAAATCGAAGTCTAGCATATCTAAGTGCACAAAATACGAATCACCGCACTGCAAGCATATGTGAACTATACCGAGTGCAAAAACCAAATTATGTGCGTGCATACGCACAAAATCAACTCAACCGTCTAAAACCCATAAAATCACAAACATATGACACCAAGGCACGAAAACGATATCAAGTGCAATAACTGTACAAAAATCGTAAATACTCAATCATCAAATCGAATCAAGCGAATAAATCACCCAACAATACTGAAATCAAGTATGGCGGAATAGTCCCGCTCAAGCGCAACCTCCAAGAATCTCTGGCAACTGTCGTGGTTACTCATAACATGTCTCGTCGGCGATCATGAACTCTGGCCTACTGGTGTGCGTAATGTGACCACTCCTGGGTCCAAGTCTTCTCCGTGGATTACCAACCTCACGATCCATCGACTCATCGGCCCTGTCAGGTGTGCTAACGGGGGCGATTCCGTTCTGGCACTTCTCTGGTCATCTCTCGGTCAATCCTCACGACCACTCGTAAAGCAACATGTCACTGGTGTCGGCCTCCGGCTCTCTGAATGCACGTGACACATCTGATCCTGGGTGCAAGTATCATTGCAGTAGTGTCCTGGAAGGAATCCTGTTCAAGGTCTCTTCTAAGTCTCATCTCTGCCAATTGTTCGGAAGTCATCATCCTTTACTATTTCTGTTTCTTGCCCCGGAACGGCTGCATACTCATCGCGACTCCTTCTGGAAGATATATCCAGTACTATACCTCGGTATGCGCATCACATCTCTGATGTCGGCGGAGTGGAACGTCATCATATCCAGATCTTGTACGAACCTCTTACTCCACTTTTCTCTAATGTCGCCTGCTTCGGACTCGTCTCATCGTGGCTGCATGGACTGAGCTCCAACGGCTATTCTCGTATCTGGAGTCTCCCAAGAAATGCATCTCACCACCTAGCATCCGAATTAAGTCGAGCCATCCGATCGATTTGTTGAAACCTCATAGTCCCCCAAGAGCTCAACACCTTGGGTACAGTAAATAGTATTGAGTACATACCACAGCATCGGTGGTCCAGCCGTAGAAGGGCAAACCCAAGCCTTACTAATGGCGCCGCAGAACTGCCGCAAACCCTAAGGTTCAAAGGCTTTCACATGGTCATTAAGTCGAGTTAGGGTTTCATTCTTCTCGAGGGACCATAGAATTTCCTGCACGTCTTTTCGAATACTTTAAACTTGGAATAATAGGTTTCTGACATTCGATCGTCTCTGTCGACTCTCAACGTCTCCGCGTGAAGTCGTCTCTAGCTGGAATCAATCTATCTGATGACCTCGCATCGGGGTAGCGAACGATCCACATGTCCTAGTCATTCATCCTTGGTGACTAGCGGCCTTCTATCATCTCTTAGTACAACTCGTACCGCAATAGCTCCAACATCTGGGGCGATATCTCGTCGTTCACAACAATACTGTCTCACTCGCATGCATGCTGAACAGTGCCTCAGTCATCATGAATAAGCCATACATCAACGATCATCAGCATCTGGCTGGCCTCTATCAGTGGCTCGATCCTTTGGTGCTGATCGGCACGTCCGAGCAATCTCATACAGCGATCCATCCAACGCTCGTGGCGCGAAAACACAGTAAAAAGATACATCTCTATAATCGTGTGTCGCCAGAATCATGCCCTGGTCAGTCCTCGTTCGTGACGAGCCCATGCTGACCGCAACTCTAGCCGTAGCTCTCCCTGCCCGTAATCGTGGCAGCAAAACCATAACCGGTACCGATGAGGCTAGATCAGGAAGGAATATAATACTGAACAAGGAAATGTACATCCTAAGGTTTCTTAAGTGGAGGGGCGTATCGTAAATATGCCGCGGACATACCCACGGTACGTCACTCTACTTAGTCACCTATTCCATCAACCAAGGGTCATCCTATGTACCGAAGGTAAAACCTAACGCTCTGATACCAACTTTGTCACGACCCAAAAGTACGGAATATGACCGGCACTTAGGCTACGAACGTCTCAAGGCGTACATGCTCTAAGTAAGCCGAGCCCAGAAATCCAAACCAAGAAAAGTAGTAGAGTGTAGGAAAAACCATATGTAAATCAACCAGTTTGCAACATAATATACAACGCTTAAAGGCGAGGATCACAACAGAAAAGGAGACTCATCCAACATGAAATCCATAGAAATATAACGTGCGACTCTAAGGTCGAAAGAATAAACAACACTGGTCTCTATCTCAAATAAGTACATGTTTGGTTGATGGGACTTCTAGATACAACTGAAATATAATATACAATGTATAATGATGGGTACGATACAAATAACCCACCCACTAGCAAGTCATCTGAAAGAAGCTGTGCCCGCAAACCGTAATGGAACCCGTACGGCAGCACCTTCAAGAAACTGGGGCACAACGGGGATGAGTTGCCAACTCGTGAGTAGAAAAAGATCTACGAATAGAAAATCGCATGTATGACGCAATCCTAGATCATACGATCATAATATATAATCCTCAAATATATAACCAGCAACCTATAATAATGGCTAGGGTAAATATCTAACCCAAGTATAATCCCATGTGCCCGTGTCAGTGCATCAGGTGGCAATGTATCATATGGATGATGTATGAATGCATGAAAAGTATGATCAATGTAATCAAAGTTTGTATGTGATCAATGTCTGTATATAGGTGGATCCCGTCCACGTGTCACCAAATGACAATAAGCATCATGCATGTACATATGAGGATATAGTCAAAATCATGGAAAAACATCATGAAACCTGTGCCCAGCATCGGCACAAAACATAGCCTCAATCTCAATATCCCAGTGTCTCTGATAAGTCTCACTATCTAGGGTGTCATCAATCCAGACTGGCCCCTACCATCAATCTCAAGACCACGACGGTATCCTCCGGATATCCAGCACGTCGGGTAAAATCACCGGTCGGTAGTGCTCCCCTGCCAGGCTCAACGCCATCTCCTGCGATCTTCTTGCCCCGGGGTACCGCACCGGGCCCACCTTGTACCCGCAATCGGCCTCATCCGCCTCCTCGAATCGGGTTTCACATGTCGCTCACAGCACCGAGAAAACACATGGTGGACGCACTGAAATATCATATCAAGGGTAACCGGGTTTTTAAAACAATTACATAATCTCCTTGAAATACCCACGGTTCCCAAATCCATAAATATCATAGAAACAACATATCTCAATGTGCATAATCAGAAAATATGATGTAGGAGACATATCAATGAAGTGCAAGTATAACGGTATATCATGCAACATGGAATAATAGTATACACATACAAGGGTCATATCCTACAGCAATAATACTACTGTGTAGTGACATGGAAATTACCGATGAAGATGTGTGTGAACTGGCAAGTAAGTGTATGTGGTACACATGCATCATCGGTAATGGTGCTGGTGTCCTAACAGCATGATATCAACAATAGAATATGAATCACAATAAGTAGGCGATGCAGAGCAACAATAATAATGTGCCGGAGCTGAATACCAAACACAATGATAGCTAAACTGCATCTAATGTCATAAGAGTCATATAGCTACACCACTATAAGGCTGAGCTAAAGCTAACGGTAGGTAAGGGAAACCACCTAACCTCTGAGTCGATACATATAGATATATATAGTCGGTGATCCTGCCTCGATAATATCACATCCGGTACCATATCCCTATAATCGGTTATTCCCAAGTCAAGAGTGCGGATCAAACATCAAATATAGCTCGTACGTAAATCCGTCGTACGTCATCCCCAAATCTGGGTACGGGTCAATATCATATTCGTCATATCATTCATATGGTATCGTCTTTACCAAAGATCAAATCTGGGTACTGACCTATGTCTAGTACAAGCTAACATCATCACTATCATCATGATCTGACTAGTGATCAACAGTCTCGTATGAATCGATATCATCGGCACATATCATCTCAAGGAGTAAACAACGCCCAAGGCGGCCTATCATAAATATCTTGTCATATCATATCATATCATATCATATCTCGTATCATAATCACGTGTCGATCATTTTATATATATATCACTATTCCTATGGCATCATTATCCCAAAATCCGCTAGAGCATCAAGACGTACCTCAAATATGAATTTTACCATATTACCGATATCATAATCTCGAATCAAATATCATCGACTCATCTCAAACCCAAGTATCATCCTCACATCCGTATGTGAACACATAGTCCCATACCCACGTGAACACATATCTATATAGAATCCCATAACCACATATGAAATAAGGAGGTATGCAAGTATGTATGTGTGTATATGTATGTGTAGTGCACCCACTATCTAGGGTTTCGTAACCTTTCACCAATCCAACACACCAATATCCATCTTAACATCAATAATTAATCCCAAACAACATATATTAATTGTTAGTATATATACGCATATGTATACATCACTATGAACTGCGGGGGTGCTATACGCCATCAACCCGACTTCTCCCCGTAGATATAAATCTACTCACCTTGTTTTATGCGTGCCGGTGCCGATGTCGCCATTTGCATCTCCAACGCCTCGACGCCACGTGGGGTACCTACAAGGATATTACACGCTAAAACACATGAAAACCATGTCGGAAATCAAAATGGTACACGCTACGCTCATAGGTAAAAACCTGTAGCCTTGCGCGCAAACACTGCCAATATCCCTCTGCCGTTGGCGTTCAAACGCCACCCGATAGAAACGAATCACTAAATACCAAAATCCATACGAAAACAAGTCGTAAATCATACGCCAACTCAAGAAAATCAACCCAGATTCTACCCTGGTTGGAACCAGACAAAACTAGACATACCCAGGGTCAAGTTTACAGGTAAAAGAGCCGTGCACCAAAAACGAGGGGGTTTCCTCCTGCTCTGGCCGCAAATTGCGGCCAGAAGGAATATATCTGCAGCCTGAAATGGGAGTTGGGGGCTAGGGCTTTGGGTGTTAGTTTCTATCTGCCTGCATGCCTCACTGCCAAGTCAATATTACTTTAGGGTATCTCGGGTTGTAGCAGATTCCATAAAGGTCACAAAATCGACAAAATCGCTAAAATACGCCAAGTCGAAACTTTCAGGTAACTTACTGGAAATCTGGGGTATTCTGGGGTTAACTGGTCTCAAACACACCTAATAAGGTTACCCTAACAATCAAAACCAACACTTGGTCAAGTCTCACTCAAATTTGCCTAAACTAGCACTTAATCACGATATATAACACTAAATTTTTAGCCTACTACCCATAACTTGTAAGATAGGAGTTGGGTTGTGAGATTATACCTCAAGGGGGTCCTAGGATGTAGGGGAAGAAAGGATGAAGGAAGGAGGAAGGGCTGATGCTGCTAGGCAGCTGCTCCATTTGCTCCAGATGCTGCTGCAGTAGTTGATGCTGATGCTGTTTTTAACAGCAGCCTGTTGCTGTTGCTGAGGTTTTTGTTGTGGTTGGTGTTGGTTTGGTGTGGGTGTGGTGGTGTGAGAGTATTTGCTGAAGTTAGGTTTTTTTTGAAGCAGTTGCTGCTGATATTTGATATGGGCTGATGGTGTTGCAGCTGATGTGATAGAAATTGGGCTGATGTTGTATATCAGTGGCTGTTTCAGCAGCTGATGTCAATTGGGTGGCTGAAGTTGTGCTGATGTGAGTGTGTTGGTATTGGGCTATGGTGTAAGGGGCTGGTGCGCGCGCGCTATGATGGGGTTGCTGCTGATGTTGGCTGATGTCTTGGCTGCAGCTGCTGCCTGAAATGCTACTGCTGCTGCTGCAGTATCAGATGGGCTGTTTCTGTTGATTCGCATGATGTTGTTGCTGCTGTGGCTGTTGCAGCAGCTGATGTTGTTGTGTGTGCAGCTACTGATGTGTGGTCATGAGAGATGTGAGTGTGAGAAAGAGTTGAAATGTGTGAGTGAGAGGGAAGCAAAAGTTTTCAAATGAAATGGGGTGTGACATTTGTTTTAAGCCACCATTCTCTCTCTCTCCTAAAACATGCTAGCTTGCACAAGCCATCATGGCTCACTTTCTCCCTACACAAGTCAACCCCCATCCTAATCACCCTTAAACAAAGCTAAAGACCCTTAATTAACCCCAATTATCTTAACCAAATGGTTAACCCATCATGGTTGGCTAAACAGGTTCCACCCTAAGCTCAACCCAAGTTAACATGCACAAGTGTGTGCAGCCCAGATAAAATTCCAATAAAATATTCATAAAACCAGATAAAATATTTTAAAAGCCGTTTTGGCAAACTTTTTACCAAAAACCCCACATTAAACACACAATTACCACTAAATAACATATTTTAGAATTTCCAAAATTTTTGTCCAGAATTTTACCAAAATAATATTTTATATTTTTTTTGAAATGTTACAGCTTCGGTATACCGTCCAACTCTCCCATGTCCTTAAGAGATCGGATAGAACAAGCGGGTAGAAACAGTTGGCCACCTCAGCCCAGGCCTTATCAACCGCATCCTAATTCTACATCCGTTTCAGTTGATACTCCGAGTGAGGATGCCCCTAGACGCATGTCCTTTGCTGAGCATATAGCTAGGGCTAGAGGCCAAAGTTTTAATCCACACCAATATCAACCGTATCCTAATTCTACATCTATTTCAGTTGATACTCCGAGTGAGGATGCCCCTAGACGCATGTCCATTGCTGAGCATATAGCTAGGGCTAGAGACTAAAGTTTCAATCCGGACCAATATCAACCATCACCTCCACTTTCTAAAGAAGAATTTCATAATCGGTTTGTGGCATGTATGATGTCCAATAGCCAACCGACCAACCAATATCAATATTCTTCTTATCATAATGTTGACCCTACTCCTGCCCAATTTTCACAACCCTTCTGTTCCTATCAATCAAATCCGACTTTTCCACCTTCTCTAAACAGTCCTTCTAATCAGTCATTTGGGAGTTTTAATTATCCACAAGAATTTCAATCTTATACGGAAACCCCTTATCGACCCAAGTCTAGTCTTGAGCAGACCTTAGAAAAATATCTGAGCCAATTTTGGAAAAAAATGACTGAGTGGGGGCAAGCAAATAATTCCGAACCAGCTAAAAATTTTTCAATGTCTAATTCGGGCATAGGACAAAATGAGAATTTGGGTAGTGAGAGAGAACTGTACACCTTTCCTAATCAAACATTCCCTTTCCAAACTGAAATCCACAACTCCAGTTTCACAGATTCATCGAGTACACCAAATGATTCACCAATGGACGATAGAATGTATGAGAAGTTGTGTAATAATGCAGTGTTTGATTTACCCGACTGTGAAGGGTCCATTTCGAGTGAAACAATGCCAAATCCTTGTGATCTCTACACCTCCACTCTTGAACCAAAATTGCTTGAAAACCATACTTTGAATGAGGTGTTTGAGAATTTTAACCTTCACTTGAATGAGGTGATTGACGTTGGGGATATATTGATTGATGAACCCGAAATTTTGGATGAGTTTGTCCTACCAATTCATCAGATCCTTTCACTTCCTTGCGGTCATCATCTTGAGCCTTTAATTCTTCCCGAACCCCAATTGTATCTTGAAGTTGAAAATAATGGTATAACCGAACAGCAGACCGAAATTCAGCCTACATCTTCCACATCTGGTTCAGAAATACTCGACACACCAATTTGTTTACCCATTTCATCTTCCACTCTCTCTGGTTCTTCTTCTGTTCCGGTAATGATAGTAAGTGTTGATGAATCACAATCCGTTAATTCAAATTCGACAATCCCAGAAAGCCAACTTGATTTGGATATTTTTGAAAATAAGGTAGATAAGTTTTTAGAGTCTTCTACCTCCATGTATTTTGACAAATCAAGTATGGTAAAATCTGACACAAAATTTATTGACAGCAAAATGTTTGATCACATCATCAATGAAAGTTTTGAAGAACTTTTTGCTGAAGAACTTGCATTCCTAAACAATATGGATATTGTGATTGATCAACCTCCACCAATACAAGTTGAACCGCCACCACTCCTTCCTAATCATTCACATTCTTCCTGTTATTCATCCTCATTCTTTCATTTCTCTAATTTAAAACTCAAACCCTTTCCAGACCACCACTTATCTTTTCCTCATTTCTTCCTGACTCTATACAACATGTTCTTCCACCGACCTATATGCTACACTGATAAAATCTTTGAATGGTTGGTATTAATTTTTGGTCTTTGTAAAGTCTTATTTTGACCAAATGACTTACCCCCTTTTAAAATACTTAATATTGTCTAACTTATGTTTGGGAGGGGGTATATTTTTGGCTCTTGAAAATAAAAAGTTGTCCTCAAATATTGTGAGCCAAAAATAAGTTTGGGGGAGGATTTTCACTTTCACTTATTCTTGCCCCCATTAATAATGTCTTCCCAAGCTTACAGGTTTTTTGAGAAGACAACAGTGAGGACACTGTTCTAGACAAGTTTGGGGGAGGGTTGTGCTTATTCACGCATCACTTCGCATACTTTGCATAAGCACAAAACATATAATGAAAAAAAATTAATTTTTTTTGTGCATAAATAAGATAATAAAAGATTAGATAGTGAAAAATTACATCCAAAAGATTGGAAAAATTTAAGAAAACCAAGAAAATTAGAATTTTTCTTAAACAAAACTAGTAATAAATAGTTATGAGCCGTTGTCCCAAGGGTTAGTAAGATGAAGGAAGTCACTAATCTGAGGATAAAAATAAGTCTGAAAAATAGTTCATATTCTGGAATCCAAACATTTGAACGTTGATACCCTACTATACGCACTTACACACATCTTGAAACTCGGGATAGTAGAGGATACCTTGAAATGCTCTTGTCTAAAAGCCAAAGTATGAAGGAAATAATAAATGAATAAAAGATAAAATGGTGTTAAGAAACAAATGAACACTGGTTTTGTTATCACCAAAGCAGCAATAAAAAAATATAGCGAGGGTGCTTCATCACCTAGTGCCTTAGACCAACTGGTTTGGGAGTCACTGCTAAGCCTTATGTGTTGCAAGACGAGGAAAATACTAATACATCTAATAAGCAAGCACATGAGTAATCGGTCGGTTAGTACCTTACGAAGTATTAACGGTCGCATGAAAAAATGTGTGAGCAATCTCATCTAAATATTCACCGATTAAAAAGTACTGAGGTAGATGGACAAGAGTATGATAGCTTGAATTGAATTCTCCGAGTGTAGGGATGTCTTTTATACACACGTAGGGGTATATGATCGATGTTTGGAAGAAAGATAGGAATGAAGAATAAAGATGATATTTTATTGAGGGATGATGTGATTTCTAATATCTTTCCATAACTATTAAGATAGGGCTCATGACAACCGAAAAACTAGTATTGGTTGGAAACTCTAATTTTCAAAGTCTTTCTTTTATAATTCTTATCTTTACATGTAACTTTCACGGTCTTCCTTTTATTATTGGATTTTGTGGGTGCAATCCGCTGAAAACCCTCAGAAAACAATACTCCTCATACTAGGGACACCTAGAGGTTTAAAGGCTTGTTGCACGTGCTCAGTGCAATCGTGTTGCCTACGAAAGTGTGCTAGTTAGTTTTTCTTTTTCTTTATTTTCTCCTTCTCTTGAATAAAACAAGTTTGCTCGAGACGACCAAAAATTAAGTTTGGGGGTATTTGATCAGTCGAAAATATTGCATTTTTAACACATCAATTTCCATATTCTTTGCAATCATCTAAAGGTGTTTGGTATGAATATAGCACATATTAGCAATTTGTCTGCAAAATACCAAATAACATGTGTTATACATTATAACCAGCATTATGAGGGAAATTGTGTGTTTATTATTGCATGCATGATCTTTGTATATCAAACACCTGTCTCGAGATTGTGTGCAGGAAATTCTCCAAGTAAAAGAGCCGGAATTGCTAAAGTGCCGATAAAAATACAGCAAGTCTTTGACCTGAGATCTGGCAGAAATCAAGAAAGAAACATAGGATTCCAGACATCAGATAAAGACCCTAAACCAAACAGAAGAATTCCCTGGAAATTGCTTGCAGTGACTCACCAACATGGCCGTGGAACCGCGGCTACGGTAGCTCTTCATTGGTCCAAATTCCTCCACGTGGCCTCTTGTAACGACCTCAACTTTCAGAAGACTCTCAAAGAGCACGTGGCTTTATCCAGAAGGCTCGGCCTAACAACCTTACCCTAGAATATTTCTTATTCTAGAATATTCTCTCTAACAAACTTCTTCTAAAAGACTCTCTCTAACAACCTAGTTTTGGAGGGAATATTCAAATGAGTGGTTATAAAAGGAGATCTAGATCTAGGGTTTAAGGTTGTTGAAGGTTGTTCATCATTTGAGTGGTAAAAGAATTGTAGTGAGATCCAAATCATTTCTAAAATAAATTGAGTGACACAATTTGATCCAAATCAAGATTCAACGAGTACCAAATCAAGCAAGCATTCAACGAGCCTTTTGAAGCAACGCCGATCTTCATCCGAGCAAGTGATCCATGACGATCCGCCACTTATGAAGACGATGCGAAGCTAGTTTCGACGATTGATTTCTCTCCTCGAATCTTGTAATCTTTGAGTGAATTGTAACGAAACATTGATTAATAAAAGGTGAAAATTCTTGATCTTACTTTTTCTTTACATTTGAGCATTATGAATAGTTATCGATTCTTGATTGTTATCTTTTTCATGATATTTGAGTGAAAACTCCGCTTGTGGAAGAATCGAGAAAATAGGTAGATGATGATGATTAAATTCTTGAACAATTCTTAAGTCTTATGAGTTTTGTAAACTTTAGGAAATGGAATCATCGACAACCTAATTTGAGCGAGATGCTTTCTTGAATGTTTTTGCTCCAAATTAGAGATCAACGATCGATGATTGAATTTCCTAGAGGTTAGAATTTGAATGCTAATCAACGAAAGGACAAGGGATAGAAGGAGAAACCCTAGTTTCTTCAATAGATCCCTAATTCTCGTTGATCGTCATCGATCTAGCAACAAATCATCAATAGATAAGAATTTAAAATCATAAGTATTCATCATCACTATCAATTGGATCGATTCCTACAAGTCTCTTTACAAATCTTGATAATTCAAACTATTTGGACATTTTCTTGATCTTTATTGATTCTTGATTCTAGATCTATATTCTTTATGTTTCTTGAAATTAAAATTTACAAATCTTGAATCAACTTTCTTGCATTTTCTTTTATCTTTTCATTTAGACTCATAAAACAAGATCTATCAAAACATACATCTCAGTGGATGATCCGTATTCATTAACGCGCTACATCGACGCCGTTAATTGATTGCGGTATAAATTTTTTTGGTTGTGAAATATTTCTAAATACGCACGAAGAAAGATCAATCAACATGCGACACTCCATCCCGGATGCTTCAAACACTGTGAGTGGTATACTTGGAATGCTTGGTTTGGAAAGATAAACGGATCTTCCTGACCGTAAAATCGAAGTGTGTTCACACTGGTCAATCCATATTCATCTTTCCAAGTCCCGAGATTGCTTCTCCACTTATCCGTATCGGTTCGTGCATCGTACCAAGTACACTGAAATATATAAAACGGTTCTGATCGTCCGGGATATTGGATGCCAAGTATACAATTTAAGTATCCATAATAAATCAAGCCATCCGATCCTACTGTCGCAATCCCACTATTCTGAGTGGTTCTAGATGTTTCTATGTCCTTAACTTCGAATTTGTATCCAAGGACACCGAATCCTTTATAATATGCAACCTCCATACTAGGAAACTGAGCTAAACATCTTGAATCGCTCTCTAATGATGAAGACAAGTTCGGATCGTGGATCTAACAAAACAAATTTTACGACAAATACATAACGATAATGTTTAGATTAAAACTGATAGCAATAACATGTTATTCGAATAATTTACATGAACTGCAACCCAATCACAAAAATTATCCTGATGATTTTTTCCAATCATTCATCGTTCCAATCAGGATGCTCCTCGCGTACCTCGTTAAAATGAATTCTGTTCTCGACAATAAATTATGACATTAATATTATATCATTTCATACACACACAAACACAAATATAACAATTAATCCAAGAAAACTTACTTTCTAATTTTTTCAAGACATGCGCTATTGAGGAGGATAAACCGGTATATCTTGTTGATAAATATAGTGTCTACCCTCTTATAACCGGCTTTACCATATGGCCCGTCCTGAATTCTTCGAGGCTGGTAAAGTCTCATCTCAATGTTCTCGTCCAGATAGCGGGAACAAAATGTGGTTGCTTCATCTAGAAAATAACCTTGCATGATAGAACCCTCTGGTCGATTTCTACTGCGTATATACTTTTTAAGAGTGTAGAGGTATCTAAAGAAAAATATGTTAAATAAATAAATACGGGCATACAGGACAACAATAATTTTACAAATTGCGCGAAACGAAAAATTCCGCGTACCTCTCGACGGGATACATCCATCGATATTGTACCGGTCCGGCTAACTTAGCCTCAGTTGCAAGATGAACCGTCAGGTGTATTATGATATCGAAGAATGACGGTGGGAAAATACGCTCAAATTTGCAAAGTATCAACGAAATAGAATTTTCTAGTTTCTCCAGCGTCACAACATCCAGTGTTTTAGCGCATAATTCTCTGGAAAAACAACATAGGTCATTGATTACTAGACCAACCGATTCGGGAAGGGAAGTACTGAGGGCTAATAGGAGAAGGTGCTCCATAATAACAAGGTAATCATGAATTTTCAGCCCATCGATCTTGTCTTTCACAATTTTTATCTTCTTGCTGAATGATTCTGAGAAACCTATGGAAACTTTCAAATCATGTAACACGTGCAGGAATCTTTTCTTCTCCGGTTGTGACATATGATACGCGGCATTGGGAAGTACAAACTTGCCTGGTTTACCCGCTACTGGTTTAGGATGCAATTCACTTCTAATTTCCCATTCCTGTAGATCCATCCGAGCATTGAGGTTGTCTTTCGATTTCCCGTCTTTACAAAGAAGCAAGTTGAGTATGTGCTCGGATACTCCCTTCTCTATGTGCATGACGTCTAGACAATGACACACTAAATTTGTTGACCAGTACGGAAGCTCGAAAAAAATGCTTAACTTGTTCCAGAATGGTGGTTTGACCTGTTTTGTAGGATCCATCCCGAAGGTCACATTATTGTAACCATCCCACTGAGAAGTCACGTCCTCTCCGAACAATGGGGTGGAGGTCTAAGAAGCTCCTGATGACCATCAAAGTGAACAGCGTCTAACCTGTAGGGATGGTCTAGAGGCAGGAAACGTCGATGGCCGCAATAACAAACCTTCCTGCTAAAATTCAAGAATTTCGATGTTATATGTTGATGGCAATAAGGACATGCTTTGTGACCATGTACGGACCAACCTGATAGCGTTCCATACGCAGGAAAGTCATTAATTGTCCACATTAAAGCCACACGTAGTATGAAGCTTGTATTTGTTAATTATATGTATGCCCTAGAGGTCATTACTGTACATACGATGTATATTGTAGTGGATGCTTGGACATATATAGGGAGGACTTTCTTGCTCGACATGATAGTACGCTATCTGGTTGCTCCTTATCTTAACATGTACTCTGATTGTCTCTATGTTACATGTTGATAAAGCCCTTAGGATGATTACTTGACTACCAGGACTATGATGCGGATCATACTAGTGGGGACAGTGTAGTCGTCAAGTACATCCTTCAAATGTTCCTAGTCATGGGAGTACCGAGACAGGGCATAGATACTCCAGAGTAGACTAGCGTATGCGCTTCTTGACCCATATGATGGGCGATGGATGATCCCATATCTATTGGTGTTTGACATCAGAGAAGGTATACGGGTGCTCAGTAGAGACTGGGTACACTGGACGGACTCGCCGAGAACTCCCAGATGGTATTATACCTCACGTCAGATGGCAGTTCTCTGGTGACACTGGTACAGGTTAGTCTGTAGATCCGAGATCGTCATAGAGTCTTATGTGATTCCCACTGTGCTTTGATTTCCATCATACCACGTCCAAGAGGGCGTGCAAAAAGGTGGCTTTTGGGTACAGTCCCGAATCACATGGAGGCAATGAGCGATAGGAGGGGATTCGTCTCTCCCGGTATAGGGAGTTGATGTTGCGTTGAGTTCGATTGGCCATAACTGGAAATCCCTGGTCAGGGTTGCTGAGATTTACTGGTAAGTGTTATCAGTAGTTTCTCGAACTGTTATAGACCTCATATCGACACGACTTATCAAGCTACTGGGGTTTGACGTTTACCACTCCTAGGCGAGATATGCGACATATCAGACAAAGAGACTGGACTGTACGGGAGTGTTACTGATTGGATTCGCAGAAGAATGTACAAGCTTGCTTGTTGATCTTCTGATCGCTCAATACCTGGGTGGCTGTTACGTTTAGCTGACCGCTTGCAGCTTGTGGGTGTTTGATATGATCATCACCTACTGCTGGCGTATTGACGATTCTTTAGAGTCCTACACAGAGGTTTCTTGGCTCAGGCAAAACGGAGTAGGAGCACATATATGATATGTGCGGGACCGAGAACAATACGTATATGTGATACCGTATTAGATTCGCGTGATATGAGATATCGTCCGGATATATGTGATATAGCCGGGTCATCGGATCAAGTGTTGATTCGATGAACTGATATAGATTATATTAGTCGGTTATTTGTGAAATAGCCGGATTATCGGATCAAGTGTTGATTCGATAATTTAATGTATAATTATATATTTGATATATTAAATTACATTAACTAATATAAGCTCACTAAAAGATTCTTTTTCTCACTCGGGTAATACATTGATATATATACGATCTATGTTAATTCTATTATTTTATTTTGTTACAATAAATATTGTATATGTGGTATATAATATTGTAACATGTTATGGTTATAAATGCAATATGTTTTGTGGAGAATAAATGTGGTTAGGGTTTGGATTAGGGTTAGGTTTTCATGAAGCTTTCAAGAAGCTTCTTGAAGCTTTAACTTTGACTTGGATATTTTGTGATATTTAGTTAACCCAACCCAACTCTTTAACCATGGTTCATTCTCTACACGGGTTAAGTTATCATACTTAATCCATGGTTGCATTTCTAACCACACATGGATTCATTATTCATCACAAAGTAATTCATCTTCTTCTTCCTCCTTGCAAAGCTTTCTAGCTTTGATTTTAGTGATGAAAATGAGTGAGATTAAGAAAACAAATGAGAGCATAAATCCTACTTCATCATCCTAATCTATTCTTGCCAATTAGATTAGGGTGTTCACTTCATTAGTAAGTGAGAGCTTGTGTTAATGAAACTTCAAGGTAGATTATCTTTGTTATCGAAGATCGGAAGCAAGCTTGCATCTTTCTCTTCGTAGAGCCTCTCTAGAGTCTGGATTCTTGATGATCGCAGCGAAGGGACCTCAACACGGAGCTTATGAAGTGAAGGACAGGGCTACAAAGGTTGTAATCCCAAACTCTTAGAAGTAAAGTTGTTTACTTGCTTATTGTTTTCGCCTAATCTCTAGTAAAGATCTTGGTTAGGGTTGTTCGGCACGTCTAAATTTTAAATCGGGCATGGTTGATGCCTTATAGACCCTTGTGAGAGTGCCTAGTAACCCTACAGTATTTGTGTTTGCATTGTAAGTCTCTACATCATCAATGAATAAAGATTTTAACTTCTCGATCAGAGGTCGGAGATAGACGTCGATATTGTTTCCCGGTGAGTTTAGTCCGTCGATAAGAAGAGGCATCATAAAGTATGATTGGTCCATAGCCAACCAAGACGACAGATTATAAACTATCATTACAACGGGCCATGTGCTGTGCCTTCTAGCCATATAGTTGAATGGGCAGAAGCCATCACTAGCGAGTTCGAGCCTGACATTGCGAGGATTGCTACTGAATATTGCGTGCCTCCTATAGAAATCCTTCCATGCCGGTGAATCTCTTGAATGACTCATTTTTCCATTTCCACTTGGAGGAGCACGGTGATGCCAAATTATTGCCTCGGCTGTTTTCTCGCACTTGAATAGCCTCTGCAGCCTCTATGTTATGGGAAAGTATCGTTCTATCTTGACAGGTATATCGGGTTTCTTATCAGAATCTTTCGGCTTATACCTGGCTTTTCCGTATGTTGGACACTCTTTCAAATCTGAATTCTCTATCCGGTACAACACACAATTTTTAGGACATGCTTGAATCTTCTCACACTTCAGACCTAAATCAGACATCATCTTCTAGGTTCTGTACCAGCTGTCGGGCACGTTATTTCCTGGGGGCATAGAATATTTCAAGAATGAAAGAAGCATTTTGAATGACTTGTTGCTTCATCCATTTAGGCACTTAATCTGGAAAAGTTGGACGAACTATGAGAGGGTGGAATACTTTGCATTCTCATAAATTGGTTTTCTAGCATCATTCATGAAATTTTTATACTTATCCGCACGCGGTCCTTGACCGGAAGAAATGTCATCTTCGGTACGAATAGATTTACCTAGGGCAGCCTCTACTATATCCTCTATTTATTCTCCTGAAAAGAAATTACCGTCTTCTTCTTCTGCCGCATTACCGTCTTCTCCTTCTTCTTCTGTCGCATTACCGTCTTCTCCTTCTTCTTCTGCCACATTACTGTGTTCTTCTCCTTCCCCGTGATATAGCCAAGTTGTATAAAGTCTAGTAAAACCATGTTTAACGATATGAAGCTCTGCAAATTCTACTTTCTGCCTGTACTTTTTCCCACATCTATCGTATGGGCAGAGAATCTTCTCTATCACGATCTTATTATGTGCGCGTGCAAATTCAATAAAAGCAGCAACTTCTGCGACAAACTTAGGTTGCATACGTTGTTGCTAATCCACATACATCCAGTCCTTAACTCTGATGTACTCATGAGTCATGTTAGACTGTATAACATATAAATTGTAGGTTATGATGACTATATTGAGAATCTAAGAACGGGATGGTTACTGACAAAGGAGAAAATCCATGTATATGCTTTGTGTGTACGTTTGTCGTTGAAAAGAATAAATTATCGATAATCAAAGTTAGATTTGAGGGTACCCATGTATGAGTTGTATTCTATATATGTGTGTTTCAATTTATGATTTCGCTTAAGTGTAGGGTTATTAGTGTGTATGTGCTGTGTGTGCGTTTGTTGTGTATTCGTGTTGTATGTGTGTGTTTCAGCTGTCGGGGGTAAGGCTTCTATCCCATTAAGAATGTATAGAGCAGACACCCATTCGCTTGTGCTTTCAACTGTTTCGAGTAAATTTCGGCAGCACCTCCCCGCTGTTCTCCGAGTACACTGTAATAGAATAGATAATTATTTCAAAGCTGTGAAACAACGTTGAAATGAACATCTAATCTATCTTTATACATGGAGAACCAGCGGAAAAGTACCGACGAATAACTCTAAACGGATGAAAACACAAGTGAATACATGTGTTTGCTTTATACATTCCTAACTTGTCCACACCAGACAAATCTATCGGTTATCATACGATTGAATTTTCTCGTCATATAGACTACACGACGGTTGTTAGTACCGAGCTATACCGTGTGATATTTAACAACCTTCGTATAGTTCTATGTCACGACGAACATCGAACGTATGTTAACCGATAGACGGGGACTAAGTGGCACTTTGAGTTTCATATATGAGTATCGATGAGAATATGAAAGTTTCATATTATCATCGAGTATCATATATTGGTTTTAACTTGAATATCTTGAATCACTCTCTAATGATGCATTTGTTGTGTATTCGTGTTGTATGTGTGTGTTTTGGCTGTCGTGGGTAAGGCTTCTATCCCATTAAGAATGTATAGAGCAGACACCCATTCGCTTGTGCTTTCAACCGTTTCGAATAAATTTCGGCAGCACCTCCTCGCTTTTATCTGAGTACACTATAATAGAATAGATAATCATTTCAAAGCTGTGAAACAACGTTGAAATGAACATCTAATCTATCTTTGTACACGGAGAACCAGTGGAAAAGTACTGACGAAATAACTCGAAACTGATGAAAACACAAGTGAATGCATGTGTTTGCTTTATACATTCCTAACTTGTCCACACGAGACAAATCTATCAGTTATCATACGATTGAATCTTCTCGTCACATAGACTACACAACGGTTGTTAGTACCGAGCTATACCGTCCGATATTTAACAACTTTCGTATAGTTCTATGTCACGACGAACATCAAACGTATGTTAACCGATAGACGGGGACTAAGTGGTGCTTTAAGTTTCATATATGAGTATCGATGAGAATATGAAAGTTTCATATTATCATCGAGTATCATATATTGGTTTTAATTTGAACATTTAATATGAATAGGTTTTACGTTTACGTTTAGTTATTAAGGCTTCGAAATTTCAAGTTTAGGGTAAATTTTTCTTACGTTTACGGTAAAGTTGTACGTTTACGTTATCATCGAGTATCCTACTGAATGAACTAGTGCACCCTAAACCCTAACCCTAAATAACCCAAATTAACCTAATTAACCACAATTAACCATAATCGTTACCCTAACACAAATTATCCCTAATTAACCCAAACTTAACCCAATTTACCCAAATTAACCTAATTAACCATAATCAACCCAAACTTAACCCAATTTACCCAAATTAACCTAATTAACCCTAATCAACACCCTAACCCTTTCAAATTATCACTAATTAACCCAAACTTAACCCAATTTACCCAAATTAACCCAATTAACCCTAATCAATCCAAACTTAACCCAATTTACGCAAATTAACCTAATTAACCCTAATCAACACCCTAACCCTTTCAAATTATCACTAATTAACCCAAATTAACCCTACCCTCTAATTAACCCAAATTAACCCTAGCCTCTAACTTGAACCAAACCCTAACCCTAAACCCTAACCCTAACCATACACTGAACCCTAACCCTAACCCTAAACCCTAACCTTAACCATATACTGAACCCTAACCCTAACCCCAAGTAATTAACCTTAACCCTAACCCTAACCCCAACTCCAACCCCAACCCTAACCAAACCCTACCCCTAACCCTACCCTAAACTGAACCCCGATGCCTAACCCTAACCCTCACCCCTACCCGAACCCTGAACCCTATCCCTAACATCATCAAAATTATAAATAAAGCATTATTAGAAGTAAAAATTTGAGATTTACTAACCTGTAGCGGGCGGTGGAGGAGACGATGGAGGAGACCGGTGATCGACGACACAATCGGTGACGAGTCGCGGGCGGTGGCGATGAGGAAGTTTTGGGAACGATTGAGGGCGGTGGCGGGCCGCGGGCGGAGGGCGGTGGCGACGAGGCGCGGGAGAGGTGGCGACAGGAGGCGCGCGCGGGAGAGTGAGAGAGAATTTTTGGGAACGGCGAGGACTTTTCTTTGCTTTTTTTTATTAATAACCCATATATATGCCCCTACGGACTTAACCGTAGGTCATTTGTTTGCGGCTCCATAGGGCCAAACAACAAATTACGATTTAATATTTTTATTAAAATGTAGGGCACCGTAGGGACAACCATGAGGACCTATGGATTAATCCATAGGGGCAATAAAAAGTTGCCCCTACGGATTCCTTTAACCGTAGGGGCAACCCCTTATTATAGTAGTGACATTTCAGAAAATGAAAAATATTATTTTAGAATTTAAATAATAAAATAATGAATTTTACGGATATTATACGAGTATGGATTTGAGTTTTCGTAAATTGGTATAATTATATACCTATATTTTTGGAAAATAATTGGGATTTAAAAGAAATTATTATTTATGAAAGTATTTATTTAATTTGGCTTTTCATAAATTAGTATATAATTATATCTATACAAGTTTAGTATTAAAATTAATTTGTGTTTTCCTATTTTGTACACTAAACATAATTTTATTTTGTTAACCATGTTAAGTGCCATGACATGCTCAAAGAGATTTAATATTTTCATTTGTGTTTTCTTTAAATTATGGTTTTGTATATTTCAAAAGAAAAGAAAAGATAAGAAAAGAAAAGGAAAAGAAAATAATGAAGCATGGTTGCTAATATTTTATTGAGGTATGAACAAGTGAAAGAGAAGAGAGTGAGGGGTTATGGTCACCACCATTTCATTTCTCATCTCATTTACATCTTTTTTTTCCTCTTCTCCTTCTCCTTCTCCACCGTCACCACAAACAACCCCACAAATCACCTCAAAACTCATGGTAGCCTTCACAAAAAATATTCCTACTCCCATCCTAAGTATCATGGTGTGATCAAGTCTTCATTTTGAGAATCTTTGGCAATTTTGAAATTTCCCCTAGTTGCCATCTTGAGGTAATAACCCCACTTTTAATCAGGTTTTTAGATTTCTTGCATTCACAAGATAGTTAGAGATAAAAAGTGTATGTTTTCTAAACTTATAATTCTTAAAAGAGAGTTTTGGTGGGTAGAACTTGTAGTGGTGGTCTAGGAGAGATTTAGTGAATGATTACAACCTTTTAGTGGTAGATGGAGGTATGTTAGTGATAGTATCCTTAATTCATATGAGTTTAGAATTTCAAATGACGGTTTTCTTAAGTTTTTTATAATCAATTGAAATCTGGTACAACTTGGGATCTCCGAAAATTAATTAGAGGATGCTGTGAGATGTCTGGACCGGTAGAAAACCACCGTAGAAACTCGAGCCCCCAATTCCTTCCACAAGCAACCAAAATATTCCCTAGGGCCATAAATTGCGGCCATGTTAGTGAGTTAGGGTCTGGGGTTTGTTCTGTAGCTCACTCACTCGATAACTAAGCCTACCCTATATGCTAAATGATCCCAGATCACCTGAGTAAAAATCTGGAAGCATTTTACTTGGTTTTGGTGTTGTTTTGCGATATTTGAAAACTTGGATTTTGGATATTTGTGTCTTGACTCGGTCGTTTGACGTTCGTACATCGACGTCGGAGAATATTTTGTTATTTGAGCACGCGTTGACCATAGATTCTAGCCTATGCGTGTTTCGCTCGTGATTTCAACTTCGAATTGGGTTTTTATGCGATTTTGGTTATGATTTCGATTGTAGGTGTTCCCCTCCGAACGGCGGCCGAGACATGGGCTGTCTTGCATAAAATTCGGGGCAGATGCTAATTGGTTTTATCCGTCCACCTCTCCGAAGATGCCAAGTTGATTTATGGCACCGTGTATCGGAGGTTTAGACGGATGCGGCCGATGTAGCAGACTTCGTCAGATTCCCCCTTGCTTGAGGGGTTTTTGATTGTGGGGACGCTCTTCCCTGCAGGCGCAAGCCCCTGCAGTTAATTACGCTACCGCATCGCGGTAACAACTTTCTCCTTCTCCAGAATTTCACTTCGTGTCGTGTGTGTTTGTTTTGTTTGTGGTTGCCCGTGGATTGTATACGGAGACTTAGTAATACTGTCGCCCGTAGGACGTGGATTACTCTAAATCCGCATTTACTTAGATTTGGGTTTGGTGTTTTTAGTTTAAGGATGCATTAGTCACGTTGCGGCTAAGATTAACTTAAACGTTCGTTAAGGATACGATAGTCCTGTTTGAGACTAAGATCAACTTAACGTGATCGTTTAGATCCGACAAAAGAGCGATTGGCTCTGTTGTTCCAGTTTAGGGACATAGTGGTCCATGTTCCAGTTTAAGAACGTGGCGGTCTATATTCCAGTTTAGGGACGTGGTGGTCCGACATTAGTTTTAGGACGTTTCGGTCCAATATTAGTTTAGGGACGTTTCGGTCCGATATTAGTTTAGGGACGTCTCGGTCCAGCATTAGTTTAAGGACGTCTCGGTCCAATATTAGTTTAGGGACGTTTCGGTCTAATATTAGTTTAAGAACGTCTCGGTCCAATATTAGTTTAGGGACGTTTCGGTCCAATATTAGTTTAAGGACGTCTCGGTCCGAGATTAGTTTAAGGACGTTTCGGTCCATGAGTTTAAGGACCCCGCAGTCCATATTGATGTATGGTCGTTGAGACCCATCATCTCTTTGACGTCGTTGAGGAATTACAACGACGGATGTCAAAGGATTTCGAAATGTACTCTCGAACCGGATGTAGATTGATTTAGGAGAGCAATTTTGCTCAGTCAATTTAATTTAAGGACTTATGGCCGCGATTGGGCTAAGTCCAATTGGAAGCACTTTTATTTGTTGTTGGTCCATTAGATCTGTGCCATGGCTGTTTATTTATTTTGGGCTTTGCTCAGACAGAGTATCAATTTAGATGGGGCTCTGCTCTCTTATTGCTTTGCAATTTATTTAGGCCTGTTAGGTCTTTTTGACTTGGGCCTGGCCCTTTAAGTAATGCACTGCATTTGTGCAAAGCACTAAGAATCTTTTTAGATTCAAAACAGAAATGCAAAGCACTTTTTTATTCCTTGATTTAAACAAGTTTTTCCTTGTTTCAGAGAACCAAAGGTTCATAACAAGTGCAAGGCACTATTTATTTATTTATTTATTGAAGATCAATGATCTTGTTCTTAGATCACTGATCTGTTCATAAGAGAATTTTCTCTTCTTTCAAAGGTTTTTACCTTTTTTATTCTTGAGGAGTTCTTCAGAGTCCTCTTTCTCTTTTTTTAAAAAAAAATGTTGATGCCTTTGAATTGAGGTCTGGGGTCCCTTTTATAGTGCCCATAAATTAGTTAAATTTGTTAAAAAGATCTTTCTCTGAGCGATTTGGGGAATTTTCCCCACCGTTGGATCTTTGATCCAAAGGTCTCTGTTTTATAGAAGAAAATCTTCTTGTTTTTAACAAGAACAGAAAAGATTTATTCTGTTTTGCGCAACTCCCTTAGCACGTGACACGTGTCGCGCAGCGCAGCGCTTGCGCATCTGCGCGGACACGTGTCGCGCAGCGCAGCGCTTGCGCAGCTGCGCTTGCGCAACTGCGCGGACACGTGTCGCGCAGCGCAGCGCTTGCGCATCTGCGCGGACACGTGTCGCGCGGTGCAGCGCTTGCGCAGCTGCGCTTGCGCAACTGCGCGGACACGTGTCGCGCAGCGCAGCTGAAAGTTGTTTCTTTTACTTTTAGTTTTTAAAAGAGCCCTGCTCTGATTGGACGCACCTCCTTGGGCGTTGTGCTGTCGTATCAACTTCTGACACATGGCGCGTTGCGCGCAGCGCAAAGGATCTGAACTGTTGCTTCATTTATTTCAATTTTAATTTTCAATACAGAGCTTTGCTCTGATTGCTTCATCTTCCGCCTTGGAATTTGAATAGAGCTTTGCTCTGATTGGGGTAAACAAATGCCCCCCCCACCGTTACGTTTACGTGGCCTCCAGACGCAAGCGCAACGATGGCAGAATCCCAACCGTCGCGGTAGCTTTTGGAAGTTGAAAGGGCACTTGGTGCCTATAAATAGGACCTTTGGTCCTTCACAGATGATCATCATCTCCAAAAATTTTATTTTCAGAACCTCAGAGTCCTGCTCTTGTTTTCAAGAACTCTTAGATTTTCTTTAAAAGGAACTATTTAGGTAAGAATTAGTCTTGAATTAAATCAATTTTAATTAATTGAGTTTTGCTCTTATAGATCTTTGATCTAGAGAAACCCTTCTAGGGTTTTCACTAATAGAGCCTTGCTCTGTTTCAAGGTTTCTCGACCTATGAACAGAACCTTGCATCTTTGTCAAAACATAGATCTCTTTGATATAAAATGATGAACTTTTAAGAGTTTGAATATGAATAATGAAAATTAAAAATGGATTTTTGTATTTTAATGGACTATATCATCTTTTAATAATAGTGACCTCAGAATCTTGGGGGAGTTCTTTAAATTTCCCTCATTAGGATTTTGATAGTCACTCCTGTTCGTAGAGCATTGCTCTCAAGGAGTTTAACCATCTGTGCTCGTTTTTTAACAAGAATTCGCTTAATCAGTCAGTCTGCTAATTCTGTTGATCTTCTTTCACAGGAACAATGGACGCCCATATGTATGCTCTTAATGAGATCATCTCTTACGGGGACATCCGCCGACTTGGCCGCTCTCAGTATCGAGAGTTCACAAACGCGGAGTGTGCTGAAATTATGAGCCGCTTCGACACATACAATGGTCCACTGCTCCCCCGGCGTTCCTCCCTCCTTAAGCTTATCATGGGAGCCATCTGGGAAGCGCTTCCCCTATTCTGTTTCGGCGTGCCGGTTAGAGCGTTGGATGTCGCTGAGGACAAGGTGCACTCGGTGTACCTATTGAACTTTATCTCGAAGAGACGGCGAGACAGTCTTATCGATCTCTTGCACGAGGTCTTTCAACAGTCTGCCATACTCGCTGCTTATCGGAGGGCGGAAGACATCAGGGGGGACCCTGATGCTTGTGCTCGCGAAAGAAAGCACACTAGGATGGTCCGCGAGGCCTGGAAAGTCATAGATAGAGTCGCTTTTGAATTCTTCAATCCATGCCCTGGATCTGAGGTTATTCCATTGTAACTTTCGTTTATTGCTTTTATGATTGTAAGAACTTTGGGCAATATTAATAAAAATTTCGTTTTTCCTCGCCTGTCTTATCCTTTGTTCTGAGTCTTTTACCCATGCATGAATGAATGTGTTTCGAATGCTTGATCAAATGTAAATCGGATGCTCTTTCTGTTGCTTTTCCTCTTTCTCAGCATGTCGTCACAATTAGCAGGTAATAGAGTAAGCTTCTTGATTTCTTCACGAGATAGCGAGGGCTTAGGCCGCAGGTTCAGATCTGCTGCCTAAGACTTTTCAACTCTATGAGCCGTGAGGGTCTCATAGAGACTTTTCTCCCTAAGGATCGAGAGGATCTCGTAGGTGGGTTTTCTTCTTAGGAATCGTGAGGATCCCTAAGTGTGTTTTCTCTTATAAGTCGCAAGGATCTTATAAGAGATTTTTCCCTCTTACGAGTCGAGAGGACTTGTAAGCGGTTGTTCCCCTCTTTGTCGAAGTTCGATGTTGGAGAGTGAGACCCGTGGATGGTATGCAAGAGACCGTTTTGGGCCAACTTGCGGGGTCCCAATGCTTAGGAAACATGCTTCTTTTATGCCCACTGCCTAAGGCTTTATCTCACGAGTCGAGCCGCCTCGACAATTTTTCACAAGTCGAGACGAATCGAACGTTTCTCGCAAGAACATCTTAACGTCGCATTTAACCTCTGCTCTTTACGACAGAAGCCCGTTAAGGTTGGTGGTACTTAGGGTTTTGGCCATCGTACCGTCGCATAAGCTGATATAGTCCTCGATAGGCAATCATGCTGTTCGAGTAGCCCTGCGACTGCCGTGTCTCTGATCCCTTCGGGGGCTGGACAAGACGTCTTCAAGCAATCCTCCTTGGCAGTTTGACCGTCGGAAGAGCAAGCGTTAGGAATTTGCCATGTCGCTTTTTACTTGAGGTTAGGCTTATTTTGGTGAGCCCCGATGAGTCATAACCACTCCGCGCTGGTGTGGGGATGATCTCCGATAGTCTTTCAGGCTTTATGTGAGTTGCCGTCAAGACCCTGAAGCTAGGAATTTGGCCTTTGCTTCGTTTGCTGGCATTGCGTCTGCTGTATCGAGATGAATGTTACGGTGGGAACTAGGGATTTTTCCGTGGCTCCGTTTGTTTGATGACGTTGCGTCTGCTGTGTCGAGACGAACGTTGGGGTGACATCTCGTCTGCTGTATCGAGACGGACGTCGAGGTTGTCTCTAGGTTACTGGTGAACCGCCGAGGTTTGGAACTAGGGATTTTGCCGTGGCTCCATTCGTTTGATGACGTTGCGTCTGAAGTGTCGAGACGAACGTTGGGGTGACATCTCGTCTACTGTATCGAGACGGACGTCGAGGTTGTCTCTAGGTTGCTGGTGAACCGTCGAGGTTTGGAACTAGGGATTTTGCCGTGGCTCCATTCGTTTAATGACGTTGCGTCTGCTGTGTCGAGACGAACGTTGGGGTGACATCTCGTTTGCTGTATCGAGACGGACGTCGAGGTGGTGACCATTCTGTGCTGGCGCGAGATGATCTCCGATTGTCTTTCCGGTTTTATGTGAGTTACCGTAAAGACGTTGAAGCTAGGAATGTGGCCTTCGCTTCGTTTGCTTTGTCACGTCCGAATCCCTGCTGGAGGAAGAACGCTGGGGTGACAACTCGTCTGCTGTAACGAGACGAATGCTAAGGTGGAGTTGGGATTTTGCCGTTACTCCACTTTGTTTCGACCATGAGGTCTTTTGTTGACGTCATGTCTGCATCTAGTTGGAGTGAGAAGAAACGCCGTTGGTGATCTCTAAGTTGTCGATGTTGACGTCGAGACCCTGAAGCTCGGGATCTTCGTTTGCTTCATTTGTTGACATCGTGTCTGTAATATTGTGACAAATGTCGAGATGGTCTTTAGGTTGTCTATGAACCGTCGAGATTTGGCTTCGCTTTCTGATGGAGCCTGTTGGGAAGGTATGGTTCCCTCTTTATCTGTGCCCCTGAATTGTATACAGGGATCGATGTGATTTCACCTGTAGAGCAAAAAGTTTCATTCTTTCATTTTTTTTATTCTTTCCGCGATGCTCTATCATTTCAGCATTTATATCGCGAAGGTCGCGATTGCCCAATCATTTCGGCTATTTTTCGCGGTGCCCAATCATTTCGGCTGTTTACTTTATTTTTACTCACTGCTTTTTATTGCGAGTTGCCCAATCATTTCGGCTATTTCATGTGCCCAATCGTTTCGGCTGTTTATTTTGTTTTTACTTGCTGCTTTTTATTGCGAGTTGCCCCAATCATTTCGGCATTATATATTTTTTTTACTCGCTGTTTTTTATTGCGAGTTGCCCCATCATTTCGGCTATTTAATATGCATTTTCAGCTCGCTGATTTTTATCGCGAGCGTAGAACTTGGAATCTGGTGCCAATCTCAGCATCAGCATCGCTACAACCGGAATATTTGTTAGTTATGTATATGCCCTAGAGGCCATTGTTGTATATATGATGTATATTATAATGGATGCTTGGTTATATATAGAGAAGACTTTCTTGCTCGTCATGATAGTATGCTATTTGGTTTCACTTTATCTTAACATGTTGACTTGTATTGGTTTATTGTTTTACTCTCATATGTTGATAAAGCCCTTAGGATTTGTACTCGACTACTGGGACTATGATGAGATCATACTAGTGGGGCCGCGGTAGTCGATGAGTACATCCTATAACTGTTCCTAGTCGAGGGTATATCGAGACAGGGCATCGATACACCAGAGTAGACTAGCATATACGCATCTTGACCCATATGATGGGCGATGGATGATCCCATATCCATCGGTGTTAGACATCAGAGATGGTGTACGGGTGCTCAGTGGAGACTGGGTACACTGGACGGACTCGCCGAGAACTCCCAGATGGTGATATACCACACGTCAGATGGCAGTTCTCCGGTGACACTGGTACAGGGTAGTCTGTAGACTCGAGATCGTCATAGAGTCTTGTGTGATTCCCACTGTACTTTGATTTCCACCTTACCACGTCCAAGAGGGCGTGCAAAACGGTGGCTTTTGGGTACAGTCCCGAATCACATGGAGGCAATGAGCGATAGGAGGGGATTCGTCTCTCCCGGTATAGGGAGTTGATGTTGTGCTGTGTTCGATTGGCTATAACTGGAAGTCCCTGGCCATGGCTGATATAGAGATTTACTGGTAAGTTTTACTAGTAGTTTCTCGACCCGTTATGAGCCACACATCGACACGACTTATCGGTTACTGGGGTCTGACGTATACCAACCCTAGACTTGATATGCGACATATCAGACGAACAGACCGGACTGTACGGGAGTGTTGCTGGTTGGATTCACAGGAGAATGCACAGGCTAGCTTGTTGATCTTCTGATCGCTCAATACCTGGGTGGCTGTTACGTTTAGCTGACCGCTTGCAGCTTGTGGGTTTTTGATATGATCATCACCTGCTACCGGCGTATTGACGATTCTTTAGAGTCCTACACAGAGGTTTCTTGGCTCAGGAGAAACGGAGTAGTGGCGCATATGTGATATGCGCAGGAACGAGAATAATGCGATATGGGATACCGTATTATATTCTCGGGATATTTAGATATGAACCGGGTCATCGGATCAAGTGTTGATTCGATGAATCGGTACATGATATATTAGTCGGTATTATTCGATATAGCCGGATCATCGATTCAAGTGTTGATTCGATGATTTAATGTATAATAATATATATGATATATTGTATTACATTATCTAATATTGGCTCGCTTTATTATTTCATTTTCTCAGTAGATGATACATTGATATATATGCGATATATGTTAATTGTATTATTTTCTTTTGTTGCAAATATATAATATATATGTGATATATATTATTGTGACATGATATGATTAATTGTTAAACATGTTTAAGGATGATTAATTGAGGTTAGGGTTTGATTAGGGTTAGTAGCTTCATGCACCTTCTAGAAGCTTTTTCTTTTGTCATTCTTAAGATCTTTATGGATGACACATTCTTTAACTCAACCAAACCCTAACTCTAGTTTATTCTCTACACAATCTTATCCACTCATCCTTGACCATGGTTAATATTCAATCATATGGTTTATATTCTATTCATCACAGAAGAAAAATATATCATTATCTTTTCATTATCATCTTCTTCCTTCTTGAAGAAAGCTTGCTAGTTTTTTTTTAGTGATGAAATAAAATGAGAAAATGATTTAAAAAGAAAGCAAAATTACTACTCTCTCATCCTCATCTCATCTAGCCCATGGGATTAGTGTGTTCTTCTCTTTTGAGTGAGAAAGCTTGAGCCGTAGCAACTTCAAGGTAGATCATCGGAGATTTGGAATACTTCGAGCTAGCATGAATCGTTTGAGTCGTGGAGCCTCTCATGAGTCCGGGAGATCGTGGATCGCGGCAAAGGGACTTCTACTCGGAGCTTGTGAAGTGAAGGAGCGGACTACAAAGGTTGTAATCCCTCACACTTAGATAAAAGTTATCATCTTGCATGTTAAACCCTAATAATCTAGCAAAGATCCCGGTTTTGGGTTGTTCGGCACGTCTAAATTTTTATCCGGGCATGTTTGATGCCTTTTGAACCTTCACAAGAGTGCCTAGGAACCCTACAGTGGTATCAGAGTCTAGCTAGAGCATTAGGCGATGTGTTTACGAAGTTAAAACTCCGATCGAACCCGAAACGACAAATTTGGACCCCTCTCTGGAAATTTTTTAAATTTTGGGATTTTTCAGAATTAAAAATATGTAAAAAAATCAGCAGGGAATTCTAAGAGTTACCAAGAAGCCTGAGCCCCCAATTCGATCAAACGGCCGCGGAAGCGCGGCGCAAGCATGGCTTGCGCGGCGGTTCCGCGGCGGATTGATAGGATTGTGACACGTGGCTTTTCTGGTAATGACCGTAGGTGCTTGCTGATGCTTCTGGGTATTTTTAATCTGTTTCAGGTGTTGATAAAATCTGGGGTTTATTTTGTAATCGTAGATTCGATCGGAATATTTAAATTCGTATTTCTTTCCGGATATTTAGAAACTGTTAAACTATTTGAACGGATATCATTAACTTACTGTTTCCCGGTACGGCAAATTTTCAAGTGTTGAAATTTATTCGGGTTTAAATCTTTCGGAAAAATTGTACAAGTTAAGCGGTGGACCCTCTAGAAGACAACAAACCTTAACTCGATTATGTGACCGTCTTGAACTGCCTTTTGAACCTTCGGGTTTGGGGCAGTACGGCGTGCCACATGTGAGGCGTTGGCTTGACCCTTCTACGGCTGGATCACCGGTACTGTGACATATTCTGGGATTATTTGAACCCCGCTCAAGTGTTGAGCAGTTTAGGAAATTTTGGGTGTTTGATTATCTGTTCGAAAAGTTTAATACTGTTTATTTATCTGGAATGTGATACAATATATGGAATTCATAGAGTTAGGCATGAAATACGAAGTATGTGATATTTCGGATTTACGATGTCTAAAGTAATTGTGGATTCCAAATATTGTAGTTTTTCACTTTCTTTTCTGTGACCGTAAGTGTAATATGTGATATCGCCGGTTTCGTTGCTATATGTCAACGACAATTGGGATGCGCATATTTACTTACGTTGATGATATGAGATATTATGTGTTGCTGTGATATGTTATATTGGATCGTCGCGTTCTGAATAGCCGGGGGTTTTATGTGAGATGCGGGTTTTTATTTTCATTCATGTAAAATTCTTTTGTAATGTAATATTCTTTTTTTTGGGGCACTTCCAGGTTGCGGTTGCTGTCACCAGTGTATATTATTTACTTTTCCGCATTAGGTAGACCCAAGGAGGGGAGCACAAGTAACCGGGTTCTAGGGTCCAGTGGGAGGTCATCTCGAGGAGTCGAGACCGGGTCTCCTAACCCTAGAATTGGCAGTGTTACTTGCCGCTCTCGTAGGGGTCTTGGGATGTGGGTTTGGCTATTCGTCGCGACCGTGGAATCCGTGTTTTATACAGGCTCGTATTGAAAACACGGACGTCCTAGTATATCCAATATTTCATATATGTTCTTCTGCTGCAATGTTCTGTGATGAGATCATATTACTGCCTGAGACGAATGCCTATTATATATATATGCTGATATATAAATATTACTGCTTTCGTTTCTTCTGTGATGCTTAGGAAGCATAAGCTGATGGGATTTTTATTAATGAGATTAATAAAAGAAAAGAAACCTAAAGATGTTGTTAAATCAAAAAACTTTATAAAAGGGGTAGCTACAGTTTTGCTTTGCACAGTGATATATACGATATATCCTGCACCTTATTCGATGAGGAAAGGACCGAGATCCCTTCACCGGGAGTGACTCCTTTAGCGAAACTGGCAGATGCTACAAAACGCGGTTTGTCTTTTGATTGCTTTTAGTGTTTTGCTTTGCACAGCGGTATATATGATATATCCTGCACCTTATTCGATGAGGAAAGGGCCGACGATCCCTTCACCGGGAGTGACCCCTTTAGCGAAACTAAGAAAAGCCTAAAAAACACTCCTTTTCAAAAACTACTTGATTCTACGACGATATCAAGTTCATTATGCTCATGGTTTTCTGAAAAACCTGCGTAGCCCTCCGACATTTCAGATAGGTAATACTTAGTATTCGTGCTACGTTTGTTGGCTTTCGTCAAGGCGTAGTGTGCGGTAGCTAATTATTACTTATCTGTTACATAAGATGAGATTGGGTTAGGGTAGTCATACGGCTTTGTTGGCTTTCGTCAAGGGACGTACGGCAGGGTTTAATTCAATCAAGAAATGTTCGGGTTGAACTTGACTAGCGGACTATGGTTTGTTGGCTTTCGTCAAGGTCATAGAACGTTAGGGGCAAAATATTATCGGGAATTTCAAGTGTTGAAATTTGCAATGAGATTGCATACCTCCTATGAGATAGTTGGATCCCGATACCCACTGCGAGTAAGTGTTACTCCTGGGAGAGTTTTACACAGGACAATTAGCCGATCAAGTAGGTGTCTAGAAAAGTGTTAACGGGGTTACGCCTCTGGGAAAACGAGGTTTACATTAATTAGGTCCGTGCGAGAGCACGGGGAACCTCCTTCAAAGTACCGACACTGATCTGGCTGAAAGATTGACGAAATTGTAAGGTGTAATTAATCCCGGCTAATCTTACCTTTTAGGGTTTTAAGGTAGATTTGATAAAACCAGTGGGAGACATCCTGATTAGATAAGATAATAACCAATCTAATCTTGTAAGAGCATACGCTAAAGTGTTTTCTTCTCTCTCTCTCCAGATAGCGACCATGTCATGCCATAATCAAGATAATAATATGGATGTATTGACTGAACCCAATTATTGTACTGAGCTAGGGAATGTTGGACCCGTTCTTTCTTATAAGAGTTATAAGACTGAACAGGAAATAGAAGAATATCTGGATTCTCACGCCGCCCAAAAGAACATGCATGTTGATGCATCTTCTTCGGGTGTATTAGTTATTGAGAACTGTTTCTCAGTTCACCCTACGTCCTGGGTATTAGATACCGGATCAGGATCCCACATATGTAAACAGTTACATGGGCTACGTAAAGGTAGAGAACTGGGAAAAGGTGATCATTCCGTTCAAGTAGGGAACGGTGCAAGTATTGTAGCCAAAGCAGTTGGCGAATATCACCTTGTATTACGAAGTCGTAATACACTGATTCTAAATGAGTGCTATTATATACCGAACATGATGTGCAATATTATATCAGTTTCTTTATTGAGTAAAGAGGGATATAATTTTGTAGTACAGGATAATGTTATGAACATATTCCTAGATCAAAAGTTGATTGCATCAGGCTCGTTACATAATGACATATTCATTCTAAATCAGAATACAGTCCTGAATATACAAAACACACACAAGAGGAAAAGTTCAGATATGAACGAATCCTACTTGTGGCATTGTAGACTTGGTCATATCAATGCGACACGACTGGCTAAGTTGCATAAAGATGGTTATTTGAATCCGTTCGAATTATCATCTTATGATACTTGCCATTCATGTCTCAAAGGAAAAATGACCAAAGCTCCGTTTAGTGGACACGGAGAAAGAGTTACCGAACTCTTAGGACTAGTACATAGTGATGTATGCGGTCCCATGTCTACGCATGCAAGGAACGGTTCTTCCTACTTCATTACATTCACTGACGATCTCTCTAGATACGGACATGTGTTCCTGTTGAAACACAAGTCTAAAGCTTTTGAGAAATTCAGAGAATATAAGTATGAAGTAGAGAACCAAACAGGCAAAAGTATTAAGATCCTTCGATCTGATCGAGGAGGAGAATACTTGAGCAATGAGTTTCGGGATTATCTAAAAGAGAATGGGATTCTCTCTCAGCTTACTCCTCCTTATACACCACAGCACAACGGTGTATCTGAGCGAAGAAATCGCACCCTATTAGATATGGTGCGCTCTATGATGAGCGAGGCTGAGTTACCTATTTCCTTCTGGGGGTATGCGCTTGAGACAGCCATACACCTATTGAATATGGTTCCTACCAAATCAGTGCCTACCACTCCGTATAAGATATGGAAAGGGAAGAGACCATCTCTTAAGTATGTTAAGATATGGGGTTGTCCAGCCTATGTCAAAAGACAAAATCCGGACAAACTCGAGGCAAGATCTGTCTTATGTAAGTTTGTAGGATATCCCAAGAACTCACAAGGGTATATCTTCTACCACACTGAGGAACAAAAGGTGTTTGTTTCTAAACATGCCACCTTTTTGGAAAAGGAATTTCTTACAAAAGAAATTGAGGGAAATGAGGTAGAACTGGAAGAGGTTCCAGCAGAACAAACTACAACAGATGATTTAATAGAACCAGAGGATTCAGTAGTACCCGACAAACTCCAGCCTCTCCGCCGATCTAGTAGGGTTTCTCGTCCACCTGAGAGATACTACGGTTTTCTCATTGATGGTGGAAGCGAGGATTGCATCATGGATGATGATGACCCAACTAGTTTCGAGCAGGCCATCACGAGTGGTGACTCTGTGAAATGGCTGGATGCAATGCGATCTGAGATGGAATCCATGTACACCAATAAAGTATGGATTTTAGAAAATGCTCCTGAAGGGGTAAAACCCATTGGGAGCAAGTGGATTTTTAAAAGGAAATTTGGTGTAGATGGAAAAGTTGAGACTTTCAAAGCTAGACTGGTAGCAAAGGGATTTCGTCAACGACCAGGTGTGGATTATGACGAAACCTTTTCTCCAGTGGCTATGCTTAAGTCCATCCGGATCTTACTTGCCATTGCTGCATACCATGACTACGAAATCTGGCAAATGGATGTTAAGACCGCCTTTCTAAACGGTGATTTAGAAGAGAGCGTGTACATGACTCAGCCAGAGGGCTTCGTAGATAGTGGGAGCAGCGGAAAGGTGTGCAAGCTGCTTAAATCCATTTATGGGTTAAATCAAGCATCGCAGAGTTGGAACATCTGTTTTGATGTTGTAGTCAAAGAGTTTGACTTCATCAAAAATATAGATGAACCTTGTATCTATAAGAAGGTAGCAGAGGGTAAGGTTGTCTTCCTCGTATTGTACGTGGATGACATACTCTTGATAGGAAATGATATTCCTATGCTGCAATCAGTCAAGCTCTTCTTATCACAGAGATTCTCAATGAAAGATCTAGGTGATGCCTCCTGCATATTGGGAATCATGATCTATAGAGATAGATCTAAACGGATACTGGGATTGTCCCAATCCAGGTACATTGACACCATACTAAAGAGGTTTAGTATGGAAGAATCCAAGCGTGGGAACCAACCCACGATCTCTGGACTCACTCTCTCCAAAGAGATGTCTCCCAAGACTGATTTGGAGAGAGCTCGCATGCAAGGGATACCCTATGCTTCGGCAGTAGGCTCTATCATGTATGCGATGCTATGTACCAGACCCGATGTAGCATACTCACTAAGTGTAGTGAGTCGGTATCAAGCAGATCCTGGAGAGAGTCACTGGACAGCTGTGAAGAACATTCTCAAGTACTTACGAAGGACTAAGGAGATGTTCTTGGTGTATGGTAACGGAGAACTCCAGGTGGAGTCCTTTACCGATTCCAGCTTCCAAAGTGATAAGGACGACTCTAAGTCGCATTCGGGTTTTGTCTTTACCCTCAATGGAGGGGCGGTATGTTGGAAGAGTTCCAAACAGGATACCGTTGCAGACTCAACGATGGAGGCTGAATACATCGCTGCCAACGATGCTGCCAAAGAGGCTGTCTGGATCAAGAAGTTCATTAGTGAACTTGGTGTGGTTCCATCCATTGAGCATCCAATACCTCTGTATTGCGATAACAATGGACTTGTGGCATTGGCCAAGGAACCCAGGTCCCATCAGAAGTCCAGACATATTCTGAGGCGGTATCACCTGATCAGGGAGATAGTTGATCGCCGGGAGATCGAGGTCAGGAGAGTAGATACGAAGGATAACACTGCGGACCCATTCACGAAGGCTATTCCCCAGATACAGTTTGAGAGATTATTCGGGATGCTAGGTATGAGATACTACAGCAGCTGGCCTTAGTGCAAGTGGGAGATTGTTAGTTATGTATATGCCCTAGAGGCCATTGTTGTACATATGATGTATATTATAATGGATGCTTGGTTATATATAGAGAAGACTTTCTTGCTCGTCATGATAGTATGCTATTTGGTTTCACTTTATTTTAACATGTTGACTTGTATTGGTTTACTGTTTTACTCTCACATGTTGATAAAGCCCTTAGGATTTGTACTCGACTACTGGGACTATGATGAGATCATACTAGTGGGGCCGCGGTAGTCGATGAGTACATCCTATAACTGTTCCTAGTCGAGGGTATATCGAGATAGGGCATCGATACACCAGAGTAGACTAGCGTATACGCATCTTGACCCATATGATGGGCGATGGATGATCCATATCCATCGGTGTTAGACATCAGAGATGGTGTACGGGTGCTCAGTGGAGACTGGGTACACTGGATGGACTCGCCGAGAACTCCCAGATGGTGATATACCACACGTCAGATGGCAGTTCTCCGGTGACACTGGTACAGGGTAGTCTGTAGACCCGAGATCGTCATAGAGTCTTGTGTGATTCCACTGTACTTTGATTTCCACCTTACCACGTCCAAGAGGGCGTGCAAAATGGTGGCTTTTGGGTACAGTCCCGAATCACATGGAGGCAATGAGCGATAGGAGGGGATTCGTCTCTCCCGGTATAGGGAGTTGATGTTGTGCTGTGTTCGATTGGCTATAACTGGAAGTCCCTGGCCAGGGCTGATATAGAGATTTACTGGTAAGTGTTACTAGTAGTTTCTCGACCCGTTATGAGCCACACATCGACACGACTTATCGGTTACTGGGGTCTGACGTATACCACCCCTAGACTTGATATGCGACATATCAGACGAACAGACCGGACTGTACGGGAGTGTTGCTGGTTGGATTCACAGGAGAACGCATAGGCTAGCTTGTTGATCTTCTGATCGCTCAATACCTGGGTGGCTGTTACGTTTAGCTGACCGCTTGCAGCTTGTGGGTGTTTGATATGATCATCACCTGCTACCGGCGTATTGACGATTCTTTAGAGTCCTACACAGAGGTTTCTTGGCTCAGGCGAAACGGAGTAGTGGCGCATATGTGATATGCACAGGAACGAGAATAATGCGATATGGGATACCGTATTATATTCTCAGGATATTTAGATATGAACCGGGTCATCGGATCAAGTGTTGATTCGATGAATCGGTACATGATATATTAGTCGGTATTATTCGATATAGCCGGATCATCGATTCAAGTGTTGATTCGATGATTTAATGTATAATAATATATATGATATATTGTATTACATTATCTAATATTGGCTCGCTTTATTATTTCATTTTCTCAGTAGATGATACATTGATATATATGCGATATATGTTAATTGTATTATTTTCTTTTGTTGCAAATATATAATATATATGTGATATATATTATTGTGATATGATATGATTAATTGTTAAACATGTTTAAGGATGATTAATTGAGGTTAGGGTTTGATTAGGGTTAGTAGCTTCATGCACCTTCTAGAAGCTTTTTCTTTTGTCATTCTTAAGATCTTTTTGGATGACACATTCTTTAACTCAACCAAACCCTAACTCTAGTTTATTCTCTACACAATCTTATCCACTCATCCTTGACCATGGTTAATATTCAATCATATGGTTTATATTCTATTCATCACAAAAGAAAAATATATCATTATCTTTTCATTATCATCTTCTTCCTTCTTGAAGAAAGCTTGCTAGTTTTTCTTTAGTGATGAAATAAAATGAGAAAATGATTTAAAAAGAAAGCAAAATTACTACTCTCTCATCCTCATCTCATCTAGCCCATGGGATTAGTGTGTTCTTCTCTTTTGAGTGAGAAAGCTTGAGCCGTAGCAACTTCAAGGTAGATCATCGGAGATTTGGAATACTTCGAGCTAGCATGGATCGTTCGAGTCGTGGAGCCTCTCATGAGTCCGGGAGATCGTGGATCGCGGCAAAGGGACTTCTACTCGGAGCTTGTGAAGTGAAGGAGCGGACTACAAAGGTTGTAATCTCTCACACTTAGATAAAAGTTATCATCTTGCATGTTAAACCCTAATAATCTAGCAAAGATCCCGGCTTTGGGTTGTTCGGCACGTCTAAATTTTTATCCGGGCATGTTTGATGCCTTTTGAACCTTCACAAGAGTGCCTAGGAACCCTGCAATAT
Organism: Agapanthus africanus; assembly: GCA_030015575.1. Taxonomy (NCBI): domain Eukaryota; kingdom Viridiplantae; phylum Streptophyta; class Magnoliopsida; order Asparagales; family Amaryllidaceae; genus Agapanthus; species Agapanthus africanus. The sequence continues at coordinate 406,142,076 of CM057347.1, read as the reverse complement.
TGCCAGGAGCGAATCATTATCTGCCATGAAAGGACTTGGAATTTGATACCGATTTAGGCATCAGTATCGCTACAACCGGGATATTGTCAGGAGCGAATCATCATCTGCCTCCATCGATGTCGAACAAAGGTGACTTAGCGAACAGGGTTAAGGTCCTGTTGACTAAGGCTTTTGACTTCATGAGCCGTAAGGGTTTCACAAAGGTATTTCTCCCTACAACTCGTGAGGATCTTGTAGGTGTATTTTCTCCTTAGGAGTCGTAAGGATTCCTAAGTGTATGTTCCTCGGTAAGTCGTAAGGATCCTACAAGAGGGTTTTCTCCTTGTAAATCGAGAGGACTTACAAGTGTTGCTGTACGAGCATATCCCTAGTCACGGATGAGACTTTGTTAGGGAAATGTTTATTCACGCCCGTGGATTGTATACAAGAGCCAGTATTGGACCACTTGTAGGGCCATAACGAAAGTTGTGGGGGTTGCTTAATCACAGGTTTAGGTCTCTGTAACTTAAGACTTTCAAATCTTATGAGCCGTGAGGGTCCCATAAGAGAATGCTCCTTACGAGTTGTGAGGATCTCGCAAGTGTATTTTCTCCTTAGGAATCGTGGGGATCCCTAAGTGTGCTGCTCCCTTTGTGAGTCGTAAGGATCTCACGCGGGTGGTTTCTCCTTACAAGGTCGAGGGGACCTTATAAGTGTCTTTTAATGAGGTTGTGCCCTTTCGGGTTTTCACGAACACTCGCCGGTAGCCCTGCTGTTTTTACTCACGGAGCCCTTTCGGGTTTTCATCCATGCCCGTTTCGCTTATGGACATACCGTCTCTTTTTTTTTTATTTACGAGGTCGCGCCCTTTCGGGTTTTCACGAACACTCGTCGGTAGTCCTGCTGTTTTTACTCACGGAGCCCTTTCGGGTTTTCATCCGTGCCCGTTTTGCTTATGGACATACCATTTTTTACTTTTTTTTATTTATTTATTTTTTATTCTTTATATATATATATTTCTTATATTTTTTTATCTCGTCAGCCTAAGGATGCTGCGGTAGTAGTCTAAAGACATTTCGGTCATTTGCAAGTTTTAGGACATTGCGGTCCATCATTAGTTTAAGGACATCTCGGTCCGCCGTCGCCGTATTTGAGGCGAATATCTAGTTTATTGACTTTTCGGTCTATGAGTCCTTCTCCATGGATGAACATGATGCCCCCGGCGTATCCATCTTCTTCGGAGCGTGCGGTTGTGGCGGACTCACCTTCCAGTTCTCAGACAGCGCAAACTTGCCCTGTTGGTATTGGTCTTCAACCCTGTTTTTGAAGACGTAGCAGTCCTCGATCAGGTGACCTACTGTTTGGTGGTAAGGGCAATAATTAGGATTATTAACATCGCCTGGCCGCAACGGACGTTTTGGACCCGGCAGATTGATGAGTCTGTCGCACACTGCCAGCTCGAACAGTCCCCTTGTTTTATCTTGCGGAAACGAGTAAGGACGTTTCAACTTTTCCTGGAGGGGTTGCCGCTTGTTGCTTTGGCAAGCAACCGGTCTAGGGTCACCTGATTGTTGTTGAGCGCTGGCGACGAGGGCCTTTTTTCCTTTTCTTTTATCCTTTTTGTTCGCTCCGTTGTTTGCGGGGCCGGGATTTTTTCCGAGTAGCATGCGATTGCACGGCTGAACGTTCTCGCAGCTTCTTAATTCCTTTATTTTTGAAATAGATTCCCCGAGAGAAGGGTTGGGGTAGCTTCTTCGTCAGAGTCGCTTCCAAAGGTGATAATTTGTGATCCCTTGGAGTCAGCTATATGACAATCGTCGGCGGCTCTTTTGCGCTCATCTATCGCATTTTTTTGACGTCTACAAGCTTCACATTTTGTCCTGTCGAAGTGTTTCTTTTGAGCGACATACCCTTGCCACCAACAGTTAAAGGATTCGCAGGCTTCGGTAGGATGTATGATCTTCTGATGATATAAACAGAAGTTAGGGTGCATTTCTACCTCAGAGAAGGTATTTTCTTCAGAGTGCGGTAACTTCATTCCTACTGATAGAGCTTTGGCGAACCTTTTCCTCATCTTGAATTTGTTTTTATCTGCAGTGAATGGCTTTTGATTTGACGGGAATGCCTTGGCTCTTTCCAGTATGGCCATTTCATGCTCTTGATTGGCTTTTGCTTTCAGACGAATTTCATTTAGGAAGACATCGATCAGCTCGTCTGATGGCTGCAGAATTTCTGGTTCGGGGTTCACCATTGGTTTCTCGGCGCAAGAAGCTTCTTCATCATCTGCCAGTGAGTGAGAAATCACATGACAAGTCGCTACGTAGTCTTCAGATTCATCTGATGAGTTTTCTCCATCGTTTTCATCCTTGATTAAAGAACAAACTGCCCCCGGCGTGTCCGTCTTCTTTGGAGAGTGCAGCTGTGGTGGGTTTACCTTCCAGTTTTCCGACAGCGCGAACTTGCCTTGTAGGTACTGATCCTCGATTCATCCCTTAAAGACGAAACAATCCTCAATCGGGTGACTTACCGTTTGGTGGTAAGGGCAATAATTGGGATTATTAAGATCGCCTGGCTGCGACAGACGCTTTGGACTCGGCAGATTAATGAGTATGTTGCGCACTGCCAGCTCAAACAGTCTTCTCGTTTTATTCTGCGGAAACGAGTAAGGACGTCCCAGCCTCTCTGCGAGGGATGGGCGTGAGCGCACGTTGTTTTGGCGAACGACCGGCTTTGAGTTGTTCGACCGTTGTTGAGTATTGGCAACGAAGGTTGCCTTCCCTTTGCCCTTTTCATTCCAAGGCTCTGTCTTTGAAGAAGAAGGCCTATGGCCCATCTGGTCCATTTGGGCCAGCTTGTCAATCAAGGCCTGGAAGGTGGCCAGCCTGAAGAACATCAAGAATTGCGAGATGGTCGCCTGCGGATCGAGAGTGCCCACAAACATGCCTACCGCAGGTACCTCTTCTATGTGTTGTTCGCATTTCGACCATAGGTTTCGCCATCGTGTTGCGTATTGGACCCACGTTTCGCCGGGCCTTATCCTGGCATTTATCAGTGCTGTAATCGGGGTGCGTTCACTAGCACTTGCGAATCTTTGTGTAAACAGCAGTTCCATCTCTGCAAATGTTTTGACAGAGTCGTTAGGTAGCTCCGAATACCATTCAAAGGCTGTTTCTGCTAAGCTGCCGACGAATTGACGTAGCAACAATTTGTCATCGCCTCCAGTATTGCCGCATAAGGCCCTGAATTGAGCGACGTGCTGATGCGGATTCCCTGTCCCTTTATATACGTGGAATTTGGGGATCGTATATCCTGGCGGGTAACTGATTTGGTCATACCAGCTCGGATACGGTCGTCTGGTTCTAACAATTTGCCCAGCCGCTTCATTCGCCTGATGAACCCGGATCTGCTGAGCTATATATTCATCTAGGTCAACTTTGGAGATTGCCTCCTCCTTGGCTGTTGATAGAGCCGGTGGAGGATTTGACGTTTCTCCCCTGTCGTCTTCAAGGACGATCGGAGGATCTTCAGCAGGAGGGTCCGGCTGTAACATCATCCCTACCATATCTTGGAAGAGGAGCGCCATCTGTTTTATGTTAGCCGCTTGCTCTGCAGCTTCTTTGTCCCTCTTTTCGAGGACTCTGCGTAAAAAGTCAGCGTCGGTTTCTTGTTCTTGACGCTCATCCGAAGACGTTTCAGAGCTTTCTTTTGGCTCAGTGAGTGCGGCCATTGTAGTCATCATTTCCTGAAGCTTTTGTTGTTGCTCCTGGGCTTTCGTCATGGATCGGATGAGCGGTCGGTGGCCCGTAGAAGTGCGGCTTTCCTCCTTTCCAGAAGCCATATAAACAGTGTGCACCACCATGCCCCCAGACTTGGGGCGTTTGTGTTCGGTGTCTTTGCGATTTTCCAAAGACACAGGGGCTTTTTGCGGCCTCCTTTTTTGAGTGATTGGAGTTAAGGGAGCCGTTGTAGTGGGCACCCAAGTAGCTTTTGCTTTTTTTGGATTGACAGAGTAATCCTTCCCCTGCAGAACCTTCATCTTTTTCTGTCGTCGGAGGCAGTCTTGATCGATCACCGACTCTTGGACCTGTCGCCAGACTTTGTAAATTTTAGAGGACAGCCGTTGAGGGGGCTGCTCTAGCTTCTTCTCTGGAGTATTCTCCACAGGTGCAGGAGTTCGTTTCAACATCGCAGTAGGAGAGTTTCTGCGCACCATATTCAGCAATTCAAAGCTGTTCCCGATTGGAACAGCAGTATCGATCCCCACCGTTGGAGCTGGAGGAGTAAATCCAGAGGGGAAGTTGCCCCCAGCCTTCTTTACTCAGCGCCAGTGGCGACGTCGAGCATGTCGTGCTAATGGAGTTGTTTCAGCTATAGGGGTGACCTCCTCATGCCCCCCGTGTTGGTCAGAATATGCTGCTACCAGTTTTTTAAATATCGACGTCCGTTGAACGGGGACGGCCAACCTGTCAGAAGCGGACTTTCGAGCATGGGAAGCAACCTTGGTGACTTTGCCAAGAACGGGAGCTGGGATGGCTATCCGCTTCGGGATAACGTCTTCTGGTATGGCAGGCTTCTTCATGGGCCCGATGGAGCTCTGGCCTAATCCATTAAAACCTGAAGCAGTGGAGTTGGGCGACCTGTTGAGAGGGGTCGCGGCAGTGGTAAGTCGATCGAAGACCAACTTCTTTGGAGTTTCTTGCAATGTCATTAGGGCGTTGAAGCTTATTGGTGGGAGCATGGTCCCAAAAAATAGTCCAGTGGTGGCTTGAGCCACCTGCTCCACCGGCATTTTGAAAAGGGAGGCCGCTCGGGGCCCATAAGTCACTCCTCCAGCAAGGACTGAGCGAGAATTGCAGTTGTAGGCAGTGGAGTTTGAAGCCATTGATCTTCTGTTTTCTGCACGGAGCAAGACACCAAATCTTAGTACCTCGAATCCACAAGCAACTACAGTAAACCGCGATTCGTTCGCGAATACGACACACGAAGTGTGGAGTAGAAAGTGGAAAAGGTCCCATCGGGCGTGCCAGAATCTGTTCCCCTCCGAACGGCGGCTGAGACATGGGCTGTCTTGCTTAAAATTTGGGGCAGATGCTAATTGGTTTTATCCGTCCACCTCTCTGAAGATGCCAAGTTGATTTATGGCACCGTGTATCGGAGGTTTAGACGGATGCGGCCGATGTAGCAGACTTCGTCAGATTCCCCCTCGCTTGAGGGGTTTTTGATTGTGGGGACGCTCTTCCCTGCAGGCACAAGCCCCTGCAGTTAATTACGCTACCGCATCGCGGTAACAACTTTCTCCTTCTCCAGAATTTCACTTCGTGTCGTGTGTGTTTGTTTTGTTTGTGGTTTCCCGTGGATTGTATACGGAGACTGAGTAATACTGTCGCCCGTAGGACGTGGATTAGCCCAAATCCGCATTTACTTAGATTTGGGTTTGGTGTTTTTAGTTTAAGGATGCATTAGTCGCGTTGTGGCTAAGATCAACTTAAACGTTCGTTAAGGATACGATAGTCCTGTTTGAGACTAAGATCAACTTAACGTGATCGTTTAGATCCGACAAAAGAGCGATTGGCTCTGTTGTTCCAGTTTAGGGACATAGTGGTCCATGTTCCAGTTTAAGGACGTGGCGGTCTATATTCCAGTTTAGGGACGTGGTGGTCCGACATTAGTTTAGGGACGTTTCGGTCCGATATTAGTTTAGGGACGTTTCGGTCCGATATTAGTTTAGGGACGTCTCGGTCCAGCATTAGTTTAAGGACGTCTCGGTCTAATATTAGTTTAGGGACGTTTCGGTCTAATATTAGTTTAAGGACGTCTCGGTCCAATATTAGTTTAGGGACGTTTCGGTCCAATATTAGTTTAAGGACGTCTCGGTCCGAGATTAGTTTAGGGACGTTTCGGTCCACGAGTTTAAGGACCTCGCAGTCCATATTGATGTGTGGTCGTTCGGACCCGTCATCTCTTTGACGTCGTTGAGGAATTACAATGACGGATGTCAAAGGATTTCGGAGATGTACCCTGGAACCGGATGTAGATTGATTTAGGAGAGCAATTTTGCTCAGTCAATTTAATTTAAGGACTTATGGCCGTGATTGGGCTAAGTCCAATTGGAAGCACTTTTATTTGTTGTTGGTCCATTAGATCTGTGCCATGGCTGTTTATTTATTTTGGGCTTTGCTCAGACAGAGTATCAATTTAGATGGGGCTCTGCTCTCTTATTGCTTTGCAATTTATTTAGGCCTGTTAGGTCTTTTTGACTTGGGCCTGGCCCTTTAAGTAATGCACTGCATTTGTGCAAAGCACTAAGAATCTTTTTAGATTCAAAACAGAAATGCAAAGCACTTTTTTATCCCTTGATCTAAACAAGTTTTTCCTTGTTTCAGAGAACCAAAAGTTCATAACAAGTGCAAGGCACTATTTATTTATTTATTTATTGAAGATCAATGATCTTGTTCTTAGATCACTGATCTGTTCATAAGAGAATTTTCTCTTCTTTCAAAGGTTTTTACCTTTTTTATTCTTGAGGAGTTCTTCAGAGTCCTCTTTCTCTTTTTTTTAGAAAAATGTTGATGCCTTTGAATTGAGGTCTGGGGTTCCTTTTATAGTGCCCATAAATTAGTTAAATTTGTTAAAAAGATCTTTCTCTGAGCGATTTGGGGAATTTTCCCCACCGTTGGATCTTTGATCCAAAGGTCTCTGTTTTATAGAAGAAAATCTTCTTGTTTTTAACAAGAACAGAAAAGATTTATTCTGTTTTGCGCAACTCCCTTAGCGCGTGACACGTGTCGCGCAGCGCAGCGCTTGCGCAGCTGCGCAGACACGTAACTGCGCTTGCGCGGACATGTGTCACGCAGCGCAGCGCTTGCGCAGCCGCGTTTGCGCAACTGTGCGGACACGTGTCGCGCAGTGCAGCGCTTGCGCAACAGTGCTCACGTGTCGCGCAGTGCAGCGCTTGTGCACCTGCGCAGACACGTGTCGCGCAGCGCAGCGCTTGCGCAACTGAAAGTTGTTTCTTTTACTTTTAGTTTTTAAAAGAGCCTTGCTCTGATTGGACGCACCGCCTTAGGCGTTGTGCTGTCGTATCAACTTCTGACACATGGCGCGTTGCGCGCAGCGCAAAGGATCCGAAGCGTTGCTTCATTTATTTCAATTTTAATTTTCAATACAGAGCTTTGCTCTGATTGGGGGAAGATGAAGCGTTGCTTCATCTTCCGCCTTGGAATTTGAACAGAGCTTTGCTCTGATTGGGGTAAACAGTAGGTACAATCGTGTGGACTTCCAAGACAACGAAGAAGAGTACGACGTTCGTCGGCTTCGACTAGGACGGGGAGATTAGTTGAGTAGATATATCTATGAGGAAAGTCGAGTGGATGGCATACAACACCCCCGCAACCGTAAAATTAGGATACGATATATATATATATATATATATATATATATATATATATATATATATATATATATACCGCAACCGTAAAATTAGGATACGATATATATATATATATACCGCAACCGTAAAATTAGGATACGATATATATATATATATATATATATATATATATATATAATCGTATACTTAGTCTATAGAGTTTACTAGAATACCATATGTGTATATTCCTATACTTAGTAGAAATTGTACCCCTAGTACCTATTTCTTACCATTAGGCTATATATATATATATATATATATATATATATATATATATATAGAGAGAGAGAGAGAGAGAGAGAGAGAGAGAGGGGGGGGAGCGAGAGATACATACATATTTATATAAGGATATTTACGATATGATATGATATGATGAGATAAGATGACATGAGATGAGATGAGATGATGTTCGCAACTATAGATCCGTACCATTTTAATTTGATGATATCGTACGAGGGATATTCCGTACGTGATATGATGAGAATTGATCACCGATGTTTATTTCGACTCGAGGAGTCTTGTTTAAAATCACAAATTGGATATTTTGAGATGTTTAGAGCCATACCTACTTTCAAAACTAACGAATCGTTACGTACTTTAAAATGATAACTTCAAGGGTATGCTACGAATTTTCAAATGGTATTTTTTTCAGAAATATCGTAGCCCCCTATTTCTAAAACAACATTTCGTACTATTTTAAGCTATAACTGTATAGCTCATACGTAGTTAAATATTTTTATACTTGTTCACGCTACGATTTATTTATTCCGTTTACGCTCGCATTTCGAATTCTTATTTGTATATACGCTCGCGCTTCGATCATAACGATACATACTGCGTTTATACTTTTAGCTTTACCTGACTTCGTTGCTAGGACACGCGTACCATTACCAACGATTTATATGTTACACGTACACATACTCGTATGCTCACACACACATCATCAGTAATTGCCATGCCACGTACACAAATAGAACTCGCTATGTCACCGTATCACACTATAATCTGTTAGCATTTAGATTATGTTGGTACCTTCTTTACATTGCTATACGATACGCTTATATGAACACACTTACCATGCATTACAGTGCTGTTATGTGCCTGTACCTATTATTCCATTATTGCCATATTCTTATGAGATTCTGTTTTCATTGTTGGGTTACGGCAGCGCCCCGGCCGTCAATCCGAGGCCAAACGCGGAACAAAAACTTTTCAAACCGGCGCTAACGTAACCAATCACCCGGATCGTAACCATTAATCATTAACTAGCATTCTATAAAGTGAGTTTAGAGATTATACCGATCGATCCGTGTCCTTCGGTCTTCAATCTCTTCCCAAGTTCCTCGCGGCTGTCCCGAACATGCTCGCTCTCCGATTTCACTCGTCGAAGTGGCTCCACGTCGAGGATTCTTTATACGGGCTCCCGCTTCAAGCCGAAGCAACTCAGACATGAAGTTTGCTAGCCGACATGTCCAAGGTGAAGTAGAGATAGTGTGTGATTACTTTGTCTCAATACACTCTACGATTCTTAACACATGAGAGGGATAGAGTGGAGGTTGAAGATGATGTCCATGGTGGAAGTTGTGAAGCTCAAGAGAAAGAAAACTAGTGAGCAAAAACCAACACCCAAACAAATGAGATGGCTGCCCTCATGAAAGTGAGTGAGTGTTTTGATATAATGTTTTGTGTTAATGAGCTTCACACACTCACAAAATATCTCTACACCGACACACTCACAAAATATCTAAAAGCTCTTGTAAAAATATCTTAGCCATGGCAAAAAAAGAAGCCATGCCAAGAATGAGTCACAATTTCCACTATTTAACATTTAAACTAAAATGTTAAATCCACAAAAAGAAAATGGCATCAACTAAAGAAATCTTGTAACGAATTACAAGAATACCCCTCATCCGTATATACATACCCGCATCCGTATTCCGACTGAATACGAATACTACGAGACGAAAGTAATCCAACAATCTAATATTAGGATCCGGCTTAAACCAAAGCCCACTAGTATGATCCGTTCGATCATGATCCATGCACGAGTGCACGTATATGATCGAACCCTGCCATAAAACCATACGGCCTCTACAACGTTTCGCCCGAACTTGGGAAACTTTCTGTGGGGGACTCTAAAGACTCGTTAATACGCTGGCAGTGGGTTTAACCACAAGCACGTCAGTGGCACTAGCTGTACGTAACGGATGCCCATGTATTGAGCGAAAGGGAATCTGACGAGCGAACTCATCCTGAAACCTTATCGAGCCTATCTGTGACAATCTTCATACAGTCCGGTCTGTTCGTCTAAGAGTATCGCATATCGGGCCTAGGGGGATGGTAAACGTCAGACCCCCAATAGTGGTATAAGTCGTGTCGGAGTGTAGCCCAGAACACCTTGAGAAACTATTGGAATACCTACCAGTAAATCTCACTTGCCTTGGCCAAGGACTTTGTGTAATGGCTCTCTAGACACAGTGCGATATCAACCCCTAATACCGAGAGAGACGAATCCTGTCTAACCGCCACTGCCTCCAAGTGCTTCGGGACTGCACCCAACTACTACCTGTTTGCACGACTCCTTTGAGCCGTGGTAGGGTAGCAATCAAAGAACAGTGGGAACACACTTGAGGCAAAGTAGCAGTATCAAGTCAATGGACTAAGCTGTACTCATGTCACCTGAGAACTGCTTCTGACGATAGGTATAGTACCAATCAGCAGTGCCATGCGAGTCCGTCCGGTGTACTCATAACCCAATGAGCACCTGTATACTATCTTAGGTGAACCAACTGACACCAATGGCTTGTGAGACCAGCCACCGCCCCTCGTCGGGGTCTCGATCCGTATACACTAGTCTACTCATGGAGTATCGATACCCAGTCTCGAAACTCCTACGACTAGGGACACTTTAAGGATGTGCTTATAGACTACCCAACTCTCACGTATATGATCGCCATCATACTGCTGGTAGTCACTCAAAAATCCTATGGGCTCTATCAACGTGTAATAGTGATCTGTAATGTCACCTGAAGCATGTACACGATGATAAAGACAAACCAGATAGCATACTATCATCTCGAGTAAGACTGTTCTACCGGTATAGGTCCTCCCTCAATCATTGCAATCACGTGCCTGTGATCCAATAATTGACTTGAGGGCACTATAGCCAATATTCATGAGATTTCTGGATTTGAGAAACCGCATATATGATTTTTAAAAATGTGTGAATGTTTAAAAAACGCGGTTTTCTCTTGATATGATATTTCGACGTCCACCATGAGATTTCTCGGTTCTGAGCTAGGATTATTACCCGATTCGAGGAGTGAGGAGTCACCGTCTGTGGATATATGGTGGACCCAGTACGATACCCAGAGGCAAGAAGATCGGATCGAAAGACATTGAGCCTGGCTGGGAACATTACCTACCGATGACAGTATTGGACTCGGTGGATATTCGGAGGATACCGACCGGAGTGATATGAGACAGATGGATATGAGAGCCGATCTGATGAGACGGCTTCTGAGATAGGAGGGCCGATCCGATGAGACAGTGTCTGAGATATGAGGATTTACGTGTCGATACTGGATACGTAATTTATGATGATTTCGAGTGTCGATGATGGATACTCAGGGTTTTATGATGATTTCGAATGTCGTTGATGGACACTCATCGGATGATATATATATATATGCTATGGATGATATGTTACCACATATTGATACAGGCATGATATTACACACACACGTTTGTTCCCCCAAAAATATATATAGAAAGAGCAAAGCTCTATTGAAAGCTAATGGGGCAGCGCCTCACGTGTTTCTCACGAGGGCGCCAGTGTCAGCACCAATTTTGTGGTTGCGCCGCACGTGCTTCTCACGTCTGCGTCAATATGCAAAGCACAGAAACGTTTTTTGAATAAGAATTAAATTCTTATATAGCGCCGCACGTGCTCATCACGCGAGCGCCAATGTGCAAAGTATAGGAGTACCCATCATAAGAATTAAATTTTTAAGTGGCGTCCATGTGCACAACACGTGAGCGCCAGCGCCCAAGTCAAGATCAATAGAATTAAATTCTACATGAGAATTTGGGATACTCTCTGTTAAACAGAGCCGTTGGATCAAAAATCTAATGGAGATGATAAATTATCAAAATATAGAATTAAATTTTATTAGGAGAAAGTGTCTCCCAAATCTTTCTAATAAGAAAGATACCCTCGGTTGGATCCATGATCCAATAATAGAATAAAATTCTATTTTGGGAATATATTATCTCAATCTTTCTAAACTAAAAAAGATTGCTCTCTGTAAAACAGAGAACCCTTGGATTAAAAATCCAATGGTGATTCAAAATCACCATTTTTCAGAATAAATTATGTATACGGGAAAATATTTTCCTAATCTTTAAAAAACAATTAAACATATTTTGTAAAACAGAAGTCCTTGGATCAAAAATCCAACGGCGTGTAAAATCTCCCAATCAATTTTGAGTCCAATTAAATCAATTGGAATCTCTCAAAGAGAGATTTTCTCAAAACCAATTAACAATTTGCCTCCACTATATAAAAGACCCGAGACTTCAAGTCTCAAAAGACACACACTGAGAGATACCACAGAGACAGAGGAGAAACCCCCTATAAGCTTCTAAAAAAAATACAGAGAGCTTTCAAAACAACAGAGAATTTAATTCTCAAAAGAGGAAGACTTCCCTTTCAAAAAAAACCTAGGTAAAGAAAACACAGAGATCAAAATATCTCTTTTACCTGTTCTAAGGGTTTAACCCTTCTCAAAGAACTTAGTTCTTTCTCTGGATCAGAGATCCACAGGACAAGTCTCCCACAAGTTGAGAATTTAATTCTCATCGGGAAAATCTTGTTCTTGAGAATCAAAAATTCAGAAAAAAATTAGGTCCAAAAGAAAAATAAAAGGAAAAAGAACTTATAAAAGAACTTAGTTCTTAAAGAAAAAACTTGATCTCAGATCATCAAAAACAAAGATCTTGGCGATCATTAATGGTCAATATGCCATTAACAGAGATTTAATCTCTAAAGAAAAGAAGAAGAAAAAAAGAAGACTAGCGCCTCATGTGTTTCCCACGTGGGCTCCCTTTTAACAGCGTCTAGCACCTCACATGAAAAACACGTGGGCGCACAAAGCAGAAGGCCAACGCCTCACGTGAAACACACGTGGACGCTGAATAAAAAGTGCTTAGCACTTCATATATAGCCAAAACGGCTAAGTGCTTAGCACTGATTGGGCAGCGCTGAGCGCCTCACGTGGGCGCCACACAAAAAGTGCTTAGCACTTCGTATACAGCCAAAACGGCTGAGTGCTTAACACTGATTGGGCAGCGTCCAGCGCTGCACGTACTCCTCACGTGGACGCCATATAAAAAGTGCTCAGCACTACATATACAGCCAAAACGGCTGAGTGCTTAGCACTGATTGGGCAGCGCCCATAATTGAATGCTTCACATGATATCCATATGAATGCCAGAACGTTAAATAAGTGGTTTGCGGTCATGACCCAAAATTTGGGCGTGACCGGCACTTAGATTGTATGACATCTAAAGATGCCAACACAATCTGAATAAGCCAAAAACCAAGATCAAAAAAACCCATTTGCGGAATTAAGGAAATTTTAGTTTTTAAGTAAAAGAATGAGGTAGCATGTCGAATGATTTTTAAGAAATGAAATCTAAACAACTGATATTTTTAGCATTTAAAATTTTGACAGCACTTCCTTTTTAATCCTTAAATAAAGCAGTTACATAATGTTTAAATAAGTTGCGTCCCTAGTTGGGAGCAGAATACGCCAAACATCGGAAATCAATACGCAACCACAATACGATGCTCAAGCGAAGAATTGCATGCATAAGTAAAGGAAACATAACTTAACACAACTAAACGATCTCACTCAAACAAAACAAAACATATACAAACATATTTCGTTCTAAGTCAAATATACAGGATCTGATGGAGTGATACTAGATCCAAAATACATATATCAAAAATAGGCGGTCGCTGTATATGTAACCCACCTAGAAAAATAAGCGATATAAGCTGACAAGTGGATCCGCACTACTGCTATGCGTCCACGTGTCTCCTGTAAGGAACTAATGCACAACGGGGGTGAGTTGCCAACTCAATGAGCAAAACTAACATCTAACAGTTGATATTGTAAGCATGCCGGAACAATGGTAAAAATGATAAGATAAGCATGATGTATAGTATCACATGGATGCATGGATATGTACTAAACAAATGTATAACAAAATACCGAAATCTCATCAAATATCTCTGAATATCGGTCATTTCCAATTTAAGATTCATTTTCCGTGTCCAACATCGACACATATCTTCTGTTTTAGCAGACATCGTTCCCCGAACGATCCTATCAATCCATAACATCGGTTGGTATCCATCAGATATCCGCCGTGTTTTACAACTGTCTCCGGTATCGAGTATCCTCGCTAGGCTCCCCGCCTCAAATGCGGCTATCTTACCCTTCGGTCTCGACCGGTTCTACCATGTATCCAACTGTATATCCCCCCACTTAGTCTGGATAACGTATAAATCCGAAACTGTATAGCCTCCTCACTCGGTTCGGAGTAAATCCAAATCATAAAAACGACATCTCATGGTGGACGTATCACATCAATCATGAAGAACCAATGAATATAACTTAATAGTGTATAAACCTCAAAACCAGAAATTCTCAAATTCAATACATCTTGTGCTACAATTAACAACGATTTGAAAGTAAGACATGATAGGTAGCAATTAATAACAATAATGCAAACAGCCACTAATAATGACGCTTATGGTATGAAGGGAATCATATAAGATATGGCAAGTTCTAAGTGATACGTGACATGTCAATTACCGATGTGGTGTAATGCAATATGTAAGTATATGCGCGTGCAACATGACTCATCGATAATTAGTGCAGTGTCCTAGCAAGTATTTGACAATGGAATTTTATGAATATGAATGCATATGATGAAGTTTCTTAGTTTTAAACATATACACAATGCAAAGGAAATTAATTAGCCAATTTCAATTTACGGGCGTATTACGCCATCCATACAAGATCCCCGGGTAGATGTTTAATCTACTCACCAGAATACGTCGAAGTTATTCGGATGTCATCAATCATTTTCCCTTCCTTGCGGTCTCCGAAGTCCCCGCGGTCGAACCTAACATCGAAATTAACTTTCGTATAAGAAATGGCTAAACTCCGATGCAACGAAAACGTGAAATTACAAGACTTACATACTAAATATGCTATGTATGAATATTGTGTACTATCTACAACTTATACTAACCTGAGCTAACCCTTCGCTGTTCGTAACAGGCAAAAACAGAATCATGACACGAATATCCGTATCGTATTTAGAATTTTACCCCAAAACAGATATTAGCTTCTAGATTTTATATACTGAATATATAACATAAACTAACAATACCAGACACCCTAAAATACATACAGACAGCTACCCCAAAAAACTCAACAGCCAAACCCCACAGAAAGCCGGCGAGCTCGGAATTTTGATGAATGTCGCCGGCCGAAAATCCATGGAATGGGTCCGTGTTTCTAGTAATTATTCTATGTCCAAATTACAAGTTTAAGGTACCGTTTGATTTTTCTAATTATAAACCAAATCATAGCAGTTTCAAACAGAGCAATAATCCAACAAAAATACGATATTTTACCGATATCACACTTCTATATTAAAACAGTATTGAACTAAAATCTACAGGGTTGAAATTTATACCTATTGAATGATCATCTGAAAGATTCCTTCAAAGATGCACAAGCAAAATTTATCCTAGATTGAGAGTTGAGGTAATGATCCCTATTACTTAGCTTCTTTCTTTCTTCTCTCTTTCTTAGGTGAGTTCTTGGATTTCTTTTTTATAAGTCAGTCAAATTGTTTCCAACTTGATATATCAACTGAACACTTATGCACAAGATAAAAATAAGGGATAATAAGGCTAGGAGGTGGTGTCACCATGAAGGATGGTGTGCCATTCATGCAAGGAGGAGGTGTAGGTGTTTGGTTTAACCTAGGGTTGTGGTGTGTATGGGGTTCATTACAATCTTAACCATGAACTAACCCTTTTTACATAATAACCCTCACATAATCCTAATTAACATAAGGAAGCTAACATTTCACTAAAACCCCACATGACACTTATTATTATATAAACAAACTACTTTCTTTACTAAAACACTTTACCATTTATTAAAAGGTCTTTTTATTACAATAAAATTAAAATAACATTTTTTTATTTAAATAAATAAATAAATTAATTATCTAAAATATTTCAAAATGTTACATTTGCACTTTTGCATAAAAAGGGGGCTGAACAAATAGAGCCCAAACAAGTGCTTAGCACTTTTGAACAGAACAAAGGAAGACTGAGTAAGCCCAAATTGGCTAAGTCTCTCTTACAACTGAGCCTAAATGCTCTGGATCTTAATAAATTTACGATCCTTAAAAATATTGCTAAGTTGATCTTAGTCTCAAACTCGACTAATGTATCCTTAGTTTAAAATAGATTGAGCCTAAATGCTCATACATTTAAGTTGATCTTAATCTCAAACTAGATTAACGGTCCTTAAAGAAAACAAAAAATTTTGAACCAAAGGAATATATAACCTAAGTTCAAAACTCCGTCAAGAAAATCCTTGATCTAAACCCCAAATCTAAAATATACGGATTTGGACTAATTTGCGCCATACGGACGATGACATAAACTAGTCTCCGTATACAATCCATGGGCAACCAAAATAAACAAAAATAAACATGACACGAAGTGAACTGCTGGAGCAGGAGAAAGTGGTTATCACAATGCGATAACATAATTAACTGCAGGGGCTTATACCTGCAGGGAAGAGCGTCCCCACAATCAAAAACCCCTCATAAAATGAGGGGAGATCTGATAAAGTCTGCTAAAACGGTCGCATCTGTCCAAACCACCGGTATATGGTGCCATAAATCAACTTGGTATCTTCGAAAATGTGGATGGAGAAGTCCAAATAGCATCTTCCCCTAAAATTCAGGCGAGACGCCCCAACGTCTCGGCGGTGAACAGATTCTGGCACGCCCGATGGGACCTTTTCCTCTTTCCACTCCACACTTCGTGTGTCGTGTTTCACGAACAAAATCACGATTTGCTATGGTTGCCTTTGGATTCGAGATACTAAAACTTGGCGTCTTGCTCCTGTGCGGAGAAATCGATGGCTTCCCAATGCACTTCATGCAGCAGTAACTCTGGCTCCACCCTAATTGGAGGAGTGACCTACGGGCCTAATGCGGCCTCTATCTTCTCAATACCAGTGGGGCAAGTTACGCAATCCACTACTGGATTTTTCTTCAGGACTATGCTGCCGCCAGTGAGTTTCGGTGCCTCAGCGCCGTAAGAGGAAGCTCCCAAAAGGTCGGTCTTCGATCGACTGGCAACCACAACGGCTCCTCTCAATAGGTCACCCAAATCTGGCATCTCAGTATTCAACAGGCTGAGTAAAAGCTCAAACGGGCCCGCAAAGAGGCTCGTGATACCTGAAGGGGATGCCCCAAAATGGATAGCCCTCTCAACTCCTCCTACAGGTAAAGTCGTCAAAAGTGCTTCCCCTATCAGAAAGACGGTCTTTGAAGATTAGCCGGCCTTTTTACTCTAACTCTACTAAGAACGTCGGTCTTCAATGGGCTGATGCCGACTGAATCCCCTCAGCAAAACCGGGGGCACAAAGAATCCGCTTCCAAAACTGTGGCGGTCCCTTCCACAA
Source organism: Agapanthus africanus (assembly GCA_030015575.1). NCBI lineage: Eukaryota > Viridiplantae > Streptophyta > Magnoliopsida > Asparagales > Amaryllidaceae > Agapanthus > Agapanthus africanus. The sequence goes on along the minus strand of CM057347.1, from coordinate 406,124,874 downwards.
GGCACGCTCGACGTCGCCACTGGCACCGAGTGAGAAAAGATGGGGGTAACTCCCCCTCTTAACTTACCCCACCAGCTCCAATGGTAGAAGTTGACGCTGCTGTTCCAACCGGGAACATCTTTGATCTGCTTACGAGGGTGCGCAAGAACTCTCCAACGGCGGTGCTAAAGAAATCATCCCTACCTGCAGAGGTTACTGCGCAGGCAAAGCAGGAGCAGCCCCATCAGCGGCTCTCTTCACAAATTCATAGGGTCTGGCGAAAAGTCCAAGACTTTGTAATTGACCAGAACTACTCTCGTTGGCCGAAGAAATTGAAAGATCGGTAAGAAAATGATCTCTCCTCCGTCATACAGCGAAGGACTTCTTCTACACGAGAGCCTGTTACAACGGTTCCTTCAACTTCAACCTCCCACAAAAGGACGAGGTTGGAGAAAATCCCACCGCCAATGGCAAATTCTAAAGGAGATGGACACAAACGCCCCAAGGCCAGGAGCATAACAGTACATTTGGTCTACATGGCTTCCGGGAAAGAAGAAAGCCGTGCTTCGGCGAGTCACCGATCGTAAACTCGGTCGCAGACTAAGGCTCAGGAGCAACAACAGAAGTTTCAGGAAATGCCGACCAAAATGGCAGCGCTTATCGGACAGAAAGAAAGTCCAGACAAAGAGGCCGAACAACGCTATGAGCAGAAGACCGATACAGAGTTCCTGCGAAGGGTGCTCGAAAGAAAAGACAAAGAAGCCGTTGAACAAGCTGCTAACATGAAGCAGATGGCGCTCTTGTTTCAGGACATAGTTGGAATGATAATCCAACCAGAACCCCCGACCGAGGATCCGCCGATAATCATCGAGAATGATATAGGGGAAATATCGAACCCTCTTCCGGCCTTGTCAACAATTAAGGAGGAAACGATCTCCAAGGCTGCTCTTGATGATTATATTGCTCAACAAGCTAATGAAGCGGCTGGTCAAATCGTCAGAACTGGGCGACCGTATCCAGGCCGGTATGATCAAATCAAGTACCCGTCGGGATATACGATCCCCAAATTCCATGTATACAAAGGGACAGGCAACCCCCATCAGCACGTCGCACAGTTCAGAGCTTTGTACGGCAACACCGGAGCCAACGATAAACTGTTGCTTCGCCAGTTCATTGGTAGCTTGTTAGAAACGGCCTTTGAATGGTACTTGGAGCTCCCAAATGACTCCGTAAAGATATTCGCAGAGATGGAACTGCTGTTCACCCAGCGGTTCTCCAGCGCAAGCGAGCGCACTCCAATCACGGCATTAATCAATGCCAGGGTAAAGCCGGGAGAAACCTGGGTCCAATATGCGATTCGGGGGCGGAACCTATGGTCTAAGTACGAACAACGCATTGAAGAATCTCCCGCCATGGGCTTGTTCATCAGGACTCTTGATCCTCAGACGACTGTATCCCAGTTCATGACATTCTTCAAACCAACGACCTTCCAGGCTCTGATCGATAAACTGGCCTAAATAGACTAGATGGGCCATGGGCCTTCCTCCTCAAATAAGGACCCTCGAAATAACAAGGGTAAAGAGAAAGCGGCCTTCGTTGCCAATACACAATAACAACCGAGTGGCCTAAAACCAGCTGCTTGCCAAAACAACGCGTGTCCGTGCCCATCCTTGGAGGAAAGACTAGGACGTGCTTACTCGTTTCCCCGCAACAAGACGAGGAGACCATCCGAATTGGCAGTGCATAAAAAACTCATCACATTACCAGACCCGCGGCGTCCACCGCAACCCAGCGACGTTAACAACCCTAATTACTGCTCCTATCACAGAATGGTAAGCCACCCAATTGAAGATTGCTACGTCTTCAAAAACTAGGTCGAAGACCAGTATCAACAAGGGAAATTCGTGTTGTCCAATAACTGGAGGGTAAACCCACCCCGGAAGCACACTCCTAAAAAGGTGGACGTGCAGGGGGCATCATGCTCACTCGTGGAAGAAACTCCATGAAAAGTCGTTCTTTCAGCAAGAACCAAAAGAATGCTAAAGGATCTATAGGCATGTCCAGCAGTCAGGTGGAAAAGCTCACTTGAACCAAAAATCATTGAAGGGATGATGAAACTGCGTCCCACATCGAAAGTTGTTGACAAAGGGCAAAAACCCCAAGTCGAGCCTTCAAAGTCTTCGAAGAAAAAGAAGAAGACCAAGAAGCCTGTGCAGCCTGCCGAGTATGACGACAAGCGCACAGACCTACAAAAGTATATTGACGCGCTGGAGGAGTACGACCAAAAGGCGCGGATACCAATCAGGCTCGAAGAGTTTCTCAAGCATATTCTTGAGAACGAAGATAGTGACAACGATGAGGAAAATGGCTTATCAAGAGATACTAGGGCCCGTGTAGCAAGTTGCCACATGGTCTCCTATTCTTTGTTAAATGACGAAGAAACTCCCTCGGCATCAGAAAACAACGCGGAGGAACTGGGTACAGAATCGGTGCTAAAACCCCCGGAACTGCTAGAAGACCCGATCGATAGGCTGTTAAACGAAACCTTTCGAAAAAGCAATGCTGGTCGAGAATGTGAAATAGTCATATACGAAAAAGCTAACCGCAGCGTCAGGATGAAGAAGCTGCGGCAAGGATGAGTCGTAAAGTACTCCAACCAATCCAAAGCATATTTGCGACAAATAAGAGCAGGATCAAAACAGAGAAGCGGTTCGCCAAAGCCCTGTCAATGGGGATGAAGCTACTACCTCTCGTAGGAAACACTCCCGGGGTCATATGCCTTGACGGAGAGGATTCACATCCAAACTACTACCTATATAATCGGAGGGTTACCCACCCCACCGAGGAATGCAATGCCTTTAAGAAGTGGCGGCAGGGATATGTTGCCCATCAAAAACACTTCAAGAGGATAAAGCGCGAAGCTCCTCGATGGAAAAATAGTGCGATAGATGCGCATGAAAAAACGACTATCAACTGTCATATGGTTGATACCAGTTCGGAAGGGGGAAAACTCCAAGTTCTTACTTTCGAGAGCGATTCTGAGGACGAAATACCCCTCATCCTTCTCTTCAAAGACTCCACCTCCGAAAAAGAAGAGGAGGAGAAGAGCTGTGAGAATATTCAGCTGCGTAACCGCATACTGCCTAAAAAGAACCTCGAACTTACAAACAAAGGTTTGAGCAAAAAGGAAAAAGGGAAAGAAAAAATCTCTGAGGAAATTGCCCTTGACGGTGGAGTTGTCAAAGAGCACGCAGTGAGAGACCCATCTAGGAAAAATAAGGTGGATTGTAATGTCCTAGCACATTTGAGGAAAATACCCTCACAACTGAGCATATTGGATGCTCTCCTCCTATCCAAAGAGGCATGAGATTCTCTGATCAAGGCATTACAAGAGCCCGATCAGTTCCAAGCTTTCTTCGCGGAATAGAAGATGAAAGATGAACTGGAAGAGGTCCAAGCGGCTGGCATTACATTCAGCGATGAAGATCTTCTCCTCGGTACGTGGAAACATAATCGCCCGTTATACGTCACGGGGTACTGCCACGATATCAAGATAAGGAAAATCCTTGTCGACAACGGATACTCTGTCAACCTTTTCAACGTGAGGGTGTTGAAGGAAATTTGCATGAATGTTCAGAACCTTGTCTGAGATAAAATTACCATCTCCGGGTTTGACTCACAGTCGTCACGGACACTTGGGTCCGTAATACCGACGTTACGCTTCGGGCTGCTCGTCACTGACATCAAATTTCATCTCATTTACGCCAAGACTTGCTATAATGCTTTGCTCGGCAGGCCTTGGTTATATGAGTACAACGTTATCCCTTCTACATAATATCAGCGTATGAAGTATTTCAAAGACGGCTTGGAATACACCATCACAGGGGAGATAAATTCGTTCTTCGTAAACGAGGTTCGAAAATAAGAAGACGCAAAGTACTTCCTACCAGACTTCGAGGATACGGAAAGGTGTCATAAGCTGGAGGATAAACAGAAGTCCATCTCCACTATCCCGATCTTTAGGAGCGATTCCGAAGAAGATGAAGAAATAGTCTACTCGAGACAACCCCAAAATGAAAACAATAGGCCCAGACCATTTACTCCTCTTTTGGTCTTTAGCAGCGACTCAGAGGACAAGACCAACATAGTGTTCTCCATCCGCCCGTCAGTGCAAACCTTTGCCGGAATAGATCAGAGTCTACAAATTACAATGGCTCCGTCTCGGCATTACAAGGAACTTGATGCGCTCTATATATGCAGCGTACAAGAACTGCAAACTTTCTACGTACCTTTCAGGTAAAGAGGTGAAAAAATGATCCTCTTCTACCAATCTACGGAAAATAAAGTAGAAAAAGAAGTCTGACATGGTGCCGATTTTGCACTCAACAGGCTTCAACCAATCCCTCTGCCAAGATACTACGCGGAGGGATTGAAAAAGCTGTTAAGTTGCCAAGGTGTACCTCTCGAACAAACTGTTAGACAATCCCAATTCTACAAAAATATTTGGGATATTCCCGGGACTCGGCGAAAGATGCCCAACGGGAAAATGGAGACAACCAGGCTCGGATACGTCCAGTCTAAGAAATGGGTGTCACGTCATAAATAGCTCCAGTGAAGGGGAAACACTCTTCCAAATGGCCGTGATATTGAAACGGAGCGAAATCCCTCTCTAAGAACGTTAAGTCCGTCACTCGAAGAACAAAAAGATAAGCTAATAAAAGAAGCTTGTCAAAAGAGCCGAGACAATCACGGCAATAAAATGTCCATTTATGAAAAGGCCAGGACGCAACGCCTCAATCAACAATCTGCACAGAAGGAAGACTATACTGCTCTTCATCCCAGGCCCACTTTATGTTCTCGCAAAAGGGGAAAATCTCGAAATAGAGACAAAAACAGGGCATAGAACGCAAAAAACGTTCGAAAGCAACAAAGCGGATCCAAGACGCCATGCAATCGAGAAAAACTCGGTTGGAGCCCGTCCTTTATAAAGAAGATTGGTCGGGAATACTCTTTCCCCGAAGACAGGACAAGGAAAATATTCAACCTTGTCATGAAGCACCAAATGATGACACTTCTGGAGTCTCGGCACCCCGAACAGATAAACGACGTCCATCATCCGGATTATTGCTTCTATCACCGAGTAATAGGTCATCCCCTCGAAGACTGCTTTACTTTTAAATACTGGGTAGAAGACCAATATCAAGGTTTGCTTTATCCGACAGCTGGAGGGTAACCCCGCATCAAAAGTATGAGCCAAAGAAGACCTATACCGTGAAGATAGGAATGGCTCAACATCAGGAATGGAAGCGAACTCGTGCCTGCCATATGATAACACTCTCAAAAGAGGGAGGGCACGAGACAATGGATGACCTCTACATATGCTTCGCGAATGAAGACGAGGAAGGGGTGATCTCAGAGTTTCCACCAGCACCAAAAGAGCTGGAAGATGGGATACACACTACGGCGGACAACCTAAGAAAAATTGACTTAGGGACAGAAAATGATCCAAGGTCGACGTTCGTCAGTGAGCTATTATCTAAAAAACAGGTAGCCACGTTAAAAGACGTGCTCATGCAATACAAAGACTGCTTCGCGTGGAATTATTCCGAGATACCATGTCTAGATCCAAAAGTAGCGGTACATAAACTGGCCATATCGCCGGACATAAATCCAGTCAAACAGGCGCCAAGAAGAATGCGGCTCAAACTTGAGATGAGTATCAACGCTGATGTCAAGAAACTAATCGACTCCGGCTTCATCCAAGAAGTTCAATATCCCGATTGGATTGCTAATATTGTTCCAGTGATGAAGAAAAATGCGATGGTGTGCATATGCGTGGACTTTCGGGACCTCAACAAAGCTTGCCCGAAGGATGACTTCCCAGTACTTGTTACTGAGCTGATGATCGATAATACGTCTACCTATGATGTCTTCTCCTTCATGGATGGATCTTCAGGATACAATCAAATAAAAATGCATCCTGAAGACCTAAAGCATACCGCCTTCTGGACTCCGCTAGGCATATTCTGCTATAAGGTGATGCCCTTCGGTTTAAGAACGCTGGTGCTACCTACCAAAGGGCCATGTCTAAGATCTTCGATGACCTCATACACAAGATCGTCGAATGCTACATTGACGACCTTGTGGTAAAGTGCATATCTCACGAGGAACATTGGGAACATCTAAAAATAGTATTCCGACGTCTTTGGAAGTATAATCTAAAGATAAATCCTCTAAAACGCGTGTTTGGAGTCTCCTCAGGAAAATTCTTAGGATTCATCATACGGCACCGAGGTATCGAAATCGATCCCTCAAAGATCAAGGCGATTATAGAAATTCCCACTCCAAGAACTCTCATACGGTTGCGATCTCTTCAAGGAAAGCTCGCATATATCCGGCGGTTCATAGACAACATCTCCGGAAAATGCCGTCCCTACAGTCATTTGATGAAGAAAGAGACCCCGTTCGTTTGGAATCAAAAGTGCCAAAATACACTAGACGAAATCAAGCAATACCTGCAAAATTCGCCGGTATTGACCAATCCGGTTAAAGGAAAACCCCTTATCCTATATACAACAGCCCTTGAGGATTCTTTAAGTGCGTTATGGGCACAAGAGAACGATCATAGAAAGGAGAGAGCTCTATACTATTTGAGTCGAGTTCTCCTGGGGACAGAAAACAACTACTCCCCCATCGAAAAGCATTGCCTAGCACTGATCTTCGCGATAACGAAGCTTAGACATTACGCCTTGGCGCATGAGATTCATCTCATATCAAAGGTGGATCCTCTTAAATATCTGATGTCAAAGGCCATACTAACAGGAAGGCTTGCCAAATGGGCCCTCTTCCTGATGGAGTTCTCAGTGACGTATCGACCCCTTAAAGCGGTAAAAGGTCAGGCCATAGCTGACTTTCTTGTGGAGCATCCGATACCAGCCGACTACCCGTTAAATTGTGAATTGCCAGACGAACATGCATTCGACGCAGTCAAAAAAGAGAAAGAAGAAAATGATTCCCAATGGGAACTTTACTTCGATGGAGCATCTTCCGTGAAGCAACGAAAGCGAAACACCCCTATAATCAGAGCCGGGGTGGGCCTTATCTTCGTGACCCCGCAAGGAGGGATATTGCATTACGCCCTTTCCTTAACAGAGCCAAGGACTAACAACGAAGCTGAATATGAAGCTTTGATAGCAGGCCTCGAGATTGCTATCGACATGGGGATCAAATACCTCCTTATATATGGAGACTCCTAGCCGATCATTAGCCAAGTAAATGGCGACTATCAGACATGTAAGCCAGAGCTGATAAAGTATGGCGAAAGAGTGCAGCAACTGTTGATACAAATCCCCTCCTATATCCTGGAGCGTATACCGCGTGCAGAAAACAGCAAGGCAAACACATTGGCCAAATTGGCTAAGGAACTGGCCGATGAAGATCTCGATGACGTAAGGATCATTGTACAAAGCCGAAGGATTCTTGCGCCAACAAATATATCTTCGAAAGAACTGATAGAGCCATCTAAAAGAAAAGAAATGACCGAACAAGTAGCCCTTCAAATAAAGGACGAAGAAAAGGTCAAAGATTGGAGGGAAGTTTTCATAGATTACTTCAAATCCCAACGAATGCCCAAAAATGAGTCGTTTAGACATCAGCTCATGAAACAAGTTTTGTCCTTCGCCTTCGTCAATGATACTCTATATAAGAGATCGTTCGACTGTCTGTGGCTAAGATGCCTAGGACCAGAAGAAGCAAAGAGAGTCATTCAAGAAACTAACGACGGACTCTATGGTTCTCATCAAGCCGGGCCAAAGATGAAGCTGAAGATAAAAAGATTGGGTTATTATTGGCCTACAATGATTCAAGACTGCCTCGAATATACGAAGCAGTATCACTCGTGCCAAATTCACGGGGACTTCATCCACCAACATCCAAATCCGCTACACCCAACAGTAACTAGCTGACCGTTTGAAATGTGGGGAACCGACATAATTGGCCCTATTGAACCAGCATCGTCCAAAGGGCATCGGTTCATACTGGCAACGACCGACTATTTCTCCAAGTGGGCAGAAGCAGTACCACTAAGAGAGGTGAAGACGGAGAATATTCTCTATTTCTTCAGAACTCATATCATCTATCAGTTCGGCACTCCGCGACAAATTATCTTGGATAATGAGCCAGCTTATAGAAGTCATAAAATCAGCCGCTTCGCACAACAGCATAAAATAGATTGGAGATACTCTTCAGTCTATAATTCTCGGGCCAACGGTCTAGCTGAAACTTTCAACAAGACCTTGATAAAGATTATAAAGAAAACAGTGTCCAAAAACAAAAAAGATTGGCACGAAAGGCTGCACGAAGCTCTCTAGGCAAATAGAATAACGTTCAAGACGGCCATGAATACGACACCGTACGTATTGGTGTTCAGCACGGAAGCAGTGCTCCTACTGGAAATAGAACTCCTCTCTCTGCGAGTAGCGGTTCAATACGAGCTGACAGATGAAGAAAAAGCTCACCTTCGGCTTGAGGAGCTCGATGCCCTCGACGGAACTCGCTTTATAGCACAACAAAATCTGGAGGCTTATAAGGCAATGATGACACGGTTATACGAAAGACTGACCAGACCGAGAACATTCCGCCAAGGCGAACTCGTGCTAGTCGTCAAAAGACCAATGATTCCCAATCGTGTAAAACGGAGGAAGTTCGAGCCGAACTATAAAGGCCCGTATATTATAGACAAAGTCTACCAAGGTGGAGCCTACCTGCTCATGGATATGCATGGCGAAAGCCCTTCCGGCCAATAAATGGCCGATTCCTCAAAAAAATACTACGCTTGACGAGTCACGACTTAGGTTAATGATAGATGACGAAGCTTGTGTCCGCTCGCTATTCTCCTGAGTCAGGACTCTGAGAGTAGTATCCAAAAAGCTCCGTCGCCCCAAAAACGGCGACAACGGACAGAGATGTCCCTAAACTAGAACTTTGCCTCAAATATGGCAACAATGGACCGAGAAGTCCTTAAACTAACTATCCGCCTCAAACATGACGACAATGGACCGAGATGTCCCTAAACTAACAACGGACCGAGATGTCCCTAAACTAAAATTTCGCCTCAAACATGGCGATAATGGATCGGAATGTCCCTAAACTAGCACACCGCCCTAAATACGGCGATGTCCTCCTTTGAGATCTATATTGCGATCGAAGTCCTAACGGCGAGGGTTGCAGCTTAAGTCCCACCGGCAAACAGATGGGCACCTGTGGCGAAACCACTTTAGGGTATTCCATCGTTAAAAAAAACGGTATGTCCATAAGAGAAATGGGCGCGGATGAAAACCCGAAAGGGCGCCGTGAGTAAAAACAGCAGGACTGCCGGCAAGCTTCGCAAAAAGCCGAAAGGGTACAATCTCATAAAAATAAAAAAATAAAAAAACCTACGTGAGATCCTTACGACTCATAAAGGAGCAACACACTTAGGAATCCCTACGATTTCTAAGAAGAATCTATACTTGTGAGATCCTCACGACTCGTAAAGAGAATTCCCCCTATGAGACCCTCACGGTTCATAGAATTCGAAAGTCTTAGGTTATAGGGATCTAAACTTCTTCTTAAGCCGTCATATCCCCTAAGTTTCCCTACAGACGGTCCTATATTGACCCTTGTATACAATCCACAAGCATAAATAAATATATCCCCCACCAAGTCCCATTAACGACGAGAAATGTCCCCATATGGTGAACGACACTTGTAAGTCCTCTAGACTTATAAGGAAAAAACACTCTTGAAAGATCCTTATGACTTACAAGAGAAAATATCATTTAGGAATCCCCACGATTCCTAAGGAAAAAACACACCTACGAGATCCTCACGACTTGTAGGGAGAAATACCTTTATGAGACCTTTACGGCCCATAAAATAAAACAGCCTTAGTCGACAGGATCCTAACCCTGTTTGCTAAGCCATCTTTGTTTAAACCAACAAAGGAAAATGATGATTCGCTCTAGGAAATATTCCAGTTGTAGCGATACTGATGCCTAAATAGGTGTCAAACCCCAAGTCCTCTCAAAGCAAATGATGATTCGCTCCTGGCAATATTCCAGTGGTAGCGATGCTGATGCCAAGATTGATATCAGACTTCAAATCCCCAACTCAAAAAAAGAGGCCAAAATGTTTGAGCAACTCGCAATAAAAAACAACGAGTAAAAATAAAACAGCCGAAATGATTGGACACTGCGATAAATAGCCGAAATGATTGAGGAATTGCGACTTTCGCGACATAAAAGCTAAAAAGATAGAGCATCGCGGAAAGAAAAAAATGAAGATGAAACTTTTCTGCCCTGCAGGTAGGTCCATAATGACTCCTGTATACAATCTATGGGCATAAATGAAAGAAAGGGAACCATATTTTCCCACCAGGCTCCATTATAGGGAGAGCCATATCTTGATGGCAACATCTACAGCCTAAACATCGACTCAGCGTGCTTCTCATTCTAGCAGGGTGTAGACACGACGTCAACAAAGACCCAAGGGTCGAATAAAAGAGGAGTGATGGAAAAATCCTGGCTTCAAATCTTGACGGTACATATACAACCTAGAGACTGGCCTGGCGTCCCCCTCTCATTTCAGCAGGGTGCGGATACAACTATCAAATGAAGTTGGAGCAATGGCATATTCCTAGCTCCGGACTTCAATTACAATACAAACAGCACAGAGGTCCTACAGATGTCTACCCTACTTCCGCAAAGAATCGGCACGACATCGTCAAAAAAAAAATGACGGCATATTCTTAGCTTCGGGTCTTGACGGCAACTCCTATAAAGCCTAAAGACCGTTGGAGATCGTCCCACCCCAGAAGGGTGCGGTTACGGCTCATCGGGGCTCCAAATTAAGCCTAACCTCAAGTAAAAAAAATGTCATGGCAAATTCCTAACGCTTGCTCTTCCAACGGTAATATAACCTAAGGAGATTACTTGAAAACGTCTTGTCCAGCCCCCGAAGGGATCAGAGACACGACAGTCGTGGGGCTACTTGAACAACAGTTTAAAGATTGCATATTGAGGAATATATCAGCCAACGTGACGGTACCACGGACTAAAACCCCAGTACCACAAACCTAACGGACCTCTATCGTAAAAAGAATGGGGGTTATCTACATACAACATTAGGACAAGTTTACCTGTAAACCCAAGGGAGGTAAACTAAAAAGACTCCGAAATGAGTGAATAAACTACAAACTCTGAGACGAGTACATAAACTAGAGACTCCGAAACGATTGAATAAACTAGAGACTCTGAAATGAGTGAATAAACTAATTAGCACTAAATTAAGATATCAAACACAGAGGAGCCAAGGCAAAAAATGTATATTCTTTATTCATGAATCAAAGTGTTTGAAAAATACAATTTAAATAGAAAAGGGGGGATACAATTCTAGCCTTTAAGAAGGCGGGGCTTTCAATAAAATGGCAACCCTCTCACTCTCTTCCCGAAGCTCCACCTCACGTGCTACTATTGCAGCCAGCATCGCTTCAACTCGGGCCCGTTGTTGCAAGCATGATGAAATCTTCTCAGCAATTTCCTGCTTAGCCACTTCGCAATCTCGCATTCCTTGCTCGGTAGAGTCGAGGTGCTGCCTCAGCACCATTCCCTTAGAAACGCATTGTTAGATATTCCCAAAAATAATTTGCAGCTGCGCGGCGTTCGCTTCGACCTGGGAGCGCAATTGGCTGGATTCGCCAGAAGCTGTCTCATGTTCCTTTTGCCTCAGGGCCAACTTATGCTCAAAGTATTGAACGAAAGCGGCACTTTGTTCGATCCATGCGATCAGTTGGGCCTTCGAGGTTAATGCTTCAGGTGTAAGATTCTTGTGCTCGATCTCGTGGAGACAAGCCTCAATTCGCCTACAGTAGTCAACCTAAATGCCGACAAAGTTTTTGTTGTGGAAAGTCACAAGCGTCGCCAGCATAGGGTTGACCTCGTCCGTAAATTCCACAGCAGAAGTGAGAGCTTCAACGTTAAGGTTTTCGATAAATTCGCTTAGCATCCGCATGCTATTTTCCACACCCCTGGAATACTGTCAACGGCCCCGCGAGCATAGATATGCGAGACTCAATAGGAGCCAAAGCCGGTGTAGCTGCTGCAGAATAAAGCACGCACAAAGAAGGGTCAGATTTCAACCTAATAATTAAAAGGGACGATGATGAATGAGATCTAACATACTAGTAGTCGAAAGTGGCAAATCAGGAAGCTTGGGAGGCTCTGCTATTCCTTCGTTCTCTCCCTCAAACCATATGACTATGGCCAATACGAGAAAAGCTTAGCAATAGAAAGATTACTTGTGAAAAGATGAAATAAAAGATAAAGAATATACTAACCAATGCCCGAAGGAGGAACGAATTCTGATTGGAAGGCAAAGTGAGAGCTTAGCATTTGGCATAAGCGGTCAAAAAACACTCCTACAGGATTACAACAATATATGGTAATGAAATTAATCCAAGAAATAATATCTATACTGAAATAAGGAATTGAAAAATCTTTACCCTGCGTCATTAAACCCGAAAGAACTCCAGGGGCACAAAAGAGAGAGGTGGAACAGTGAAACGACTGTCAGTGATTCTTCAATCAGCACAGCGCCGGGGTCTACCATACTTATATTCGGAATAAAAGAGATATCAACGACTATGTTTAGCAAGATTGAGAACCCAAAAGAAATAACACAAGGAATACCTGACGGGGCAGAGACCATAGCGGTGTCTGGAGCGCCACTAACCATGACGGCTTCCTCGGTTTCCACCATCACCGGGGAGATGGATTCAACATCGATACCTTCATCCCCTGAATCAATAAAGGCTGTCATCATGCTCGCATCACCTGCCGATGCCGAGGATCCACAAGCGGAGGAAGCGGCGGTTGGAGTACTCCCTGATTCGACAGGAAGGCCTGACGCCCCAGACCCTTCAAACGCTGGCGTTTCACTCACCACGTTAATATCCAAACTCGACCCTGTCATTCAAGGACAAATGTGTTACAATTCGAGAAAAATTACTGTGAGAAGAAACCTGGAAAAGTAAACATGTCCTACTAGGTTTCAATAAGGGATCGTGCGCTGTTTTACCTTGAAGTGACCACTCACCCTCTTCGCGACCCGCACGCGTAACCTGCTTATGAGCGGTGGACAAGGCAGGAGGATATCCTTCATGGGAACGTCAGAGGGTCGGGCATCACTCGAACCTGCGCCTGCGGCCTGTTCCCTCATAAAATATCAGGAAAAACTCTAATGGGGCATCACGTGCTCACACGTGACCAAGGGTCACGTGCTGAAACGTGATGGTTTACTGGGGACTCTGTTATAAGAGAATTGAATTCTAATCAACATGAGTCACGTGCCCACACGTGATGGGCCTTTAAAAACCCACTGAAGGAATTAAAAGGTATAATAAAACAGTAAGGAAAACCCCCAATGGGGTATCACATGCTCACACATGACCAAGGGTCACGTGCTGACACGTGATGATTCCTTAGTTCTTTAAAACAGCAGAATTAAATTCTGGTTAAAATGTTAATCAAGGGGGTCACGTGCCAACACGTGATGGGTTCCTAAGCTTTTTAATTAATAGAATTAAATTCTATTTGAATGATCAATCAATGAGATAACATGCCAACACGTGATAGGCTTTTAAGCTTTCTGAACTAATAGAATTAAATTCTAATTAAGAAGGAATTGAGAACCCTAACTGGAAAATATCTCTCTAAATCTTTCCAAACAAAAAAAAGATTGTGCTCTGTAAAGGGAAGCACCGTTGGATTAAAAATCCAATGGTGATTAAAAATCACCAATTTATAGAAAGATTCTATACAAGGAAAGATTTTCCTGAAATTCACCAAGAATAACAAACAGAATATCTTTTGGATTAAAAATCCAATGGTGAATAAAATTCACTGAAACATCTAAAAGATCATGTTGGTTACAAAAGCAACCAAAATCTTTCAATGAAAGATTGACTAAACAAACTGATTCTTTTCTTTATCCTATAAATAGGAGCCAAGAAGAGAAGAGAAGGATGCTTGGAATTTTTTTAGAGAGATACAACAACAGATAGAAAAGAAGATTTCTTTAGAAGAGAAAAGAGACCCTAGGTGAGAAAGGGGAAAGAGATCTAAGTTCCATAAAACAAAGAGAATTTAATTCTCAATTTAAGAGTTTAACTCTTCTGAATAAGAACTTAGTTCTTCTTTTGGTTGAAGATCCGCAGAAACAGATCTCCCCACAAGTTGAGAATTTAATTCTCATCGGGGAGATTCTGCCATGCAGATCCAAAACTTAGAGGGAGAATTGAGTTTAAGGAATTTAATTCCCCCAAATTCATAGGGATTTAATTCCTCTAAATGAAACTAGGGTTTAACCCTATATGAGAATTTAATTCTCCCAAATTCATAGGAATTCAATTCCTCCAAATAAAACTAGGGTTTAACCCTACATAAGAATTTAATTCTTCCATATACATAAGAATTTAATTCCTCAAAACAGAATTAGGATTTAACCCTACCAAAGAATTTAATTCTCAAACAAAGGACTTAAAATTATCCATGCACGTAAACGCGGTCACGTGGCAACACGTGACCTTTCCTTTAATGATCAGAAAAGAATGAATGAGACATGGTCATGTGCCCCCACGTGACTCTCAAACAGAATCCTCAAAATGAGAAAGAAAAAGCTTGGAGGCAATGCCTCACGTGCTCACACGTGAGCCTCAAAACTGAAGGGAATAAAGCCAAAGGCAATACTGATTTAGGGCGCCTCACGTGTCCCCACCTGACCCCTGACAAACACCTTTTTAAAAGGGCAAATGAGGGAAAACAGAGGAATTAATACCCAATACATGGGCACTATCACATGCCCACACGTGATGATTACAAAGATTAAGTGTTTAACACTTATTGGCATCTTTTGAGAGTAAAATAAAGGAATTCTGGCCCAATTCTCTGGCGTCTCACGTGACTCCATGTGACCACCTCATTTCTAGTGTTTAACACTATTTTAAGTGCTCTGTCCCTAGTGTTTAACACTATTTTAAGTGCATCATGTGGGAACACATGATCGCCAAATATATGTTAGTGTTTAACACTATTTTCAAACCAGTCTTAGCCCAAAATCAACTAAGTTTTCCAGAGATAAGATCTCCCCTTTGATTGAACCCCAACTACATTCTTCCAAACTTGATCATTTCATGTGACATTCAAAGTAAAGTCCAGAGCTATAATGAATGGCTAGTGTTTAGCCAAAGACAAAGTGTTGTCAGAACCCCAAGCCCCCGTTTAGTATTGCTAAATAATGGGGGGGGGGGGGGGGCTGAGCCCAGACAAACGTTCAACAGTCTAAACAAAGGTCCAACATCTTAAACCTAATTGGACTTAGCCCAAGTTGGCCATAAGTCCTCAATTCAGATTTAATCGAGCCAATGTGCTCATAATCTAATTAATTAATCTTAGTTCCAAATTGAACTACAAATTTCCCAATTAACCTTGGTTCAAGGGTACATCTCTTCACTCCTCTGATATCTCTCGTTGTAATCCTTCAACGTCTTCAGAGAGGTCACGGGTCCCGACAACCAGACATACCACGGACTGTGGGGTCCCTTTAAACCCATGGACTATGATGTCCTTAACCTCGGACTGTGGGGTCCCTTTAAACCCACGGACTATGATGTCCTTAACCTCGCACTGTGGGGTCCTTAAACCCACGAACTATGATGTCCTTAACCTCGGACTGTGGGGTCCCTTTAAACCCACGGACTATGATGTTCTTAACCTTGGACCACCATGTCCTTAAACTGGTAATCGACCGCAATGTTCTTAAACTAAACAATAGGGCCTAAATGCTCTTTTGTTGGATTTAAACAATCCCGTTAAGTTAATCTTAGCCTAAAAATTAGACTAACGTATCCTTAAAAAACGTTTAAGTTGATCTTAGTCTCAAATGAGACAAACGTATCCTTAAACCCAACCCCAAACCCAAATCTAAGAAGATACGGATTTGGACTAATCCACGCCCTACGGGCGACAACATAAATTAGTCTTCGTATACAATCCAAGGGCAACCAAAAACAAAACAAACACACACGACACGAAGTGACCATTTGGAGAAGGAGAAAGTGGTTGCCGCGATGCGGTAGCGTAATTAACTGTAGGGGCTTGCTCCTGCAGGGAAGAGCGTCCCCACAATCAAAAACCCCTCAAATGAGGGGGAATCTGACGAAGTCTGCTACATCGGCCGCATCCGTCTAAACCTTCGACATATGGTGTCATAAATCAACTTGGCATCTTTGAAGAGGTGGAAGGATAGCACCAATTAGCATCTGCCCCCAAATTCAGGCAAGACGGACCTACCCGGTTGCGTCTCTGTGTTTCGGAGGAGAACAGATTCTGGCACACCCTGTGGGACCTTTTCCTCTTTCCACTCCACACTTCGTGTGTCGTGTTCGCGAATGAGTCGCGGTTTAATATGGTTGCCCTTGGGTTCGAGGTACTAAAATTTTGGTTTTGCTCCCGTGCAGAAAACAGAACATCAATGGCCTCCAACTGTTCCAGCTGCAACTGCAACTCCCGTTCCGCTTCATCTGGAGGTGTAACCTACGGGCCCCAAGCGGCCTCCTTGTTCAAGATGCCAGTGGAGCAAGTAACTCAGGCCACCACCGGGCTGTTCTTTGGGACTATGATCCCACCGGTGAGCTTCAATGCCCCGTTGTTATCGCAAGAAGCCCCAAAGAAGTCGGTCTTTGATCGACTTACCATTGCCGCGGCCCCTCTCAACGGGTCGCCCAACTTCAATACCTCAGCTTTCAATAGACTGGGCCAGAACGTCAATAAGCCCGCGATACCTGAAGTAGCCATCCCGAAGCGGATAGCCATCCCGGCTCAAGCGGACGAAATTATCGGAGAGGCTTCTTCTGCCAAGAAGTCAGTCTTCATAAGGCTGGCCGTTTCGGCTCCCGCTCCAGGCGAAGTCCTCAAAGCTGCTTCCCCTGCCCAGAGGTCTTTCTTTGACAGATTGGATATTGCTACTCAGCGGACCTCGGTCTTCAAGAGGCTGATGCCGACGACAACCCTTCACCAAAACAAGGGGCATGATGAAGTCACCCCTACAGCTGAGACAATCCCATCCACACGACATGCTCGCCGTCGCCACTGGCGCCGAGTGAGGAAGGCTGGGGGCAGCTCCCATTCTGGACTGACTCTGCCAGCTCCTATGGTGGAAATCGATGCTGCTGTTCCGACTGGGAACAACTTCGAACCGCTTAGGAGGGTTCGCAAGAACTCTCCAACTGCCACGCTGAAAAGATCTCCTCCACCTGTGGAGAACGCTACAGAAAAGAAGCCGGAGCAGCCCCCTCAGCGGCTGTCCTCCAAAATTTACAAAGTCTGGCGATAGGTCCAGGAATCGGTGATTGACCAGGACTACTCTCGCAGACAAAAGAAGATTAAAGTTCGGCAAGAAAAGAGCTAACCCGTGGTGCTACAGAAGATGTCATCTATCTGGGTGCCCGCTGCAACGGCTCCTTCAACTTCAACCGCTCACAAGAGGAGGAGGCCGGAGAAAGCCCCTGTGACCGTGGCGAACTGCAAGGGCGCTGAATCTAGACGCCCCAAGTCTGGGGGCATGGTAACACATACCATTTATATGGCTTCCGGAAAAGAGGAAATCTGTGCTTCTACGGGTCATCGACCGCTTACTCGATCAATAACAAAGGCTCAGGAGCAACAACAGCAAAAACTTCAGGAGATGGTGACTGCAATGGCCGCACTCACTGGGTCGAAAGACAATCCGGAGACCTCAGAACAGCGTCAGGAACAAGAAACCGATGCTGATTTCCTCCGAAGAATGCTCGAGAGGAAAGAAAAAGAGGCCGCGGAACAGGCAGTCAACATAAAACGAATGGCTCTTTTATTCCACGACATGGCCGGGATGATGTTACAGCTGGAACCTCCAGCTGAAGACCCCCCGATTATCATTGAAGACGACAGAGGGGAGACATCGAACCCTCTTCCGGCTCTTTCAGCGGCCAAGGAGAAGACCATCTCCAAGGCCGCTCTGGATGATTACATCGCTCAACAAATACGATCTCATCATGCGAGCGAAACGGCCGGGCAGATCGTTAAGACTGGACGACCTTATCCAGCTGGTATGACCAAATAAGGTACCCACCGGGATATACGATCCCTAAATTCCATGTATATAAAGGGACGGGGAATCCGCATCAGCACATCGCTCAATTCAGAGCCTTGTGCGGCAACACCGGAGATGATGATAAACTTCTGCTCCGCCAGTTTGTTGGTAGCTTGTCGGAAACGGTGTTTGAGTGGTATTCGGAGCTTCACAACGACTCTGTCAAAACTTTTGCAGAGATGGAGCTGCTATTCATCCAGCGTTTCGCGAGTGCTAGTGAACGCACCCCAATAATGGCACTGATCAATGCCAGGGTGAAACCTGGAGAAACATGGGTTCAATACGCAATACGATGGCGGAATCTGTGGTCGAAATGTGAGCAGCGCATCGAAAAAGCGCCGGCAGTGGGCATGTTCGTGGGCACTCTTGACCCTCAAGCAACTATTTCCCAATTCATGATGTTCTTCAAGCTGATCACGTTCCAGGCCTTGATCGACAGACTGACCCAAATGGACCAGATGGGTCATAGACCGTCTCCTTCAAAGCCGGAACCACGGAATGAAAAGGGCAAAGGGAAAGCGACCTTTGTCGCTAATGCTCAACAACAGCCCAGTGGTCCAAAATTCACTGATCGCTTAGACGAGAGACGTTGCTTTTATAATGAGAAAATGAAACGCCTTTATTCATTTCCCCGGAACTCAACGAACGAGGCCCCGCCATGACTGCTGCGTTATACATGACTTTGATGAAGAAGGAGATGTTCTGTTAAAAGACGCTAATCCGGAACCAAAACGAGGCCCCGCCATGAAAATGCCAAGTCCGTCATTTGAAGAACAGATGGACAAGCTGATAAAGGTAGCGAGTCAAAAGGTCCGGGATGACCATAGCCACGAAATGGCCATTTACGAGAAAGCCAGGACGCAGCGCCTCCTTAAGAAGGCCACGGAGAATGACAATGTTCTTCATCACCAGCCCGTCATACAAAAGACCCGGCGCAGAGGCAAAATAAACCAAAGAATGGAAAAAACGTTCGACAGGGGCCAAACGGGTCCAAGAAGCCACGCGATCAAGAATCGAGCAGCCGGGATCCGTCTCTTATAAAGAAGATGGGTCGGGATATTCTTTTCCCCAAGATAAGACAAAAAAGATATTCAATCTTGTCATAAAACATCAGATGATGACACTCCCAGAGTCCAAGCACCCCGAGCAAGCAGACAAGGTTTCTCACCCAGACTATTGCTCTTATCACTGAGAAATAGGGCATCCTCTCGAAGACTGCTTCACCTTCAAGAACTGGGTCGAAGACCAATATCAACAAGGCAGGTTCTCTCTATCCAACAGTTGGAGGGTAAGCCCGCCACGGAAGCATGAATCAAAAGCCACTTATGCGATGAGAGTAGAACCAGACCAACATCGGTCCTGAAAGCGATCTCGTACCTGCCACATGATAACGCTATCAGAAGAAGAACCCAAGAATATGGATGACCTTTCTTGGTGCTTCAAAAACAATGAAGATGAGTTGTTCTCAGAATTTCCACCGGCGCCAAAGGAGCTGGAAGATGGGATACATATTACTGCAGATGACCTCAGAAAAATCGACTTGGGAACGGTAAACGACCCACGGCCAATGTTCGTCAGTGAACCGTTGTCTGAAGAAAAGGAGGCTACGCTTAAAGACGTGCTCATGCAGTATAAAGATTGCTTTGCATGGAACTATTCAGAGATGCCGGGACTCGATCCAGAGATTGCTGTCCATAAATTGTCGATTTCTCCAGACGTCAAGCCGATCAAACAAGCACCGAGAAGAATGCGGCTCGAGCTTGAGATGAGCATCAACGCCGAGGTCAAGAAGCTAATCGACTCCGGATTCATCCAAGAGGTTCAATATCCTGATTGGATCGTCAACATCATCCCGGTGATGAAGAAAAATGGGACGGTGCATATATGTGTGGACTTTCGGGATCTCAACAAAGCCTGCCCAAAGGACGACTTTCTAGTACCGGTCACTGAGTTGATAGATAATACGTCCACTCACGAAGTTTTCTCCTTCATGGACGGCTCATCAGGATACAATCAGATAAAGATGCATCATGAGGACCAGAAGCATACCGCTTTCCGGACCCCTTTGCGCATATTCTGCTACAGGGTGATGCCTTTCGGTCTAAAGAACACCGGTGCTACCTATCAGAGGGCCATGAAGAAGATCTTCGATGATCCCATACATGAAATCGTCGAATGCTATATCGACGACCACGTAGTTAAAAGCAAATCATATGAGGAACATTTAGAGCATCTGAAGATCGTGTTTCAGTGCCTTTGGAAATACAACTTGAAGATAAACCCTCTCAAGTGCGCGTTCGGAGTGTCCTCAGGCAAGTTCCTGGGATTCATCATCCGACACCGAGGCATCGAGATAGACCTGTCGAAGATCAAGGCGATTATGGAAATGCCACCGCCAAGGACTCTCAAGCAACTACGGTCTCTCTAAGGGAAGATCGCGTATATCCGGTGATTTATAGCTAATCTTTCTGGCAAGTGCCACCCCTACAGTCACCTGATGAAGAAGGGAACCCCTTTCTTCTGGGAACGCAAATTCCAAAGCGCACTAGACGAAATCAAGCAATACCTGCAGAATCCTCCGGTGCTGACTGCTCCGATCAAAGGAAAACCTCTCATTCTGTATACAACAGCCCTCGAAGGTTCTTTAGGCGCATTATGGGCATAAGAGAACGACCAAGGGAAGGAGAAAGCCCTCTACTATTTGAGTCGAGTTCTCCTGGGGGCAGAAAACAATTACTCTCCCATCGAAAAACACTGCCTGGCGTTGATATTTGCGATAACGAAGCTCAGACACTATGCGTTGGCATATGAGGTCCATCTTTTATCAAAGGTGGATCCTCTCAAATATTTGATGTCGAAAGCCATATTAACGGGACGTCTCGCCAAATGGGCCCTGCTCTTAATGGAATTCTCGGTGATATATCGTCCTCTCAAGGCGGTGAAAGGCCAGGCCATCGCCGACTTCCTCGCTGAGCATCCGATACCTGCCGACTCTCCCTTGAACTGTGAATTGCCAGACAAGCACGCATTTGGCACGATCGACAGGGAGAGAAGAGAGAATGATACCCAGTGGGACCTTTACTTTGATGGAGCATCTTCTATAAAGAAGCGCAAGTAAAGCACCCCCATATTCAAATCCGGGGTAGGCCTCATCTTCGTGACTCCACAAGGAGGGATAATGCGCTTTGCCTTCTCCTTAACAGAGCCGATGATGAATAATGAAGCCGAATATGAAGCTTTGATACAAGGTCTTGAGATCGCCGTCGACATGGGAATTGAGAACCTCTTCATATATGGAGACTCTCAACTGATCGTCAGTCAAGTAAACGGCGACTATCATGCAAGCCAGAGCTAGTAAAGTACGGCGAGAGAGTGCAACAACTGCTGACCCAAATTCCTTCCTACACCCTGGAAAACATACCGCGCGCGGAAAACAACAAAGCGGATGCATTAGCCAAGCTCGCTAAAGAACTGGCCGACGAGAACCTCGATGACGTAAGGATCGTTGTGCAAAGCCGTCGGGTTCTTGCGCCGACAGAAATATCTTCGGAGATGGCCGAAGAAAAGGGAGCGATTGAGCAAACGGCCCTGCAAATAAAAGACCAGGAAAAGGCTATAGATTGGAGAGAAGTCTTTATAGACTATTTCAAATCCCGTCGAATGCCTGAAGATGCTACCTCAAGACATCAGCTCATGAAACGAGCTCTGTCATTTGCCTTTGTCAATGATACTCTGTATAAGAGATCATTTGACTCTTTATGGCTAAGATGCCCGGGACCGGAAGAAGCAAGGAGAGTCGTCCAAGAAAATCACGACGGACTCTGCGGTTCTCACCAAGCCGGGCCAAAGATGAAACCGAAGATCAAAATGATGGGCTACTATTGGCCCACGATGATCCAGGACTGCCTCGAATATGTGAAGCAGTGCCACTCGTGCCAGATTCACGGGGACTTTATCCACCAGCATCCAAATCCACTACACCCAACGGTGGCTAACTGGCCATTCGAAATGTGGGGAACCGACATAATTGGGCCTATTGAATCGGCATCGTCCAGAGGGCATCGGTTCATACTGGCAACAACCAATTACTTCTCTAAGTGGGCAGAAGCAGTACCACTAAGAGAAGTGAAGACGGAGAATATCCTCCATTTCTTCAAGACACACGTCATTTACCGGTTTGACACTCCGCGACGGATTATCTCCGATAACGGGCCAGCCTATAGAAGCTACAAGATTAGCCGCTTCGCACAACAGCATAACATAGACTGGAGATATTCTTCGGTCTATAATCCCCGAGCTAACGGTCTAGCTGAGGCTTTCAACAAGACTTTGACGAAGATCGTGAAAAAGACGGTGTCTCGAAATAAGAGGGATTGGCATGAGAGACTGCATGAAGCTCGCTGGGCATATCGAACTATGTTCAAAACAGCTATGAACACAACACCGTATGCATTGGTATTCGGCACAGAAGCGGTACTCCCCCTTAAGATAGGATTACCCTCTCTACGAGTGGCTGTCCACTATGAGCTAACAGACGAAGAAAATGCTCATCTTCGGCTTGAGGAACTTGATGCCCTCGACGAAACTCGGCTCATGGCGCAGCAAAACCTGGAGGCTTATAAAGCAAAGATGACGTGCTCATATGAAAGATTGACTAGGCCGAGAACATTCCGTCAAGGCAAACTCGTGCTAGTGGTCAAGAGACCTATGATCCCTAATCATGCCAAGCGGGAGAAATTCGAGCCGAACTATGAAGGCCCGTATATCATAGACAAAGTTTACCAGGGTGGTGCCTACCTACTCATGGACATGCATGGCGAAAGACCTTTCAGGCCAATAAACGGTCGCTTCTTGAAAAAGTACTATGCCTGACGAGTCACGACCTAGGTCAACGATAGATGACGACGCCTATGTCCCGCTATCTTCCTAAGCCCAAAATTTTTAAGTAGTAGCCGGCTTTCGGACCGAAATGTCCTTAAACTAACGACGGACCACTATGTCCTAAAACTGGCTGTTGATTGAGACGTCGATAAACTACTACGGACCGCAGCATCCCAAGGCCGACAAAAAAAAATAATAATAATAAAAAATAAAACGGTATGTCCATAAGCAAAGTGGGCACAAATGAAAACCCGAAAGGGCTCCGTGAATAAAAACAGCAAGACTGCCGGTGAGTTTTGTGAAAACCCGAAAGGGCGCAATCTCGTTAAAGGACACTTGCAAGGTCCTCTCGACCTTGTGAGGAGAAAACCACCTGCGTGAGATCCTTACGACTCACAAAGGAGCAACACACTTAGGGATCCCTATTCCCCTCCGAAAGACGCGGCCGAGACGCGGTGAACGTCTTGCCTGAGATTCGGGACAGATGCTATTTGGTGCTATCCGTCCACCTCTCCGAAGATGCCAAGTTGATTTATGGCACCGTGTATCGGAGGTTTAGACGGATGCGGCCGATGTAGCAGACTTCGTCAGATTCCCCCTCGCTTGAGGGGTTTTTGATTGTGGGGACGCTCTTCCCTGCAGGCGCAAGCCCTGCAGTTAATTACGCTACCGCATCGCGGTAACCACTTTCTCCTTCTCCAGAATTTCACTTCATGTCGTGTATGTTTGTTTTGTTTGTGGTTGCCCGTGGATTGTATACGGAGACTGAGTAATACCGTCGCCCGTAGGACGTGGATTAGTCCAAATCCGTATTTACTTAGATTTGGGTTTGGTGTTTTTAGTTTAAGGATACATTAGCCATATTGAAGCTAAGATCAACTTAAACATTCGTTAAGGATACGTTAGTCCTGTTTGAGACTAAGATCAACTTAACGTGGTGATCCATTTAATATATGACCATCGGGACTCATCACCTCTCTGACGTCGTTGAAGGATTACAACGACAGGTGTCAGAGGAGTTCAGAGATGTACCCTTGAACCAAAATTGATTTGGAGTTTTATAGTCCATTTGAATGTTTAAGGATACGTTAGCCGTTGTTTGGGGGCTAAGATCAACTTAAATGGGATCGTTTAGATCCGGCAAAAGAGCATTTGGAGGTTCTATTGTTCCAGTTTAGGGACGTAGTGGTCCATAGGTAGTTTAGGGACGTTGCGGTCCATGCTCCAGTTTAGGGACGTGGTGGTCCATGTTCCAGTTTAAGGACGTGGTGGTCCATTATTAGTTTAAGGACGTTTCGGTCCAATATTAGTTTAAGGACGTCTCGGTCCGACATTAGTTTAAGGACGTCTCGGTCCGACATTAGTTTAAGGATGTTTCGGTCCATTATTAGTTTAAGGACGTTTCGGTCCATTATTAGTTTAAGAACGTTTCGGTCCAATATTAGTTTAAAGACGTTTCGGTCCACGAGTTTAAGGACCCCGCAGTCCGTGTTGATGTGTGGTTGTCGGGACCCGTCACCTCTCTGACGTCGTTGAAGGATTACAACGACAGGTGTCGGAGGAGTTCGGAGATGTACCCTCGAACCGGAGGTAAATTGATTTAAGAGAGCAATCTTGCTCAGTCAATTTAATTTGAGGACTTACGGCCAAAATTGGGCTAAGTCCAGTTGAAAATGTTCAACATTCTATTTGCTTTTGCATTGCATTTCTTTTTATTTTTATTTGGGCTCTACCCATAAAAGATGCAGAGCATTAATTTGTTTTGGGCTTTGCCCATTTATAAATGATGCAAAGCATCTACTTTGTTTGGGCTCTGCCCCTTTTAAAATGCATAGCATTTTTATTATTTCGTTTGGGCTCTGCCCATTTATAAATGATGTAGAGCATCAATTTAATTAGGCCTGCTTGGTCTTTTTAATTTGGGCCTGGCCCTTTAGGAAATGCCTTGTATTTATCAGGCACTTTGCGCCAATCAGAGAGCGCAAGCGCTTGTAGAGTTGACACGTGTTGTGCAAGCGCAGTGCGCTGCGCTAATGCACTGCGCCTGCGCTGTTGACACGTGGCGCACTCTGGTGGCTTTGCGCCAATCCAGGAGCGCAACAGCACAGTTTGCAAGTGCAAGGCATTATGATTTAAGAATCTTTTAGATTCGGAACCAATGGTTCATAAAAAGAAGTGCAAGGCACTGTTTATTGTTTATTTTCCTTTTCATTAGAGGTTTTTGATCTTGTTCTCAGATCAATGATCTGTTCATAAGAGAATTTTCTCTTTTTCTAAAGGTTTTTACCTTTTTTTTTGTTCTTGAGGATTTCTCTCCAATTCTCCAGAGTTCTTTCTGTTTAATTTTTCACAAAATGTTCATGCCTTTGAATTGAGGTCTGGGGTCCTTTTTATAGTGCCCATAAATTAGTTAAATTTGTTAAAGAGATATTTCTCTGAGTGATTTGGGGAATTTTCCCCACCGTTGGATCTTTGATCCAAAGGCCTCTGTTTTACAGAAGAAAATCTTCTTGTTTTTAACAAGAACAGAAAAGATTTCTTTAAAATCTCAATTCTGTTTTGCGCAAACGCCCCAGCGTGTGACATGTGTCGCGCAGCGCAGCGCTTGCGTAGCTGTGCTTGCGCAAATGCGCAGACACGTGTCGTGCAGCGCAGCGCTTGCGCAACTGCGCAGACATTGTCGCGCAGCGCAGCGTTTGCGCAACTGAAACGTTGCTTCCTTTATTTTTTGTTTTAAAAGAGCCTTGCTCTGATTGGACGCACTTCCTCGGGCGCTGTGCTGACGCATCAACTTCTGACACGTGGCGCGTTGCGCGCAGCGCACGGGATTTTGAAGCGTTGCTTCAGAAAATTTGAATTTTTGAAATTCAAACAGAGCCTTGCTCTGATTGGGGGAAACAATCCCTACGATTCCTAGGGAGAAAACACACTTACGAGATCCTCAAGACTCGTAAGGAGAATTCCCCTATGAGACCCTCACGGCTCATAGGATTCAAAATCCTTAAGCTACAGGGATCTGAACCTGTTCTTAAGCCATCACAACCTCCAATTTTGCCCTACAAGCTGTTCAATGCTGACCTTTGTATACAATCCACGGGCACGAATAAACATTTTCCTAACAAAGTCTCATCAGAGACCAGGGATATGCTCATATGGCGAATGACACTTGTAAGTCCTCTCGACTTATAAGGAGAAAGCACTCTTGTAAGATCCTTACGATTTATAAGAGACCATACACTTAGGAATC
Source organism: Agapanthus africanus (assembly GCA_030015575.1). Lineage (NCBI taxonomy): Eukaryota > Viridiplantae > Streptophyta > Magnoliopsida > Asparagales > Amaryllidaceae > Agapanthus > Agapanthus africanus. Next base: position 406,098,545 of record CM057347.1, on the reverse strand, counting down.
CTCATGATTCCTAAGGAGAAAACGCACCTACGAGATCCTCACGACTCGTAGGGAGAAATACCTTTATGAGACCCTTACGGCTCATGAAGTTAAAAGCCTTAATTGACAGGATCTTAACCCTGTTTGCTAAGCCACCTTTGTTCGACATCGACAGAGGCAAATGATGATTCGCTCATGGCAATATCCCAGTTGTAGCGATGCTGATGTCGAAATCGGTGTCAAATCCTAAATTCGCAGTGAAAAGCCAGCGAGCCACAAATGCATACGAAATAGCCGAAATGATGGGGCAACTTGCAACAAAATCAGCAAGTAAAGATGTATGCATACAAAATAGCCGAAGTGATTGGGCAACTCGCAATAAAAAGCAGTGAGTAAATAAAATCAAATAGCCGAAATGATTGGGCAATCGCGATTTTCGCGATATAAAAACTGAAATGATAATGTATCGCGGAAAGAAAATATATAAAATGAAACTTTTTGCCCTATAGGTGAGATCACACCGATCCCTGTATACAATTCAGGGGCACAAACAAAGAGGGTACCATACCTTCCCACCAGGCTCCATCAGAAAATGAAGCCACATCTCGATGGTTCACAGACAGCTTGGAGATCATCTCAACATTCGTCTTATTACAACAGACGCAAAATCAACAAATCGGAGCTGCGGCGAAGTTTCTAGTTCCATGACTCGACGATGCACAGACAACCGAGAGTCAACCCATCCTGGTTTCATGGAACACGGCTTATGTCAATCCCGACCCCGTGGGAAACGTCCAGAGCGGATCCCGGTCCTTGCGGAACACGGCTTATGTCAATCCTGACCCCGTGGAAAGCACCCAGAGCAAATCCTGGTTTCGTGGAACATGGCCTATGTCAATCCTGACCTCATGGGAAGCATCCAGAGCGGATCCTGGTCCTTGCGGAACGCGGCTAATGTCAATCCTGACCCCGTGGGAAGCATCCAGAGCAAATCCTGGTTTCGTGGAACACGGCTTATGTCAATCCTGACCCCGTGGGAAACGTCCAGAGCGGATCCTGGTCCTTGCAGAACACGGCTAATGTCAATCCTGACCCTGTGGGAAGCATCCAGAGCAAATCCTGGTTTTGTGGAATACAGCCTATGTCAATCCTGACCACGTGGGAAGCGTCCAGAGCGGATCCTGGTCCTTGCGGAACACGGCTAATGTCAATCCTGACCCTGTGGGAAGCACCCAGAGCAAATCCTGGTTTCGTGGATCACGGCTTATGTCAATCCTGACCCCGTGGGAAGCGTCCAGAGTGGATCCTGGTCCTTGTGGAACACGGCTAATATCAATCTTGACCCCGTGGGAAGCATCCAGAGCAAATCCTGGTTTCATGGAACATGGCCTATGTCAATCCTGACCCCGTGGGAAGCGTTCAGAGCGGATCCTGGTCCTTGCGGAACCCGGCTAATGTCAATCCTGACCCTGTGGGAAACATCCAGAGCAAATCCTGGTTTTGTGGAACACAGCTTATGTCAATCCCGACCCCATAGGAAACGTCCAGAGCGGATCCTGGTCCTTGCCGAACACGGCTAATGTCAATCTTGACCCCGTGGGAAGCATCCAGAGCAAATCCTGGTTTCGTGGAACACGGCCTATGTCAATCCTGACCCCGTGGGAAGCGTCCAGAATGGATTCTGGTCTTTGTGGAACACGGCTAATGTCAATCCTGACCCCGTCGGAAGTACCCAGAGCAAATCCTGGTTTCGTGGAACATGGCTTATGTCAATCCTGACCCATGGGAAGCATCCAGAACGGATCCTGGTCCTTGCGGAACACGGTTTATGTCAATCCTGACCCCGTGGGAAGCACCTAGAGCAAATCCTGGTTTCGTGGAACACGGCTTATGTCAATCCTGACCCCGTGGGAAGTGTCCAAAGCGGATCCTGGTCTTTGCGGAACACGGCTAATGTCAATCCTGACCCCGTGGAAGCACCCAGAGCAAATCCTGGTTTCATGGAACATGACCTATGTCAATCCTGACCCCGTGGGAAGCATCCAGAGCGGATCCTGGTCCTTGCGGAACACGGCTAATGTCAATCCTGACCCCGTGGGAAGCATCCAGAGCAGATCCTGGTTTCGTGGAACACGGCTTATATCAATCCTGACCCCGTGGGAAGCGTCCAGAGCGGATCCTGGTCCTTGCGGAACACGGCTTATGTCAATCCTGATCCCGTGGGAAGCGTCCAGAGCGGATCCTGGTCCTTGCGGAACACGGCTTATGACAATCCTGACCCCGTGGGAAGCGTCCAGAGCAAATCCTAGTCCCATAGAACACGGCTAAAGTCAATCTTGACCCCGTGGGAAATGGCCAGAGTAACCCCTGACTCCGTGAAATGCGGATAATGTCAACCTCATCCATCACTTACGGGTCCTCTCGACTCGTAAGGGAGAAAATTCTCTTGTGAGATTCTTACGACTCTCAAGAGAAAACGCACAGGAATCCTCATGATTCTTAAGGAGAAATTACACCTACGGGATCCTCTCGACCTGTAGGGAGAAAATTCTTTATGAGACCCTCACGGCTCATAAAGTTGAAAAGTCTTAGGAGGCAGATCCTAACCCTGTCTCCCAAGCCATCGTTGCTTCGCAGAGAAGTCAAGGTAGGTTTTCTGCAGGCCACCCTCTCCGACAAGAAAAGAAATAATCACTTACGGGTCCTCTCGATTTGTAAGCAAGAAAAACTCTCTCGTGAGATTCTTACAACTCTCAAGAGAAAACACACTTACGAGATCCTCACGACTCGTAAGGAGAAATACCTTTATGAGACCCTCACGGCTCATAAAGTTGGAAAGCCTCAGGAGGCAGATCTGAACCTGACTCCTAAGCCATCGCTGTCCTATAAGGAAATCGAAATAGATTATCCACAAAATGCATTTACTAAAAGGGAAACACCATCATGAAACAAAATATGTCTTTTATTCATGAATCAAAATGAATACAAAGTACAATCTATGAAAGAATCAAAAAATACTCTCATTCAGGAGTATGTACAAAAGAAGAATAAAAAGAAAAATATACAATTCTTCAGGCCGGCGGACGATTCAATAGATTTGCTAATTCATCCTTTTTCCGCTGGGCCTCAGCCTCATGATTTATTATCATTAAGAGACGGGCCTTCGCTTGAGCCTGTTGAGCCTAGTATGAGGCAAGCCGACTTTTAAGCTCTTTTTCGGTAACCTTATGAGCTTCGACCATTTCGCGAGTGAAAATGACGGCCTTATCAATGGCTACCACCTTTTTGATAGCCTCTTGAAGCACCCGCCAAAGTTCATATGCCCGAGTGGTCTTGGCCGTAAGATTGGCTTAAAGTTCCCTCAGCGCTTTGGAAGCCAGCTCTTCTCCGAAAACTTTCGGCTGAGCCTCTTCTCGCATGATAGCATGTTCGCAGCACACCGCTCAATCAGCCCCCGTAAGCTCGCCTTTGCGGACAGAACCTCTGGAGGAAGGCGTGTACATTCAAGAATATGCAAGCAAGCCTCCACCTGCCGACAGAACTCAACCCAGACTTGCACCAATGTTTCACTATGGTAAGTAGCAAGAAAGGGAAGAGAACCGTTGGCTTTAGTGGCAAATGCTTCGGCCGTGATCAGACTGCCAGCACGAAGGTCTTCAATTAGGGTTGACAGGGAGTGAAGGCTTAGCTTTGCCATCTGTTCCGAGGCACATAGAGCATTGGGGCCGGATGGCATGACGATGCGAGATTCCAGCGTGGTAAGAACCGGCAAAGCTGTTAAGATTTATAAACAATCAGCGAGACTTGTAAGCAAAGAGCAGATGGAACAACATTGAAACTTTACTTACCCACAGTCATGCAAGAAGGGTCTGAAGACTTCCCAGGCCCGTCAAGAATCTCAACTTTGTCATCGGTCTCCAGAAATGGAGAAGACATCAGTATCATTATATGGAATAATAATAATGCCGTGAAGAATGTAGGGTTCCTAGACACACTAGTGAGGTCTCCCAAGCCATCAACCATGGCAATTTCAAATTTTACGGTGCCTACAAACCCTAATGTACGGATCGTTGGCTAGATGTCTAGGCGAATATAGAACTAGTTAACAATTAACTAAGGGAATACGGAAATACAACCTTTGTAGATCCGGTCCTCCACCTCCACGGCTCCGCAACGAGGTCGTCTCCGCTGTCCAAATCTAATCCGGGCTCTAGAGTCGGCTTCGTCGGAGAATGGGCAAGCTAGGTCGTCGATGTCCATGCCGAAGATGATCTACGTCGAGGCATCGATAGATCAAGCTCCACCTTCACCAAACCCTAAAATCTTGTGAAGGAAACACACTCTACTACTTGGCAAGAGGTAGAGGATGAAGAAATAGGAGATGGGTTAACTTTAGATTTGGATTTTGCTCACTAGAACACAAGTTACCAAGAATGGCATCAAGGTTGCTCACTTGAAGAAGAAGAAGAAGATGAGCATAGAATTATGATAAGTATTCTTTTAATCAAAAAGAAAATCCAATAATTATCATAACTAACTAGGGTTAGGTGTAGAGAATTAACCATGGTGATTAGAGTGGGTTAGGGTTAAGGAAAATGACAAGAATGGTGGCATAAAGTCAAATGTTCATGAAGCATCCAATAAGAAACAAAAATGGCCTCCATTCTTATCATAACTCATAATCATTTTCATTTAAATAAATAAATGAATAAATAAAATGATAAAGCAAACCCTAATCATCTCTTAACCATTGTTTAATTCTTCACACTTAACCTCAATAGCAAGCATCATCAAACATGATACATAGATGTGTACTAAAGTATATCACATATACTTTGTGCACAAACCAAGTGAGAAAATCCGTTTAAAGTGAACCAATACTAGTTAGTGCAAAGTAATATATCAAATATATAATTATGCATTAAATCATTAAATCAACACTTGATTCAATGATCCGGTCATGTCGCACACAACCGACTAGTATACAATGTATCGGCTTATCGGATCAACGCTTGAATCGATAACTAGATTATATCGCATACAACCATTCGATACATTCATCGCGAGAATGAAATACGGTATCACATACACGCATTATTCTCGGTCCCGCACATATCTCATATGCGCTCCTATTTCGTTTCGCTTGAGCCAGGAAACCTCTGTGTAAGACTCTAAAGACTCGTCAATACGCCAGCAGCGGATGATGATCATATCAAACATCCACAAGCCGCAAGCGGTCTGCTAAACGTAACGGCCACCCGGGTATTGAGCGATCTGAAGATCGACGAGCAAGCCCGCTCACACTCCAGTGAATCCGACCAGTAACACTACCGTACAGTCCGGTCTGATCGTCTGATCTGTCGCATATCTCGCCTAGTGGTGGTAAACGTCAGACCCCAATAGCTCAATAAGTCGTGTCGATATGAGGTCTATAACAATTCGAGAAACTACTGGTAACACTTACCAGTAAATCTCAGCAACCCTGGCCAGGGATTTCCTGTTATAGCCAATCGAACACAGCGCAACATCAACTCTCTATACCGGGAGAGACGAATCCCCTCCTATCGCTCATTGCCTCCATGTGACTCGGGACTGTACCCAAAAACCACCGTTTTGCACGCCCTCTTGGACGTGGTAAGATGGAAATCAAAGCACAGTGGGAACCACACGAGACTCTATGACGATCTCGGGTCAACAGACTACTCTGTACCAGTGTCACCAGAGAACTGCCATCTGACGTGAGGTATAATACCATCTGGGAGTTCTCGGCGAGTCCGTCCAGTGTACCCAGTCTCTACTGAGCACCCGTATATCATCTCTGATGTCAAATACCAATGGATATGGGATCATCCATCGCCCATCTGTATGGGTCGAGAAGGTATACGCTAGTCTACTCTGGTATATCGATGCCCCGTCTCGATACACCCACGAGACTTTGAAGGATGTACTTATGGACTACCATGTCCCCACTAGTATGATCCGCATCATAGTCCAGGTAGTCAAGTACTGATCCTAAGGGCTTTACCAACATGTAACAGAGAGACAATCAGCATACACGTTAAGGTAAAGTTCAACCAGATAGCATACTATCATGTCGAGCAAGAAAGTCCTCCCTATATATGTCCCAGCATCCACTACAATATACATCCTATGTACAGTAATGGCCTCTAGGGCATACATATAACTAACAATCTCCCATTTGCACTAGGGCCATCTGTAGCAGTGGTTTGAAGTATCTCATACTCAACCATCCCATAAAAGTCTCTCTCTAGGAACAGGCCTTTGTGAGTGGATCCGCTGTGTTGTCCTCTGAGTCTACTCTCCAAACCTCGATCACCCTGGAGATCAACCATCTCCATGATCAAGTGATACTGCCTTAGAATATGTCTGGATCATTGATGGGACCGGCGTTCCTTGGCATAAGCCACAACTCCATTGTCTCACAATGGTAGGAACATAGTTCATCTCATGAACCTTTATCCACCCAAACGGCCTCTTTGGTAGCATCTTAAGTAGCGATGTATCCAGCCTTTATCGTCTAGTATGTCACGGTATCTTGCTTGGAACTCTTCCAACATACCGTCCCTTTACTGAGGGTAAAGACAATGCCTGTGACTGACATTCAGTCGTCTTTATCACCCTGGAACACTTCCAGTGATTCTCCCCAAGATCGATTGATACCATCTCACTACAGCTAGTGAGAATCCTAACATCCAATTAAATCTATCTCATAGATCCAAAATCCAGGATTTAGTAGGTATCACTTTGATCCTATATGGAGAATTTAAGTGATAAGCGGAGATTGACCGAGCATAGCATAAGAAACTCCTTCCCTATCAAGAGTATGTCATCCACGTACGTTACGAGGATCGTCACTATACTCCCTTCTACCTTTTTGTTTATACAAGGTTCATCTACCATTTTGATGATGTCAAACTCTTTGACTAATCCATCAAAACAGATGTTCCAACTCCGTGATGCCTGCTTTATCATATAAAACATCTTGCTCACGTTTCCGCTGCTCCCACTGTCTACGAGGCCCTCTGGCTGTGTACTTATAGACGCTCTCTTCTAAATCATCATTTAGAAAAGCAGTCAAGACACCCAACCACCAGATATCGCAGTCATGGTATGTAGCCGTGACAAGTAGGATCTGGATGGACTTAAGCATAGCTACTGGAAAAGGTTTCATCATTATCCACGCCTGGTCGATGACGAAAACCTTTAACAAGTCTAGCTTTGAAAGTCTCAACCTTTCCATGTACACCAAGTAATCTTCTCAAGATATACCTGCTCCTGATGGGGATTTAACCCTTCAGATATAGCAACCAAAGTCCATACTTCGTTGGTGTATAAAGATTCCATCTTAGATCGATAAGCATCCAGCCATTCTCACAGAGTCTTACTCCTGATGGCCAGCTCGAAGCTAGTTGGGTCATCATCTCATGATGCAATCCTCGCTCCCACTGTCATAGAGAAACAGAAGTATCTCTCAGGTGGGTGAGGAACCCTACTAGATCGGCGGAGAGGCTGAGGTTCGTTGGTAACTATTGAATCCTTTGGTTCTTTCAAATCATCAGCTGCAGTTTGTATAGCTGGAACATTTCCAGTTGTACATAACAGACCTTGCCTCGAGCTTGTTCGGATTATGCTTTTAGACATAGGCCGGACAACCCCAAATCTTAACCAACTTAAGATATGGGCTCTTCCCTTTCCATATCACATATGAAATGGTAGGCAACTAATTTGATTCGAACCCTATTCAATAGGTATGCAGCTTCTCAAGTGCATAACTCCCTAAAGGAAATAGGTGACTCAGTAATACTCATCATAGAGCACACTATATCATATAGGGTGTGATTGCTCCGCCCCGATATACCATCGTGCTATGGTGTACACGGAGGAGTAATGCCGAGAGAGAATCTCATTCTCCTTTAGAAAAGTTCAGGAATTTCCGTGCTCAAGTATTCTCCTCCTTGATCTCATCATAGGACTTAATACTTATACCCTTATCTGGTTCTCTACTTCTAACTTATATTCTGTGAATATCTCAAAAGGTTCGGACTTGTGTTTCAACAAAAACATATGTCTGAATCTAAAGAGATTATCAGAGAACGTAATGAAGTATAAAGAACCAGTCCTGGCATGTGTAGACAGGGGACCTTACATACATCAACATGTATCATCCCAAGAGTTCACTAACTCTTTCTCTGTTTCCAATAAACAGAGCTGTGGTCATCTTATCTTTGTGACATGACTTGCGAGTTTCACAAGATGTAAATTCAAACTAATTTAAATATGCATCTTTATGTAACTCTAGCTAGTCGGGTCACATTGATTTGACCTAGTCTACAATACCTCAAGAAGAATTCGTTCATTTCTGAACTCTTCCTCTTGTGTGTGATCCGTATACTAAGAACTGTAGTTTGATTTAGAACATTAATGCTTTTAGATAACGTGCCTGAACCGATCAACTTTTGATATAGGAAATGTTCAAAACATTATCCAACAATACAAATTTTTATCATTTCTTTACCAATAAAGAGACTGATATGATTTTGTATATCAGGTTCGGTATCTAACAACATTCGTTCAGAATCAATGTATTGGTAATACAGGGTGACAGTGACCGACAGACTTGGCTGCAATACTTGCCCCGTTTTCTGCCTCATGAAACTTATCACCCGTTCTCAGTTCTCTACCTATCTGTAGCCCTATGTAACAGATTACATATCTGGGATCCTGATCTGGTATCACATACCCAGGACGCGGAGGATACTGAGAAACAGTTCTGTATAATGAACACACCCGAAGATGATGCATCAGCATGCACTCTCTTCGTTTGGGCGGCACGGGAAATCTGGTATTCCCCAATTTCCTGCTCTGTCTTATAACACTTATAAGTTGGAGCGGGACCAACGTTCCCCAGCTCAGTATAACAAGCGGGTTCGGTCAATATTCCGTATTTTTATCTTGATTAAGGCGTGATATGGTCGCTACCTGGAGAGAGAGAGAAGAAAACACTCAGCGTGCGCTCTGTCAAGAATAGATTGGTTATTATTTTATCTAATCAGGATGGCTCCCACTGCTTTTTATCAAATCTTCCTTCAAACCCTAAAAGGAAAGACTAGCCGGGATTAATTACACACTACAAGTTCGCCAATCTTTCAGCCAGGCCAGTGTCGGTACTTTGAGGGAGGTCCCCCGTGCTTTCGCACGAACCTAATTAATGTAAACCTCGTTTTCCCAGAGGCGTAACCCCATTGACACCTTTCTAGACACCTACTTGATCGGCTAATTGTAATGCATAAAACTCTCCCAGGAGTAACTCTTACTCGCAGCGGGTATCGGGATCCAACTATCTCATAGAAGGTATGCAATCTCATTGCAAATCTCAACACTTGAAATTCCCGATAATGTTTTGCCCCTAACGTGCTATGATCTTGACGAAAGCCAACAAACCATAGCCCGCTAGTCAAGTTCAACCCGTACATTTCTTGATCGAATTAAACCCACCCGCACGACCCTTGACGAAAGCCAACAAAGCCGCACGACTACCCTAATCCAATCGCATCGTATGCTAGCAGATAAGCAGCATATAGCTACCGCACACTGCACCTTGACGAAAGCCAACAAATGCAGCACGAATACTATATACAACTTATCTGAAATGACGGAAGGCTACGACAGGTTTTTCTGAAAACCTATTGCTTAATGAACTTGATATCGTTGTAGGATCGAATGAATTTTGAAATGGAGTGCTTTTGAGGCTTTTCTAGTTTTGCTAAAGGAGTCACTCCTGGTGAAGGGATCGTCGGTGCTTTCCTCGTCGAATGAGGTGCGGGATATATCATATATATCGCTGTGCAAAGCAAAAACACTTAAAAGCAATCAAAAGATAAACCGAGGGTGTAGCATCTGCCAGTTATTGCTAAAGGAGTCACTCCCGGTGAAGGGATCTCGGTCCTTTCCTCATCGAATAAGGTGCAGGATATATCGCATATACCGCTGTGCAAAGCAAGAACTGTAGCTACCTGTTTTATTTTGAAATTCGATTCTACAACATCTTAGGTTTCTTTTATTTCATTAATCACATTAATGAAGTCCCATCATTTAATTACCTAATCATCACAGATAAATACGACGTACACTTATGCCATCCGCATTCGCCTCGATGTCCCCTCATGCACCGTTAGGTTAGGTAACTAACGGCAGAGCGGGGCAGGGCTAGCGTGGGTGTAAAACATAAGTAACGCCTATATAATATATCATATATACTATATACTGTATCTATCAAAGAACATCACATGATCACATCACAGATATCGCAGCAGAAGAAACATATGAAATATTGGATATACTAGGACGTCTGTGTTTTCAATACGAGCCAGTATAAAACACGGATTCCACGGTCGTGATGAATAGCCAAACCCACACCCCTAGACCCCTACGAGAGCGGCAAGCAACCCTACCAATTCTGGAGTTAGGAGACCCGGACTCGACTCCTCGAGTTGGTCTCCCACTGGACTCCAGAACCCGGTTACTTGTGCCCTCCTCCTTGGGTCTATCCTAGTGCGGAAAAGTAAATAATATACAAACGGTGACAACTTCCGCAGCCTGGAAGCGCCCCAATAAAAGAATATTACATACAAGTTTTTACATGAATGAAAATGAAAAACACTCATCTCACATAAAAACCCCCGGCTATTCAAAGACGACGATCCAATATAACATATCCAGCAACACATAACATCACATGTCATCAACGTAAGTAAATATGTCCATCCCAATTGTCGTTGACATATAGCAACGAAACCGGCGATATCACATATTACACTTACGGTCACAGAAAAGAAAGTGTAAAACTATAACAGTTGGAATCCGCAACCTCCTCAGACATCACATGCCTGACCAAATGAATTACTTAGACATCGCATGCCTAACAATTATAAACGCCGCATTTCAGTCTCATAATCGAAAACTCTTTTCAATATCAAGTCGGGCAATTCAACAAGATTCCCGACATCCTGATCGAATGCTCGTCGCAAACTTCAGTAGACGGCCGCACCCCCGATACCGTCGACGAAGTGCACCAAGGCGGAACACCGCCACCGCGAGCACCCGGACGGATGCTTTCGGCGACGGGGTTCTCCTACAGTCACTTGGTCGGGGCTATGGAGTGTAGCTGTCTATTAAGTTTACCCGGCGAGTATCCGCGTACGCTACATGATTGCGACGGACTTTTGATCACATCAAAATTCCGTGGCAACCGATCAAGTGAGACTAAATTGCTATGTTTATAACATTCATTCAGTTATCTCATAACTACTTGTGAATTCCAATTATTGTATCCCATTCTAGATAAACAGAAAATATCAAACTTTTCGATCGAACAATCGAACACCCAAGTTTTCCCGAAACCGATCAACACATGAAATAAGTCTAACAACATTCCGTTCGTACCTCAGTACCAACGGTCCAGCCGTAGAAGGGTCAAGCCAACGCCTCACATGTGGCACGCCGTACTGCCCCAAACCCGAAGGTTCAAAGGGTAGTTCAAGACGGTCACATAATCGAGTTAAGGTTTGTGTCTTCTAGAGGGACCATTGCGTTACTTGCACTACTTAGAACGTCGTTAAACTACGGAAAAATCCAACACTTGGAAATTTCCCGACAGGGGAAAAGTTGGGTATTTATATCCGGTCGAACTTTTTAACATATTCTAAAATTTATCCGGAAAGCCACACAGACAAAATTTGATACCCCGATCGAAACACCGAATCCCCAAATCAACTCAGAAAAATTCAACTCTTGAAAAAATATTAAAAATACCCAGAAACTCCAGTATACAAAACTAAGAATTACTGTGCTGAAAGATACACACAAAACGACAAAGCTGCCGCGCTTCCGCCGCACGAGCCATGATCGTGCGGCGGAAGCGCGGCGCACTGTTTGAAACAAGTACTCGTATTTCACAGTTGTTCTTAGGATTGACTGCTGATATTTCTGAACATTTTTAATACTGAAAAATCCCTGTTTTTAAAAATTGTACAGAGAGCAATATTGGTTCGGGGTTTCGGGTTCGTTCGGACTTCAATTTCCGTCTGGACTTCACCTAAGGCTCTAGCTAGGCTCTGATACCACTGTTTTGTGTTCCTAGGCACACTAGTGAGGTCTCCCAAGCCATCAACCATGGCAATTTCAAATTTTACGGTGCCTACAAACCCTAATGTACGGATCGTTGGCTAGATGTCTAGGCGAATATAGAACTAGTTAACAATTAACTAAGGGAATACGGAAATACAACCTTTGTAGATCCGGTCCTCCACCTCCACGGCTCTGCAACGAGGTCGTCTCCGCTGTCCAAATCTAATCCGGGCTCTAGAGTCGGCTTCGTCGGAGAATGGGCAAGCTAGGTCGTCGATGTCCATGCCGAAGATGATCTACGTCGAGGCATCGATAGATCAAGCTCCACCTTCACCAAACCCTAAAATCTTGTGAAGGAAACACACTCTACTACTTAGCAAGAGGTAGAGGATGAAGAAATAGGAGGTGGGTTAACTTTAGATTTGGATTTTGCTCACTAGAACACAAGTTGCCATGAATGGCATCAAGGTTGCTCACTTGAAGAAGAAGAAGAAGATGAGCATAGAATTATGATAAGTATTCTTTTAATCAAAAAGAAAATCCAATACTTATCATAACTAACTAGGGTTAGGTGTAGAGAATTAACCATGGTGATTAGAGTGGGTTAGGGTTAAGGAAAATGACAAGAATGGTGGCATAAAGTCAAATGTTCATGAAGCATCCAATAAGAAACAAAAATGGCCTCCATTCTTATCATAACTCATAATCATTTTCATTTAAATAAATAAATGAATAAATAAAATGATAAAGCAAACCCTAATCATCTCTTAACCATTGTTTAATTCTTCACACTTAACCTCAATAGCAAGCATCATCAAACATGATACATAGATGTGTACTAAAGTATATCACATATACCTTGTGCACAAACCAAGTGAGAAAATCCGTTTAAAGTGAACCAATACTAGTTAGTGCAAAGTAATATATCAAATATATAATTATGCATTAAATCATTAAATCAACACTTGATTCAATGATCCGGTCATGTCGCACACAACCGACTAGTATACAATGTATCGGCTTATCGGATCAACGCTTGAATCGATAACTAGGTTATATCGCATACAACCATTCGATACATTCATCGCGAGAATGAAATACGGTATCACATACACGCATTATTCTCGGTCCCGCACATATCTCATATGCGCTCCTATTTCGTTTCGCTTGAGTCAGGAAACCTCTGTGTAGGACTCTAAATACTCGTCAATACGCCAGCAGCGGATGATGATCATATCAAACATCCACAAGCCGCAAGCGGTCTGCTAAACGTAACGGCCACCCGGGTATTGAGCGATCTGAAGATCGACGAGCAAGCCCGCTCACACTCCAGTGAATCCGACCAGTAACACTACCGTACAGTCCGGTCTGATCGTCTGATCTGTCGCATATCTCGCCTAGGGGTGGTAAACGTCAGACCCCAATAGCTCAATAAGTCGTGTCGATATGAGGTCTATAACAATTCGAGAAACTACTGGTAACACTTACCAGTAAATCTCAGCAACCCTGGCCAGGGATTTCCTGTTATAGCCAATCGAACACAGCGCAACATCAACTCCCTATACCGGGAGAGACGAATCCCCTTCTATCGCTCATTGCCTCCATGTGACTCGGGACTGTACCCAAAAACCACCATTTTGCATGCCCTCTTGGACGTGGTAAGATGGAAATCAAAGCACAGTGGGAACCACACGAGACTCTATGACGATCTCGGGTCAACAGACTACTCTGTACCAGTGTCACCAGAGAACTGCCATCTGACGTGAGGTATAATACCATCTGGGAGTTCTCGGCGAGTCCGTCCAGTGTACCCAGTCTCTACTTAGCACCCGTATATCATCTCTGATGTCAAACACCAATGGATATGGGATCATCCATCGCCCATCTGTATGGGTCGAGAAGGTATACGCTAGTCTACTCTGGTATATCGATGCCCCGTCTCGATACACCCACGACTAGGGACTTTGAAGGATGTACTTATGGACTACCATGTCCCCACTAGTATGATCCGCATCATAGTCCAGGTAGTCAAGTACTGATCCTAAGGGCTTTACCAACATGTAACAGAGAGACAATCAGCATACACGTTAAGGTAAAGTTCAACCAGATAGCATACTATCATGTCGAGCAAGAAAGTCCTCCCTATATATGTCCCAGCATCCACTACAATATACATCCTATGTACAGTAATGGCCTCTAGGGCATACATATAACTAACAAAGAAGGCGAACAACACTAACCTTGCCCGGAAGATAGGACGATGCGTTGAGGGGATATTGCCTGCGGAGCGGCCATCTCTAGCAGACGTTGAAAAGATTTCCTGGGAGACAGATTAGCGATAGACGCCGCCAACCCACGCAATTCTAAAAAGACAGAAAGGTTCAGATAATGGAGAGATTATCAATATAAAATATAGAAGGCTACATTCGATGCTCCTCCCACTCTGGGCTGGAGGGATAGCCGCTTCGGTGGCCTACTCCACGCCCCCAGGCATCTCATCGGGGACATGGGCCGGTATAATAACTTCCGATTGGGGAGCAGTGGCCATTGCCGTAGGCTCCAATGAAAAGACGGTGACCTCGACCACCTGTCCCACAGTCTCCGAGCCGTCCCCAAAAAGATCCATGGAATCCATAGCCAATGAAGATGCCTCTTCCGGAAGAGCAAGCACCTGGGGAACGGGAGTCACCGGTGAGAGCTCCGTGGCAGGAACAATAGTTGTGTCGACCCCCTCCACACTTATTAGTGTCTTATTGGGGATATTTGCGGAGTCCATAGTCAAGGCGCAACTCGAACTCAGATCCTCTGCCATTGCCGAAGTCCCTGCAAAGTTTTCACGAGGATAAGGATGTATATATATAAAGCAGTGCAAAATATTACAACAAAAAAGGGGAAATATAAATGTACCAATGTGCAAAGGAGCTTCTAATATGGCCTTTTCGAGCCGACGTTCCTTCCTGAGGAGGTATGCTCGCCGGGGTTCAAGGGTAGACTCGTGGCCGCCAGTCCATAATGACAGTGCGTCTTCAGCGTCAGCCGAGATGGGCTGCTTAAGGGCTCTCTCGCTTCCTGCCTCTAGAGGACCTATAAATATTCGCCTTATTGATGGAGGATCTTCGTAGAAGATGACGGCAGGATAAGGCTTCTTCGGGACCCTTACATTCTCATCTTCATCCTGAGAGCGTCTTATAGCCTCATCCAATTGCGCGGCTTCCTCGGCAGATGAACCAGGAAAAAGAGGACCACCATCCGGCTCTTGCATAGCTACTAGCTCATCCTGAAGAATAGGCTCGAATTCCACTAAAAAGTCGAGCAGATTGGTGGCCGTCTTCTTTCGCCTCTTGGACCCAAAACTAACAGTAGAAGACGATCGCTTCCTTACCCTTGGTGCCTTGGCACGGCGTTGACCCATTTCGCCTTCAATATCCTCGCTCGGCGGTGCTACCGATGACGACACGGCCATTGCTGACACCGCAGCTAATGATACTGCTACTGCCGCCTTATTGGCCCTTGCTTGAGCTCTAGTGCGCGGCGGCATACCAGCTGTGGGAGTTAGATCTACTTCCGCCGTCTCGGGAATAAGCACAACACCAGCATCTCTCAGGGGAGGGCGAACCACTGCCCGCAGTCCCGGCGGGACTCCCGTAGCCTGGATCGGAGCGGGAACCCTATATCCAAGGAGCATCCTCCTCTCCTCAAAAATAATAGGACTGACTCGGTGGAGGTACCAGCCCGTGAAAGCCCCCACACATCGAGGAATGTAGTCTGCTTCAGGAATTACGAAGCGTGAGCCGGTGTTTAGCCGCATGAAGTGATGAGCGGCATCGCGAACAACTTCCGACGACGGGCTGGGCTCCACTGTAAACGCCTTAAAAGGGACACCCTGGTCGTATCCCAGTTGTCAAGCAAAGCGGTGTGGGTTGTACCGCATAAAAAGGGCCGCACCGTTTTGACGAAATACCAGATAACCCGGTCTGATTGAATATAAGTGCATGGCTTCTTTAGGCTTCAGGGAGGGTGCTCCCTCTTTCGACAAGTCACAAAGCTGTTGAATCGGTCCTGAAGGAGCAGAGAGGACTCGATCATTAAAAACCATCCCGCCGGCATTGGCATAGGGATTGAGCAGCACACGAATGGCTCCGGACTGAGTCGGATTAGGAGTCGAAGCGTCTACCAACCTCATGAGCCGCGGAAAAGTGTAGGCATCATAAAAGCTGGGTCTCTGATGCGCAGCAAATGCCCCTAGCACGTGCATCTCAATCCATGACGTAATGTAATGAAGAGAGAAGCTCACTACGTTCACGCCTGTGGTTGAGGTATTGGCGGCAGCGCTTAGCCCATGATACAGATGCGCTATCCCCGCAATACCCACGGCTAGTCACGTCCCTCCGGCGATGCGATGAGTAGGGTAAATGACTGAAGCTCTCATGAATCGACGGTGCGTTGGAATGACGAACCGGCTGAGCTAGACACTGATAAAACCCATGAATAAAGTCTCTTCATCGATGCCAGGAGCTGCGATCGACTCAAAAGGTACAGCCGACAGGAATGGAATGTAGAACTGTGGCAAATCCTCTTCTTTAGCCGGTAACTTATCTAAACCGAACCCGAAAGGGTCGTTGATACTCGCAAACTTCGGAGCCGTCTTTTAGAGAACGTCTCCGCGAAGGAAACATGCGATAAAGCTTTTGAAAGTGATGCCCTGCTCCTCTGACTCTGTGAATAGCTTCTCAAAAATGCCCAGAGTCTTGATTAGACTTGGGTGCTTGTGGGGGACGAAATTTTCAGTGGATAGGCCGTCAAGCATAACGGGCTTAGTCTCGAAAACATACTCATCAGGAGGCAGCGGTTCTTTATAGAGCGCCCCCTGATCGGCAACCCCGAGATTTCGCGAAACTCTTCCAGAGAAATTGAAACTTCGCGGTCCCCTAGCAAGAAGGTGTTGGTGGGAAGATTCCATTGATTTAAGAAGGCCTTAACCCACCAGACATGGGGGGACTGATAGTGGAAGAGAGACGCGTATACCGCCTGATAGAGTCTGACTCTTTGCAGTCGCGCACGATGGGCGGACAGGATATAACGAGCCCAGAGAAGGTAACCCGTGGGCTGTCGAGGAGTAAGCCCTATTTTGTGAACCTGTCTCCAGGGCTGGGCTTCACCTTGGCAGATACGACGCCCTAAGATGTCTATAGCTGGCACAGGGTGGTTTGGAATCCCAGTTGTTGACGGCTCGAGTCATCCCGTAGGGGTCCAGTTCAGCATCTCCACAGCAAAGGCAGTCCGTGGACGCTCCATCGGCAAAAACGGGTAGGTAAGCTCCGTTGGTATCTCGCAAAGAAAGCTGCGGCGACCACGGATGATATGACCGTACCAGGTCCCCCATAAAAGCAAATTGGTGCAATTAGGGTTGTGAGCTCTAATCATCGCCATCACCTCTTCATCAGACGGTGATTGAGGAAAGGCAACCTCCGAGCGGGTGAAAGGGAAGTATGGAAGAGAAGCCATTATTCCTGAAACAGATTAAAGGAAACTGTTAATGAAGCCCATACGTATATATATATATATATATATATATATATATATATATATATATATATATATAAAAGGACAGTGGAAGAAAACGATAAAACAACTTATTTTATGGGACCATTGGTTACAAAACACAGGGGCCCCACAGAATCAAGATGGCGGCTCACTAATGACGAGGCATGGTAATCATTATGGGAATAAAAGGAAGATTCTCAATAAATGAACAGTGGATTGCAAACAATTCTACACATTCCCCAAGGAGAAAACCCACTGCAAGAACTCTATGCAAATCAAGAAGGATCTATCTGAAAAAAAATTTGTTTTTGTGAAGAACAACTCAGGGCAAGAACATCTCAAGAAGTTCTCTGTGAAGAACTGAGTTCTTTAAAGGAATTAAATTCCCAGAAAATTGGCAGAGCTAAGCTCTCGGGAATGGAATTAAATTCCAAAGAGAAGACAAGTATCACCATCGATCTCTGAGATCAGAGAAGCCTTAACCAAAGGAGTTTATTATCTAAAGATTGGACATTATTTTAACTCGGAAAGAGGGGTTCTTGTTAAAGGGGAAAACCCTTGGTGTGGATTTAAAATCCAAAGAAAATTTCTACAAGAAGTTCTTCGGCCGTTCAAGATTCTTACCTGAAAAAGGAGATCTTTTGTTAACAGAGTTAAACTCTGGAAATTTTTGAAACAGAGAACCGAGCTCTGGGAAAGAGAATTAAATTCTCAAAGGAAAATGAACAAGGAAGAAGATGAAAGAGTGGAGGCGTTTCTGAAGAGACCCCTGCATTTATAGGATGTGATGGGAAACGGTTCATCTGCCCCCTTCCCTAGACAGATCCAACGGCCACAAAAGATGACAGCGTTGCATTCACGTGCAAACACGTAAGAACAACACTGTGGGGGCATTTGTTCCCTCATAAAATATCATGAAAAACCCCAATGGGGCATCACGTGCTCACACGTGACCAAGGGTCACGTGCTGACATGTGATGGTTTTCTAGGGACTCTGTTATAAGAGAATTGAATTCTAATCAACAGGAGTCACGTACCCACACGTGATGGGCCTTTAAAAACCCACTGAAGGAATTAAAAGGTATAATAAAACAGCAAGGAAAAACCCCAATGGGGCATCACGTGCTCACACGTGACCAAGGGTCACGTGCTGACACGTGATGATTCCTTAGTTCTTTAAAACAACAGAATTAAATTCTGGTTAAAATGTTAATCAAGGGGGTCACGTGCCAACACGTGATGGGTTCCTAAGCTATTTAATTAATAGAATTAAATTCTATTTGAATGATCAAACAATGGGATCACGTGCCAACATGTGATAGGTTTTAAGCATTCTGAACTAATAGAATTAAATTCTAATTAAGAAGGAATTGAGAACCCTAACTGGAAAATATCTCTCTAAATCTTTCCAAACAAAAAAAAGATTGTGCTTTGTAAAGGGGAGCACCGTTGGATTAAAAATCCAATGGTGATTAAAAATCACCAATTTATAGAAAGATTCTATACAAGGAAAGATTTTCCTGAAATTCACCAAGAATAACAAACAGAATATCTTTTGGATTAAAAATCCAATGGTGAATAAAATTCACTGGAATTTCGATCATGTTGGTTACAAAAACAACCAAAATCTTTCAATGAAAGATTGACTAAACAAACTGATTCTTTTCTTTCTCTTATAAATAGGAGCCTAGAAGAGAAAAGAAGGATGCTTGGAATTTTTTTAGAGAGATACAACAACAGCGAGAAAAGAAGATTTTTTCAGAAGAGAAAAAAAGATCCTAGGTGAGAAAGGGGAAAGAGATCTAAGTTCCATAAAACAAAGAGAATTTAATTCTCAATTTAAGAGTTTAACTCTTTTGAATAAGAACTTAGTTCTTCTTTTGGTTGAAGATCCACAGAAGTAGATCTCCCCACAAGTTGAGAATTTAATTCTCATCGGGGAGATTCTGCCATGCAGATCCAAAACTTAGAGTGAGAATTGAGTTTAAGGAATTTAATTCCCCCAAATTCATAGGAATTTAATTCCTCCAAATGAAACTAGGGTTTAACCCTATATGAGAATTTAATTCTCCCAAATTCATAGGAATTCAATTCCTCCAAATAAAACCAGGGTTTAACCCTACATAAGAATTTAATTCTTCCATATACATAGGAATCTAATTCCTTAAAACAGAATTAGGGTTTAACCCTACCAAAGAATTTAATTCTCAAACAAAGGACTTAAAATTATCCATGCACGTAAACGTGGTCACGTGGCAACACGTGACCTTTCCTTTAATGATCAGAAAAGAACGAATGAGACATGGTCACATGCCCCCACATGACCCTCAAACAGACTCCTCAAAATGAGAAAGAAAAAGCTTGGAGGCAATGCCTCACGTGCTCACACGTGACCCTTAAAACTGAAGGGAATAAAGCCAAAGGCAATACTGATTTAGGGCGCTTCGCGTGTCCTCACGTGACCCCTGACAAACACCTTTTTAAAAGGGTAAATGAGGGAAAACAGAGGAATTAATACCCAATACATGGGCACTATCACGTGCCACACGTGATGATTACAAAGATTAAGTGTTTAACACTTATTGGCATCTTTTGAGAGTAAAATAAAGGAAGTCTGGCCCAATTCTCTGGCGCCTCACGTGACTCCACATAACCACCTCATTTCTAGTGTTTAACACTATTTTAAGTGCTCTGTCCCTAGTGTTTAACACTGTTTTAAGTGCATCACGTGGGAACACGTGATCGTCAAATATGTGTTAGTGTTTAACACTATTTTCAAACCAGTCTTAGCCCAAAATCAACTAAGTTTTCCAGAGATAAGATCTCCCCTTTGATTGAACCCTAACTACATTCTTCCAAACTTGATCATTTCATGTGACATTCAAAGAAAAGTCCAGAGCTATAATGAATGGCTAGTGCTCAACCAAAGACAAAGTGTTGTCAGAACCCCAAGCCCCTGTTTAGCATTGCTAAATAATGGGGGGGCTGAGCCCAGACAAACGTTCAACAGTCCAAACAAAGGTCCAACATCTTAAACCTAATTGGACTTAGCCCAAGCTGGCCATAAGTCCTCAATTCAGATTAATTGAGCCAATGTGCTCATAATCTAATTAATTGATCTTAGTTCCAAATTGAACTACAGATTTCCCAATCAACTTTGGTTCAAAGGCACATCTCTTCACTCCTCTGATATTTGTCGTTGTAATCCTTCAACGTCTTCAGAGAGGTGACGGGTCCCGACAACCAGACATACCACGGACTGTGGTGTCCCTTTAAACCCACGGACTATGATGTCCTTAACCTCAGACTGTGGGGTCCCTTTAAACCTCGGACTGTCCTTAACCTTGGACCACCATATCCTTAAACTGGTAATCGACTGTAATGTCCCTAAACTAAACAATAGGGTCCAAATGCTCTTTTGTTGGATCTAAACGATCCCGTTAAGTTGATCTTAGCCTAAAAATTAGACTAACGTATCCTTAACAAATATTTAAGTTGATCTTAGTCTCAAATGAGACTAACGTATCCTTTGTAGGGTTGCTAGGCACGCGCACAAGGGTCTACGAGGTATCAACCATGCCCGATTAAAAATTTAGCCGTGCTGAACAACCCGAATACGGATCTTTAAACTAGAGATTAGGCGAAAACTAACATGTTAACAACTTTAACACTAAGTGAGAGGGATTACAACCTTTGTAGATCCGGTCCTTCACTTCATATGCTCCGTGTTGTGGTCCCTTCGCTGCGATCATCGGGTTCCGGATTCTCGAGAGGTTCCACGAAGAGAAAGATGTAACCTTTGCTTTCGATCTTCGATACAAAGATGATCTACCTTGAAGTTTCATTAACACAAGCTAACACTCATGAAATGATGTGAACACCCTCATCTAAATGGCAAGGGAAGATGAGGATGATGAAGTAGGATTTTTGCTCTCTTTATTTATCTTTTTCTCACATATTTTCATCACAAATATCAAAGCAAGAAAGCTTTGTAAGCAAAGAAGAAGAAGGAAGAAGATGAACCATCATTTTTGATGAATAATAAAAAATGTTATCATAATCATTTATGCAACCATGGTTGTAGTAACCAATGTAGAGAGTTTACTAGGGTTAGGGTTTGGGTTGGGTTAAAGGGTGACTCACAAAAGATATCTATCATAATATCTTAACAAATGACAAAAGAAAAGCTTCTAGAATCAACTAGAAGGTTTAACCCTAATCCAAACCCTAATCATGTTTAAACTCCTCTAAACATGTTGCATTAATAATTATAATATGTTACAATATTATATATCACATATACAAAATTTATTGTAACAAAATAAAATAATACAATTAACATATATCGCATATATATCAATGTATTATCCGAGTGAGAAAAAGAATCTTTTAGTGAGCTAATATTAGTTAATGTAATTTAATATATCATATATATTATTATACATTAAATTATCGAATCAACACTTGATCCGACAATCCGGCTATATCGCATATAACCGACTAATATTTATCCGTTCCGATTCATCGAATCAACACTTGATCCGATGACCCGGTTGATATCAAATATCGCGAGAATAGAATACGGTATCTCATATCGTATTATCCTCGGTCCCGCACATATCACATATGTGCTCCTACTCCGTTTTGCCTGAGTCAAGAAACCTCTGTGTAGGACTCTAAAGAATCGTCAATACGCCGGCAGTAGGTGATGATCATATCAAACACCCACAAGCTGCAAGCGGTCAGCTAAACGTAACAGCTACCCAGGTATTATGCGCTCAAAAGATCAACAAGCAAGCCTGTACATTATCCTGTGAATCCAAACAGTAACACTCCCGTACAGTCCGGTCTCGTTGTCTGATATGTTGCATATCTCGCCTAGGGGTGGTAAACGTCAGACCCTAGTAGTTCGATAAGTCGTGTCAATATGAGGTCTATAACAGTTCGAGAAACTACTGATAACACTTACCAGTAAATCTCAGCAACCCTGGCCAGGGATTTCCGGTTATAGCCAATCGAACACATCACAACATCAACTCCCTATACCGGGAGAGACGAATCCCCTCCTATCGCTCATTGCCTCCATGTGATTCGGGACTGTACCCAAAAGCCACCTTTTTGCACGCCCTCTTGGACGTGGTATGATGGAAATCAAAGCACATTGGGAATCACACAAGACTCTATGACGATCTCGGGTCAACAGACTACTCTGTACCAGTGTCACCGGAGAACTGCCATCTGACGTGAGGTATAATACCATCTGGGAGTTCTCGGCGAGTCCGTCCAGTGTACCCAGTCTCCACTGAGCACCCGTACACCATCCTTGATGTCAAACACCGATGGATATGGGACCATCCATCGCCCATCATATGGGTCAAGATGCGTATATGCTAGTCTACTCTGGTGTATCGATGCCCTGTCTCATATACCCTCGACTAGGAACAGTTATAGGATGTACTCGTCGACTACCGTGGCCCCACTAGTATGATCTCATCATAGTCCCAGTAGTCGAGTACACATCCTAAGGGCTTTATCAACATATAACATAGAGACAATCTGAGTACATGTTAAGATAAAGTACAACTAGATAGCATACTATCATGTCGAGCAAGAAAGTCCTACCTATATATGTCCCAGCATCCACTACAATATACATCGTATGTACAGTAATGGCCTATAGGGCATACATATAACTAACAATCTCCCACTTGCACTAGGGCCATCTGTTATGGTATCGCATACCCAACAATTAGCTGCGGTTGAAGTATCTCATACTTAACCATCCCGTAAAAGTCTCTACTGGGAAAAAGGCCTTTGTGAGTGGATCCGCGCTGTTGTCCTCTGTATCTACTCTCCTAACCTCGATCATCTTGGAGATCATCCATCTCCATGATCAGGTGATACTGCCTAAGAATTATATCTGGATTTCTGATGGGACGGTAGTTCCTTGGCTGAAGCCACAACTCCATTGTCACACAATGGTAGGAACGAAGTTCATCTTATGAACTTATATATATCCAGACTGCCTCTTTGGTAGGATCCTTGGTAATGATGTATCTTGCCTTTAATCGTCTAGTAAGTCACGGTATCTAGCTTGGAACTCTTCCAACATACCGTCCCTCCACTGAGGGTAAAGACAATGCCTGCGACTGACATTCAGTCGTCCTTATCACCCTAGAACCTTTCCAGTGATTCTTCCCAGGATCGATTGATACCATCTCACTACAACTAGTGAGTATCCTAACATCCAATTAGATCTATCTCATAGATCCAAAACCCAGGATTTAGGAGGTATCACTTTGATCCTATATGGAGAATCCTTGTGATAAGCGGAGATTGACCGAGCGTAGCATAGGAAACTCCTTCCCTATCAAGAGTATGTCATCTACGTACTCTACGAAGATCACCACCATACTCTCTACTACCTTTTCGTATATACAAGGTTCATCTACCATTTTGATGAAGTCAAACTCTTTGACTACCACATCAAAACAGATGTTCCAACTCCGCGATGCATGTTTTATCATATAAAACATCTTGCACACGTTTCCGCTGCTCCCACTGTCTACGAAGCTCTCTGGTTGTGTACTTATAGACGTTCTCTTCTAAAACATCACTTAGAAAAGCAGTCATGACACCCAACCACCAGATATCGTGGTCATGGTATGTAGCCGTGGCCAGTAGGATCTGGATGGACTTAAGCATAGATCCTTAGAAAAGGTTTCAACATAATCCATACCTGGTCTATGATGCAAACCTTTAACAAGTCTAGCTTTGAAAGTCTCAACTTTTCCATGTACACCAAGTAATCTTCTCAAGATGTACTTGCTCCTGATGGGGATTTAACCCTTCAGATAAAGCAACCAAAGTCCATACTTTGTTGGTGTATAAGGATTCCATCTCAGATCGAAAAGCATCCAGCCATTCTTACAGAGTCCCACTCCTGATGGCCAGCTCAAAACTAGTTGGGTCATCATCTCATGATGCAATCCTCGCTCCCACTGTCATTGAGAAACCGAAGTATCTCTCAGGTGGGTGAGGAACCCTACTAGATCGGCGGAGAGGCTGAGGTTCGTTTGTTACTATTGAATGCTTTGGTTCTACCAAATCATCAGCTGCAGTTTGTATAGCTGGAACATTTCCAGTTCTACATAACAGACCTTGCCTCGAGCTTGTCCGGATTTTGCTTTTAGACATAGGCCGGACAACCCTAAATCTTAACAAACTTAAGATATGGGCTCTTCCCATTCCATATCACATATGAAGTGGTAGGCAGCTGATTTGATTTGAACCCTATTCAATAGGTATGCAGCTTCTCAAGTGCATAACTCCCAAAAGGAAATAGGAAACTCAGTAGTACTCATCATAGAGCACACCATATCACATAGGGTGCTATTGCTCCGTCCCGATACACCGACGTGCTGTGGTGTATACGGAGGAGTAATGATGAGAGAGAATCTCATTCTCCTTTAGAATAGTCCAGGAATTCCGTGCTCAAGTATTCTCTTCCTTGATCACATCAAAGGACATAATACTTTTACCCGTATTTTTGGTTCTCTACTTCTAACTCATATTCTGTGAATATCTCAAAAGGTTCGGACTTGTGTTTCAATAGGAACATATGTCTGAATCTTGAAAGATTATCAGAGAATGGAATGAAGTACAAAGAACCGGTCCTGACATATGTAGACAGGGGACTTTCATACATCAGCATGTATCAATCCCAAAAGTTCACTAACTCTTTCTCTGTTTCCAATAAACAGAGCTATGGTCATCTTATCTTTGTGACATGACAGGTAAGTTTCACAAGATGTAAATTCAAACTAATTTGAATATGCATCTAAATGTAACTTCAGCTAGTCGGGTCACATTGATATGACCTAGTCTACAATACCTCAAGAAGGATCCGTTCATTTCTGAACTCTTCCTCTTGTGTGTGTTCCGTATACTAAGATCTGTAGTTTGATTTAAAACGTCAATGTTTTTAGATAACGTGCCTGAACCGATCAACTCTTAATATAGGAAATGTTCAAAACATTATCCAACAATACAAAATTATATCCTTCTTTACTAATAAAGAGACTGATATGATTTTGTATATCAGGTTCGGTATCTAATAACATTTGTTCAGAATCAATGTATTCTGGTAATGACCAACAGACTTGGCTGCAACACTTGCACCGTTTTCTGTCTCATGAAACTTATCACCCGTTCTCAGTTCTCTACCTATCTGTAGCCCATGTAACAGATTACATATGCGGGATCCTGATCCGGTATCACATACCCAGGACATAAAGGATACTGAGAAACAGTTCTATGTAACGAACACACCCGAAGATGATGCATCAGCATGCACTTTCTTCGTTTGGGCGGCACGGAAAATCTGGTATTCCCTAATTTCCTGCTCTGTCTTATAACACTTATAAGTTGGAGCGGGACCAACGTTCCCCAGCTCAGTATAAAAAGCGGGTTCGGTCAAATATATCCGTATTATTATCTTGATTAAGGCGTGATATAGTCGCTACCTGGAGAGAGAGAGAAGAAAACACTCAGCGTATGCTCTTGCAAGATTAGATTGGTTATCTAATATATCTAATCAGGATGTCTCCCACTGTTTTAGTCAAATCTTCCTTCAAACCCTAAAAGGAAAGACTAGCCGGGATTAATTACACGCTACAAGTTCGCCAATCTTTCAGCCAGGCCAGTGTCGGTACTTTGAGGGAGGTCCCCCGTGCTTTCGCACAAACCTAATTAAAGTAAACCTCGTTTTCCTAGGGGCGTAACCCCGTTAACACCTTTCTAGACACCTACTTGATCGGCTAATTGTAATGTGTAAAACTCTCCCAGGAGTAACTCTTACTCGCAGCGGGTATCGGGATCCAACTATCTCATAAAAGGTATGCAATCTCATTGCAAATTTCAACACTTAAAATTCCCAATAATATTTTACCCCTAGCGTTCTATGACCTTGACAAAGGCCAACAAACCATAGGCTGCTAGTCAAGTTCAACCCGTTATTTCTTGATTGAATTAAACCCACCCGCACGGCCCTTGACAAAGGCCAACAAGGTCGCACGACTACCCTAATCCAGTCTGCATCATATGCATAAGCAGATAGGTACTATTCAGCTACCGTACACTACGCCTTGACAAAGGCCAACAAACGCAGCACGAATACTAAACAGTCCTTATCTGAAATGACGGAGGGCTACGACAGGTTTTAAGAAAATCTTTTGCGTAATGAACTTGATATCGTTGTAGAATCGAGTGATTTTTAAATGGAGTGTTTTTGAGGCTTTTCTAGTTTTGCTAAAGGGGTCACTCCCGGTGAAGGGATCGTCGGCCCTTTCCTCATCGAATAAGGTGCAGGATATTTCACAAATATCACTATGCAAAGCAAGAACTATAGAAGCAATCAAAAGACAAACCGAGTTTGTAGCATCTGCCACTTATTGCTAAAGGAGTCACTCCCGGTGAAGGGATCTCGGTCCTTTCCTTATCGAATAAGGTGCAGGATGTTCTACAAGGAACACCGCGATGCAAAGCAAGAACTGTAGCTACCTGTTTTTAAAAATTCGATTCCACAACATCTTAGGTTTCTTTTAGTTTCATTAATCTCATTAATGAAGTCCCATTTTATTTATGCTTCGCAAGCATCTCTTTTTGAAACGAAATCTGCAATATTACATATATCTCATATATATAATATAAACATTCGTCTCAGGCAGTAATATGATCTCATTACAGAACATTGCAGCAGAAGAACATATATGAAATATTGGATATACTAGGACGTCCGTGTTTTCAATACGAGCCTGTATAAAACACGGATTCCACGGTCGCGATGAATAGCCAAACCCACATCCCTAGACCCCTACGAGAGCGGCAAGTAACACTGCCAATTCTAGGGTTAGGAGACCCGGTCTCGACTCCTCGAGATGGTCTCCCACTGGACCTTAGAACCCGGTTATTTGTGCTCCCCGCCTTGGGTCTACCTAATGCGGAAAAGTAAATAATATACAACGGTGACATCTTCCGCTACCTGGAAGTGCCCCAATAAAAGAATATTACATACAAATGAATTTTACATGAATGAAAAAGAAAAACTCTCATCTCACATAAAACCCCCGGCTATTCAAACGCGACGATCCAATACAACATATCACAGCAACTCATAATATCTCATATCATCAACGTAAGCAAGTATGCGTACCCCGATTGTCGTTGATGTATAGCAACGAAGCCGGCGATACACCACATACTACGCTTACGGTCACAGAAAAAAAGTGTAAAACTACAACAGTTGGAATCCGCAACCTCCTTAGACATCGCATGCCTAACCAAATGAATTCCTTAGACATCATATGCCTAACAATTATAAACCCCGCATTTTAGTCTCATTATCGAAAACTCTTTTCAATATCAAGTCGGGCAATTCAACAAGATTCCCGACGTCCTGATCGAATGCTCGTCGCAAACTTTAGTAGACGGCCGCACCCCTGGATGCCTTCGACGAAGTGCATTAAGGCGGAACACCGCTGCCGTGAGCACCCGAACGGATGCTTTCGGTGACGGGGTTCTCCTACAGTCACTTGGTCGGGGCTATGGGACGTAGCTGTCTATTAAGTTTACCTGGCGAGTATCCGCGTACACTACGTGATTGCGACGAACTTTTGATCACATCAAAATTCCGTGGCAACCGATCATTTGAGACTAAACTGCTATGTTTATAATATTCAAATTAGTTATCTCATAACTACCTGTGGATTCCAAATATTGTATCACATTCCAGATAAATAGACAAAGTTAAACTTTCCGATCGAATCATCAAACATCCAAGATTTCCCCAATATATCTCAACACTTGAAATCAGTTTAAAAACATCCATCACATGCCACAGTACCAATGGTCCAGCCGTAGAAGGGTCAAGCCAACGCCTCACATGTGGCACGCCGTACTGCCCCAAACCCTAAGGTTCAAAAGGCAGTTCAAGACGGTCACATAATCGAGTTAAGGTTTGTTGTCTTCTAGAGGGTCCACCGCGTTACTTGCACGACTTAGAATGTTCTTAAACACGAGAAAAATCCAACTTTTGAAAAATTTTCCGACAGGGAAAAATGTGAGTTATTGATATCCGTTCGAACTTTTTAACAGTTTCTAAAAGTTATCCGGAATCACACAGAGACAAAATTAGACAATCCGATCGAATCTACGAATTCTCTAAACAACCCCAGAAAACTCAACTGTATAAAAAATATTAAAAATTCCCATAAAACACAGCACTGTGAAAGAGGAATTACTGTGCAAATATGGAGGGCTGACGTCATCATATGGCCGCGGAACCGCCGCATAAGGCATGCTTATGCCGCGGTTCCGCCGCGCTTTAGATGAGTTAGCCCCTCGGATTTCACAGTAATTCATCTAATACCCTGCTGAATTTTTTAGCAATTTTTAATCTGGAAAAAACCTAGTTTTTGAAAAAAGTCCAGAGAGCATTTTGGAAATGGGATTTCGGTTCGATCGGACTTCAAACTCCGTCTACGCATCGCCTAAAGCTCTAGCCTGGCTCTGATACCACTGTAGGGCAGGCAGCCACCCCATCCAATGGGGTCGCCGTGGCACCAACGGGTCTCTCAGCCGCTACTTTTTACGCATGCCCCCTCGCGAGGACTACAACCCGCCGGAACACCTTCCGGTCTCGGGACACCCTGGGGGTAAGAGCCTATGCTTCGCCACACTGTCACACAGTGAGAACCCCCCATAGGTCGACATCCAATGCCTAATAGCTCTGATACCAGTGTCACCGGAGAACTGCCATCTGATGTGAGGTATAATACCATCTGGGTGTTCTCGGCGAGTCCGTCCAGTATACCCAGTCTCCACTGAGCACCCGTACACCACCTTGATGTCAAACACCGATGGATATGGGATCATCCATCGCCCATCATATGGGTCAAGATGCGTATACGCTAGTCTACTCTGGTGTATCGATGCCCTGTCTCGATATACCCTCGAGTAGGAACAGTTATAGGATGTACTCGTCGACTACCGTGGTCCCACTAGTATGATCTCATCATAGTCCCAGCAGTCGAGTACACATCCTAAGGGCTTTATCAACATGTAACATAGAGACAATCTGAGTACATGTTAAGATAAAGTACAACCAGATAGCATACTATCATGTCGAGCAAGAAAGTCCTACCTATATATGTCCCAGCATCCACTACAATATACATCGTATGTACAGTAATGGCCTCTAGGGCATACATATAACTAACATCCTTAAACCCAGCCACAAACCCAAATCTAAGAAGATACGGATTTGGACTAATCCACGCCCTACGGGTGACAACATAAATTAGTCTCTGTATACAATCCACGGGCAACCAAAAATAAAACAAACACACACGACACGAAGTGACCATCTGGAGAAGGAGAAAGTGGTTACCGCGATGCAGTAGCGTAATTAACTACAGGGGCTTGCGTCTGTAGGGAAGAGCGTCCCCACAATCAAAAACCCCTCAAATGAGGGGGAATCTGATGAAGTCTGCTACATCGGCCGCATCTGTATAAACTTTCGATATATAGTGTCATAAATCAACTTGGCATCTTCGGAGAGGTAGACGGATAGCACCGATAAATTCAGGCAAGACAAACCTACCCGGTCGCGTCTCTGTGTTTCGGAGGAGAACACGGCCAAGTTAGCCTGACGCTCCCTCGCTGCGTGCTTTTTGCGATTCTTCTCAGTTTTGGCTGTACGAATAGATCTTCTCAAAACCTCCAACAGGGGAACGTCTTTGTCCAAATTAGGCTCGGCATCTGTATCTGCTGCAACATCCATCATCGGCTGCTTTAGCGACGCCTCCCGTGGCAGCCCTGGGGTGACCTCAACCGTCGTCGATGGCTCTGAAGGTTCCTCCGAACCACCACCTGAGGATGGCATTGTACTCAGAACCACACGAGTTGCGGTGGTTCCTGTAACAGAAAGGGGAAGGGAGTCAAGGTGTAAACGAAATGAACTAAATATATAAAAGCGTTGCGAAACGAATCATACCAAGACCCATGGAAGCACGAAGCCTCTCCTCTTTCTCAAATGTCTTGAGGGACGCCAAGAGAGCCTCTTCAGTGGAGATTCCTGTTAAGAAAAGAGCGTTAATAAAGCATGATAAATTTATATATACACACACACACACACACACACACACACAGAAGAATGTAAATAAAATATACCGGACACCGCAAGAGAAGCGAGCGCTGCTTGCTCGCGGGCTAATCTCTCAGAAGCCTCAATAGAGGCTTGAAGATCAGTGGAGGCATTCTCATCGATAGAGGCTCCGAATAGACCGTCATTGGTACCGTATTCAGACATTCCCTCGCTGTAAGGAGCATGAGGCTCCTGCCAAATACAACGTCGACCGAGAATAAAGACTTCTTCTTCTGCGAACTGGCACCAACACCCGACGACAAAAGTTTTCGCTTAACGGGCTTCTTCGGCGAGTTCCGATCTTCGAGCCAATACCTGACTGGGGGATGCCACAACCACCACTGTCATAGGAGCACTTATATCTGGTTGTGACTTAGCCTGAAAGGCTCACGGAATTACAGTCGTGGCGCTCTTTCTTAAAGAAGGACGGACAATTGCCCGTCGCTTCAACGGGACCGCGAGATTACTGGCCAGGACAGAATCCTTATGGTCGAGGAAACATTCGCCTTTCCTCTTTGATGGCGGCACCCGTGGCATGCTGATACCAAGTAATAAAAGCATTTGAGGCCTTCAGGATATGGCTCGGCTCACTAATCAGGAAATGAGACCCCGTATTTAGCCGCATGAAGTGATGCGCCGCGTTGCCAACGCTCTCTTTTGTAGCAACCGGGTTGATGAGGAATTCTTCAAGGGGAATGCCTTGGTTGTAACCGAATTGCTGGGTGAAACGATGCGGGTTATATCTCATAAAGAACACCGAGGCATTCTGTCTGAATACGAGGAAATCCGGCCTGATAGAATACAAATGAACGATTTCCCGGTCCCTCAATGCAGAAGCTCCATCCTTGAAGACATCGTGGAGCGGCTGGGTTACGTTGGAGGGTTCCTTACCAAAGGTCCGGACCCTGTTGATGAAGGTCATGCTATCCTCAACCATGCGCAGGCGAAGAAGCAATTGCCGAGCCTCTCGCTGTGTCGGATCTGGAGAAGAAGTATCGACCAATTGCATGACCCGAGGAAAGTTATATCCTTCATAAAATCTGGGCCATTTAGGCACACCAAAAGCACCCAGCACGTGTATCTCGATCCACGAGGTGAAGTAGTGCAATGAGAGATTTACGGGCTTCAAACCCGGCTGAGCAGTATCGGCCGCTATACTCAGACCATGATACAAATGCGCTAATCTGGCAACCCCAATAGCCATACGTGTCCCCGCCGCAATGCGATGAGCCGAATAAAAGACGGATGGTCTCATATAGCGGGGGTGCATTGGAAGCGCAAACCAGCTCAACCACAAGCCGATGAACCCCATAAAGAATGTCTCCTCATCAATGTCTGGAGCAGCAACCTCTGCGAAAGGGATGATTAGGGTATCCGGAATAAAGAATTGCTTTAAATCCGCTTCCATAGTCAGCATTTGTCCAATCCAAATCCGAATGGGTCATCGAGCTTGGCGAACTTCGCAGCTTTCTTTGATAAAACTCCCGGTCAAAAGAAACGAGAAACAAAGTCCGTAAAGCTAATGCCATGCCCCTCGGACTCTAAGAATAAGCTCTCATATATGTTCAACACTTTGATCAAGCTCAAAAACTTGTGTCGAACAGCATTTTCTGGGATAAGACCCATAACCACTGATTCAGTAGCGAAGACGTACTCTTCAGGAAGAAGTATCTCCTCATAATGCTCTCCTCTGATGGGTAACCCGGATATTTCCGCGAATTCCTCCAGCGAGATTGACACCTCCCAATCCGATAAGAGAATGTGTGGGTCGGGATATTCCATTGCTCTAGGAAGGATTTAATCTACCACACATGAGGAGTGTGGTAATAAAAAAAGGATGCGTGGATCACTGTATATAACCCGGTCTTCAGCAGCGGAGACTTCTTGGCTAACAAAATATAACGGGCCCAGTGCAGATAACTAGCCGGATGATGGGGGGTCACTCCAATCGTATAGACCTGGCCCCAGGACGCGCTTCTCCTTGGCATATGCGACACCCCAGAATGTCTAGGGCCATTGGCGGCTGCACTGGTATCGACGCCATAAAAGGTTGGAGACGACTTTCCGAGGTCCAGTTGACCTCTTCCACTGCATAAGCGACTTGCGGAGGATCAGCGTAATGAATCGACGGGATCGGTTCTGACGGCACTGCACAAGTAAAGTTGCGTCGGCCCCGGATAATGTAACTGTACCATGACTCCTACAAATGAAAAGACTTCTGTTCTAGGTCATAGTCCCAAATCAGCGCAAAGACGTCCCGATCTGTAGGCATATCGACAAAAGCACTCTCCGAACGAACGTAGGGGAAAAAGGAATCGGAAGCCATAGTACCTGAAGGAAAAACAGCGGAGAGTTAGTTATCGGCATAATGTACTTAACTACAATTAAAGGTTTTAGTATTCTCAAAATAACCAAATCTGTACATCATTACAGCATATTAAAAAACAATACAGTTCAAAAAACAGTGGGCTCCACAAAATCAAGGTGATGCCTCATCAATGATGAGACATACACCCATTGTGAGAATCCAAAAGGATTCTCATTAAATGAAAAATCTTATTGAACAGTGGAGTTCAAAACTCCCAATGTCCTTAAAGAACGTGTTCTACAACATATCTAAATCTGTGAGAAGAATCTACAACAGAACCCTAAAAAGAAAATAGGAAAGAGGAATAAAATTCCCAAACAATTTCAAAAGAATTTTTTTTCTCAGAGCTAAGCTCTGTACTGAAATCAAATTCCTCCGATGATGGGATTAAATCCAAGAAATGCCCATAGGAAATATACGGGAATCAAATTCCAGAGAACCCTAAAAAATCAGAGTTAATAATAGGATAAAACCCTCAGATCTCTAAGACCCACGGTCTACCCAGATAAAGTTTTTTAAAGATCTCTAAGAGACCATTTCAAGAAAAAGAGCCAAGCTCTGTTAATGGGTTAAAAATTCAAAACAAAAAAGAGTTTCTTTTAAGAGTTAAAAAGTTGGTCATAATCCTTACCAATTTTCTTAAACAAATTTTAATTCTAAGAGTTTTCTTTAGGCAGAGATCTAAGCTTTGAGAAGATAATTAAATTCTCAAGGAAGAAGAAGGAAGATGACGAAACAACAGTCATCTTAAGGGCCAAAGGTCCTATTTATAAGATGTGAAGGGACGGTTCAACTCCTTAGAAAATCAAACGGTGGAAAAAGTGACACCGTTGCACCCACGTGTGAGCCACGTAAGAACAATGGTGGGGGCCATTTGTTCCCCCAAAAATATATATAGAAAAAGCAAAGCTCTGTTGAAAGCTAATGGGGCAGCGCCTCACGTGTTTCTCACGATGGCGCCAGTGCCAGCACCAATTTTGTGGTGGCGCCGCACGTGCTCCCACGCCGGCACCAATGTGCAAAGCACATAAATACTTTCTGAATAAGAACTAAATTCTAATATGACATTGCATATGCTCATCACGTGGGCGCCGATGTGCAAAGCATAGGAGCACCCATCATAAGAATTAAATTTTTAAGTGGCGCCCACGTGCACAACACATGAGCGCCAACGCCCAAATCAAGATCAATAGAATTAAATTCTATATGAGAATTTGGGATACTCTCTATTAAACAGAGCCGTTGGATCAAAGATCCAATGGAGATGATAAATCATCAAAATATAGAATTAAATTCTATTCGGAGAAAGTATCTCCCAAATCATTCTAATAAGAAAGATACTCTCGGTTGGATCCATGATCCAATAATAAAATAAAATTCTATTTTGGGAATATATTCTCTCAAACTTTCTAAACTAAAAAAGATTGCTTCTTGTAAAACAGAGAACACTTGGATTAAAAATCCAATGGTGATTAAAAATCACCATTTTACAGAATAAATTCTGTATATGGGAAAATATTTCCCCAATCTGTTAAAAACAAGAAAACATATTTTGTAAAACAAAAGTCCTTGGATCAAAGATCCAACGGTGGGTAAATTCCCCAAATCAATTTTGAGTTTAGTTAAATCAATTGGAATCTCTCAATGAGAGATTTTCTCAAAACCAATTAATAATTTGCCTGCACTATATAAAGGACCCGAGACTTTGAAAGTGTGTCTTAGCACCTCTACTTGGTTTCCACATGTATAAAGTATGCAATTTAAAAAAATCTAAAGGTCTAAGCGACACTAACCTGGAATCGAACTAGAGAATTAGAGTTTGTAAGCATGTAAACAAGTTTTACACTAACTGAATAGAAAATACAACCTTTGTAGTCTGGTCCTTCACTTTAAAGCTCCAAATAGTAGTCCCTTAGCTCCAAGTAGTGGTCCCTAGAACTCTTCTTAGGCTCCACTTGGGGAAAAGAACGAGCTTGCTTCGTCGTCTTCGAGGCCGAAGATGATCCACTTTGATGTTTATCTAACTCAAGCTACCTCTTCACTAATAAGGAATTAGTGAAGCAAACAACCTAATCTTATGGGCTAGTTGAGAGTAGGTTGATGAAGTAGAAATTTTGCTCACTTTAGAAATCTCTTTCTTCTTTTCCTTTCTCAACTTAAGAAAACCAAGAGAGGAAGAAGATGAACTTGGGTGAAGAAATATCTCAAGTGTGATAATAAGAGAGTTAACTATGGGCTAAAAATAATGGTTGGGTTACAAAATATCTAGAGTAAAACAAAATTGGTGAGATGAGTCATGGCTTCTACATGCATCCACAAGCATCTAAGCCATGCTCATTTCCACCTCATTTTAATTTTACTTTAAATAAATAATTACCGTAATTATCTTTAGCCTTGGTGTGAGTCTTATGTAGGGTTCCTAGGCACACTAATGAGGTCTGACAAGGCATCAACCATGCCAAATTTAAATTTTACAAGTGCCGAGAAACCCTAATACGGATCGTTGACTAGAGTTTAAGCGAAACATGCAACTAGTTAACATCTTAACTATGAGTGAACGGAAATACAACCTTTATAGATCCGGTCCTCCACCTCCATAGCTCCATTATGAAGTCCCCTCGCTGCGATCATCGGATCCCGGGCTCAAGCGTCGGCTTCATTGGAGAAATGTGCGGGCTAGGTCGTCGACTTCGATGCCGAAGATGATCTACGTCGAGGCAACACAAGATCAAGCTCCAACTTCACTAAGCCATGAAACTTATGAAGAAAACACTCTATACTACTTGGCAAGTGGTAGAGGATGAAGAAATAGGAAGTGGGTTCACTTTAGAATTGGATTTCTCACTCTTTTTCTCATTTCACCATTGAAGCTAGCAAGCTTCTTTCTTCTTCAAGAAGAAGAAGAAGAAGAAAATATGATAAGTTATTTCTAAAATAGAAAACCAAATGATTCTTATCATATTTGCAACCATAGTTAGGTGTAGAGAATAAACTAAGGTTAGGTTGAATGGTTAGGATTAAGCATGAAACAAAAATGGTAGACTTATTCAAAGCTTCATGAAGCTTCAACTAGAAAACAAATCAAGCCACCATTTTTCCTTTTGCCAAAATGAATGAATAAATAAATAAATAAGCAAATAAATCAAGTGAAACCCTAACCATTGACCAACCATGGTTTAAACCAAACATACACCCAAACTAGCATGTATCATTAAACATGATACAATCTTGTGCACAAAAGTATATCACATATACAACTTGTGTATTTCAAGTGAGAAAATTCATTTAAAGTGAACCAATACTAGTTAATGCAAAGTAATATATCAAATAAATAATTATGCATTAAATCATTAAATCAACGCTTGATTTAACGATCTGGTCAAATCGCATATGACCGACTAATATCCAATGTATCGACTTATCGAATCAATCCTTGATTCGATAACTAGGTTATATCGCATACAACCAATTGATACATTCATCGCGAGAATGAAATACGGTATCACATACATGCATTATTCTCGGTCCCGCACATATCACATATGCGCTCTTATTTCGTTTCGCTTGAGCCAGGAAACCTCTGTGTAGGACTCTAAAGACTCGTCAATACGCCGGCAGCAGATGATGATCATATCAAGCACCCACAAGCCGCAAGCGGTCTGCTAAACGTAACGGCCACCCGGGTATTGAGCGATCAGAAGATCGACGAGCAAGCCCGTTCATACTCCTGTGAATCCAACCAGTAACACTTACCGTACAGTCCGGTCTCGTCGTCTGATATGTCGCATATCTCGCCTAGGGGTGGTAAACGTCAGACCCCAATAGCTCGATAAGTCGTGTCGATATGAGGTCTATAACAGTTTGAGAAACTACAGGTAACACTTACCAGTAAATCTCAGCAACCTTGGCCAGGGATTTTCGGTTATAGCCAATCGAAAACAGCGCAACATCAACTCCCTATACCGGGAGAGATGAATCCCCTCCTATTGCTCATTGCCTCCATGTGATTCGGGACTGTACCCAAAAACCACCGTTTTGCACGCCATCTTGGACGTGGTAAGGTGGAAATCAAACCACAGTGGGAATCACACAAGACTCTATGACGATCTCGGGTCAACAGACTACTCTGTACCAGTGTCACCAGAGAACTGCCATCTGACGTAAGGTATAATACCATCTGGGAGTTCTCGACGAGTCCGTCCAGTGTACCCAGTCTCCACTGAGCACCCGTATATCATCTCTGATGTCAAACACCAATGGATATGGGATCATCCATCGCCCATCTGTATGGGTCGAGAAGGTATACGCTAGTCTACTATGGTATATCGATGCCCCGTCTCGATACACCCACGACTAGGGACCTTGAAGGATATACTTATGGACTACCATGTCCCCACTAGTATGATCCGCATCATAGTCCAGGTAGTCAAGTACACATCCTAAGGGCTTTACCAACATGTAATCAGAGAGACAATCAGTATACACGTTAAGTTAAAGAGTAACCAGATAGCATACTATCATGTCGAGCAAGAAAGTCCTCCTTATATATGTCCCAGCATCCACTACAATATACATCCTATGTACAGTAATGGCCTCTAGGGCATACATATAACTAACAATCTCCCACTTGCACTAGGGCCATCTGTAGCAGTGGTTGTAGTATGTCATACTTAACCATCCCTCAAAAGTCTCTCTCTGGGAATAGGCCTTCGTGAGTGGATCCGCCGTGTTATACTCTGAGTCTGCTCTCCTAACCTCGATCACCCTGGAGATCAACTATCTCCATGATCAAGTGATACTGCCTTAGAATATGTCTGGATTACTGATGGGACATGCGTTCCTTGGCATAAGCCACAACTCCATTGTCACACAATGGGAGGAACTAAGTTTATCTCATGAACAAATATACATCCAGACTGTCTCTTTGATAGCATCTTAAGTAGCGATGTATCCAGCCTTTATCGTCTAGTATGCCACGGTATCTAGCTTGGAACTCTTCCAACATACCGTCCCTTTACTAAGGGTAAAGACAATGCCTGTGACTGACATTCAGTCGTTCCTATCACCCTGGAACCTTTCCAGTGATTTTCCCCAGGATCAATTGATACCGTCTCACTACAACCAGTTAGTATCCTAATATCCAATTAGATTTATCTCATAGATCCAAAACCCAGGATTTAG
Source organism: Agapanthus africanus (assembly GCA_030015575.1). NCBI lineage: Eukaryota > Viridiplantae > Streptophyta > Magnoliopsida > Asparagales > Amaryllidaceae > Agapanthus > Agapanthus africanus. The sequence continues at coordinate 406,060,122 of CM057347.1, read as the reverse complement.
CAGGTATCACTTTGATCCTATGCGGAGAATCATTGTGATAAGCGGAGATTAACCGAGCGTAGCATAGGAAACTCCTTTCTTATCAAGAGTATGTCATCCACGTACTCTACGAGGATCACCACCATACTCCCTACTACCTTTTTGTATATACAAGGTTCATCTACCATTTTGATGAAGTCAAACTTTTTGACAACTACATCAAAATAGACGTTCCAACTCCGCGATGTCTGCTTTATCCTATAAAGCAACTTGTGCACGTTTCCGCTGCTCCCACTGTCTACGAGGCCCTCTGGCTGTGTACTTATAGACGCACTCTTCTAAAACACCATTTAGAAAAGCAGTCATGGCACCCAACCGCCATATTTCGTAGTCATGGTATGTAGCCGTGGCAAGTAGGATCTGGATGGACTTAAGCATAGCTCCTTAGAAAAGGTTTCATCATTATCTACGCCTGGTCGATGACGAAAACCTTTAACAAGTCTAGCTTTGAAAGTCTCAACTTTTCCATCTACACCTAGTAATCTTCTCAAGATATACTTGCTCCTGATGGGGATTTAACCCTTCAGATATAGCAACCAAAATCCATACTTTGTTGGTGTATATGGATTCCATCTCAGATCACTAAGAATCCAGCCATTCTTACAGAGTCTCACTCCTGATGGCCAGGTCGAAACTAGTTGGGTCATCATCTCATGATGCAATCCTCGCTCACACTGTCATCGAGAAACCGAAGTATCTCTCAGGCGGATGAGGAACCCTACCAGATCGGCGGAGAGGCTGAGGTTCATCGGTATCTACTGAATCCTTTAGTTGTACCAAATCATCTGCTGTAGTTTGCATAGCTGGAACCTTTCCAGTTCTACATAACTGACCTTGCCTCGAGCTTGTCCGGATTTTGCTTTTAAACATAGGCCGGTCAACCCCAAATCTTAACTAGCTTAAGACATGGGCTCTTCCCATACCATATCTCATATGGAGTGGTAGGCTGTGATCTGATTCGAACCCTATTCAATAGGTATGCAGCTTCTCAAGCACATAACTCCCAAAAGGAAATAGGTAACTCAGTAGTACTCATCATAGAGCACACCTTATCATATAGGGTGTGATTGCTCCGCTCCGATATACCATCATGCTATGGTGTATACGGAGGAGTAATGCTGAGAGAGAATCTCATTCTCCTTGAGAATAGTCCAAGAATTCCGTGCTCAAGTATTCTCCTCCTTGATATCATCAAAGGACATAACACTTATACCCGTATTGGTTCTCTACTTTTAACTTATATTCTGTGAATATCTCAAAAGGTTCTGACTTGTGTTTCAACAGGAACATATGTATGAATCTTGAGAGATCATCAGAGAATGTAATGAAGTATAAAGAACCAGTCCTGGCATGTGTAGACAGGGGACCTTACATACATCATCATGTATCAGTCCCAAGAGTTCACTAACTCTTTCTCTGTTTTCAGTAAACAGAGCTATGGTCATCTTATTTCTGTGGCATGACTGGCAAGTTTCACAAGATGTAAATTCAAACAGATTTAAATATGCATCTTTGTGCAACTTAGCTAGTCGGGTCACATTGATCTGACCTAATCTACAATACCTCAAGAAGGAATCGTTCAATTCTGAACTCTTCCTCTTGTGTGTGTTCCGTATACTAAAAACTGTAGTTTGATTTAGAACGTCAATGCTTTTAGATAACGTGCCTGAACCGATCAACTTTTGATATAGGAAATGTTCAAAACATTATCCAACGATACAAAATTTTATCATTTCTTTACTAATATAGAGACTGATATGATTTTGTATATCAGGTTCGGTATCTAATAACATTCGTTCAGAATCAATGTATTGGTAATACAGGGTGACAGTGACCAACAGACTTGGCTGCAACACTTGCCCCATTTTCTGCCTCATGAAACTTATCACCCGTTCTCAGTTCTCTACCTTTCTGTAGCCCTATGTAACATATTACATATCTGGAATCCTGATCCGGTATCAAATACCCAGGACATAGAGAATGGAGAAACAGTTCTGTATAAAGAACACACCCGAAGATGATGCATCAGCAAGCACTCTCTTCGTTTGGGTGGCACGGGAATTCTGGTAATCCCCTATTTTCTGCTCTGTCTTATAACAATTATAAGTTGGAACGGGACCAACGTTCCCCAGCTTAGTATAACAAGCGGGTTCGGTCAATACATCCGTATTATTATCTTGATTAAGGCATGATATGGTCGCTACCTGGAGAGAGAGAGAGAAGAAAACACTCAGCGTGCGCTCTTGCAAGAATAGATTGGTTATTATTTTATCTAATCAGGATGGCTCCCACTGTTTTTATCAAATCTTCCTTCAAACCCTAAAAGGAAAGACTAGCCGGGATTAATTACACGCTACAAGTTCGCCAATCTTTCAGCCAGGCCAGTGTCGGTACTTTGAGGGAGGTCCCCCATGCTTTCGCACGAACCTAATTAATGTAAACCTCGTTTTCCCAGAGGCGTAACCCCGTTGACACATTTCTGGACACCTACTTGATCGGCCAATTGTAATGTGTAAAACTCTCCCAGGAGTAACTCTTACTCGCAGCGGGTATCGGGATCCAACTATCTCATAGAAGGTATGCAATCTCATTGCAAATTTCAACACTTGAAATTCCCGATATTATTTTGCCCCTAGCGTGCTATGACCTTGACGCGTGCCAAACAACCCATAGTCCGCTAGTCAAGTTCAACCCGTACATTTCTTGATTGAATTAAACCCACCCGCACGACCCTTGACGCATGCCAAACAACGCCGTACGAATACCCTAATCCAATCGCATCGTATGCTTGCAGATAAGCACTAGTTAGCTACCGTACACTACGCCTTGACGCATGCCAAACAACCGCAGCACGAATACTAACTAGTACTTATCTGAAATGACGGAGGGCTACGACAGGTTTTTCTGAAAACCTATTGCGTAATGAACTTGATATCGTTGTAGGATCGAATGAATTTTGAAATGGAGTGTCTTTGAGGCTTTTCTAGTTTTGCTAAAGGAGTCACTCCCGGTGAAGGGATCGTCAGTCCTTTCCTCGTCGAATGAGGTGTGGGATATATCATATATATCACTGTGCATAGCAGAAACTATAGAAGCTATCAAAAGACAAACCGAGTGTGTAGCATCTACCAGTTATTGCTAAAGGAGTCACTCCCGGTGAAGGGATCTCGGTCCTTTCCTCATCGAATAAGGTGCAGGATATATCATATATATCGCTGTGCAAAGCAAGAACTGTAGCTACCTGTTTTATTTGGAAATTCGATTCCACAACATCTTAGGTTTCTTTTTCTTTCATTAATCATATTAATGAAGTCCCATCATTTAAGTACCTAAACATCACAGATAAATACGACGTACACTTATGCCATCCGCATTCGTCTTGATGTCCCCTCGTGCACCGTTAGGTTAGATAACTAACGGCAGAGCGGGGCAGGGCTAGCGCGGGTGTAAAACATAAGTAACGTCTATATAATATATCATATATACTATATACTGTATCTATCACAGAACATCACATGATCACATCACAGATATCGCAGCAGAAGAAACATATATGAAATATTAGATATACTAGGACGTCCGTGTTTTCAATACGAGCCAGTATAAAACACGGATTCCACGGTCGCGATGAATAGCCAAACCCACACCCCTAGACCCCTACGAGAGCGGCAAGCAACCCTACCAATTCTAGGGTTAGGAGACCCTGACTCGACTCCTCGAGTTGGTCTCCCACTAGACCCCAGAACCCGGTTACTTGTGCTCTCCTCCTTGGGTCTATCCTAGTGCGGAAAAGAAAATAATATACAAAAAGGTGACATATCCTGCAACCTGGAAGTGCCCCAATAAAAGAATATTACATACAAGTTTTTACATGAATGAAAATGAAAAACACTCATCTCACATAAAAAACCCCCGGCTATTCAAACACGACGATCCAATATAACATATCCAGCAACACATAACATCACATGTTATCAACGTAAGTAAATATGCGCATCCCAATTGTCGTTGACATATAGCAACGAAACCGGCGATATCACATATTACACTTACGGTCACAGAAAAGAAAGTGTAAAACTACAACAGTTGGAATCCGCAAACTCTTTAGACATCGCATGCCTAATCAAATGAATTCCTTAGACATCACATGCCTAACAATTATAAACCCCGCATTTTAGTCTCAAAATCGAAAACACTTTTCAATATAAAGTCGGGCAATTCAACAGGATTCCCAACATTCTGATCGAATGCTCGTCGCAAACTTTAGTAGGCGGCCGCACCCCCGATACCATCGACGAAGTGCACCAAGGCGGAACACCGCTACCGCGATCACCCGGACAGATGCTTTCGGCGACGGGGTTCTCCTACAGTCACTTGGTCGGGGCTAAGGGGTGTAGCTGTCTATTAAGTTTATCCGGCGAGTATCCGCGTACGTTACGTGATTGCGACGGACTTTTGATCACATCAAAATCCCATGGCAACCGATCAATTAAGACTAAAGTGCTCTGTTTATAACATTCATGTTAGTTATCTCATAACTACTTGTGGATTCCAAGTATTGTATTCCATTCCAGATAAATAGAAAATGTTAAACATTCCGATCAAACAATCAAACACCCAAGTTTTCCCGAAACAGCTCAACACATGAAACAAGTTTAAAAACATCCAGTTCATGCCTCAGTACCAACGGTCCAGCCGTAGAAGGGTCAAGCCAACGCCTCACATGTGGCACGCCGTACTACCCCAAACCCGAAGGTTCAAAGGGCAGTTCAAGACGGTCACATAATCGAGTTAAGGTTTGTTGTCTTCTAGAGGGTCCATCGCGTTACTTGCACTACTTAGAACATTCTTAAACTACGGAAAAATCTAACACTTGGAAATTTCCCGGCAGGGGAAAAAGTGGGTATTTATATCCGGTCGAACTTTTTAACAGTTTCTAAAATATCCGGAAAAACATAAACGAAGTTAAATTATCCGATCAAATTAACGAGTCCCCAATAAAACCCTAGAATACTCAACACTTGAGTGGAATTAAACAATTCCCATAAAAAATTGCCAAGAAAGGACCTAAGAATAAATATATGAAATTTCAGGGACTAAGCCAAATTTTGGCCGCGGAACCGCCGCAAAACCCATGGTTTAGCCGCGGTTCCGCGGTCAAATTATTAACTTAGGGTACCGTACTTCACAGTAATTCTTAGTTTTTCCTGCTTAATTTTTTGAGAATTTTTAATTCACAAAAATCCACTGTTTGAAAAATTGTACAGAGAGGGTTGAAATCGGGGAATTTCGGGTTCGATCGGACTTCTAGCTTCGTCTACACATCGCCTAAAGCTCTAGCTAGGCTCTGATACCACTGTAGGGTTCCTAGGCACACTAATGAGGTCTCACAAGGCATCAACCATGCCAAATTCAAATTTTACAAGTGCCGAGAAACCCTAATACGGATCGTTGACTAGAGTTTAAGCGAAACATGCAACTAGTTAACATCTTAACTATGAGTGAACGGAAATAAAACCTTTGTAGATCCAGTCCTCCACCTCCATAGCTCCATGATGAAGTCCCCTCACTGCGATCATCAGATCCCGGGCTTAAGCGTCGGCTTCATCGGAGAAATATGCGGGCTCGGTCGTCGACTTCGATGCCGAAGATGATCTACGTCGAGGCAACACAAGATCAAGCTCCAACTTCACTAAGCCATGAAACTTATGAAGAAAACACCCTATACTACTTGGCAAGTGGTAGAGGATGAAGAAATAGGAAGTGGTTCACTTTAGAATTGGATTTCTCACTCTTTTTCTCATTTCACCATTGAAGCTAGCAAGCTTCTTTCTTCTTCAAGAAGAAGAAGAAGAAGAAATTATGATAAGTTATTTTTAAAATAGAAAACCAAATGATTCTTATCATATTTGCAACCATAGTTAGGTGTAGAGAATAAACTAAAGTTAGGTTGAATGGTTAGGGTTAAGCATGAAACAAAAATGGTGGACTTATTCAAAGCTTCATGAAGCTTCAACTAGAAAACAAATCAAGCCACCATTTTTCCTTTTGCCAAAATGAATGAATAAATAAATAAATAAGCAAATAAATCAAGTGAAACCCTAACCATTGACCAACCATGGTTTAAACCAAACATACACCCAAACTAGCATGTATCATCAAACATGATACAATCTTGTGCACAAAAGTATATCACATATACAACTTGTGTATTTCAAGTGAGAAAATCCATTTAAAGTGAACCAATACTAGTTAATGTAAAGTAATATATCAAATAAATAATTATGCATTAAATCATTAAATCAACGCTTGATTTAACGATCCGGTCATATTGCATATGACCGACTAATATCCAATGTATCGACTTATCGAATCAATCCTTGATTCGATAACTAGGTTATATCGCATACAACCAATTGATACATTCATCGCGAGAATGAAATACGGTATCACATACACGCATTATTCTCGGTCCCGCACATATCACATATGCGCTCCTATTTCGTTTCTCTTGAGCCAGGAAACCTCTATGTAGAACTCTAAAGACTCTCAATACACCGGCAGCAGATGATGATCATATCAAGCACCCACAAGCCGCAAGCGGTCTGCTAAACGTAACGGCCACCCGGGTATTGAGCGATCAGAAGATCGACGAGCAAGCCCGCTCATACTCCTGTGAATCCAACCAGTAACACTTACCGTACAGTCCGGTCTCGTCGTCTGATATGTCGCAGATCTCGCCTAGGGGTGGTAAACGTCAGACCCCAATAGCTCGATAAGTCGTGTCGATATGAGGTCTATAACAGTTCGAGAAACTACAGGTAACACTTACCAGTAAATCTCAGCAACCCTGGCCAGGGATTTCCGGTTATAGCCAATCGAACACAGTGCAACATCAACTCCCTATACCGGGAGAGACGAATCCCTTCCTATCGCTCATTGCCTCCATGTGATTCGGGACTGTACCCAAAAACCACCGTTTTGCACGCTCTCTTGGTCGTGGTAAGGTGGAAATCAAAGCACAGTGGGAATCACACAAGACTCTATGACGATCTCGGGTAAACAGACTACTCTGTACCAGTGTCACCAGAGAACTGCCATCTGACGTAAGGTATAATACCATCTGGGAGTTCTCGGCGAGTCCGTCCAGTGTACCCAGTCTCCAATGAGCACCCGTATATCATCTTTGATGTCAAACACCAATGGATATGGGATCATCCATCGCCCATCTGTATGGGTCGAGAAGGTATACGCTAGTCTACTCAGGTATATCGATGCCCTGTCTCGATATACCCACGACTAGGGACCTTGAAGGATATACTTATGGACTACCATGTCCCCACTAGTATGATCCGCATCATAGTCCAGGTAGTCAAGTACACATCCTAAGGGCTTTACCAACATGTAATCAGAGAGACAATCAGTATACACGTTAAGGTAAAGAGTAACCAGATAGCATACTATCATGTTGAGCAAGAAAGTCCTCCCTATATATGTCCCAGGATCCACTACAATATACATCCTATGTACAGTAATGGCCTCTAGGGCATACATATAACTAACATCTTATACACCCATGTCTAATGTATTATCCACCATGGCACAATATAAAAATACATATATTAATATATATCACATATATATTAAATGTATTTCAAAGAGAAGAAAATCTTTAGTGAGCACAATATTAGCTAATATATATATTAATATATCAAATATAAATATATATATATCAAATTATTAAATCAACACTTGATTCAATAATCCGGTCATATCATATATAACCGACTAATATCACTTATATGTATATCACATTATCGAATCAACACTTGATTCAATAACCCGGTTATATCACATATAACCGACAACATTCAATATACTATATCAAATCAACACTTGATTCAATAATCCGGTCATATCATATATAACCGGCCAATATCAAAGATATATACATATAACATATCATTGAATCAACACTTGATTCAACAATCTGGTTATATCACATATAACCTAACCGATATCACATATCACGAGATTATAATACGGTATCACATACTCGTATTTAATCAAGCTCCTGCACATATCACCATATATGCCTTACTTCGTTTCGCTTGAGCTAGGAAATCTCTATGTGGGACTCTAAAGACTCGTCAATACGCCAGCAGTAGGTAATGATCATATCAGTCACCCACAAGCCATCAGCGGTACTAGCTGGACGTAACAGCTAACCAGGTATTAAGCGAATAGAAGATCAACAAGAAAGCTTGTCCAAACTCCCGCATAGCCTATAAGCAACACTTACTGTTCAGTCCGGTCTCTTCGTCTGATGTGTCGCATATCGAGTCTAGGGGTGGAATCGTCAGTCCCCAGTAACTTGATAAGTCATGCTGATGTGTGGCCTATAACCGTTAGAGAAACTACTGATAACACTTACCAGTAAATATCATCAGGCCTGGCCAGGGACTTGCTGTTATAGCCAATCGAGCATAGCGCAACATCAACTCCCTATACCGGGAGAGACGAAACCCCTCCAATCGCTCATTGCCTCCATGTGACTCGGGACTGTACCCAAAATCCAACTGTTTGCACGACTCCTTTGAGCCGTGGTAGGGAGGAAATCAAAGTACAGTGGGAACCACTCAAGACTCTATGATGATCTCGGGTTTACGGACTAACCTATACAAGTGTCACCAGAGAACTGCTATCTGACGATAGGTATGGTACCAACTAGGAGTTCTCGGCAAGTCCTGTTCGGTGTACCCTTTCTTTAATGAGCACCTATGTACAATCTTTGATGTCAAACACCAATGTATGTGGGATCAATCATCGCCCCATACAGGGTCAAGAAACATACACACTAGTCTACTCTGGAATATCGATGCCTTGTCTCGATACTCTCTCGACTAAGAACTGTTAAAGGATGTGCTTGCGGACTACACAAGCCCCACCAGTATGATTTGTATCATAGTCCTGGTAGTCAATCTAACATCCTAAGGACTTTATCAACATGTATCAGAGAGACGGTATAATAATACTAGTGTACATGTTAAGATAAAGAGCAACCAGATAGCATACTATCATATCGAGCAAGAAAGTCCTATATATATATATATATCTATATATATATATATATATATATATGTCCAAGCATCCATTATATTATACAATAATGGCCTCTAGGGAATAAATATTCATAACAATCTCTCACTTGCACTAAGGCTAGTTGTTGTAGTATCTCATACCCAACATCCTAAAAAGTCTCTTAAATTGTGTCTGGGGGAGGGCCTTCGTTAGTGGATCCGCTGTGTTATCTTTTATGTCATCTCTCCTGACCTCGATCTCCCGGCGATCAACTATCTTCTAGATCAGGTGATACCACTTAAGAATATGTCTGGATCGCTGATGGGACTGGGGTTTCTTGACCAAAACCATATCTCCATTGTTATCACAATACAAGGGTATTAGATCCTCAATGGATGAAACCACACCAAGTTTAGCAATGAACTTATTCATCCAGACAGACTCTTTGGCGGTATCGTTGGCAGCGATGTATTCAGCCTCCATCGTCATGTCTGCTATGGTATCTTACTTGGAACTCTTCTAACATACCGCCCCTCCATTAAGGGTGAAGACAAAACCCGAGACCGGCTTACTGTCGTCCTTATCACTCTGGAAGCTCGAATCGGTAAAGGACTCCACCTGGAGTTCTCCGTTACCATACACCAAGATCATCTCTTTAGTTCTTCTCAAGTACTTAAGAATGTTCTTCACAGCTGTCCAGTGCTTCTCACCGAGATCTGATTGATACCTACTTACTACACTAAGTGCATAAGCTACATCTGGTCTGGTGCATAACATTGTGTACATGATTGACCCAACTGCAGAAGCATAGAGTATCCCTTGCATGTGAACCCTCTCCAAATCAGTCTTGGAAGACATCTCTTTGGAGAGAGTGATTCCTGAGCAAGCGGATACATTACCACGCGTAAAATCTTCCATACTAAACCTCTTCAGTATGGTGTCAATGTACCTGGATTGGGACAATCCTAATATCCTTTTAGATCTATCTCTTTAAATCTTAATCCCCAAGATGTAGGAAGCATCACCCAGATCTTTTATGGAGAACTTTTGTGATAAGAAGAGATTGACCGAGTGTAGCATAGGAACATCATTTCCTATCAAGAGTATGTTATCCACGTACAATACGAGGAAGACAACCTTTACTCTCTACAACCTTCTTGTATATACAAGGTTCATCTACGTTTTAATGAAGTCAAACTATTTGAATGCCACATCAAAACAGATGTTCCAGCTCCGCGATACCCGCTTTAATCCGTAGATTGATTAAGCATCTTGCATACCTTTCCGCTGCTCCCACTATCTACGAAGCCCTCTAACTGTGTCATGTACACGCTCTCTTCTAAATCACCATTTAGAAAAGAGGTCTTGACGTCCATCTGCCAGATTTCGTAGTCATGGTAAGCAGCAATGGCAAGTAGGATCCTGATGGACTTAAGCATAGCCACTGGAGATGAGGTTTCATCATAATCGACTCCTAGTCCTTGACGAAAACCTTTTGCTATAAGTCTAGCTTTGAAGGTCTCAACCTTTCCATCTACACCAAGTTTCTTCTTAAAGATCCACTTGCTCCCAATGGGTTTTACCCCTTCAGGAGCAACTTCTAAAGTCCATACTTTGTTGGTATATATGGATTCCATCTCAGATCGCATAGCATCCAGCCATTTCACAGAGTCCCCACTTGTGATGGCCTGCTCGAAACTAGTTGGGTCATCATCTTCCATGATGCAATCCTTACTCCCACCGTCTATGAGAAAACCGTAGTATCTCTCGGGTGGATGAGGAACTCTACTAGATCTACGGAGTGGCTGAGGTTCTTCGGGGACTATTGAATCCTCCGGTTCTACCAAATCATCAGTTATAGTTTGTGCAGCTGGAACTTCTTCCAGTTCTACCTCATTGCTACTAATTTCTTTCACAAGAAATTCCTTTTCTAAAAGGTGGCATGTTGAGAAACAAACACCTTTTGTTCTTCGGTATGGTAGAAGATATATCCATATGAATACTTTGGATATCCCACAAACTTGCACAAAACAGACCTTGCCTCGAGCTTGTCCGAATTTTGCTTTTTAATATAGGCCGGACAACCCTATATCTTAACTCGTTTAAGAGATGGTCTCTTTCCATTCCATATCTCATATGGAGTGGTAGACACAGATTTTATCGGAACCCTTTTCAATAGGTATGCAGCTGTCTCAAGTGCTTACCCCAAAAGAAAAGAGGTAACTCAGCAATACTCATCATAGAGCGCACCATATCTAATAGGGTGCGATTCCTCCGCTCCGATACTCCATTGTGTCGTGGTGTATACGGAGGAGTAAGCTGAGAGAGAATCCCATTTTCTTTTAAATAATCTCAGAATTCCATGCTCAAGTATTCTCCTCCTCGATCAGATCAAAGGATTTTAATATTTTTACCCGTCTGGTTCTCAACTTCATACTTATATTTCTTGAATTTCTCAAAAACATCATATTTGTGTCTCAATAAGAACACATGTCCGAATCTTGAGAGATAATCGGTGAATGTAATAAAGTACGAGGAACCATTCCTGGCATGTGTAGACATAGGATCTCATACATCACTATGTATCAGTCCCAAGAGTTCAATAGCTTTTTCTCCGTGTCCAGTAACGGAGTTTTGATCATCTTTCCTTTGAGACATGACTGACAAGTTTCATAAGATGTAAATTCGAATGGATTCAAATATTCATCTTTGTGCAACTTCGCTAGTCTTGTCGCATTGATATGACCAAGTCTACAATGCCACAAGAAGGATTCGTTCATTTCTGAACTTTTCCTCTTGTGTGTGATCTGTATATTTAGAACTGTAGTTTGATTTAGAACATATATACCGCTATATAATGTACCAAACCCAATCAACACTTGATTTAAGAAAATGTTCATAACATTTTTCTCCAGTATAAAATTATATCCTTCTTTATCTAATAAAGAATTTGATATTATATTACACATCATTTTTGGTACGAAATAACCGTCGTTCAAAATCAATGTATTACCATTTGGCAATACAAGATGATATTCGCTAACTGCTTTGGCTGTAACAATTGCACCATTCCCTGCTATGAGAGACTTATCACCTTTTCCTAGTTTTCTACTTCTTCTTAACCCATGTAACATATTACAAACATGGGATCCTGATCCTATATCCAATACCCAGGACGTAGAGCATACTGAGAAACAGTTTTCGATTACGAACACACCCGAAGAAGATGCATCATCATGCTCTTTCTTCGTTCGGGTTGCGTGGGAATCCTGATATTCCTATATTCCTTACTCATACTTATGACAATCATAAGATAGAGTGGAACCAACGTTCCCCAGCTCAGTATAATAAGCGGGTTCGGTCAATACATCCATATTATTATCTTGATTAAGGCATGTCATGGTTGCTACTGGAGAGAGAGAAGAAAACACTTTAGCGTGCGCTCTTGCAAAATTAGATTAGTTATTATCTTATCTAATCATGATGGCTCCCTGTTCACCGCCGAAAATAGAGACGAAACCGGGATGGATCGTCTTGCCTGAATTTGGGGGCAGATGCTATTTGGATTTATCCGTCTACCTCTACGAAGATGCCAAGTTGATTTATGGCACCGTATATCGGAGGTTTGGACGAATGCGGCCGTTGTAGCAGATTTCGTCAGATTCCCCCTCATTTGTGAAGAATTTTTGATTGTGGGGACTCTCTTCCATGCAGGCGCAAGCCCCTGCAGTTAATTACGTTATCATATCGCGATAACCACTTTCTCCTGCTCCGAAAGTTCACTTCGTGTCGTGTGCGTTTGTTTTATTTTTGGTTGCCTGTGGATTGTATACGGAGACTAATTTATGTTGTCGCCCGTAGGACGTAGATTAGTCCAAATCCGTATATCTTAGATTTGGGTTTAGGTTGATTTAAGAATCGTTGATCTGTTTGAGATCAAGATCGACATAAATATATACGAGCATTCGGGGGCTCAGTTGGTTTTTTGTTAAGAATACGTTAGTCCAATTTGAAACTAAAATCTACTTAACAGGGTGTCTGGATCATTTTTGTTTCAGATCCAACAAGAGAGCATTTGGACTCTATTGTTTTAGTTTTAAGGACGTTTCGGTCCCTTATCGCCATTTTTGAGGCGAAGTTGTAGTTTGAGGACATTTCGGTCTGTAGATCACCATTTTTGAGGTGAGGTTTTAGTTTAAGGACGTTACGGTCCATTGTCGCTATCTTGGAGACAACGTTGTAGTTTGAGGACATTTTGGTCTGTAGATACCATTTTTGAGATGAGATTTTAGTTTAAGGACGTTATGGTCCATTGTCACCATCTTGGAGACAACGTTGTATTTTGAGGACATTTCGGTTTGCAGATCACCATTTTTGAGGTGGGGTTTTAGTTTAAGGACGTTACGATCCGTTGTCGCCATTTTGGGAAGTGCACCCAAAAGCAGTTGGTTGTCGGGACCCGCCACCTCTCTGAAGACGTTGAGAAATTACAACGACATGTATTAGAGGTGTGGAGAGATGTACCCTTGAATCAATTTCCCTATCCGAGGGAAAATGAAGTTAGTGGTCAACCCCGAAATCATTTGTCGTATTTTGAGACTAAGATTTTCTCGGGGGAATGTGGAATGAATATCATTTTGGATATCATCAGTTGAGTGGTCGTCAGTCATGTTTGAGACTGAGATTAGTTTGGAAAAACATGAGCATAGAGGCTCGGTTGACTTGGAGATCAAAGAGGTTTTGATCTCAGGAAGACTTAGCCAATTTGAGGCTGAAGTCTGATTTCCCAAAAATGCTAAGCACTAGTATATATTCAGCACTCACGTGTCCCTACGTGAGGCTCTGAATCAGTATTAAACACTACACTTTGGAAGCGCTCACGTGTGGGCACATGAGGCGTCCCAAAGTGGGATTTGTTCTCTGGGTTCTATTCCCCACTTTTTTGTATAGAAGTGTTAAACACTTAACTTTTGGAAGCGCTCACGTGTGGGTACGTGAGGCACCCCAAAGTGAGAATTGTTCTCTGGGTTCTATTCCCCCTTTCTTTTTTTATATAGAAGAGTTAAAAACTTGACTCACGTGTGAGCACGCGAGGCGATTTTGTATGTTTCCATTTTCATTCATCAAAGACGCCCACGTGGAGCACGTGAGATCCTATTGAGTGTTTGGAGATTTTAATCTCATGCTAGGATTTTGAAGGATCTCATTCCTCTCTTTTTTTGTAAGAATTAAATTCTTATTGTAAGGTTAAACCTTGATTTCCAGAGGAATTGAATTCCTATATGTTTCTGTAAGAATTAAATTCTTTGAACTCGGTTTTTTCCCCTAGATTTTGAATCTGCATAACAGAATCTTCCCGATGAGAATTAAATTCTTAACTTATGAGGAGATCTGCTTCTGCAGATCTCAACCAGAGGAAGAACTAAGTTCTTATGCGAAGGGTTAAACCCTTAGAAAGGTCAAGATAGAACAATCTGTGTGTATTTCTCTTTTTTTTACCTAGAATTTTCTGATGAAGCAAGTCTTTTCCGAGACTTAAATTATCTTCCTCTTTTTTTGTCTTTTTCTCTTTTTCCTCCTTCTGTTCTCTTTTTCCTTCTTTTTTCTGTTCTCTCTTTTCTCCTTCTTTTTTTATAGAATGTCATGGGTTCTTTAGATAGCGGAGAGAATTTTGTTGATTAGTTTTAGGAAATCTCTCATTGAGAGATCCTAGTTGATTTTGGGGGTTTTACCCACTGTTGGATCTTTGATCCAAGGGGTTTCTGTCTCACAGAACATATTTTCTTATTTCTTAAACAAGATTAGGAAAATATTTTCCCATATAGAATTTATTATGTAGATTGGTGATTTTTTAATCACCGTTGGATTTTTAATCCAAGGGTGTTTGGTTTAATGGAGCACAATCTTTCTTTGTTTAGAAAGATATGAAAAATATTTTTCAACTTATGGGATATTTGATCCGTCAACTTTCTGTTTAACAGAAAATGTCATTTCCCATTTAAAAGTTCAATAGAATTTAATTCTATGTTTAATCATTATTTGATCTTTGATCCAACGGTTCCATGTTGAGTAGAATTTTAATTCTACGTAGGGAAGTGACCTCACGTGTTAAAAACGTGGGGCTCTTCTAGCCTAGCAATTGTTTTAATTGCAGTGCCTATATCCGCTGCATATAAGCACTCACGTGTTAAACACGTGGGGCTCTTTTGGCCTAGCAAATGTTTTAATTGCAGTGCCTATATGCGTTGCATATAGGCACTCACGTGTTAAACACGTGGGGTTGTTTTAGCCTAGCAATTGTTGTAATTGCAGTGCCTAAATGCGTTGCATATAGGTACTCACGTGTTAAACACGTAGGGCTGTTTTAGCTTAGCAATTGTTTTAATTGCAGTGCCTATATGCGTTGCATATAGGCACTCACGTGTTAAACACGTGGGGGCTCTTTTAGTGGGGAACTTTCCCTCATCGTTTTTTATAAGGAAACACTCCCACTGTTTTTATCAAATTTTCCTTCAAACCCTAAAAGGTAAGACTAGCCGGGATTAATTACACCCTACAAGTTCTCCAATCGGTCAGCCAGGCAGGTATTGGTACTCAGAGGGAGTCTCCCCATGCTTTCACATGGAGCTAATTAAATAACCTCGTCTCCGCAGGGGCATAACCATGTTAATACCTTTCTTAGACACCTGCTGGATCAGCTAATTGTAAAGTGCAAAACTCTTCTAGGAGTAACTCTTACTCGCAGTGGTTATCAGGATCCAACTATCTCATAGAAGGTATGCAATCTCATTGCAAATTTCAACACTTGAAATTCCCAATATCTGTTTTTACCCCTAGCAACTTATGATCTTGACTATGGTCAATGTAACGTTGTGAAAATCGTTTGGGTGAAATTTCGGAAAATCGGTAAAATAAGGGGGTTTTCTGTAAAAACTCAAAATACAAATATCTTTATTTTAAAATAAAATATAAATATTCTAGTTATGTAATTGCTAGTATTTGGTGTTTATTGAGCCACTAGTGAGATTTCAAAATTTCTGAAAAATTTTCCGAAATTAATTATTTTAATATTATTTTAAGCCGTCACTAATACATTTAATTCGGGAAAACTACAAACTGGAATGAGTTGAAACAAATTGTGTGTATCATAATATATTAAACAAAATTTTATGTGGTTTTTGAATTGAAATAGGGTTGTTAACCGGTGTTAGAAAATATCGAATAAAAAGGCTTTTTTCGGTGAAATTAGTGCACATGGAGTGTGGTATAACTTTTATCTTTTCCCAAACAAAACCACACTCTCTTTTACTCCCTCACACTGTTTTTGGCTGACCTTGGCAGCCCCCTCTCACTTCATTCTTCAAGTGACTTCTAGAAATTAGGTTTTATGGAAAAATAAAAAGGAAAATGAATAAAGGTTGAAAAGACATAAAGAAGGAATTTAATCGGTGAAACTTCTACACAACTCTTCACTCTTTCATTCTCTCCCATTTCCTCCCACCCTTGGCCGGCCACTTCCCCATGGCAGCCCCCCCATTTTAGCCCATTGATTTTGTTGCAAAATCCATCAAAAATTCATTAAAAATTCAATAAAAAATCCACAAAATCCTAATAAATTCCTACCCTCTATTCTTTGCCCATCTTTACATGGATTTTGGAGATGGAAAACATTTATTTTGGAGGCTCATTTTCATATTTGGATTACATGTTGTGGAGGTATAAATCTTCTTCTTTTGATTTATTGTTATTAGATATTTCATTTAAGCATAATTAGATTTAATAAATTAATTCTATCTACAAGTTTTAAAAATTCAAGTTAGGGTTATAAAATTAGGTTATGGTTTTTATTAATTAAGTAGGGTTATAATAATTAGTTTAACACTTTTATAATTGGAAAATCTTGCATGGTTGTTGAATTATAATTTGTTCATTTAAAATTGTTTAAATTAAATATTTTTGCTAACTAAGTTTCTATAAAACATATATATTGGTGTTAATAAATTATAATTTATATTTTTATCACTATATTCTGATTTTAGTGAGAGTATTAACTTGTTGGTGGAATGAAAAACTCAATTTGGTTACTAATTTTTATTGATAATTGATAAATTGTAAGAAAAATGCTATTTTTGCTAACTAGAATTTGGAAATTCTTAAATAAATGAGATTTAAAATCTAATTTATGGTTTCATTATATTACCATCATTATAAATTGTAGTTTGAAAAGTTAATTCATACAAAATCAAGTTTTGTTGTGGAATTGTGGAATTTTGCTTGTAAGATGTAGAAAATTGATAAAAGTTGCAAACTAGGAATTTTGTATTAATACAAATTTGTGTAATAAAAATATAGTAGTGGTTTGTATAATCTAGTTATGCTATTTAATATGTATTACGACCATTAGTTTCTTTTAAACATCAAGTTTTGAAGTAAAACGGTAAATTGGCGCTTTCGGGTTTTACGAAATCGGACTGTTTAATCGATTGTTAGGGTTTCGATGGATTAAATCATGTTTTGTATTATAAATAATGAGTTTTAAACTACGAGTTGTTTGTTGATATTTATCTCGGTTAATCGGAGTTTGTACGCCGATATCGAGCGATATTTGGTTCTTTTGCGTGAATGGGACATAGGTTTTAACCTATGCGCGTTCCGTGCGTCGTTTTGACTTTTGTCCATGATTCAGTTTACGATACTATATATGTTTGCGTATAGGTACCCCTCACGTGGACTGCGGGTGATGAAAAAGAGGACGGCGACATCGTTTTCGGCAGACAAGGACCAGGTGAGTAGATGTATATCTACGGGGGAAAGTCGGGTGGATGGCGTTTAGCACCCCCGCAAACGTAGAATAGGAATAGGTACTTATTGTCTTTAGGAAGCCAGACGTGACCTTAAAATTTCGGTGAGTAGGACCCTAGTAGTGACCTTAGGTTGGACTAGATTGATTTAGGAAGACCTTACCAGAGGATGAATATCATGGAGGAGATTCGTAGGTTTCAGGTAGATACACGCACACGCACACATTGGGACTCGACGTGGTGTATACGTGTATGTGTATATATATATAGGACTAGGTGTAGGTATACATATATACACAATACGTATATGTGATGCAAGGATGTGATATGATACACGAGGATGAAACAATATAACTGGGCTGATGCCGTAATTCTTGGCTATACAGTCGTGTTATGATGTTAGCGGATCATTAGAAAATGAGATAATGGATTTGTATACATGAACAATAATAAAGGGTGGTGATGATATTAAAGTACAGGGGACTCTAAAATAGAACCCGGACCGTAACCTGTGCCTGAAATTCTGATATGATATATGTGTGACTTGATTACGACATCATATAGGTGTGACTTGATTTCAATATCATATATGGGTGACTTGATTTCGATATCATATAGGTGTGACCTGATTACGATATGATCTAAGTGTGACTTAATCACAATATGATACATATACATGATATTTCTGAGGATAAATTAACGATGTATATTTATACTGGCAATGATATATGATGTATGCGATTACAGTATAGCACCTTGATCTTGACATGTGTTGATGATGATATTATACGAATGATGAGACACGTAGGTGATACTTGACCCGTACCCCGATATTGGGATGCCGTACGACGGATTTTACCATACGAGGCATACATATGATGATTGATCCGCACTCTTGATTCGAGGAAGCCGTACTACGTACGTGACGCTATTGAGGCTGGATCGCCGACTATTAGAGATATGGATTCAGACCTTAGGTGGACTCTTGTTTCTTATTGACTGGTTTCTTAGGTTTAGTTCCTTAGGAGGTTAGATGGACACTAGTTTAGGCTCGAGTCATATAATTGTAGTTATACTTGTATATCACAGATGAGTGGTTATTACACATCGGTCTTTACATTCATACGGTAATCATAATGTTGCATGTTCATACATATGTTTCTATAATCAGTATAAAACTCTTCTTATTAGGACACCAGCACCATTACCGATGATGCGCATATTCCACGGATACTTATTTGTCGGCTCACTCACATCATCATCGGTAATTGCTATGTCACGTACATTTTAGATCATATTATCTTTTATTGATTCAATCAGCTAACAGCTAGATCGATATAATATTGTGATTACTCTCTGGTGTTAGTATAGACATGGTATTTATTACTTAGACATTTCATGCATTTGCACTTTCATGTTATCATGCAGTATTATGGGGCATATGCCGACACTTATCATATACTTACTCATGATTTTGGGATTTTGGATTTCTATGAGATTTCTGGATTTTTGGAGAAAACCGCAAGAATGTATAAAAAAAAACTTCTCTCTCTCTCCTCCTCTCTTTTTAAAACATAAGATGCGGTTTTCTCGTGATGTATATGTCGTCCACCATGAGATTTCATGTTTTTTGTTGGATTTCGAGACCCGATTCGAGGAGTGGATGAACCGTCTCGGGTACATGGTGGGCCCGGTATGGTACCCCGGGGTAAGAAGATCGAGTTGTAGACGATGAGCCTGGCAGGGGAAGGCTACCTACCGGTGATGTCTGGCGCGGCGGATATCCGGAGGATACCGACCGTTGTCGTGAGATTTGATGATATGGGCCGATCCGGACTGACGGATCCCAAGATATTGAGACTATGAGACATTGAGATTATGAGGTATTGAGACTTGAGATTTACATGTTTTGTGTCGATGCTAGACACGAATTTCCATGGATTTCATCTTTGATATTTTAGATTTCTATACACGTTTTACCATGATAAAAGCTAAAGATTTCTTATACAGATATATCTAGATTTCTGGATTGGTTATTTTATATTCATGGTGCATGCATACTCGTTCTCATGACATAGTACTATATGAGGCACTGACACGAGCACTGAACATTTGCACTTATACATAGCTTATTATTCTGTCCTTACTTGATGACTAGTAGTATATTAGTATATTATTATGACCTAGGATAGCGTTGTGCATTCGATTTCTTTTCGCAGATATCTTCTACTCACGAGTTGGCAACTTACCTCCGTTGTGCTAAATTTTATTACAGGTTCGATGTACAGGTTTTCCTGGCAGCTTGCTGGCACATCATTTCATTCCGGGTGATTTGCACGGTAGGTTGGTTCATTTGTATCTGGACCGCCATTGTATTTTTATTAATTCATTTGTATCTAGTAAGCTCCATCAACCAAACTTGTATTACTTATTAGTTTACTAGACCAGTTATTATTTCGACCTTAGAGTTGTGCTTGTATTATTATGGTATCTGGTGGATTTGTTTTCTTTTAAGTTTTGAGCCTCGCCCTTTGGCGTTGTATACTATTGTGCATTGGTGTGGTTGTTTCCGCCTGTTGGCATAGAGCTAGCTCCCGCTTGGGGATGCCTTTTTATTGTTTATATGTATTTTTACTTGTTTGTACCCATTTGGGGCCATTTTTTACAAAGGAGACTCTGATGAAATTTTTGAGAAAATTTGATCTTGTTTTTATACTTGTTTTTCTATATGTTTTCCTTTACTTCTTCTTCTCTTTATGCTTTAGATTTCTGGGCTTCGGCTTACTTAGGTTACGTTGCGCCTCTAGACGCTACGTAATCTAAGTGCCGGTCACGTTCCGTACTTTCGGATCGTGACAAAGTTGGTATCAGAGCGCTAGGTTTAACCTTGTATAAGTTTAGGTGACCCTTGGTTGATGGAGTAGGCGACTTAGGTAGAGTAACGTACCGTGGGTGTGGTCCGCGGCATACTTACGATACGCTACTCTGCTTAAGAAACCTTAGGATGTACATTTCTTTGCACCGTATTTCATTTGATCCTTTAATCTATCTTCGTCGATATCGGATGGTGGTTTCTGTTACCACGGGCGCACTAGCAGAGGGAGCTACGGCTCGAATGCGATAACCATTAGGGTATCGTTTATTCTTGAGGATTGGAGCATTGTTTAGCGTATGGCCGAAAGGTATTCACTTGCCGTCCAGACGAAGTTAAAGGATTCGAACGATTGTCAGAAACCCATTTTCCCAAATTTAAAGTATTCGGAAGAACATGCAGGTATTTCTATGGACCCTCTAAAAGAATGAAACCCTAACTCGACATAATGACCACGAGAACGTCCTTGAACCTTAGGGTTTACGGCAGTTCAGCGGTGCCATTAGTGAGGCTTGGGTTTGCCCTTCTACGGCTGGACCATCAATGCTGGGGTATGTACCGGATATTTTTAAACTGTACTTGAGTGTTGAGCTCTCGGGGAATTATGGGATTTTGATGGATCGATCGAAAAGTTTAATGTTGTCCGGATATCAGATGAATGGATCGACTACGTGGGAGATTTTAGATATGAGTATTGCCATTAGTAGCGCAGTCAGCACGCCTATGAAGAGACGAGTTCGAAGCAGTCGACACCTGAGGGAAGGGGGAAAGAGGCGCACATTGACGATAGTGTTTACGATTGTGATTTGGTGATTTGAATTTTATATTTTCGTTGATTGGATATTGGTATTTTGAGGACTTTGTTCTACGATTGGTATTTCTTGTGTGTACCTTCATTACATTCTATTTGTGTTTCATATATCAGTTGTATTGATGTTGTTTAGTACACACCCAGTACACTCGATTTGGTTTTAAACATTTTGAGATTTTTGATTTGATTTCGTGCATATGGGTTACACACGATTTTGACATATGCTTCGACCTAGTTTTCATGCATTTTCGTACTGTGATTTCGATTTTGATATTCGGTGTATGTTTTCGTGCACCATGTGCACCTGATTGAGATTCTTGCGCACATTCGGTGCACTTGATGCGATTTTGTGCACACCAGATGCACTAAATCGGGGTTTTGTGCAGATTAGATGCACCTGATATTAGAGTCGTGCACGCCCGTTGCACTTGACAGATGTTTTTGGTGCACACCTGATGCACTTAGTTTGGTTTTTGTGTGTATTCGTGGCATCTTTATTTGGTTTCGATTTCAGTGCGCACCGGACGCACATGACATTTTTATGATGTGATTGGGATTGATTTCAGTTTAAACAGTATGTTTTTATAATCATTACTATTGATTTAGTAACCAGGCGGGACGTGTATGTTAAATAAAAGATATATATATATATATATATATATATATAGCTATTTTTTTATAAAAAAATAAACGTCCGCTACTTATGCCGCGACACGTGCATCGCACGGCGATTTTCAAGAGGGTTTTTGTATGCTTCTTTATTAAGATGCGCACTATATATATATAAGTTATAGTTTTGATATATATTATGTTGGTTTTCGTATTGGGTTTTGATATTTTATCTTTACCATAACTCCGATGATTACGTTATGCTTGATGGAGTTGATTTTAGTTATGTATTGATGATTTCGGAGCCCCGACGATTTGAGTGTTTTGCTAAATGTATTAGTATTTGGAGGGGGAGTTTTAATTTAAATTCAGGGAACGAATTTCTTTAAGGGGGGAAGATTGTAACGTTGTGAAAATCGTTTTGGTGAAATTTCGGAAAATCGGTAAAATAAGGGGGTTTTCTGTAAAAACTCAAAATACAAATATCTTTATTTTAAATAAATATAAATATTCTAGTTATATAATTGCTTGAGCCACTGGTGAGATTTCAAAATTTCTGAAAAATTTTCCGAAATTAATTATTTTAATATTATTTTAAGCCGTCACTAATACATTTAATTCGGGAAAATTACAAACTGAAATGAGTTGAAACAAATTGTGTGTATCATAATACATTAAATAAAATTTTATCATGTGGTTTTTTAATTGAAATAGGGTTGTTAACCGGTGTTAGAAAATATCGAATAAAAAGGCTTTTTTTCGGTGAAATTAGTGCAAATGGAGTGTGGTATAACTTTTACCTTTTCCCAAACAAAACCACACTCTCCTTTACTCCCTCACACTGTTTTTGGCTGACCTTGGCAGCCCCCTCTCACTTCATTCTTCAAGTGACTTCTAGAAATTAGGTTTTATGGAAAAATAAAAAGGAAAATGAATAAAGGTTGAAAAGACATAAAAAAGGAATTTAATGGGTGAAACTTCTACACAACTCTTCACTCTTTCTTTCTCTCCCATTTCCTCCCACCCTTGGCCGGCCACTTCCACATGGCAGCCCCCCCATTTTAGCCCCTTGATTTTGTTGCAAAATCCATCAAAAATTCATTAAAAATTCAATAAAAAATCCACAAAATCCTAATAAATTCCTACCCTCTATTCTTTGCTCATCTTTACATGGATTTTGGAGATGGAAAATATTTATTTTGGAGGATCATTTTCATGTTTGGATTACATGTTGTGGAGGTATAAATCTTCTTCTTTTGATTTATTGTTATTAGATATTTCATTTAAGCATAATTAGATTTAATAAATTAATTCTATCTATAAGTTTTAAAAATTCAAGTTAGGATTATAAAATTAGGTTATGGTGTTTATTAATTAAGTAGGGTTATAATAATTAGTTTAACACTTTTATAATTGGAAAATCTTGCATGGTTGTTGAATTATAATTTGTTCATTTAAAATTGTTTAAATTAAATATTTTTGCTAACTAAGTTTCTATAAAACATATATATTGGTGTTAATAAATTATAATTTATATTTTTATCACTATATTCTGATTTTAATGAGAGTATTAACTTGTTGGTGGAATGAAAAACTCAATTTGGTTACTAGTTTTTATTGATAATTGATAAATTGTAAAAAAATGCTATTTTTGCTAACTAGAATTTGGAAATTCTTAAATAAATGAGATTTAAAATCTAATTTATGGTTTCATTATATTACCATCATTATAAATTGTAGTTTGAAAAGTTAATTCATGCAAAATCAAGTTTTGTTGTGGAATTTTGCTTGTAAGATGTGGAAAATTGATAAAAGTTGCAAACTAGGAATTTTGTATTAATACAAATTTGTGTAATAAAAATATAGTAGTGGTTTGTATAATCTAGTTATGCTATTTAATATGTATTACAACCATTAGTTTCCTTTAAACATCAAATTTTGAAGTAAAACGGTAAATTGGCGCTTTCGGGTTTTACGAAATCGGACTGTTTGATCGATTGTTAGGGTTTCGATGGATTAAATCATGTTTTATATTATAAATAATGAGTTTTAAACTACAAGTTGTTTGTTGATGTTTATCTCGGTTAATCGGAGTTTGTACGCCGATATCGAGCGATATTTGGTTCTTTTGCGTGAATAGGACATAGGTTTTAACCTATGCGCGTTCCGTGCGTCGTTTTGACTTTTGTCCATGATTCAGTTTACGATACTATATATGTTTGCGTATAGGTACCCCTCACGTGGACTAGGGGCGATGAAGAAGAGGACGGCGACATCGTTTTCGGCAGACAAGGACCAGGTGAGTAGATGTATATCTACGGGGGGGGGGGAAGTCGGGTGGATGGCGTTTAGCGCCCCCGCAAACGTAGAATAGGAATAGGTACTTATTGTCTTTAGGAAGCTAGACGTGACCTTAGAATTTCGGTGAGTAGGACCCTAGTAGTGACCTTAGGTTAGACTAGATTGATTTAGGAAGACCTTACCAGAGGATGAATATCATGGAGGAGATTCGTAGGTTTTAGGTAGATACACGCACACGCACACATTGGGACTCGACGTGGTGTATACGTGTATGTGTATATATATATAGGACTAGGTGTAGGTATATATATATACACAATACGTATATGTGATACAAGGATGTGATATGATACACGGGGATGAAACAATATAACTGGGCTGATGCCGTAATTCTTGGCTATACAGTCGTGTTATGATGTTAGCGGATCATTAGAAAATGAGATAATGGATTTGTATACATGAACAATAATAAAGGGTGGTGATGATATTAAAGTACAGGGGACTCTAAAATAGAACCCGGACCGTAACATGTGCCTGAAATTCTGATATGATATATGTGTGACTTGATTACGACATCATATAGGTGTGACTTGATTTCAATATCATATATGGGTGACTTGATTTCGATATCATATAGGTATGACCTGATTACGATATGATCTAAGTGTGACTTAATCATAATATGATACATATATATGATATTTCTGAGGATAAATTAACGATGTATATTTATACTGGCAATGATATATGATGTATGCGATTACAGTATAGCATCTTGATCATGACATGTGTTGATGATGATATTATACGAATGATGAGACACGTAGGTGATACTTGACCCGTACCCTGATATTGGGATGCCGTACGACGGATTTTACCGTACGAGGCATACATATGATGATTGATCCGCACTCTTGATTCGAGGAAGCCGTACTACGTACGTGACGCTATTGAGGATGGATCGCCGACTATTAGAGATATGGATTCAGACCTTAGGTGGACTCTTGTTTCTTATTGACTAATTTCTTAGGTTTAGTTCCTTAGGAGGTTAGATGGACACTAGTTTAGGCTCGAGTCATATAGATATAGTTATACTTGTATATCACAGATGAGTGGTTATTACGCATCCGTCTTTACATTCATACCGTAATCATAATGTTGCATGTTCATACATATGTTTCTATAATCAGTATAAAACTCTGCCTGTTAGGACACCAGCACCATTACCGATGATGCGCATATTCCACGGACACTTATTTGCCGGCTCACTCACATCATCATCGGTAATTGCTATGTCACGTACACTTTAGATCATATTATCTTTTATTGATTCAATCAGCTAACAGCTAGATCGATATAATATTGTGATTACTCTCTGGTGTTAGTATAGACATGGTATTTATTACTTAGACATTTCATGCATTCGCACTTTCATGTTATCATACAGTATTATGGGGCATATGCCGACACTTATCATATACTTACTCATGATTTTGGGATTTTGGATTTCTATGAGATTTCTGGATTTTTGGAGAAAACCGCAAGAATATATAAAAAACTTCTCTCTCTCTCCTCCTCTCTTTTTAAAACATAAGATGCGGTTTTCTCGTGATGTATATGTCGTCCACCATGAGATTTCATGTTTTCTGTTGGATTTCGAGACCCGATTCGAGGAGTGGATGAACCGTCTCGGGTACATGGTGGGCCCGGTATGGTACCCCGGGGCAAGAAAATCGGATTGTAGACGATGAGCCTGGCAGAGGAAGGCTACCTACCGGTGATGTTTGGCACGGCGGATATCCGGAGGATACCGACCGTTGTCGTGAGATTTGATGATATGGGCCGTTCCGGACTGACGGAGCCCGAGATATTGAGACTATGAGACATTGAGATTATGAGGTATTGAGACTTGAGATTTACATGTTTTGTGTCGATGCTTGACACGGATTTCCATGGATTTCATCGTTGATATTTCAGATTTCTATACACGTTTTACCATGATAAAAGCTAAAGATTTCTTATACAAATATATCTAGATTTCAGGATTGGTTATTTTATATTCATGGTACATGCATACTCGTTCTCATGACATAGTACTATATGAGGCACTGACACGAGCACGGAACATTTGCACTTATACGTAGCTTATTATTCTGTCCTTACTTGATGACTAGTAGTATATTAGTATATTATTATGACTTAGGATAGCGTTGTGCATTCGATTTCTTTTTGCAGATATCTTCTACTCACGAGTTGGCAACTCACCCCCGTTGTGGCAAATTTTATTACAGGTTCGATGTACAGGTTTTCCTGGCAGCTTGCTGGCACATCATTTCATTCCGGGTGATTTGCACGGTAGGTTGGTTCATTTGTATCTGGACCGCCGTTGTATTTTTGTTAATTCATTGGTATCTAGTAAGCTCCATCAACCAAACTTGTATTACTTATTAGTTTACTCGACCAGTTATTATCTCGACCTTAAAGTCGTGCTTGTATTATTATGGTATCTGGTGGATTTGTTTTCTTTTAAGTTTTGAGCCTCGCCCTTTGGCGTTGTATACTATTGTGCATTGGTGTGGTTGTTTCCGTCTGTTGGCGTAGAGCTAGCTCCTGCTTGGGGATGCCTTTTTATTGTTTATATGTATTTTTACTTGTTTGTACCCGTTTGGGGCCAGTTTTTACAAAGGAGACTCTGCCGAAATTTTTGAGAAAATTTGATCTTGTTTTTAAAATTGTTTTTTCTATATGTTTTCCTTTACTTCTTCTTCTCTTTATGGTTTAGATTTCTGGGTTTCGGCTTACTTAGGTTACGTTGTGCCTCTAGACGCTTCGTAATCTAAGTGCCGGTCACGTTCCGTACTTTCAGGTCGTGACAGTCAACAAATCATAAGCGCTAGCCAAGTTCAACCCGTCATTTCATGATTGAATTAAACCCACCCGTACGACCCTTGGCTATGGTCAACAAAACCGTACGACTACCCTAATCCAATCGTATCAGATGCTGCAGATAAGCACTAATTAGATACCATACACTATGCCTTGGCTATAGTCAACAAACGCAACACGAATACTAAATATCACTTATCTGAAATGACGGAGGGTTACGACTGGTTTTGAATAAAATCTTTAACGTAATGAAGTTGATATCGTTGTAGAATCCAGTGATTTGAAAATGAGTGGTTTAAGCTCCACTTTTAAAATCGAGTAGTTTTCAAAACAAACCGAGTGGGTTGTAGCATTTGCTAGTTTTGCTAAAAAGGTCACTCCCGGTGAAGGGATCTAGGTTCTTTACTCATCGAATGAGGTGCTGGATATTCATAAAGGAATACCGCTATGCAAAGCAATAACTTGAGCTACCTTTTTGAAAAATTTGATTCTACAACATCTTTTAGGTTTCTTTCCTTTTCATTAATCTCATTAATGATGTCCCATCATTTATGTTCCTAAACACCACAGAAGAAACGAAAATAGAACGTACACTTATGCCATCCGCATTCGCCACGGGGCCCCGTCATGCACTGTTAGGTTACTTAACTAACGGCAGAGCAGGGGCTGGACTAGCGCGGGTGCAAAATATAAGCAACGTTTATTATATATATCATATATATATAGCATTCGTCTCACGCAGTTATATGATCATATCACAGAACTCAAGCAGCAGAAGCAAACATATGAAATATTGGATATGCTAGGAGGTCCGTGTTTTAAATTTAGCCAATAATGAAAAAAAACGGATTCCACGGTCGTGATGAATAGCCAAACCTACTTCCCTAGACCCCTACGAGAGCGGCAAGCAACCCTGCCAATTCTAGATTTAGGAAACCCAGTCTCGACTCCTCGAGATGGTCTCCCACTGGACTCTAAAACCCGGTTACTTGTGCTCCCCGCCTTGGGTCTATCCTAATACGGAAAAGTAAATAATATACATCAATGGTGACATCATCATCAACCCGGAAGTGTCCTAATAAAAGAATATTACATACAACATTTACATGAATGAAAATACATAAACTCTCATCTCATGTAAAAACCCCGGCTATTCAATCACGATGATCCAATATAACATATCATAGCAACACATAACATCACATGTCATCAACGTAATTAAATATGCATATTCCTAAAGTCGTTGACGTATAGCAACAAGATCGGGGATACACCACATATTACACTTACGGTCGCAGAAAAGAAATGAAAACTACAATAATCAGAATCCGCAACAAACCTTAGACATCATAAACCCGGAATATCTCATATCTCGAATTTCATGCCTAACACTATAAACCTTAGATTTAAGTCTCGAATTGAAAAAAAAATTCAATAATAAGTCGGGTAATTCGTCAAGATTTCCGATAAGATGATCGAATGCTCGACGGGAACTTTAGTAGATTGCCGCACCCCCGATGCCGTCAACGAAGTGCTCTTGGGCGGAACACTGCGGCCGCGAGCACTCGAGTGGATGCTTTGGGCTATGATGTTCTCCTATAGTCACTTGATCGGCGCAATGGGGCATGGCTATCTAGTAGTGTTTTTCGGCGACTATTCGCGTATAATACGAGATTGCGACCGAGTTTTGATCCGAATCGAAACTCCGTGGCAATCGATCAAAAGAGACTAAAACGCGAGATTTACGAAACACAAACTAGTTTTCACAAAACTAATTAATGTGGATTCCAAATATTGTATCACATATCATAAAAATCTAGACGATGTTAAACTTTTCGATCGATATATCAAACACCCACAAATCACAGAGACCTCAACAACTTGAGTCTCATTAAAAACACCCAGAAAGTGCCAAATATCAACATGGAGCAGCACAAGAAACACAAGTCCCTAACTCACCAAAAGTGCGGTAGAACCGTGACTAAACCTTAGGTTACGCCACGGTTCCGCAGCCATTTAATCGAGTTGGGCCCTCGTATTTCTTGGGGCTCCATTAAATACCCTACACGAATTTCTGCATATTTTTAATCTCCAAAATTTTAACTTTTGAAAAATTGGACAGAAACATTGAAAAAATTAGGTTTTGAAGTTCGATCGAACACTTTAACGTCGTTTAGACCAAACCTAATGCTCTAGCTTGGCTCTGATACCATGAAAGTGTGTCTTAGCACCTCTACTTGGTTTCTTCATGCATTAAGTATGCAATTTAAAAAAATCTAGAGGTCTAAGCTACACTAACCTAGAATTGAACTAGAGAATTCGGGTTTGTAAGCATGTAAAGAAGTTTTACACTAAGTGAATAGAGAATACAACCTTTGTAGACCGGTCCTTCACCTCTAAAGCTCCAAGTAGTTATCACTTAGCTCCAAGTAGTGGTCCCTAGAACTCTTCTTAGGCTCCACTTGGTGAAAAGAACGAGCTTGCTTCATCGTCTTTGTGGCTGAAGACGATCCACCTTGAAGTTTCTCTAACTCAAGCCATCTCTTCACTAATAAGGAATTAGTGAAGCAAATAACCTAATCTTATGGGCTAGATGAAGTAGGAATTTTTCTCACTTTAGAAATCTCTTTCTCCTTTTCCTTTTTCAACTCAAGAAAACCAAGAGAGGAAAAAGTTGAACTTAGGTGAAGAAATATCTCAAGTGTGATAATGAGAGAGTTAACCATGAGCTAAAGATAATGGTTGGGTTATAAAATATCTAGAGTAAAACAAAATTGGTGAGAAGAGTCATGGCTTCCACATGCTTCCATAAGCATCTAAGCCATGCTCATTTCCACCTCATTTTAATTTTACTCTAAATAAATAATTACCCTAATTATCTTTAGCCTTGGTGTGGGTCTTATACACCCATGTCCAATGTATCATCCACCATGACACAATATATAATACATATATTAATATATATCACATATATATTAAATGTATTTCAAAGAGAAGAAAATCTTTAGTGAGCACAATATTAACTAATATATATATATATATATTAATATATCAAATATAAATATATATATCAAATTATTAAATCAACACTTGATTCAATAATCCGGTCATATCATATATAACCATCTAATATCACTTATATGTATATCACATTATCGAATCAACACTTGATTCAATAACCCTGTCATATCACATATAACCGACAACATTCAATATATTATATCAAATCAACAATAGATTCAATAATTCGATCATATCATATATAACCGGCCAATATCAAAGATATATACATATAACATATCATTGAATCAACACTTGATTCAACAATCTGGTTATATCACATATAACCTAACCGATATCACATATCGCGAGATTTAAATACGATATCACATACTCGTATTTAATCAAGCTCCCGCACATATCACCATATGTGCCCTACTTCATTTCGCTTGAGCTGGGAAATCTCTGTGTGGGACTCTAAAGACTCTTTAATACGCCAGCAGTAGGTAATGATCACATCAGTCACCCACAAGCCGTCAGCGGTACTAGCTGGACGTAACGGCTAACCAGGTATAGAGCGAATAGAAGATCAACAAGCAAGCTTATCCAAACTCCCGCAAAGCCTATAAGCAACACTTATCGTACAGTCTGGTCTCTTCGTCTGATGTGTCGCATATCAAGTCTAGAGGTGGAATCGTTAGACCCCAGTAACTTGATAAATCATGCCGATGTGTAGCCTATAACCGTTCGAGAAACTACTGATAACACTTACCAGTAAATCTCATCAGCCTTTGCCAGGGATTTGCTGTTATAGCTAATCGAGCATAACGCAATATCAACTCCCTATACCGGGAGAGACGAAACCCCTACTATCGCTCATTACCTCCATGTGACTCAGGACTGTACCCAAAATCCACCTGTTTGCATGTTTTCTTTGAGCCTTGGTAGGGAGGAAATCAAAGTACAGTGGGAACCACACAAGACTCTATGACGATCTCGGGTCTACAGACTAACCTGTACAAGTATCACCAGAGAATTGCTATCAAAAGATAGATATTGTTAGTGATATGTATGCCCTAGAGGCCATTACTGTACATACGATGTATATTGTAGTGGATGCTTGGACATATATATGGAGGACTTTCTTGCTCGACATGATAGTATGCTATCTGGTTGCTCTTTATCTTAACGTGTACACTGATAGTCTCTATGTTACATGTTGATAAAGCCCCTAGGATGAGTACTTGACTACCAGGACTATGATGCAGATCATACTAGTAGGGACATTGTAGTCGTTAAGTACATCCTTCAAATGTTCCTAGTCGTAGGTGTATCGAGACAGGGCATCGATATACCAGAGTAGACTAGCGTATAGCTTCTCGACCCATACAGATGGGCGATGGATGATCCTATATCCATTGGTGTTTAACATCAGAGACAGTATGCGGGTGCTTAGTAGAGACTGGGTATACTGGACGGACTCGCCGAGAACTCCCAGATGGCATTATACCTAATGTCAGATAGCAGTTCTCTGGTGACACTGGTACAGATTAGTCTGTAGACCCGAGATCATCATAGAGTCTTGTGTGATTCCCACTGTGCTTTGATTTCCATCATACCACGTCCAAGAGGGCATGCAAAACGGTGGCTTTTGGGTACAGTCCCGAATCACATGGAGACAATGAGCGATAGGAGGGGTTTCGTCTCTCCCGGTATAGGGAGTTGATATTGCGCTGTGTTCGATTG
Source organism: Agapanthus africanus (assembly GCA_030015575.1). Lineage (NCBI taxonomy): Eukaryota > Viridiplantae > Streptophyta > Magnoliopsida > Asparagales > Amaryllidaceae > Agapanthus > Agapanthus africanus. The sequence goes on along the minus strand of CM057347.1, from coordinate 406,027,976 downwards.
GCTATAACAGGAAGTCCTTGGCCAAGGCAGCATCAGAGATATCCAGGTAAGTGTTATCAGTAGTTTCTCGACCCGTTATGAGCCTTATATCGACACGACTTATCGAGTTACTGGGGTTTGGCGTTTACCACCCCTAGACGAGATATGCGACATATCAAATGAACAGACCGGACTGTACGGCAGTGTTACTGATTGGATTCGCAGGAATGTGAGCAGGCTTGCTTGTTGATCATTTGATCGCTCGATACCCGGGTGGCCGTTGCGTTAGCAGACCGCTTGCGGCTTGTGGGTGTTTGATATGATCATCACCTACTGCCGGCGTATTGACGAGTCTTTAAAGTCCTACACAGGGGTTTCCTGGCTCAAGCGAAACGGAGTAAGAGCACATATGTGATATGTGCGGGACCGAGATTGATACGATATGAGTTACCGTATTCTATTCTCGCGATTTGTAATATTGATCGGTTGTATGCGATATAGCCGGGTTATCGGATCAAGTGTTGATTCGATAAGTTGTTACACATGATATTAGTCGGTTATAGCCGGATTATTAAATCAAGAGTTGATTTAATAATTTAATGTATAATTATATATTTGATATATTACATTACATTAACTAGTATTAGCTCACTAATGATTTCTTTTCTCACTTTGTGTGCACATTGTACATATGTGATATGTATGTTTGTGTACATGCATTGTGTCAAGGTTGATGATACATGCAAGATGGGTGTATGAGACTTATACCATGATTAGGTTAAATTAGGGTTTTCTTTTTATCTTAAGAATTTAACAAAAGAGATAAACTTAGTCAAAGTTATCAAGCTTGAAGAAGCTTGTAGATATTTTGACAAAGTCCACTCTTTTGTCATTTGCTTAGATATTAGTTAACCTCACACCTTGGTTAATTCTCTACATGAGTTAAGCATGAGGGCTTAACTCAACCATGAGTGAATAATTCATATGGATAAGTTTTCATTTGGATGAATAATTTCACAAGAGTTCTTCTTCTTCTTCTTCTTCTTCCTCCTCCTCCTAAAAAGCTTGCTAGCTTCAATGGTGGTTTGAGTTAAAGTGTGAGAAAATCAATTCTAAAGTGAGCCCACTTCCTACTTCATCATCCTCTACTACTTGCCATGTAGTATAGGGTGTTCTCTTCACAAAGTTCATGACCTAGTGAAGGAATAGCTTGAGTTAGTGTCTCCCCGACGTAGATCATTTTCGGCCTCGAAGCAAGCATGTCCGTTTCTTCTACGGAGCCTCTCTAGAGTCTAGAGCTTGAGATCGCAGCGGAGGGGACTACTACACGGAGCTATTTGAAGTGAAGGACCGGTTTACAAAGGTTGTATTCCTTGCTCACTACATATTGCAAAGTTGTTTGCTTTTGATCCCGTATTATTTCTAGTTAACAATCTAGTTTAAGGTTACCTAAAACGGCAAATTTTTAATTTGGCATGGACGATACCTCCTAAAACCTTGCTGCCATCGTAGGTAACCCTTCAATGGTATCAGAGCCATGCTAGAAATAAATACGGATTTTGTTAGAATCACGAAACCGAAACTACTCCGAAACTTGAAACGAAAAACCTGCTTGTTGTCGATTTTTTAAAGTTATCAAATTTTTTTTTAAACAAGTACAGAGTGATGTATGAGATATATCATGAACACAGACAAATTTGAGGGCATTTTGGTAAATTTAGGCCGGCCACCACCCATCCTATATCGGCCCAATCCGAGCCCCCCCTCCCCCGAAATTTTGCCTGTGTTCCAGTGGCTTGATTTTGATGTTTCAGGTGTTGTTTATTTTTGCTAATTTTGCTTGTGATGTAATATTTCACTATAAATAATTCGGAGTGTTTTGTATTCGTGGTTTTAACAATGTTTCGGGTGTTTCGCATATTGTCTAGACAATGTTAAAAAGTTCGATCGAATGTCAAAAACCCATTTTTCCAAGTTTAACGTATTCGGAAAAATATGCAAGTGATTATGTAGACCCTCTAGAAGAACGTAAACCTTAACTCGATTATGTGGCCATGAAAACCATCACTTGAACCCTAGGATTTGTGATAGTTTAGCGTTTCATATGTAAGGCGTTGGTGTAGGGTGTTTTTCGTCACCCCATTGAGATGGGAATACGCGCGCGCTTTTCAGGCGTACTACAGATTCCCCCTGTTTAGGGTAGGCGGGGGTTTATTGATTGTGGGGATCCGAATCTCCGGCAGCTGCGGACTAAGCTGTCGTTAATTACCCCTCGCTTTTAGGGCGAGGGGACCTCCGATTGACGGGTTAAACCGGTCATGCGAGCTCAATGTGCATTGTATGTGTGTTTTGTTTTGGAGGGGGGTTTGGATATATCGGGAGCCACGCAGAGTTTTTACGGGGGTCCCGCTACCCGGACAGTAGGCAGGGGGTCAAAGGGGCTAGCGGCCCCCTTGCGGGGTGCGGGGCAGCTCCCCGGCCCAAATTTTTTTTAGAGGGACGGTGTTGTGGAGTGTGTGAGTGTATATATATATATATATATATATATATATATATATATATATATATATATAACAAAAAAGGAAAAGGCATCCAAAGGATGCGTAGGGAAAAGCTCCAGCACTTTGAGTGCAAGAGCACTAGCGCACAACGTGTCAGCACGTGGGCGCTCGAGCGCTAGCGTCCCATGTGTCAGCACGTGGGCGCTCGGGCGCTACCGCTTTGGGCGCTAGCGCACCACGTGGGCACTCGGGCACTAGCGCTCTGAGCGCAAGAGCACTAGCGCACCACGTAGGTGCTTGGGCGCTAGCGCTATGAGTGCAAGAGCGCTAGCGCCCCACGTGTCTGCACGTGAATGCTCGAACGGCAAAAGGGAGTTATACTCCTAGAAAGGAGCACTTATTATTCTCTGTACACACACACACACACACACACACACACACACACACATATATATGAGGAGTTAAATTCCTAGGATGTTTTGAAATTGATAAAGCGATTCTCCCCTTAAGCCCTAGTTCTTCCCCAAAGTAGGGTCTCTGGAGACGGGTCTCCTTCTTCCTCCTCTGTTGGCAGGATCTTGAAGATCAAGAGATATGAGATTTTAAAAATCTCTTCTTTTTGAGATCTAATGGTAAATCCAAGTTCCCCATTGTGGGTTTTTGTGGTGAAAAACTATTTAGTTTTGAAAAAGGAAGAGTAAAACTCTTGATTTAATTCAAAAAGAAAGAAGAAGGTTGTAACACCCGAGCCCAATAATACTATTTATATTACTAGTTGATGGTTATATATTGCTCATTCCAATTTTCCTGATTTTCTGGTGTTTATTGCTAAATTTTAACCGGTTAAGTCATTTTGGCACATAACAAATTTTAACTCCTAAAACGAAATTTAAAATATCCATGTTGGCCTACTCGTCGCCACTAGTCGCGTGGTAGTGTCCGCGTGTCGAGATTCCGTCCCGTTCGGCTAAACGGGCAAGTTTGGACGACTACGTGCGCGTGCAAGTGTCCGACTTGGGGGCATGCATTTTAATCATTAAACACCTCTTTTCAAAATTTGGAAACCGCTTAAAATCCTATAATTTGAATTTGGAACATTTGGGCGCAACCCGGGCGCGATTTGGAAATGTTTCATTTCGCGCCAAAAAGGCCCATTTAATTTAATATCACTAAACTATTTATAAACGATTATATATATCCTTAACAGTTTCAAATCCTTTCAAATCTTTAATATTTTTCCTTTATCTCGTGATCAGCCAATCACGAGGCTGAATTTCGTGGGCCCCGCCTCTAAATCCTTTCCCTATCTCTCTCTCTCTCATCCAAAATCTCTCTCTCCCTCTCTCTCCAATCTCTCTCTCTTCCTATATTTAAACTCCTCATGCAGCCGCCCCCATTCGATTTCCTCCTCCATCGCGAGAACCCCCAGAAACCCTAACCCTAGCTCCTCGCGACCTCACCGCCGACCTCCTCACGACCTCGCCGTCGCCGTCACCACCTCGTCGACCTCACCGCACCTTCCTCCTCCCTCCGTCCATCTTCCGCGCTTGCACCCAAACCCCGACGCCTCCGTTCGGCCGCAACTCCCGCCGTTGACGCCGCCTTCTGTCGCCGACGACTCCCACGACTCCCTCTCCTCCTCCTCGTCACTACCTCGTCATCACCTTCCTCCTCCCCTCGCCGGAACACCTTCAGTCACGCAGCCCGACCCTGCACCATCCCCGGGTCGCCGGGAACCGCGCCGTCGACCCTCGTCGACGTCACCCGCGCCACCTCCGACCACCTCCTTCTCCCCTCGACCACCAGAGCCGACCACCTCCCTCCTCCACTCGTCGCAACACCCTCTCCAGCGAACCCCGAGGCCGTTCAAGTCTTCGCAGCCGCCGTCGCTGCCTCGCCGGCGTTCCAGGCCGTCGAGCCCGCCGGGGTCACCCTGGTATATCTCTCTGTAAGCTTTCTCATCTTTCCCTTTGTGCATAAACCCCCGCTGATCGTTTTAAGTTTATCTTTGTTGCTAACTCCGTTGCCATTGTTGTTGCCGGAATCCGACCGTGCCGTCTTGTGAACCCGACGCTCCAGCGAAGTACCCTGGTCCGTGTGATCCCGTTGTTCTCTGTTGGGACTCGATCCGTGTCCCGTGCACCTATATCGTGTTTTCTGCCGACATCGCATCCGTGTTCCGGTTTGCAAAACCGTCGAGGCAAGTATCTGAATACTTGCTTTAACATGCTAGCGTGCGAGATCTAGTCTTGCCATGCAGTTGAATATCATACTTTATAATACTACAACTTAATGATGGTAATTGATATTATATTATAAGTTAGAATTGACAGTTGCAGTTATCTTTAACATGGAATCGTTATAATAGTTTCTCGTAATTAATTAACCCACTATCAATCCATATTTCAACTAAATAAAACAATTGGATCATATCTGCTTAATTGTTAAATCATTCACGAGACAATTATTATACTTAGCGTAAATTCATGTAGCTTCATTACTTTATGATTGTGGATATTGCTTCACCTTGTGGCTTTTGCACCCCAAAGGTGCGTGAACCTGTTAATAAGAGAATACAAAACATCATTGTGTTTACATGGAATAATATGGTTATTTACTGTTTCCTGCTGCTGTTCATTATTTGATTGTATACCTGTTGTGAGCATATGCTCGATTGCACTACATATTGGCCTGACCCTGCTACACATGACATATACATACATACCGACTCATCCTGTTGTACCGTGACATGACTTGTTTCATGATTTCATGCCTAATGCCGACAAACCCGACCATCCCTGCTGTCTATCCAGACAGACCTACTTTTACCGGACTTTCTGTTGGCATTAGTCCTTGACTACTGAATACCTGACCTGACATATATAACTTGGGGGTATGGGGAAATCAAAGATGAACCTGACTTGTAACTCGACAGTTCACTACCGTCCGAGTGTACACATTCCTATTCTGTGCCTAACGGCATGTCTCGGCTGCAGCCGAGAATATTGTGGCCGTGGTCCCGGGTATGTACGGGATACTATTGGGTTACATCGACGATTCATCAATTGGTTTCAAAGACTATAGAGTAGAAAACCTGATAGGACAGTTTAGTCACCATTGCACATTACCCTGCTTGTTATTTCTTATTACTGCTTTATTCATGTTCATACTTGCATTGCTTATTGCCATGTTTATACTATATACTTGATGTCTTGACGCGCTGACGTCTGGGTTTTGCATGGCCCAGATTCCGTACCACTGTCTACGACCGAGCAGGAGTACTTCAGCCAGCAGGCTGAACTGTGAGTTCCTTAGGGTTTAGTTTATTTATTTCATTTCATTTCCAGATGTGAGCCCGCATTATGGGACGTACTGTTTATTCATTGTATTGGATCATTAGCTTCCGCACTTATTGTTTATTGATTCTTGTTATTATGGATTTGGACATGTATTAGATTAGCTTATTATCTTGTTCTTGATATCCTTACAACCGTAATGTGACTGTGGATGGATACTTCCTACCCACAGGTAGCATGGTTGGCTATGTCACGTGCCCAATCTTGCGTACTCTGGGAAGCGGGGCGTGACAAAGGTTGTTTCCCCCAATCAGAGCAAAGCTTTGTTTGAATTTCAAAAATTCAAAAATTGAAGCAACGCTTCAAATTCCTTACGCTGCGCGCAACGCGCCATGTGTCAGAAGCTGATACATCAGCGCAGCGCCCAAGGCAACACGCCCAATCAGATCAAGGCTCTATTTAAAACAAAATTAAAGGAAGCAACGCTTCAGTTGCGTTGCGCTGTGCGCTACGCGACACGTGTCAGTGTAGTTGCGCAAGCGCAGTTGCGCTGCGCTGTGCGCTGCGCAACACGTGTCAGCGCAGTCACGCAAGCGCTACGCTGCGCGACACGTGTCAGCGCAGTTGCGCAAGCATAGTTGCGCTGCGCGACACGTGTCAAGCGCTGGTGCATCTGCGCCAAACAGAATTAAAATCCCAGTAAGATCTTTCTGTTCTTGTTAAAACAAGAAGATTGTCTTCTGTAAAACAGAAGCCCTTAGATCAAAGATCCAACGGTGGGGAAAATTCCCCAATTCACTCAGAGAATGATCTCTTTAACAAATTTAACAAATTAATGAGCACTATATAAAAGCCCCTAGACCCCAATTCAGAAAAAAATCAACATCAAGATCAAAAACAAAAATACAGAGAATAGAGAGAACTCTAAAGAATTTTGAGAAAAACTCAAGAAGAGAAAAAAAGTAAAAACCTTTATAAAAGAAGAAGAATTTCTTCTGAATAGATCATTGATCTAAGAACAAGATCAATGATCTTCAATAAAAAATAAATAATAACAATTCCTTGCACTTTTTTATGAACCATTGGTTCTGGAATCTTAAAGATTCTTTTCTTGAATCCAAAATTGGATCAAGTGATTGAAACAGTGCCTTGCACTTGCAAAAACTGCACTGTTGCGCTCCTGGGTTGGCGCAAGCCATCAAAGAGCGCCATGTGTCAGCACCATAACCACTTGCGCTATGCGCTTTTAAAAATAGAGCATTGCTCTTTAAAGTTGGCGCAACTCATCAAAGCCCACCACGTGTCACAGCGCAACAGCGCAGCGCACTGGCACAACGCACTGCGCTAGCGTGACACGTGTCACCTCCACATGCGCTTGCGCTCAATAATTGGCGCAAAGCGCCTGACAAGCCAATGTCAGACAATTAATGCACTGCATTATTTACAGAAGGGCCAATCCCAATTAAAAAAATGCAATGCATTATTTTAAAGAAGGGCAGAGCCCAAACAGATACTCTGCATCATTTATAAAGGGACATAGCCCAAATCAAAAGGGCCTAGCAGGCTAGAATGAAATGCAGTGCATTATTAAACAGGGGCAAAGCCCTAGCACAAGCCTAATAGGCCAAAGATAAAAACGTTGAATATTCTCAACTGGACTTAGCCCAATCATGGCCGTAAGTCCTCAAATTAAATTGATGGAGCAAGACTGCTCTCTTAAATCAATTTACATCCGGTTCAAGAGTACATCTCTGAACTCCACTGACACCTATCGTTGTAATCCTTCAACGACGTCAGAGAGGTGACGAGTCCCGACAACCACACATCGATACGGACTGCGGGGTCCTTAAACTCGTGGACCGAAACGTCCGTAAACTAATATTCGTCCCAAAATGGGAATGTTGGACCAAAATGTCCTTAAACTAATGTTCGTCCCCAAATGGGAATGATGGACCACCATGTCCCTAAACTGGAAATCGACCGCAACGTCATTAAACTAAACAATAGAGCCAATTGCTCTCTTGTCGGATCCAAACGATCCCGTTAAGTTGATCTTAGTCTGGAGATTAGGCTAACATATCCTTAACAAAAGTTTAAGTTGATCTTAGCCTTAAATAGGGCTAACGTATCCTTAAACCAAAACCCCAAACCCAAATCTAAGAAAATACGGATTTGGACTAATCCACTTCCTACGGGCGACGACATAAATTAGTCTCCGTATACAATCCACGGGCAACCACAAACAAAACAAACACCCACGACACGAAGTGACCATCTAGAGAAGGAGAAAGTGGTTACCGCGATGCGGTAGCGTAATTAACTGCAGGGGCTTGCGCCTGCAGGGAAGAACGTCCCCACAATCAAAAACCCCTCACCCTGAGAGGGAATCTGACGAAATCTACTACATCGGCCGCATCCGTCTAAACCTCCGATACACGGTGCCATAAATCAACTTGGCATCTTCGGAGAGGTACGGATAAAACCAAATAGCATCTTCCCTGAATCTCAGGCAGGACGTTTGCCGCGTCTCCGCCGTGTCTTTCGGAGGGGAACAGATTCTGGCACGCCCGGTGGGACCTTTTCCTCTTTCCACTCCACACTTCGTGTGTCATCTTCCCGAACGAATCGCGGTTTGTTAATGGTTGCCTTTGGATTTCAAGTTACTAAGATTTGGTCTTTTGCTTGGCGCAGAAATCAAGCATCAATGGCCTCCAACTGCTCGAGTTGCTCAAAGTGCCAGTGCAACCGACGCTCCGCCTCACCTAGAGGTGTTGCCTATGGGCCTCAAGCGGCCTCTATCCTTGCCATGCCGGTAGAACAGGTGACCCAGGCCACCACCGGTCTGTTTTTCGGGACCATGCTCCCGCCTGCAAGCTTCACCATGCCAGTGCCCGCACCAGAAGCGAACAAGAAGTCGGTTTTCGATCGGCTCACTGCAACAACGACCCCTTTCAATGGGTCGTCCAATATCAAACCGGCAGCCTCTATCTTTACCAGGCTGAACCAGAACTCTGATGGGCCCGCCAAGAAGCCCATGAACCCTGAAATGGCCGCCCCGAGGAAGATAGCCACCTCTGCTCCTGAAGTCGTCAAGGCGGCTTCTCCTATTAAAGAGTCGGTCTTTTCAAGGCTGACCATTCCGGCTCCTGCTCCTACTCGAGAGTCTGTCTTTGACAAACTGAATATCCCCACTCATAAGACAACATCAGTCTTTAAGAGACTGACACCAGCAGCACCTCATTCGGACAGGGGGCAAGAAGAAGCTGTCTCTATCGCCGAGCCAGTCCCAACAGCTCGACACGCTCGACGTCGCCACTGGCGCCGAGTAAGGAAGGTCGGGGCAACTCCCCCTCAGGGCTAACTCCACCGGCTCCATTGGTGGAAGTTAATGCTGCTGTTCCAACTGGGAACAGCTTTGAACCGCTAAGGAGAGTACGCAAGAACTCTCCGACTGCCACACTGAAAAGATCTCCTTCACCTATGAAGAGAGTTACAGAAACTAAGCTGGAGCAGCCCCCTCAACGGTTGTCCTCCAAAATTTATAAGGTCTGGCAGAGGGTTCAAGACTTAGTAATAGACCAAGATCACTCTCGCCGGCAGAAGAGGGTGAAAGTGCAAGAAGAAAAGAACCATCCCGTCAAACAGCAAAGGACGACAACCGCCAGGGTGCCCACTGCAACGGCCCCTTCAACTTCAATGGCCCATAAGAGAAGAAGGCCGGAGAAGGTCCCTACGCCTGCGGCAAATGCCAAAAGCGGCAAGCCCAAACGCCCTAAGTCCGGGGGCATTGTAGTCCATACTGTATACATGGCGTCGGGGAAGGAAGACAGCCATTGTAGCGTCTTGAAAATTCGTTTTGGTGTTTTCCTGAAAATCGGTGAAAATTTGGTATTTTTCAGAAAACCGTCTTTCTCGTTATTTTGCAGTTTAGGACTAATTATACCTAATTTGGATAGGTAATTGCTTGTTTTTAGTAGCAAATGAGTTACTTATGAAATTTTGGTCATTTAAAAAATTTTCCCTATTTTTCAATTTTTTAATATTATTTTAAGCCGGTAAGAAAATACATTAAATTAGCGATAAATACAAATTTAATTGGGATAAATTTAGGCTCTAAATTAATGTTAATTAAAATCTAGTTGTAACATAAATTTTTAGTATTTTATTTTGATTTTTAACTAATTTTTGTTATAGAAAACGAAATTTATTGAATTTAAGCTAAAACTTGCAATTTTGGACTTGTAGGGGGTCTTTTTGCATAAAATTTTTTTCGTAAAACCCCTCTCTCTCTTCCTTCAGCCCTAGGCCAGCCCCACCATGATCAGTTCCAGAAAATTTCTTGCCTCACTTTGACCCTATTCATGTGATGAAATGGATTGTTTTGAGAGTTGATTAAAATATAGTATTTGGAAGTATGGTGTATTGACTTGAGAGGGTTGACTTAGGAATTTTCTCACAACACCCACCCCCATCCCTCAACTCTTTCCTGGCCGAAAATCTGCAGGAAATCCCCCCCCCCCATTTCCTCTTCTCTTTCTCTCTCAAATTTCATCAAAATATTGCTCCAAAAATCAAAAATTTAATCTCACAACTTAATTCCCATTCCTTATTCCTTTCACCTTGGATTTTATAGCTTGGATCATGATGCTTTGAGGCCATCAATTGAAGCAAATTTATTCTTGCTAGATCTCTAGTTGAGGTATAAATTCTTGCTAATTAAATTCTTTTGGTTAAGTTTCTTAAGTTAAATTGTTGTAGTGTTAAATTAGTGTTAATCCTAATCTAACTTTTTTTTCTAGTTAATGGTTTGAGTTTAACTAGGGTTTTTAGAAACCATTATTTAGTTGATTAAATCTATTTTGTTATCTAGTTGTTTTGCTAACCTAATCTAAGAGGTTAACTTGCTAATTGGGCTATAAATTAGTGTTAATATAAGGTTTTTCATGTATAGTTTGGATTAAGATTGCTAGTTATAAAATTCTAGAAAGGGTTTGTTTATGGAAAATATGATTTGAAGCATTGTAATGTGTTATAATTAAAATGATTGTGGTTAACTAGTTATGCGGTTGGATGTTTATGCTAGGTTGTAGTCTTTTGTCGCAAATCGGCGATTTTTGCACCGATTTTTTTTGAAGGTGAAGGTAATGCTTACTAGTTTTATATAAAATTTTGTGATGAACTATTTGCGATATCTTGATGATATTTTTGAGATATCCTATGGCATTTAGGATGCGTGAGTGCGGATTTTTGAGTAATCGGGTTTTAGTTTTGCCGGGCGACCAAATCGGCGATTTTTGCAGTTTTTGCGATTTTCGCGTGTGTTCCGCGCACCTTGTGCACGTTGTACCTAGCTTGTGAACGTTAGTATTTTCGTTTGGGTTTTGCGTCGTTCTTGATATGTAACCTTATGTTTGGTATTGATGTAAATTCCAGGTTCGGTCGCGGAGACGTCAGACGCGGCTCGAATGGGGAAAGCGGTGATCGGACGTGACTAGCTAGGGATTTCGGTGAGTAGATATAACATCTACGGGGGACTATCGTTGGATGGCGCAAGCCGCCTGATAGTTTTAGTAACTTAAAGGATTCTTAGTAATGTTAGTAATTAGGGGTGTAATACTTGTATGATTATTTGCCACATTCATGCCCTATATTGACATACATATACGAAACCATTTTATAGGACACCTGCACCATTGCCAGGGTTTTTATATGCAGCACGAGCACTATTCATGCTTACACACACACCCTGGTAATTGCCATGCCACCACACTAGATAACCTTTAAATTGAAACCTTTTACTATAATTGATACTTAAACTCGCGCTATTTCTTTAATTCCTTAAAATGAAATCGTAGGATTGCTATTCATGTGCATGTACCTCATCATATTATTTGTTCATGCTTAGTCTATTAATCACGCATCGCAACTTGATTATTGATATCATATGCACTTATGAGGATTTCTTGAGATTTTATGATATTTCTGGATTTCGGGGAAAGCCGCAAAATTTCTAAACTTATTATATTTTAAAATATGTAAATTGCGGTTTTCTAGTGATGTAAGTATCGTCCACCATGAGTTTGCTATGGTTTTCGAGATCCGTGTCGAGGAGTGGAGGAACCGTCACGGGTACATGGTGGGCCCGGTATGGTACCTCGGGGCAAGATGAATGTGGTGTTGACGTTGAGCCTGGCAGGGGACGGATTACCTACCGGTGACTGTTTGGCACGGCGGATATCCAGAGGATCTCGACCGTGGCCGCGAGATGATGAGATTTTGATATTGAGATGGGTCAGCCGGATGGCTGAGGCCAGAGACACTATGACATGGATTTATGAGATTTGAGACAGCTTTTAGGTGTCGTTGCTGGACACGGGTTCTTGTCTATTCTTTGAGTATTATGCTGGCATTCTAAAAGAGTTTCAAAAACAAAAAGAGATAAAATGTTTCTTATATATACCTATTGAGACCTCAGATATTCATGTTGCATACATACTAGTACACTGATGTTGTATACACACCTGCTGGTGCATCCAGTCATACCTGTATTAGAGATGCTATAATACTTGTGTGCATGCATGCGATAGCCTGTGTAGATGTTATTTATTACTCACGAGTTGGCAACTCACCCCCGTTGTGCCACAGCCTTTTGCAGGTCCGCTCCGTTAGTACAGTAGCGGCGGCGCACTTGCTTATTTTGCTCTCTTGCCTGGACTCGAGGTTTTGCTCTTAGGCGGGTTATATTATTATTTTTGCACCACCTTGTATATTCTTTGTATCTAGAGCACTCCATCTACTGTATCTACCAGCATTATTGTATATTGACCTAGAGACGAGACTGTGAGATTTGTGGACTTTTATGCTGTATTTTGGGGTCGAGCTCACTTGAGTCGACATGCTGTTTTTCTTATGCTTCATTATGATTATTTTGCATGTTGTCGTTTTATATTGCGTGGGATTTGTGACCGCCTTGTGGCGAAGAGCTAGCACCCGCTTGGGGATGCCCTATTTTGTTGGATTCATATATATTCTTGTTGTACCCATTTTGGGGGCCAGTATTTACAAAGGAGACTCTGCCGAAATTTTCGGAAAAATTTGTACTGTTTTAAAAAAAGGGTTTTACATGACTTATTGATAAACTTGCTTTCAACTGATTGGGTTTCTTCACTCTTTTAATTATTTGGTTTTGGTTTCTGGGCTTTGGCTTACTTATTTTACGGACGTCTTGAGACGTTTCGTAAACTTAAGTGCCAGTCACGTTCCGTACCTTGCGGGTCGTGACAGCCGTGCATCTACAGGTCATAGACCGCTTACACGGTCAGTGACCAAAGCTCAGGAGCAACAGCAAAAGCTCCAGGAAATGATGAACTCGATGGACGCACTCACTGGGCCAAAAGAAAGCCCTGAAGCGTCCTTGGATCAACGCCAAGAACAAGAAACTGACGTTGAATTCCTTCGCCGGATATTGGAGAGGAAGGATAAAGAGGCTGCTGAACAAGCAGCCAACATAAAGCGAATGGCCCTCCTATTCCAGGACATGGTGGGAATGATGATCCAACAAGATCCTCCGGCTGAAGATCCTCCGATCGTCCTTGAAGACGACAGGGGAGAAACGTCAAATCCTCCACCGGCTCTGTCAACAGCCAAGGAGAAGACAATCTCCAAAGCTGACTTGGACGAATATATAGCTCAGCAGATACGGGTTCATCAAGCGACTGAGGCAGCCGGTCAGGTCGTAAAAACGGGACGACCATATCCTAGCTGGTACGATCAGATTAAGTACCTGCCGGGCTATACAATACCGAAATTTCATGTGTATAAGGGGACGGGCAATCCTCACCAGCATGTTTCCCAGTTCAGGGCGCTTTGCGGCAACACCGGCGGTGATGATAAATTGTTGCTTCGCCAGTTCGTTGGTAGCTTATCGGATACAGCATTTGAGTGGTACTCCGAGCTCCTAAACGACTCTATCAAGACATTCGCGGAGATGGAACTACTGTTTACCCAGCATATCGCAAGCACCAGCGAACGCATCCCGTTAACGGCATTGATTAATGCCAGGGTGAAGCCAAGCGAGACATGGGTCCAATACGCGATACGGTGGCGGAACTTATGGTCAAAATGCGAGCAACGCATAGAAGAGGCTCCGGCAGTAGGCATGTTTGTGGGAACCCTCGATCCGCAAGCGACCATCTCGCAATTCATGATGTTCTTCAAGCCGACTACCTTCCAGGCCCTGATCGACAAGATAGCTCAAATGGATCAGATGGGCCATAGACCTCCCTCTCCAAAGCCGGACTCTCGAAACGAGAAGGGGAAGGGAAAAGCGATCGTTGTCGCCAATGCTCAACAACAGCCGAGCAACTTGAAGCCGGTTGTCCGTCAAAACAATATGCGTCCACACCTGTCCCTCGAGGAAAGGCTGGGGCGTCCCTACTCGTTTCCCCGAGATAAAATGAGAAGATTGTTCGAGTTGGCCTTGCGCAACCGACTCATAAATCTGCCGGATCCGAGACGTCCGTCGCAGCCAAACGACGTCAATGATCCCAATTACTGTCCTTATCACTGGGTCATCTGATCGAGGATTGTTACGTCTTCAAAAATTGGATTGAGGACCAGTACCAACAGGGCAAGTTCGCGTTGTCCGACAGATGGAAGGTGAATCCGCCGCAGCCTCACACCCCTAAAAAAGGGAATACGCCAAGGGCAACGTGCTCCCTTGTTGAAGAAGCTCCGTGGGAGGTTGTGCTATCAGCCAAAACAAAGAGGATGCTGAATGATCTCCAGACATGCCCGGCGATCAGGTGGAAAAACCCGTTGGAATCTCAGATCATTGAAGGGATGCTGAAGCCATGCCCAACTCCGAAGAACGGTGGTGATAGCCCGAGCACTCACAACCAGCCGTCAAAATCTTCAAAGAAGAAGAAGAAATCCAAAAGGCCCGTGAAGCCTGGCGACAAGCGCACGGACTTACAAAAACAAATTGACGCGCTGGAGGAATACAACCAGAAAGCACGAACTCCCATTACACTCCAAGAATTCCTCAGCCACGTCTTTCAAGAGGAAGATGAGGGAGAGAGCTCGTCGGATGAATCCGAGGAGTACGTGGCGAGTTGTCATGTGATCTCTCACTCGTTTACGAACATTGAGAAAACTCCTTGCACTGGGAAGCTGGGGACAGATCCTAAACCGGAACTTCTGGGGCCATCGGATGAAGCAATTGATGCCTTCCTTAACGAAGCTCTGTTGAAAAGTAAAGCTGATCGGGAATGCGAGACGGTCCTATTTGAAAAGGCGAAGCGCCGGCGATTAGACGAAAGGGTTGAGGCACTCCCATCAAATCACGATACATCCATTGCGGACAAAATCAAATTCAAGACGAGGAAAAGGTTTACTAAAGCCGTATCACTGGGATGAGGCTACCACCCTCTCAAGAAAACAATACCGGCAAAGCAGAAATGCACCCTTCCTATTGCTTATATCATCGAAAGGTTTCGCACCCCCCCGAAGAGTGAAAAGGTTTCAATAAATGGTGGCAGGGATATGTCGCTCACCGGCAACATTTTAAGCGGGAAGCGCAAAACTCGTCGGGAGCGGAAAGGTACGACCAAGGGGCTTAACAGAACTACCGGTGATTGTCGCATGGTTAATGCCGGGGGATCGCAAGTTCTCACATTCGGAAGCGACTCTGACGAAGAAATGGCTCTTAGCCCCCTCTTTAAAGAGTCCACCTCGGGAAAAGAAGAAGAGCCGAAGGACTGCGAAAATATCCGGCTGCGTAATCGGACGCTGCCCGAAAAGAATCTCGGACCCTCAAACAAGAAAGATAAAGGGAAAGAAAAGGTCTCTGAGGATATCGCCCTAGATGACCAAGTCATGGAAGAGCTAACTGCCAAAGACCCGCCGAAGAAAAATAAGGTGGATTACAACGTTCTAGCGCATCTGAGGAAGCTACCCTCGCAACTCAGCATTCTTGACGCCCTTTTACTATCAAAAGAGGCAAGGGATTCATTAATCAAAGCACTATAGGAGCCGGAGCAATTCCAAGCTTTTCTCGCCAAAGAAAAGATGAATGATGAATTGGAAGAAGTGCACACGGCCGATGTCACTTTCGGTGATGAAGACCTTCTCCTAGGGACGTGCGAACACAATCGCCCCCTCTATGTCTCAAGGTATTGCCATGATATAAAGATAGGCAAAATCTTGGTTGACAATGGGTCTTCCGTTAATCTCCTCAACGTGCGGATGTTAAAAGAAATCTGCATGAGCGTCCAGCACCTTACTCGGGACAAGATCACCATCTCTGGGTTCGACTCCCAATCATCAAGAACTCTTGGGTCTGTGATACTAACGCTACGCTTTGGGCTACTCATCACGGACATTAAGTTTCACGTCATAGACGTCAAGACATGCTACAATACTCTGCTCGGCCGACCATGGTTACACGAGTACAACATCATCCCTTCTACACAGCATCAGTGTATGAAATATTTTAAGGATGGTCTCGAGTATACCGTGACGGGAGAACTGAACCCGTTCTTCGTGAACGAGGTCCGCAAATATGAAGATGCCAAATACTTCTTACCGGATTTCGAAGACACGGAAAGGTGTCACAAGACGGAGAACAAGGCTAACGCCACCATCCCTGTCTTCGGGAGTGATACCGAGGAGGAAGAGGAGATGGCTTATTCGGGTCCACCCCAATACAACAAACCGGGACCATCCGCTCCTACGCTGATCTTTGGCAGCGACTCGGAAGATGAGGTCCATGCTATATTCTCTGTTCGGCCTTCAATACGAACATTCGCTGATGAAAAGGAAAGTCTGCAAATTGCCTTGGTTCCACTTAAACATCATAAAGAACTGGGTGCGCTCGATGCTTACACTGTAGAGGAGCTGCAGACGTTCTATGTCCCTCCCAGGCGAAAAGGCGAAAAGACAATTCTATTCTACCGCTCTGAAGAAACCAAAGTGGAGAAAGAAATCTGGCACGGCGCGGATCCTACGCTTGACAGGCTTTGCCCATTCGTCTGCCCAGATATTATACAGAAGGCTTGAAGAGGCTGCTGAAGCGCCAGGAGATATCCTTCAAACAGACCGCTCGAAAAGCCAAATTCTATGACAGGGTCTGGAACGTCCCCGGAATTCAGCACAAGTTTCCTAGTGGGAGGATGGAAACAATCGGACTTGGATACATTCGGTCCAAGAAACGAGAGCTACTCCGCGACTGTTACGTCGTGCATGACTTCAATGAAGAAGCGGATGCTCAATGGGAGGAAGCTAATCCTGAACCAGTAAAAGTTCCTGACGCAAAAGTGCCCAGTCCGTCGTTCGAAGAACAAATGGACAAGCTTATAAGGGAAGCTGGCCAAAAAGTCCGAGACGACCACAACCGCGAAATGGCCATCTACAAGAAAGCCAAAATGCAACGCCTCCTCCAATAGGCCGTGAAAGATGAAAGTGCCACTCCCTGTCAACCTGTTATAAAAAAGGCTCGACGCAGAGGCAGAAACAGGTCGAAAAGCGAAAAAGGCGCTCGATAGCAACAAAGCGGGACTAAGAAGCCACGCAAGCGGGAATCGAGCGGTCCAGATCTGTCCCTTGTAAAGAAGATGAGTCGAGCATACTCTTTTCCTCGGGACAAAATGAAGAAGATACTTGACCGAGCTATAAAACATCAGATGCTTACACTGCCGGAGTCTAAACACCCGGAACAAGCAGGCGAAATCTCACACCCAAACTATTGCTCTTATCACCGAGTAATAGGGCATCCTCTCGAAAACTGCTTCACCTTCAAGAACTGGGTGGAAGATTAGTATCAGCTCGGCAAGTTCGCTCTATCTGACAGTTGGAAGGTAACGCCGCTGCAGAAGCACGAACCCAAAACCACGAAAGCAGAGCCAGACCCACATCGATCTTCGAAGCGAGCTCGTACTTGTTACATGATAACAATATCAAAAGAAGAGCCCGAGAATATGGATGACCTTCCCTGGTGCTTCGAAAACAGCAACGATGAGGTGATCTCAGAATTTCCACCAGCACCAAAAGAGCTGGAGGATGGAATACATACTACCGCAGATAACCTCAAGAAAATTGAGTTGGGGACGGCGAATGACCAGCGACCGACATTCGTCAGCGAGCTGCTATCTGAAGAAAGGGCGGCTGTGTTAAAAGACGTGCTTATGCAGCATAGAGATTGCTTCGCATAGAACTATTCCAAAATGCCAGGACTAGATCCAGAAATTGTTGTTCACGAATTGGCGATATCCCCGGACGTCAAGCCAGTCAAACAGGCGCCAAGAAGAATGTGGCTCGAGCTTGAGATGAGTATCAATGCCGAGGTCAAGAAGCTAATCGACTTTGGCTTTATCCAAGAGCTTCAATATCCTGAATGGATCGCCAACATCGTCCCGGTGATGAAGAAAAATGGGACAGTGCGCATATGTGTAGACTTTCGGGATCTCAATAAAGCCTGCCCAAAGGATGATTTCCCAGTGCCAGTCACCGAGCTGATGATAGACAATACGTCCACTCACGAGGTTTTCTCCTTCATGGACGGCTCACCAGGGTATAATCAGATAAAGATGCATCCCGAAGACCAGAAGCACGCTGCTTTTAGGACTCTGCTAGGTATATTTTGCTATAAGGTGATGCCCTTCGGTCTAAAGAACGCCGGTGCTACCTATCAAAGGGCCATGACAAAGATCTTCGATGACCTTATACATGAAATCGTCGAATGTTATATCGATGACCTCGTAGTAAAAAGCAAATCATACGAGAAACATCTCGAGCATCTGAACACCGTATTTCAACGCCTTCGACAATACAACTTGAAGATGAACCCTCTCAAGTGTGCATTCGGAGTTTCCTCGGGCAAATTCCTGGGATTCATCGTCCGACACCGAGGTATTGAGATAGATCAGTCAAAGATTAAGGCGATCATGGAAATGCCCACGCCAAGAACTCTCAAACAGCTGCGGTCTCTCCAAGGGAAGCTCGCGTATATACGACGATTTATTGCTAACCTTTCAGGAAAGTGCCGTCCTTACAGCCACCTAATGAAGAAGGGAACCCCGTTCGTCTAGGATCATAAATGCCAAGACGTGCTGGACGAAATCAAGCAGTACCTCCAGAATCTGCTAGTGTTGGCTGCTCCGGTCAGGGGAAAGCCTCTCATTCTTTATACAACCGCCCTCGAAGTTTCCTTAGGCGCATTATGGGTGCAAGAGAACGACCAAGGGAAAGAAAGAGCACTCTACTATTTGATTCGAGTTCTACTGGGGGCAGAGAGTAACTATTCCCCCATTGAAAAACACTGCCCGGCGTTGATCTGTGCGATAACCAAGCTCAGGCACTATGCGTTGGCGCATGAAGTCCGTCTCATATCGAAGGTGGACCCCCTTAAGTATTTAATGTCGAAGGCCATACTGACTGGTCGACTCGCTAGATGGGCCCTGCTCTTGATAGAGTTCTAGATAACATATCAACCTCTCAAGGCAGTGAAAGGCCAGGCCATCGCCGACTTCCTCGCTGAGCATCCGATACCTGCCGATTCTCCTCTGAATTACGATCTGCCAGACGAACATGCGTTTGACGCGATTGACGGAGATGATACCCGATGGGAGCTTTATTTCGATGGAGCATCTTCCATGAAGAAGCACAAACAAAGTACCCCTATAATCAAATCGGGGTAGGCCTTGTCTTCGTGACTCTACAAGGAGGGATAATGCGATTTGCTTTCTCCTTAACAGAACCGAGGACGAACAATGAAGCCGAATACGAAGCTCTGATAGCAGGCCTCGAGATCGCCATTGACATGGGAATTGAAAACCTCCTCATATATGGAGACTCTTAACTGGTCGTTAGTCAAGTAAATGGCGACTACCAAACGTGCAAACCAGGGTTAGTGAAGTACGGCGAAAAGGTGCAACAACTGTTGACCCAAATTCCCTCCTACGTGCTGGAAAACATACCACGCGCGGAAAACAGCAAAGCGGACGCGTTGACCAAGCTCGCTAAAGAACTGGCCGATGAGAACCTCGATGACGTAAGAATCGTGGTACAAAGCCGTCGGGTGCTTGCCCCAGCAGAAATATCTCCGGAATCATCCAAAGAAAAGGGAGCGACTGAGCAGACGACCCTGCAAATAAAAGACCGGGAAAAGGCCGAGGATTGGAGAGAAGTCTTTATAGACTACTTCAAATACCGTCGAACGCCCGGAGATGCGTCCTCAAGACATCAGCTTATGAAACGAGCTCTGTCTTTCGCCTTCGTCAATGATACTCTGTACAAGAGGTCATTTGATTCTCTGTGGTTGAGATGTCTGGGACCTGAAGAGGCAAAAAGAGTCGTTCAGGAAGTTCACGACCGACTCTGCGGTTCTCACCAAGCAGGCCCGAAGATGAAGTTGAAGATAAAATGGATGGGTTACTACTGGCCCACGATGATTCAGGACTGCCTCGAATATGCGAAGCAATGCCACTCATGCCAAATCCATGGGGACTTCATCCACCAGCATCCAAATCCACTACATCCGACAGTGGCTAGCTGGTCGTTCGAGATGTGGGGAACTGACATAGTCGGCCCCATCGAACCAGCATCGTCTAAGGGACATCGTTTCATTCTAGCGACGACTGACTACTTCTCCAAATGAGCAGAAGCAGTACCGTTAAGGGAAGTGAAGACGGAGAATATCCTCCATTTCTTCAAGACGCACGTCATTTATCGGTTTGGAACTCCGCGACGGATCATTTCTGATAACGGGCCAGCCTACAGAAGCCACAAGATCAGTCGCTTTGGGCAACAGCATAACATAGACTGGAGATATTCCTCAGTTTATAACTCGCGAGCTAACGGTCTAGCTGAGGCTTTCAACAAGACCTTGACGAAGATCGTAAAGAAGACGGTATCCCGAAATAAGAAGGACTGGCACGAGAGATTACAAGAAGCTCTCTGGGCGTATCGAACTACGTTCAAGATGGCCACGAACACAACGCCGTACGCGTTGGTATTCGGTACAGAAGCGGTACTCCCCCTCGAGATAGAGCTACCTTCTCTACGAGTGGCAGTCCACTACGAGCTGACGGACGAAGAAAATGCTCACCTTCGGCTTGAGGAGCTTGACGCCCTTAATGAAACCCGGCTCATAGCGCAACAAAATCTGGAGACTTATAAAGCAAAGATGACGCGCTCATATGAAAGATTGACTAGGCCGAGGACATTCCGCCAAGGCGAACTCGTGCTAGTGGTCAAAAGGCCTATGATCCCCAATCGCGCCAAGCTGGGAAAATTCGAGCCGAACTATGAAGGCCCGTACATCATAGACAAGGTCTACCAGGGTGGAGCCTATCTACTCATGGATATGCAATGTGAAAGGCCTTTCAGGCCAATAAACGGCCACTTCCTGAAGAAATACTACGCTTAATGAGCCACAGCCTAGGTCGATGATAGAGGACGGCGACTATGTCCTTTCGCTATCTTCCTAAGCCCAAACTCTTTAAGTAATAATCGGCCTTCTTTAGCAACGGACCGGAACGTCCTTAAACTAATGACGGACCGGAACGTCCTTAAACTAATGACGGACCGAAATGTCCTTAAACTAATGACGGACTGAAACGTCCTAAAACTAGCTATTAACCGAGATATCGATAAACTACGGTGGATTGAAACATCACAAAGCCGATATAAAAAAAAGAAAATATATATATATAATAAACGGTATGTCCATAAGCAAAATGGGCACGGATGAAAACCCGAAAGGGCTCCATGAGTAAAAACAGCAGGGTTACCGGCGAGTGTTCGTGAAAACCCGAAAGGACACGACCTTGTAAAAAAAAGAGAATAAAAAGAATAAATAAATAAATAAATAATAAACGGTATGTCCATAAGCAAAATGGGCACGGATGAAAACCCGAAAGGGCTCCGTGAGTAAAAACAGCACGACTACCAGCGAGTGTTTGTGAAAACCCGAAAGGGCCCAACCTCGTTAAAGGACACTTACAGGGTCCTCTCGACCTTGTAAGGAGAAACCACCCGCGTGAGATCCTTACGACTCAAAAGGGAACAGCACACTTAGGGATCCCCACAATTCCTAAGGAGAAAATACACTTGCGAGATCCTCACGACTCGTAAGGAGAACTCTCTTATAGGACTCTTACGGCTCATAAGATTTGAAAGTCTTAAGTTACAGAGACCTAAACCTGTGCTTAAGCAACCCCTACAACCTTCGATATTGCCCTACAAGTGGTTCAATACTAACCCTTTTATACAATCCATGGGCGCGAATAAACATTTCCCTAACCAAGTCCCATCCATGACTGGGGATATGTACGCATGATGAACAATCCTCATAAGTCCTCTCGACTTACAAGGAGAAAACCCTCTTGTAGGATCCTTACGACTTACAGAGGAACATACACTTAGGAATCCTCACGATTCCTAAAGAGAAAATACACCTACAAGATCCTCACGACTTGTAAGGAGAAATACCTTTGTGAGACCCTTACGGCTCATGAAGTCAAAAGCCTTAGTCGACAGGACCTTAACCCTGTTCGCTAAGCCACCTTTGTTCGACATCGACAGAGGCAAATGATGATTCGCTCCTGGCAACATCCCAGTTGTAGCGGTGCTGATGCCGAAATCGGTGTCTAATTTCAGGTTTACGGCGAAAAGCCAGTAGGCCGCACATGCATACGAAATAGCCGAAATGATGGGGCAACTTGCAATAAAAAAGCAGCAAGTAAAAACGTATGCACACAAAATAGCCGAAATGATTGGGCAACTCGCAATAAAAAGCAGCGAGTAAAAATAAAATAAACAGCCGAAATGATTGGGCACCGCGAAAAATAGCCGAAATGATTGGGCAATCGCGACCTTCGCGATATAAAAGCTGAAATGATAGAGCATCGCGGAAATAAAACAATAAAAAAAATATATGAAACTTTTTGCCCTAAAGATAAGATCGCGTTGATCCCTGTATACAATCCAAGGGCACAAACAAAGACGGAACCATATCTTCCCAACAAGCTCCGTCAGAAAGCAAAGCCAAATCTCGACGGTTCATCAACAACCTAGAGACAACCATGACATTCGTCTCGATACAGCAGACGCAGTGCCAGCAAACGAAGCGAAGATCAAATTCCTAGCTTCACGGTTTTGACGGTAACTTATATAAAACCTGAAAAACCGCAACAGATCAGTTCAATCCCTAGGGAAACAAGTGTCCCTGGAAAATACCTCAATTCAGGGAAACTAGCGTCCTTGATGAGAGCCTCCTGATTCGCGTCGGCCCGCAGAGAAACCAGTGTCTCCGCAGGAATACACCGATTCGTTTCAACCCCGAAGAAACCAGTGTCTTCGGCAAAATCCTTCGACTCAGGGAAACCAGTGTCCTTGACGAGAACATCCTAATTCGCGTCGACTCGCAGAGAAACTAGCTTCTTTGCAGGAATACATCGATTCGTTTCAACCCCGAAGAAACCAGTGTCTTCGGCAAAATCCTTCAACTCAGGGAAACCAGTGTTCTTAACAAGAACATCCTGATCCGCGTCGACCCGCAGAGAAACTAGCGTCTTTGCAGGAATACATCGATTCGTTTCAACCCCAGGGAAACCAGTGTCCCTGGCAAATACCTCAATTCAGGGAAACTAGCGTCCTTGATGAGAGCCTCCTGATTCGCGTCGGCCCGCAGAGAAACCAGTGTCTCCGCAGGAATACACCGATTCATTTCAACCCCGAAGAAACCAGTGTCTTCGGCAAAATCCTTCGACTCAGAGAAACCAGTGCCCTTGACGAGAACATCCTGATTCGTGTCGACCCGCAGAGAAACTAGCGTCTTTGCAGGCATACATCGATTCGTTTCAACCCTGAAGAAACCAGTGTCTTCGGAAAAATCCTTCGACTCAGGGAAACCAGTGTCCTTGAAGAGAACATCCTGATTCGCGTCGACCCGCAGAGAAACTAGCGTATTTGCAGGAATACATCGATTCGTTTCAACCCCAGGGAAACCAGTGTCTCTGGCAAATACCTCAATTCAGGAAAACTAGCGTCCTTGATGAGAGCCTCCTAATTCGCGTCGACCCGCAGAGAAACTAGCGTCTTTGCAGGAATACATCGATTCGTTTTAACCCCAGGGAAATCAGTGTCCTTGGCAAATACCTCAATTCAGGGAAACTAGCGTCCTTGATGAGAGCCTCCTGATTCGCGTCGGCCCACAGAGAAACCAGTGTCTCCGCAGGAATACTCCGATTCGTTTCAACCCCGAAGAAACCAGTGTCTTCGGCAAAATCCTTCGACTCAGGGAAACCAGTGTCCTTGATGAGAACTTCTTGATTCGCGTCGACCCGTAGAGAAACTAGCGTCTTTGCAGAAATACATCAATTCGTTTCAACCCCAGGGAAACCAGTGTCCCTAGCAAATACCTCAATTCAGGGAAACTAGCGTCCTTGATGAGAGCCTCCTGATTCGCGTCGACCCGCAGAGAAACCAGTGTCTCCACAGGAATACTCCGATTCGTTTCAACCTCGAGGAAACCAACGTCTTCGGCAAAATACTTCAGCTCAGGGAAATTAGTGTCCTTGACGGGAGCTGCTCGATTTTTCTCGACTCGTGAGGAAATTAGTGTCTTCGTGAGGACTTCCCGATTCGTCTCAACTTGCAAGATAAAGCCTTAGGCAACAGGGATTAAAAAACTTGTTTCCTAAGCACTGGGACCCTGCAAGTCGGTCTAAAATGGTCTCTTGCATACTATCCACGGGTCTCACTCTCCAAAGTCGAATCTCGACAAGGAGAGAAACAACCGCTTACGAGTCCTCTCGACTCGTAAGAGGGAAAATTCTCTTATAAGATCCTTACGACTTATAAGAGAAAACGCACTTAGGAATCCTCACGATTCCTAAGGAAAAAATTCACCTACGAGATACTCTCGATCCGTAGGGAGAAAAGTCCTTATGAGACCCTCACGGCTCATAGAGTTGAAAAGTCTTAGACGGCAGATCTGAACCTGCGGCCTAAGCCATCATTTTCCCTTGAAGAAACCAAGATGCTTACTCTATTATCTGTCAACCATGTTTATCAAGACAGCATGCTGATAATAAGAGAAGGGAGAAAGCAAAGAAATAGTACAAGACATTGCAAAAAAAAATGTGTATCTTTATTAATTCAATCAAGTACAAGGTGAATCGTACAAAAGAATAAAGAATGGATACATCTTATTCGAAAAAGAAAATTTTTTACAAGTATATTGATACAAGGGCGACTACTGGGAAGGAAGCGTCTTAAATAGCCCTATCAGTTGTTCGCGCACTTCCTTCCATGCCTTTTCCTGATCGGCCACCACCACCTCCACTTGAGCCCGCTGCTGCAAGAAGGATGCAAGCTGCTCCCCAACGGCCTGCTGAGCTACTTTGCGGCCTTGGGCGTCACGCTCGGCGGCATCGAGCTTCCGCTTTAGTGTTAGCCCATTATAGATACGCTCTAGAAGGCCCTCGAAGATAGCCTTCACCTGGGCAGCGTTCGCCTCAACCTCAGCACGCAGACGAGCCGTCTCGCTTGAGGTCTCTTGGCATTCCCTCAGCCTTAATGCCGCTTCTTGTTCCAAGTGATGGAAGTAAGAAGCGCTTTGCTCAATCCATGCTGCTCTTTGATTGCTTGCGGCTAAGGTCTCGGGAGCAGGGCGCATAAACTCCGATTGATGCAGGCGGACCTCGATTCCCCTACAGTGATTAACCCAAAGCTCGACGACGCCTCCATCGTGAAAATTCACAAGCGCCGCCAACATCGGTTAACCTCCGCAGCGAAATCCGCAGCAGATGGGGGAGCATCCGCGTCAAGCTCTTCGACTTATCCGCTCAGCATGCCCAAGCTCATTACGGCACCCTTTGAAGACGGACGTCTCAAGAAGGGGCCTGCCGGCATTATAACGCGGGACTCAAAGGGCGCCGGGATTGGAACGACAGCTGAAAAAAAAATATGATTAGACGACAGTTCAAGAAATATGAAAAAGTCATCGATGCGATAGTTTACTATACCAGCTGCGGCAGGCGGTAAGGCCGGGAGGGCCGGTGGCGCGACCGATCTTTCATCCCCTCCTTCGATTTGTAGCACTGCAATCAGGACGAGTGAAAGTCAGAAATAAATCCATTAATGAAAAAAGAAAGACATCAATTGGAAATTATACTCACCAGCGCCACCGGAGGAAGAAGCGAGTTCAGATGGGAAGGAGAAGTGCGGGTGCAACACCTGATAGAGATGATCAAAAAGCACTCCTGAAAAGACGCAATAGTACGACATTAGTACATAAATTATGCGGCTGAAAGATAAAACTAATGGGTTGCAAATCCATACCTTCCAACATCTGCGATGGTACAAGGGAAGGCTGAGAGGTGACCACCGCCAAGGCAGTAGTTGACAGCGCTCCCTCGAGCAATGGAGCATCGGCACTGGCCGCACCTGCGTTAAAAACAAAGATAAACTTGTCAGAAAGGATTGCAAGATAAAAAGGGACAGTAACTCGAGATTTACCTGATGAGCCGCCGGCCGAAACAGAGGCGTCTCCCTCCTCCATCGATACGAGTCCACCTCCCGTGGCCTCATCACCGGACTCGACAGAGGCTGTCATCGTGCTCGCACAACCAGGAGACGATGGAGGACCATAGACGGGGAGAGCAATAATTGGAGCATTGCCAGACTCTTGAGAAAGAGCGGCTGGCTTTTCCCCAAGAATCGTGCCCATCTCACCCGCTACTTCTTCGGGCTCGGCGGTCGCCATTGTCTCGTCCGCCATTACCATAGGGTCACCATTTTCAGATGCTCCACCCGCCGCTGCCCCAGGCTCAGTTATAGCGATCGTCTCATTTGCCGCCACCTCAGGCTCGGCATCAACGACCTTCTCTGGTGCAACTCCCTCAGCCCCTAGCTCAGGTTCAGCAACCCCGGCGACGTTTCCCACCGTCGGCTCGGGTTCGGCCAGTGCCTCTTCCTCTGTCCCCTTAGGTTCAACGGTTTCCGCCTCCCCTTCGGTTGGACTTGGCCCTGCAAGACAAGATATATAAAAACCGACAAATTTACAATTCTTACAACAAAATCTTGAAAGATACATTACCTGAGGTGGACTTATCTTTAGCACCCCGAACTGCACGTGCCACCTGTCTGCGAGCTGTGGACAAGGCGACCGGGGGCCCTTCCGAGGGAGTATCAGCACGAGGGATGGTGCTTGGGCCCGCTCCCACAGCCAAAGCAGCCCTGCATGCCTTCGCCTCGCGCCTTAGCCGCTTTCTCTCCTCCTGAGCCGTTGAGATAGACCTCTTCAAAGCCTCCTTCATTGAGATGTCATCGTCCGTGAACAGGGATGCCTCCAAATCCTTCAAGGCATCCCTCGTTGACTTATCGAGTTGAGGCTCTTGCGGCGGCCCCGAAGAGACCAGGACTTCCATAGCTGACCCGAGGAGAGTTCCTGCATCAGCTGGCGCAGCCCCTGCATAGAGACAAAGGAAGAAGGTTAGGTTGGCCATCAGAAAAGAGGACAAAAACTTAATAAGGCAAGAGTACCAACGCCCATTAAAGCGCGCTTCTTTTCCTCTTCCTGGAAGGTTTTTAAAGAGGCAGCGATGGCTTCTTCAGTAGTGACACCTATTAAAAAGGGGGGGAAAGCATTAGTCAAAGATAATGATAAGAATGCGATAAAATGACAAAGAGTGCAGCTAATGATTACCTGCTCGAGCGAGTTTATCCAACCATGCTTCGAGTCTGGCTGATCGCTCAGAAGCCGCAATGGCGGCCGCCAGATCGGTGTCTGCTGGATCTACTGAGAGGCCCTTATTGCTGCCATACTCGCTTATACCTTCGGTAAGAGGGGCATGAGGCTCTAAACCGAGGATAGCATCGAGAGAGAGGAGCGACTTCTTCTTCCTCTTCTGCCCACCAGCCCTAGGTGCACCCGAGATTGACTTGCTCTTTGCAGGCACCTTAGGGCGGCGAGTCCCGATATCCGCGCCCACGCCGGACTCCGGGGAAACCACATCTACCGTCTCCACTGGAGCACGGGGCGCTGGTGGCGCATCCACAGTTTCACGGAGTGGCAATCCGCGCAGAGGGCTCAACACGCGCGGTGGCACGGTTCCGGCATCTTTCAGTGGAGGAATGACCAGAGTCCTTGGCTTCAAAGGAGCTTTGCGATCGCCGCCGGGAGGCGCACCCTTGCGGTCAACCAGCATGCGTTTCTCCATAAGGATAACTGGACCCATTGCATGCGCGTACCAAGCCACGTACGCGTTGAGGACCTTAGGGACGTAGCTCGGCTCGCTGATGAAGAAATAGGAGCCCGTGTTAAGTCGCATGAAATGGTGCATCGCACTCCTTATCCCCTCTCGGCTGGCCACGGGCTCTTCCAAGAACGCTTCCATCGGGATCCCCTGGTGATAGCTCGATTGCTGAGTGAACTGGTGAGGGTTATACCTCATGAAGAGCGCCTTCTCATTCTGCCTAAACACTAAGTAGCCCGGCCGAATGGAGTAGAGGTGGAGGATCTCCCGAGCTTTCAATATGGAAGCCCCGTCCTTAAAATCATCGCGCAGTGGCACTACCGACTTGGTGGTCTCTGAGCCTATGGTTATGACTTTATCCAAAAAAGAAACCTTCGCTCCGACTAGGTGTGGACGAAGGAGCAGCCCCCTAGCCTCCCACGGAGGTGCAACCACGATCGAAGCGCCGATCAACCGCATGACTCTTGGGAGTCTGCACTTCTCAAAAAACGGAGGGATCTTATGAGCGCCGAACACCTCGTGCACATGCATTTCCATCCAAGAGGTGAAGTAATGCATCGGGAAGTTAGCAGGCAGCATCCCAGGCACATTAGCGTCCACCGCTATGCTAAGTCTATTATAAAGGTGAGCCAACCCGGCGATTCCTACTGTCAACTACAGACCAGCCACCATCCGATGCGCTGGGTAGAAAACAAATGGCCGCATGTGGCGTGGGTGCATGGGGAGCGCAAAGCTGCACAGCCACAATCCCAGGAACCCTACAAAAAAGGTCTCCTCATCCATGTCCGGGACGGCGATTTCTGATAGGGCATGACGGCGGCACCGGGGAGATAAAAGTCCTTTTGATCATCCTCAGATGTGGGTCGACGGTCCAAGCCGAAGCCAAAAAGGTCATCAAGCTGGGCGAACTTCTCGCTCTGCTCCGATAGAAACTCCGGTCGAATGAAGCGGGTGATAAAATCTACGAAATTGACTCTCCGGACGCCTGATTCCAGATAGAGCCCTTCATAGATGTCCAGCACCTTCACCAAGCCCGGAAACTGGTGCTGAATAGCGTTCTCCGAAGTAAGATCAAACACCAGTGGCTTGGTGGCAAAGACGTATTCGTCGAGAGGAAGCAGCTCTTCGTAATGCTCCCCCCTCATCGGCAGACCCGAGATTTCAGCAAACTCCTCCAAAGAGATAGAGACTTCCCTGTCCGTCATCAGGAAGATATGGGTGGGGATATTCCATTGTTCGATAAAAGCCTTAATCCACCACGTTGGAGGGGAGGGATACTCAAAGAGCGAGACGTAGATGGCCGAATACAAACTAATCTTCATCAGGTGAGTCCTTTTCGCCGATAAGATGTACTGGGCCCACTGCAAATATCCGGCGGGCGGCCGCGGGATCAATCCAATGTTATAGGCCTGTCCCCAAGGGTGTGCTTCACCCTGACAGATTCGCCTCCCCAAAATGTCTATTGCCAGCGGCGGCTGCACGGGAATAGCACCAATTGCAGGCTGGAGGAGGTCATCCGAATTCCAATTTTTGACCTCCACGGCATACTTCACCGGGGGTTCATCTGCATAGGGGATCGAAAATATGGGCTCGGACGGCATAGCGAAACCGAAGCTTCAGCGATCCTGGATGATATCGTTATACCACCCACCCCACAGGTGAAGGTTCTTATGCTCGGGGTCATGATCCTTGATGAGAGTGAGCACCTCTCGGTCCACTGGTGCCTGGGGAAAATCTCCCTCCGAGCGAACAAACGGGAATGATAGGTCAGCAGGCATGTTTCCTGTGGAGGGACAAAAATTAGCCGTCAGTGCTGTAATTCCAACGCTTGGCATTTTAAAATTTATACTACATTGTAATGCAGTGGGTAAGGGACCAAATCGGGACCCACAAAATCTGGATGACAGTGCATCATTTAATAAGACAGCCCCATCATTGGATGAGACTGTCAATTAATGAAGAGATCCCCAAGAGAATATTCTCATTAATGGGAAATCCCTAAAGACAAGGAGAAAATCTCCTCTTTCAGAGCAAAACTCTGTCACAGAGTAACATTTGTCAAACTCTGGTCTTGAGGGAATAAAATTTCCTAAAAAGAGCCTAGTCTGTAATAATGATGGAAGGATCCATCAAAAGAAAATTTTAACTCCTAAAGATTAAAAATTTGGGGTCTTAAAAAATCCATGAAAACTTATAAAAAGTTCTTCATTTTCAGATCAAAAAAAAGAAGAAGAAGAAAGATCTACATTTGATCCATGATCAAAGCTCTGTTCATAGGTTAAAACCCATGAACAAGATCTCTGTAGATTTATGGACTTCTGAGAGCAAGGCTCTGTTGATGAAACCCCAAAGGGGTTTTCTTTAAATCAAAGATCTATAAGAGCAAGGCTCTATTAATTTAATTTAATTTAATTTAAATTTTACCTAAGTTGTTCTAAAAATCTGAACTCTGGAGTTCTTGAAAAGAAACGAGAGCAAGGCTCTAAAGTTCTCAAAAGCAAGAGCAAGGCTCTGAAAATCAAGATTCTTGAAAATGGTAAAACATTTACTAAGGACCAAGGGTCCTATTTATAGGCGTCTGCGCCCCTTCAACTCACCCGTTGATCCAACAGCCAAAATCTTGCTACCGCTGCACTCACGTGTGCGCCACGTGAGCGCAACGGTGGGGGGCATTTGTTTCCCCCAATCTGAGCAAAGCTCTGTTTGAATTTCAAAAATTCAAAAATTGAAGCAACGCTTCAAATTCCTTGTGCTCACGCGCAACGCGCCACGTGTCAGAAATTGATACGTCAGCGCAGCGCCCAAGGCAGCGCGCCCAATCAGAGCAAGTCTCTATTTAAAACAAAATTAAAGGAAGCAATGCTTCAGTTGCACAAGCGCTGCGTTGTGCGACACGTGTCAGCGCAGTTGCGCAAGCGCAATCGCGCTGGGCTGTGCGCTGCGCGACACGTGTCAGCACAGTTGCGCAAGCGCAATCGCGCAAGCGCTGCGCTGCGCGACCCGTGTCAGCGCAGTTGCGCAAGCACAGTTGCGCTGCGCTGTGCGCTGCGCGACACGTGTCAAGCGCTGGTGCATCTGCGCCAAACAGAATTAAAATCCCAGTAAGATCTTCCTGTTCTTGTTAAAACAAGAAGATTGTCTTCTGTAAAACAGAAGCCCTTGGATCAAAGATCCAACGGTGGGGAAAATTCCCCAAATCACTCAGAGAATGATCTCTTTAAAAAATTTAACAAATTAATGGGCACTATATAAAGGCCTCTAGACCCCAATTCAGAAAAAAAAATCAACATCAAGATCAAAAACAACAGCACAGATAATAGAGAGAACTCTAAAGAATTTTGAGAAAAACTCAAGAAAAGAAAAAAGGTAAAAACCTTTATAAAAGAAGAAGAATTTCTTCTGAATAGATCATTGATCTAAGAACAAGATCAATGATCTTCAATAAAAAAATAAATAATAACAGTGCCTTGCACTTTTTTATGAACCATTGGTTCTGGAATCTTAAATATTCTTTTCTTGAATCCAAAATTAGATCAAGTGATTGAAACAGTGCCTTGCACTTGCAAAAACTACACTGTTGCGCTCCTGGGTTGGCGCAGGCCACCAGAGAGCGCCACGTGTCAGCACCATAACCACTTGCGCTATGCGCTTTTAAAAATAGAGTATTCCTCTTTAAAGTTGGCGCAACTCACCAGAGCGCGCCACGTGTCACAGCGCAGCAGCGCAGCGCAGCGCGCTGGCACAACGCACTGCGCTAGCGTGACACGTGTCACCTCCACATGCGCTTGTGCTCAATAATTGGCGCAAAGCACCTGACAAGCCAATTTCAGACAATTAATGCACTACATTATTTACAGAAGAGCCAAGCCCAATTAAAAAAGGCCTAACAGGCCAAATTAAATGCAATGCATTATTTTAAAGAAGGGTAGAGCCCAAACAGATACTATGCATCATTTATAAAGGGACAGAGCCCAAATCAAAAAGGCCTAGCAGGCCAGAATGAAATGCAGTGCATTATTAAACAGGGGCAAAGCCCTAGCACAAGCCTAATAGGCCAAAGATAAAAACGTTGAATATTCTCAACTGGACTTAGCCCAATCATGGCCGTAAGTCCTCAAATTAAATTGACGGAGTAAGACTGCTCTCTTAAATCAATTTACATCCGGTTCAAGGGTACATCTCTGAACTCCTCTGACACCTATCGTTGTAATCCTTCAACGACGTCAGAGAGGTGACGGGTCCCGACAACCACACATCGATACGGACTGCGGGGTCCTTAAACTCGTGGACCGAAACGTCCATAAACTAATATTCGTCCCAAAATGGGAATGTTGGACTAAAATGTCCTTAAACTAATGTTCGTCCCCAAATGGGAATGATGGACCACCATGTCTCTAAACTGGAAATCGACCGCAACGTCATTAAACTAAACAATAGAGCCAATTGCTCTCTTGTCGGATCCAAATGATCTCGTTAAGTTGATCTTAGTCTGGAGATTAGGCTAACGTATCCTTAACAAAAGTTTAAGTTGATCTTAGCCTTAAATAGGGCTAACGTATCCTTAAACCAAAACCCCAAACCCAAATCTAAGAAAATACGGATTTGGACTAATCCACGTCCTACGGGCGGCGACATAAATTAGTCTCCGTATATAATCCACGGGCAACCACAAACAAAACAAACACCCACGACACGAAGTGACCATCTGGAGAAGGAGAAAGTGGTTACCGTGATGTGGTAGCGTAATTAACTGCAGGGGCTTGCGCCTGCAGGGAAGAGCGTCCCCACAATCAAAAACCCCTCACCCTGAGGGGGAATCTGACGAAGTCTGCTACATCGGCCGAATCTGTCTAAACCTCCGATACACGGTGCCATAAATCAACTTGGCATCTTCGGAGAGGTGGACGGATAAAACCAAATAGCATCTGTCCCGAATCTCAGGCAGGACGTTCACCGCGTCTCCACCGCGTCTTTTGGAGGGGAACAAAGGTTTTAGAACCTTAAGGAAGGAGGAAGAGGCACAGGCCCTAATTTTTTGGGAATGAAAAGGTTTCCTTTATTCATCATCATGTTTCCTTATATAGGCTTACACATTTACATATAGCCCCTTGGGCTTTACAAAATGGCATTTTGCCCATCCCATGGCTCATGTGCCATTTCTTCTTTGGACATAAGCCATGGGCTTACAAAATATTGGCTTTATGCCCATTTTGCATACATTCATGCATAAAAAAATACATAAAAATTATTTATTACATGATCTATATTTTGTCATGGAGGAGGCTGGCCGCGGGCTCGACTTGGGTATAGGCCCGCTTGACCTGGGCTTGGGCCTAACTGGCTTGGGGTTGACCTTGACTTTGACTCGGTCAACCGGGGGTGCAAATTTTGACCCGAACAAAATGCCCCCCATCAATAAATGCACACCGCACATTTGAGTTGTGTGCATGAAATTGATGGATCTTAAAGCCGAACTTCGAGGTGGAACATCATTCCGGGGGCGGAGCATCCCTCGGGGAGCATGATTCTCGGGGATCGGAGCATCATTCCAATTTGCGGAGCATAATTCCATGGTCGGAGTATCATTCTGGTAAGCGGAGCATGATTCCTGAGGGTCGGAGCATGATTCCGAGGATCGGAGCATCATTCCGGAGAGCGGAGCATGATTCCAGGGATCGAAGCATGATTCCAGGGATCGGAGCATTATTCCGGGGATCGGAGCATCATTCCGAAGAGAGGAGCATGATTCCAAAGATCGGAGCATCATTCCGAAGCACGGAGCATAATTCCAAGGATCGGAGTATCATTCCGAAGGGCGGAGCATGATTCCAGAGATCAAAGCATCATTCCGAAGGGTAGAGCATGATTTCAGAGTTCGGAGCATCATTCCGAAGGGCGGAGCATGATTCCAGAGTTCGGAGCATCATTCCGAAGAGTCGGAGCATCATTCCGAACAGCAGAGCATGATTCCAAGGATCGGAGCATCATTCCGAAGGGCAGAGCATGATTCCAGAGATCGGAGCATCATTCTGAAGGGCGGAGCATGATTCCAGAGTTCGGATCATCATTCCGAAGGGCGGAGCATGATTCCAGAGTTCGGAGCATCATTCCGAAGAGTCGGAGCATCATTCCGAAGAGCGGAGCATCATTCTGAAGATTGGAACATCATTCCGAAGAGCGGAGCATGATTCCAAAGGGTCGGAGCATGATTCCGAGGATCAGAGCATCATTCTGGAGAGCGGAGCATGATTCCAGGGATCGGAGCATTATTCCGGGGATCGGAGCATCATTCCGAAGAGCGGAGCATGATTCCAAAGATCGGAGCAGATCGGAGCATCATTCCGAAGCGCGGAGCATAATTCCAAGGATCGGAGCATTATTCCGAGGATCAGAGCATCATTCCGAAGGTTCGAAGCATCATTCCGAAGGGCGGAGCATGATTCCAGAGATTGGAGCATCATTTCGAAGGGCGGAGCATGATTCCAAGGGGTTCGAAGCATAATTCTAACGAGCGGCAGACATTCTGACCGAAGCATAATTTCAATTCAAAGGTTGATTCCCGGGCGAAGCATAATTCCGACAGGGAAGGAAAATACTCCGAGGCAAAGCATGATTTCGACACGGGATACATTCTGAAACGGCGGCACAGAGCTTGTTGGCAGACTTGATTCCAAGACGAAGCATAATTTTGACAGGGAAGGTAGATACACCAAGGAGAAGCTTGATTTCGACGTGGGGGACACTCTGAGACGAAGCATGATTCCGACGCAGAGCTTGTTGGTTGATTCCGAGCCGAAGCATAATTCCGACAGGGAAGGCAGATACACCGAGGCGAAGCTTGATTTCGACGTGGGGGACACTCTGAGACGAAGCATGATTCCGGCGCAGAGCTTGTTGGTTGATTCCAAGCCGAAGCATAATTCCAACAGGGAAGGCAGATACACCGAGGCGAAGCTTGATTTCGACGCGGGGTACACTCTGAGACGAAGTATGATTCCGATGTAGAGCTGGTTGGTTGATTTGATTCTGAGGCGAAGCATAATTCCGACAGGGAAGGCAGATATCCCGAGGCGAAGCATGATTTCGACACGGGATAAATTCTGGGATGGAGCATGATTCCACCGCAGAGGTTGTTGGTTTGATTTGATTTGGGTTGACATCAGCATCGCTACACTGGAATATGGTACCAGGAGCGAATCATCATTTGCCATGAGAGGATTCGGGGATTTTTTTTGTCGGCATC
This sequence comes from Agapanthus africanus, assembly GCA_030015575.1. NCBI lineage: Eukaryota > Viridiplantae > Streptophyta > Magnoliopsida > Asparagales > Amaryllidaceae > Agapanthus > Agapanthus africanus. Next base: position 405,992,698 of record CM057347.1, on the reverse strand, counting down.
TGCATTGCTGCACTGGAATAATGCCAGGAGCAACTCATCATTTGCCCTGGGAGGATTTGGGGATTGGCTTTTGCTTGGCATCGGTATCGCTACACTGGAATATGGTACCAGGAGCGAATCATCATTTACGCTTGCTTATCAGGAAGCGATGGCTTAGGAGACAGGTTTTAGGTCCCTATCACCTAAGACTTTTCAATTTTGTGAGCCGTAAGGGTCTCACAAAGCATTTTGTCCCTACGGGTCGTAAGGATCCCATAGGTGTATTTTCTCCTTAGGATTCGTGGGGACTCCTAAGTGTGTTTCTCCTTTGTGAGTCGTAAGGATCTCACGCGGAAATTTTCTTCTCGCAAAGTTGAGAGGACTTCGTGAGTGCATTTCATCTGTTTTTTTCTTTCTTTTTTTACGAATTTGCGCCCTTTCGGGTTTTCACAAACTCCCCGGCAGTCCTGCTGTTTTTACTCACGGAGCCCTTTCGGGTTTTCATCCGTGCCCATTTTGCTTGTGGACATGCCGTTTTTTTTATTTTATTTTATTTTATTTTTGGTGGGTCTTTGAATGTGGTCTCACCGGTAGGACTTGGGAGAGATTGGGATTGTTTTACGCCCGTGGATTGTATACGGTTTTGCAGGATGTATGATCCAGACCGTAGGGCCGGAAAAATTTCGGGACTTTGTTGTCGTCTGCATAGCTGCACTGGAATATGGTACCAGGAGCGACTCATCATTCGCCGTTGGGGTATGAGATTTAGAATTTGGTTGGCGTCTGCATCGCTGCACTGGAATATGGTACCAGGAGCGACTCATCATTCGCCACTTGGGGTATAGGATTTGGAATTTGGTTGGTGTCTGCATCGCTGCACTAGAATATGGTACCAGGAGCGACTCATCATTCGCCATTTAGGGATTGGGGAGCGATAGCTTAGGAGACGGGGTTTAGATCCCTATCGCCTAAGGCTTTTCATTTTTATGGGTCGTGAGGGTCCCATAAAAGTATTTTCTCCCTACGAGTCGTAAGGATCCCGCAGGTATATTTTCTCCTTAGGAGTCGTGAGGACTCCTAAGCGTGTTTTTCCTTTATGAGTCGTAAGGATCCCACAAAGATTTGTTCTCCTCATGTATCATGAGGACACATGAGTGGGTCTTCTCAATGGAGCATAATTCCAAAGGCAGAGACCAGCCGCGTAACTGGTGAGTACAGTGGGGCATGGGTATGATGAGAATTATTTGAGCCCGTGGATTGTATATGGTAGTCAATTTGGGGACTGGCCGTAGGGCTGGGGGGAATTTTGGAAAATTGGATTTTGGTTGGCGTCTGCATCGCTGCACTGGAATATGGTACCGGGAGCGACTCATTATTCGCCGTTGTTTTTTTGCTTTTTTTGTTTTTGTTTTTGTTTTACCGCGATTGCTCTATCATTTCAGCTTTTCTTATCGCGAAGGTCGCGATTGCCCTATCATTTCGGCTATTTATTCGCGGTTGCCCCATCATTTCGGCTTTATTTTCATTTCCATTTTTACTCGATGATTTTTATTGTGAGTTGCCTATCATTCCAGATTATCTTTATTTTTCTTTTATTTACACATTTTTTGTTTATATACACACATTTTTTTTATATTTATTAATTTTTTTTTACATTCCCAGTTTAACGACTTAGAGGTTGATTATTCCCAAGTTAATGACATGGTGGTCAGTTGTTCCCAGTTTAATGACGTGGTGGTCGATTGTTTTCAGAGAAAGGCAGATGTCTGAGAGAATCAGTTTCACGAAAAACTTCGGTCTCCATTTGTATGAAATTGGCGGTCGCAGCTGGACTGTTTGTTAACACGCATTGAGACAGTTCTATCTCTCCTGCCTTGTATTGCTTTTCGACCCAATCTTTGAAGACGAAGCAGTCCTCAATGGCATGACCTATCACTCTGTGATAGGGGCAGTATTTAGGGTTGTCGGTCCTATTCGCTTCCTGCGGTCTTTTTGACTCTGGCAGTTATAGACCGTTTCTCAGGGCGTCTTTGAATATTTTACAGATTTTGTCCCTTCTGAAGGAATAGACCTTGTCCAGCTTTTCTTTCAGTGGAGATTCTCCTCCCTCTCCGAACATTGGCTTCCGAAGCTGGTTGGCATTAGGCCCGCTCAACCCTTGCTTATTTCGGTTAGCCGAGGCATTGAAAGATTCAGTATCGTCGGAATTTCCGCCTTTGCGACTTTCGTCCTTTCGGTTTCTCCAGGACCTATTATTATTTTGGGAGTCAGAGGAGGACTCCTGCTTTGAGCGCTCCAGCATCTGAACTTTCCTAGTCAGCTCTTGGAATGTTTTGAGACCCGCGGTGCATAGAAACGGGGCCATCCAATTGTTGAGATTTCCGACGAGGAGACGGACAGATTGGTCTTGCTCTATCGGCGGTTCGCATTTGATGGAGAGATTGCGCCATCGGGTTATAAAATCCGTGCTGCTTTCATTGTTCTTAGGCTTGGTCCTTACGAGCTCGACAATGGTGATCTTATCGCTGACGCTCATGAACCTTTGTCGAAACAAAGATTCCATATGGACGAAAGTAGTAACGGAGCCATCCGGTATGCTGGCGTACCAGTCGAAAGCAACATCGGTCAAGCTATTAACGAACTGGCGGAGGAGAAGCGCATCGTTGCCCCTAGTGTTCCCTCATGAGACTTTGAAATGGGCGATGTGCTGATTCGCATTTCCCGTCCTATCGAATCTTCCGAATTTGGGGATGACATAGCCGCTAGGAAATTCTACCAGATCATACTGACCAGGATATGGTCTCCCACTACTGCTGATATCTTTTTGCGCTTCGGCTTCGGCCTCCAATGTTTTGACTTTGCCGACAACCAAATCCATGATTTGATCTTGAGTTAGCGGGCTACTGTCATCGGTAGCCAAGACATCTCCCGAGATAGGATGCGACTGATTTTCATGCGGTTCGCCCACTTTTGGATTTGAGGGAATAGGCGTCGGGTGCTTCGGGGCACCATTTCCCGGTTCACGACCAGAGCCTGCGCTTTATTGGGCGGCTGTTCATACTATAATATTGCATTATTTTACTCCCCAATTTTATTCGTTTTATAAATAAACAGGTACTCTTGACGCACGTTTGTTGAATATTACAGGGTACAGGCTCTTGGAGCGAATACAGTGAAAAAGACGAAAGTTGATACAGAAAAAGGACTTTTGACCAACAAGTAGACGGATCCTACTCAAGCTTAGACGAAGAAAAAACTCACAAGGCAATGCAGGGTCCGAAATGTTAAAAGAAACAGTTAAAAGACCGCTACAAATTTCACTGAAAAATCTAGAGAAGATCCAGAACCCAAATAAAGAAAAGTACTGAAGAAACAGAGAGGAAAAGACACCAAAATTCATACCAAAAAGTTTGGTAAGCTGAGCTCACCAAAGGGCCGCGGAACCGCGGCCCAAGGCCCATCATTGCCGCGGTTCCGCGGCCATTAAGTGCGCACGTCGGTGGATTTTTCTCGTGTCGGTGCGTCGGTGCAGGTGTTGGGATTTTCCGTGGGCAAATCTGTAATTGCACATGTGCGAGAGTCTGTAACCCTAGTTTTCATGTTTTCCTATAAATTGTAATCACAGATCTGTAAAACTCATGCCTCTTTTCAATAAACAAAATTCAGATCTGTTCTGTATTATTGCTTGGAGGGAGCCATCAAATTAGTAAGTTAATTTTAATTCGCTTTTAATTGGTATGTCTTTTAATCCCCTAATGAGCGAGTAATCTCCTCGCTTGTTAGGGTTAGCCATAGGGAAAGGTTTGAGAGATGAGATCTCTCACCCCTTTCATGCCCCTTCACAAGAATTAGAACTCCATGCATACACGCACAACCGCTCCCTACGGCACCCTACACCTCGAGGTAACGGTGACACCGTAGTATAAAGGCCCAGTTGCGCGTGTTTTCCATGGAGGTTAGGGTAATTATCGATAAAGGAAGGATAAGAATCTAGAGGAAGAAACATCTTCCCAAAAGAATCTAATCCACTTCATTGATAATTACCACAACATCTAATAGATCAAAAAAATAAAGCATTGAAAGTGGTGAGGAAACCTTTAATCTCCAAACTTCCCCTAAACCTAACCCTAGCAAGACTTTAATTTAGATTAATTTAGTTTAGTGATAGATCTAGGTTTTAGATTTAATCAATCCAAACAACATTTGGAATCAACTCGTAAAAACACATTAAGAAAATTACCCATCTCTATGGATCGACTCGTACTCACCGGCTAGCTGCAAAGCGACGCCGTTTCTGATTGCGGTTAACTTAATATTCTCTGGACTAACCAGCGGCTGAGAGGCAAGTTGGGTTGTGAGCTGTAAGACGACGTTTGTCAAGTCGTCAATTTTTGAATAGAGCTTGGCCATCTCCTTGTCTTTGCTTCTGAGCTATTTTCGGAGCTCTTGGAGAAGTTGTTGCTCTGCGTTCTAGGGACGGAAGATTGGCTCATCTTCGCTTTCCGAGCCCGACTCCTCATGGACCGAAGGGTCTTTCTGTTTATCATCCTCATCGAGAGGGTTTTCATCATCCAGAGGAGGCGGCTATTCTTGGGAAGCGGCAACCACATTCAAGCCAGATAGGATCTGAGATGTGGTGGCCCCGTCCTTGCTCTTGCTGCGCGTGCCTACCGTGTAGACAGTGTGGACCACATATCCAGCCATTTCCCCATCTTCAGCGGGGTAACCCTGTTCTTCGAACCCCATGACGTTCAGCTTAGTAGGAACCCTAGCCCTTTTGATGGTTCTATATCTGAGCCTTTTCTGCCTTAGCTTCTTAATTTTAAGGGCTTGGCGGGCATCTGTTTCCTGGGAAGCCACCGTGAGTCGATTAGCGGGGAGCTTAGAGAAGACACCCGATCGAGAAGTTGTCAGGGGCACCGCCGGAGCTTGCTCGAGATGCGTTGTAGCTTTGTTGGTGTTGATGGCCTTGCCCCCAGCTGGGGCCAAGGAAAGTCGTTCAGACACCAACTTACGTTTGGGTTTGGGCGCCCTCGAGATCACCACATTTGTTCTCCTGCCTTTCGAGACCGGTTTGTCTGTCACCGGGGCTTGAGGAGCTGGGATGGCGTTAGCTGCCACGAACAGAATAGTGCCAAATGGTAGCGGTGGCTCTTCCCATTGTCGCCCGAGACTGGCCGGAAGGACCGTCCTGGAGTCTATCTTCATCGTGTAGGAGACGGGAGCCTTGCTGAGAGCTGAGTTCATCTTTGGAGATATTGTTGAAAAGTGATTGCTTGAAACCTGCATGAAAGAGCATTATTTTAGTATAAATATAGATACGTATATTGATAGAGTTCGCATGAACGTTTAACCCGAAATATGGGAGGAGAGATAGGTCCCACCGGGCGTGCCAGAGTCTGTAGGGTGTTTTTCGTCACCCCATTGAGATGGGAATACGCGCGCGCTTTTCAGGCGTACTACAGATTTCCCTGGCCTAGGGTAAAAGGGGGTTTATTGATTGTGGGGATCCGAATCTCCGGCAGCCGCGGACTAAGCTTCCGTTAATTACCCCTCTCCTTTGGGGCGAGAGAACCTCCGATTGACGGGTTAAGCTGGTCATGCGAACTCAATGTGTAGTGTACATGTGTTTTGTTTTGGAGGGGGGTTTGGATATATCAGGAGCCACGCAGAGTTTTTACGGGGGTCCCGCTATCCGGACAGCGGGCTGGGGGTCAAGGGGGCTAGCAGCCCCCTTGCGGGGTGCGGGGCAACGTCCCGGCCCAAATTTTTTTTAGAGGGACGGTGTTGTGGAGTGTATGAGTATATATACATATATATATAACAAAAAAGGAAAGGGCATCCAAAGGATGCATGGGGAAAAGCGCCAGCGCTTTGAGCGCAAGAGCGCTAGCGCTCAACGTGTCAGCACGTGGGCGCTCGAGCGCTAGCGCTTTTGGGCGCTAGCGCTTTGAGCGCAAGGGCACTAGCGCTTTGAGCGCTAGCGCCCCACGTGTCAGCACATAGGCACTCGGACGCTAGCGCTCTGAGCGCTAGCGCACCATGTGTCAGCACGTGGGCGCTAGCGCTCTGAGCACAAGAACGCTAGCGCTTTGAGCACTAGCGCACCACGTGTCAGCACGTGGGCGCTAGCGATCTGAGCGCAAGAGCGTTAGCGCTTTGAGCGCTAGCGCCCCACGTGTCAGCACGTGGACGCTCGAACGGCAAAAGGGAGTTGTACTCCTAGAAAGGAGCACTTATTATTCTCTCTCTGTGTGTGTGTATATATATATATATATATATATATATATATATATGAGGATTTAAACTCCTAGGATATTTTGAAGCTGATGAAGGGCTTCTCCCCTTGAGCCCTAGTTCTTCCTCAAAGTGGGGTCTCTGGAGACGGGTAATCTTCTTCCTCCTCTGTTGGCAGGATCTTGAAGATCAAGAGATGTGAGATTTTAAAAATCTCTTCTTTTTGAGATCTAATGATAGATTCAAGTTCCCCTTTGTGGGTTTTGTGGTGAAAAACTATGTAGTTTTGAAAAAAGAAGAGTAAAACTCTTGATTTAATTCAAAAAGAAAGAAGAAAGTTTTGGAACCTTAAGGAAGGAGGAAGTGGCACAGGCCCTAATTTTTTGGGAATGAAAAGGTATCCTTTATTCATCATCATGTTGCCTTATATAGGCTTACACATTTACATATAGCCCCTTGGGCTTTACAAAATGGCATTTTGCCCATTCCATGGCTCATGTGTCATTTCTTTTTTGCATATAAGCCATGGGCTTACAAAATATTGGCTTTATGCCCATTTTGCATACATTCATGCATAAAAAAAATACATAAAAATTATTTATTACATGATCTATATTTTGGCATGGAGGAGGCTGGCCGCGGGCTCGACTTGGGTATAGGCCCGCTTGACCTGGGCTTGGGCCTAACTGGCTTGGGGTTGACCTTGACTTTGACTCGGTCAACCGGGGGTGCAAATTTTGACCCCAACAGTTGGTTTGACCTATATACGACTGGTTCATAGGTACTGTGGCATTTTCTGGGTATTACTAAAACTATGCTCAAGTGTTGAGCTGTCGGGAAATTGTGGGACTTTAGTGAATCGATCGAAGGGTTTAACTTTGTCCGGATATTATGTGATGGGATACAATATTTGGAATCCACATGTAGTTATAAGATAACTAATTTGAATGTTATAAATCTAGCAGTTTAGTCTCAGATGATCAGTTGCCACGGGATTTTGATGTGATCAAAAGTCCGTCGCAATAACGTAGCGTACGCGGATACTCGCCGGGTAAACTTAATAAATAGCCACGTGCCATAGCCCCGACCAAGTGACTGTAGGAGAACCCCGTCGCCAAAAGCATCCGTTCGGGTGCTCGCGGTAGCGGTGTTCCGCCTTAGTGCACTTCGTCGATGGCATCGGGGATGCGGCCGTCTACTAAAGTTTCCGACGAGCATTAGATCAGGATGTCGGGAATCTTGTTGAATTGCGACTTGATATTGAAAAGTGTTTTCGAGACCGAGACTAAAATTCGGGGTTTATAATTGTTAGGCATGCGATGTCTAAGGAATTCATTTGGTTAGGCATGCGATGTCTAAGGTGGTTGCGGATTCCAACTGTTGTAGTTTTTCACTTTCTTTTCTGCGACCGTAAGTGTAATATGTGGTTTATCGCCGGTTTCAGTGCTACATGTCAACGACAATTGGGATACGCATATTTACTTACGTTGATGACATGTGATGTTATGTGTTGCTATGATATGTTATACTGGATCATCGTGATTGAATAGCCGGGGGTTTTATGTGAGATGAGAGTCTTTCATTTTCATTCATGTAAAATTCATTGTATGTAATATTTTTTTAGGGGGGCACTTCCGGGTTGAGGATGATGTCACCATTGTATATTGTTTACTTTTCCGCATTAGGATAGACCCAAGGCGGGGAGCACAAGTAACCAGGTTCTAGGGTCCAGTGGGAGACCATCTCGAGGAGTCGAGATCGGGTCTCCTAACTCTAGAATTGGCAGGGTTGCTTACCGCTCTCGTAGGGGTCTAGGGCTGTGGGATTGGCTATTCATCGCGACCGTGGAGTCCGTGTTTTATACTGGCTTAATATAAAACACGGAAATCCTAGTATATCCATTATTTCATATATGTTATTCTGCTGCAATGTTCTGTGATGAGATCATATTACTGCCTGAGATGAATGTTTATATTATATATATGAGATATATATTGTATATTGTTGATTTCGTTTCAAATCTGATGCTTGTGAAGCATAATGAAATGGGACTTCATTAATGAGATTAATGAAATAAAAGAAACCTAAAGATGTTGTGGAATCGAATTTTCAAAAACAGGTAGCTCTAGTTGTTGTTTTGCATAACGGTGTTCCTTGTAGAACATCCAGCACCTTATTCGATAAGGAAAGAGCCGAGATCCCTTTACCGGGAGTGACCTCTTTAGCAATAACTGGCAGATGCTACAACCCTCGGTTTGTCTTTTGATTTCTTCTATAGTTTTTGCTTTGCATATTGGTATTTGTGAAATATCCTGCACCTTATTCGATAAGGAAAGAGCTGACGATCCCTTCACCGGGAGTGACCTCTTTAGCAAAACTAGTAAAAGCCTCAATAACACTCCATTTAAATCATTTGATTCTACAACGATATCAATTTCATTACGCTCATGGTTTTCTTAAAAACTTGCGTAGCCCTCCGTCATTTCAGATAAGTCCTACTTAGTATTCGTGCTACGTTTGTTGACCTCCGTCAAGGCGTAGTGTGCGGTAGCTGACTAGTATTTATCTGCTTATGCATATGATGCAGATTGGATTAGGGTAGTCGTGCGGCCTTGTTGACCTCCGTCAAGGGTCGTGTGGGTGGGTTTAATTCAATCAGGAAATGACGGGTTGAACTTGACTAGTAACCTATGGTTTGTTTACCTCCGTCAAGGTCATAGGAGGCTAGGGGTAAAATATTATTGGGAATTTCAAGTGTTGAAATTTGCAATGAGATTGCATACCTTCTATGAGATAGTTGGATCCCGATACCCACTGCAAGTAAGAGTTACTCCTGGGAGAGTTTTACACATTACAATTAGCCGATCAAGTGGGTGTCTAGAAAGGTGTTAACAGGGTTACGCCTCTGGGAAAACGAGGTTTATTTTAATTAGGTCTGTGCGAAAGCACGGGGAACCTACCTCAAAGTACCGGCACTGGTCTGGCTGAAAGATTGGCGAACTTGTAGGGTGTAATTAATCCCGGCTAGTCTTTCCTTTTAGGGTTTGAAGGAAGATTTGAGTAAAACAGTGGGAGCCATCCTGATTAGAAATATTAATAACCAATCTAATCTTGCAAGAGCATACGCTGAGTGTTTTCTTCTATCTCTCTCCTGGTAGCGACCATGTCACGCCTTAATCAAGATAATAATACGGATGTATTAACCGAACCCGCTTGTTATACTACGCTAGGGAACGTTGTCCCGCTCCAACTTATAATTGTTATAAGACAGAGCAGGAATTAGGGGATTACCAGAATTCCCGTGCCTCCCAAACGAAGAAAGTGTATGCTGATACATTTTCTTCGGGTGTGTTCATTACCGAGAACTGTTTTCAGTATCCTCTACGTCCTGGGTATGTGATATCAGATCAGGATCCCACATATGTAATATGTTACATGGGCTACAGATAGGTAGAGAACTGAGAACGGGTGATAAGTTTCAAGAGTTGGAAATGGTGCAAGTGTTGTAGCCAAGTTTGTTGGTAGTTATCACCCTGTATTACCAGATACATTGATTCTGAACGAATGTTATTAGATACCGAACCTGAAATACAACATCATATCAGTCTCTTTATTTTGTAAAGAAGGATATAATTTTGTATAGTTGGATAATGTTTTGAACATTTCCTATATCAAAGAGTTGATCGGTTCAGGCACGTTATCTAAAAGCATATACATTCTAAATCAAACCACAGTTCTCAACGTACAGAACACACACAAGAGGAAGACTTCAGAAATGAACGAATTCTTCTTGAGGCATTGTAGACTAGGTCATATCAATGCGACCCGACTAGCTGAAGTTACATAAAGATGCATATTTAAATCAGTTTGAATTTACATCTTTTGAAACTTGCCGGTCTTGTCATAAAGATAAGATGACCATAGCTCCGTTTATTAGAAACAGAGAAAGAGTTCGTGAACTCTTAAGATTGATACATGCTGATGTATGAAAGGCCCCTGTCTACATATGCCAGGACTGGTTCTTTGTACTTCATTACATTCACTGATGATCTCTCAAGATTCGCACATGTGTTCCTGTTGAAACACAAGTATAAACCTTTTGAGATATTCACAGAATATAAGTTAGAAGTAGAGAACCAAAATGGGTATAAGTATTATGTCCTATGATGAGATCAGGGAGGAGAATATTTGAGCACGGAATTCCTGGACTATTCTAAAGGAGAATGAGATTCTCTCTCAGCATTACTCATCCGTATACACCATAACTGTTTGATGTATCGGGGCGGAGCAATCACACCCTATGTGATAAGGTGTGCTCTATGATGAGTACTACTGAGTAGTCTATTTCCTTTTGGGGGTTATGCACTTGTGAAGCTGCATACCTATTGAATAAGGTTCTAATCAAATCAGGTGCCTACCACTCCACATGTGATATGGAATGGGAAGAGCCCATATCTTAAGTCTGTTAAGATTTGGGGTTGTCCGGCCTATGTTTAAAAGAAAAATCCGGACAAGCTCGAGGCAAGGTCAGTTCTGTGGAAGTTTGTTGGATATTCTAAGCATTCACAAGGGAATATCTTCTACCACACTGAGGAGCAAAAGGCGTTTTGTTTCTCAGCATGCCACTTTTGGGAAAGGGAATTTCTTGTGAAGAAATTAGTGGCCATGAGATAGAACTGGAAGGAGTTCCAGCTATACAAACTACAACTGATGATTTGGTAGAACCGGAGGATTCAATAGTTCCCGACGAACCTCAGCCTCTCCGCCGATCTAGTAGGGTTCCTCATCCACTTGACAGATACTTCGGTTTCTCTATGACAGTGGGAGCGAGGATTGCATCATGAGATGATGACCCAACTAGTTTCGAGCAAGCCATCAGGAGTGGGGACTCTGTGAGAATGGCTGGATGCTAAGCGATCTGAGATGGAATCCATATACACCAACAAAGTATAGACTTTGGTTGCTTTATCTGAAGGGTTAAATCCCCATCAGGAGCAAGTATTTCTTTAGAAGATTACTTGGTGTACATGAAAAAGTTGAGACTTTCAAAGCTATGCTTAAGTCCATCCGGATCCTACTGGCCATTGCTACATACCATAACTACGATATCTGGTGGTTGGGTGTCATGACTGCTTTTCTAAATGATGATTTAGAAGAGAGCATCTATAAGTACACAGCCAGAGGGCTTCGTAGACAGTGGGAGCAGCGGAAATGTGTGCAAGTTGCTTTATGAGTTAAAGCAGGTATCGCGGAGTTGGAACATCTGTTTTGATGTGGTAGTCAAAGTGTTTAACTTCATTAAAATAGTAGATGAACCTTGTATATACAAAAAGGTAGTAGGGAGTATGGTGATGATCCTCGTATTGTACGTGGATGACATACTCTTGATAGGAAAGGAGTTTCCTATGCTACGCTCGGTCAATCTCCTCTTATCACATGGATTCTCCATATAGGATCGAGGTGATACCTCCTAAATCCTGGGTTTTGGATCTATGAGATAAATCTAATTGGATATTAGGATTCTCACTAGGTGTAGTGAGATGGTATCAATCGATCCTGGGGAGAATCAATGGATAGGATCCAGGGTGGTAAGGACGACTGAATGTCAGTCACAGGCATTGTCTTTACCCTCAGTAGAGGGATGGTATGTTGTAAGATTCCAAGCTAGCTACCGTGGCATACTAGACGATAAAGGCTGGTTACATGGCTACCTAGGATGCTTCCAAAGAGTCAGTCTGGATATATATTAGTTCATGAGATAAACTTCGTTCCTACCATTGTGTGACGATGGAGTTGTGGCTTATGTCTAGGAACCCCCGTCCCATCAGTGATCCAGACATATTCTTAGGCAGTATCACCTGATCATGGAGATGGCTGATCTCCAGAGAGATCGAGGTTAGGAGAGTAGACACAGAGGACAACAGCGCGGATCCACTCACAAAGGCCTATTTCCCAGTAGAGACTTTTATGGGATGGTTGAGTATGAGATAGTTCAACCACTGCTAATTGTTGGGTATGAGATACTACAACACATGTCCCTAGTGCAAGTAGGAGATTGTTAGTGATATGTATGCCCTAGAGGCCATTACTGTACATACGATGTATATTGTAGTGGATGCTTGGACATATATATGGAGGACTTTTTTGCTCGACATGATAGTATGATATCTGGTTGTTCTTTATCTTAACGTGTACACTGATAGTCTCTATGTTACATGTTGATAAAGCCCTTAGGATGAGTACTTGACTACCAGGACTATGATGCAGATCATACTAGTGGGGACAGTGTAGTCGTTAAGTACATCTTTCAAATGTTCCTAGTCGTAAGTGTATCAAGACAGGGCATCGATATACCAGAGTAGAATAGCGTATAGCTTCTCGACCCATACAGATGGGCGATGGATGATCCCATATCCATTGGTGCTTGACATCAGAGACAGTATACGGGTGCTCAGTGGAGAATGGGTACACTGGATGGACTCGCCGAGAACTCCCAGATGGTATTATACCTATCGTCAGATGGCAGTTCTCTGGTGACACTTGTACAGGTTAATCTGTAGACCCGAGATCGTCATAGAGTCTTGTGTGATTCCCACTGTTCTTTGATTTTCATCATACCACGTCCAAGAGGGCGTGCAAAATGGTGGCTTTTGGATACAGTCCCGAATCACATGGAGGCAATGAGCGATAGGAGGGGTTTCGTCTCTCCCGGTATAGGGAGTTGATGTTGCGCTGTGTTCGATTGGCTATAACAGGAAGTCCTTGGCCAAGGCAGCTTCAGAGATATACTGGTAGGTGTTATCAGTAGTTTCTCGACACGTTATGAGCCTTATATCGACACGACTTATCGAGTTACTGGGGTCAGGCGTTTACCACCCCTAGACTAGATATGCGACATATCAAACGAACAGACCGGACTGTACGGTAGTGTTACTGATTGGATTCGCAGGAGTGTGAGCAGGCTTGCTTGTTGATCTTCTGATCGCTCAATACCCGGGAGGCCGTTGCGTTTAGCAGACTGCTTGCGGCTTGTGGGTGTTTGATATGATCATCACATACTGCTGGCGTATTGACGAGTCTTTAGAGTCCTACACAGGGGTTTCCTGGCTCAAGCGAAACGGAGTAGGAGCACATATGTGATATGTGCGGGACCGAGATTGATACGATATGAGATACCATATTCTATTCTCGCGATTTGTAATATTGATCGGTTGTACGCGATATAGCCGAGTTATCGGATCAAGTGTTGATTCGATAAGTTGTTACACATGATATTAGTCGGTTATTGCCGGATTATTAAATTAAGAGTTGATTTAATAATTTAATGTATAATTATATATTTGATATATTACATTACATTAACTAGTATTATCTCACTAATGATTTCTTTTCTCACTTTGTGTGCACATTGTACATATGTGATATGTATGTTTGTGTACATGCATTGTGTCATGGTTGATGATACATGCAAGATGGGTGTATGAGACTTATACCAAGATTAGGTTAAATTAGGTTTTTCTTTTTATCTTAAGAATTTAACAAAAGAGATAAACTTAGTCAAAGTTATCAAGCTGGAAGAAGCTTGTAGATACTTTGACAAAGTCCACTCTTTTGTCATTTGCTTAGATATTAGTTAACCCAACCTTCAACCTCACACCTTGGTTAATTCTCTACATGAGTTAAGCATAAGGGCTTAACTCAACCATGGGTGAATAATTCATATGGATAAGTTTTCATTTGGATGAATAATTTCACAAGAGTTCTTCTTCTTCTTCTTCCTCCTAAAAAGCTTGCTAGCTTCAATGGTGGTTTGAGATAAAGTGTGATAAAATCAATTCTAAAGTGAGCACATTTCCTACTTCATCATCATCTACTACTTGCCATGTAGTATAGGGTGTTCTCTTCACAAAGTTCATGACCTAGTGAAGGAATAGCTTGAGTTAGTGTCTCCCCGACGTAGATCATCTTTGGCCTCGAAGTCTTCGAAGCAAGCACGTTCGTTTCTTCTACAGAGCCTCTCTAGAGTCTGGAGCTTGAGATCGCAGTGGAGGGGACTACTACACGGAGCTATTTGAAGTGAAGGACCGGTCTACAAAGGTTGTATTCCTTGCTCACTACATATTGCAAAGTTGTTTGCTTTTGATCCCGTATTATTTCTAGTTAACGATCTAGTTTAGGGTTAGCTAAAACGGCAAAATTTTAATTTGGCATGGACGATGCCTCCCGAAACCTTGCTGCCGTCGTAGGTAACCCTTTAGATATGGTACCAACTAGGAGTTCTCGGGGAGTCCTGTTCGGTGTATTCATTCTCTAATGAGCACCTGTGTACAATCTTTGATGTCAAACACCAATGGATGTGGGATCAACCATCGCCCCATACAGGGTCAAGAAACGTACACACTAGTCTATTCTGGAATATCGATACCCTGTCTCGATACTCCCTCGATTAGGAACTGTTAAAGGATGTGCTTGCGGACTACACAAGCCCCACTGGTATGATCTACATCATAGTCCTGGTAATCAAGCTAACATTCTAAGGTCTTTATCAACATGTATCATAGAGACGGTATAATAATACTAGTGTACATGTTAAGATAAAGAGCAACCAGATAGCATACTATCATGTCGAGCAAGAAAGTCCTCTATATATATGTCCAAGCATCCACTATATCATACGATAATGGCCTCTAGGGCATACATATTCCTAACAGACTTCAAGTCTCAAAAGACACACAGAGAGAAACCACAGAGACAGAGGAGAAACCCTCCATATGCTTCTAAAAAAATACATAAAGCTTTCAAAACAATAGAGAATTTAATTCTCAAAAGAAGAAGACTTCCCTTTTTTTTAAAACCTAGGTAAAGAAAACACATAATCAAAATATTTCTTTTACATGTTCTAAGAGTTTAACCATTCTCAAAGAATTTAGTTCTTTCTCTGGATCAGTGATCCACAAGACAAGTCTTTCATAAGTTGAGAATTTAATTCTCATCAGAAAGATCTTGTTCTTGAGAATTAAAGATTCAGAAAAGATTTAGGTCCAAAAGAAAAATAAAAGGAAAACGAACCAATAAAAGAACTTAGTTCTTAAAGAAAAAACCTGATCCCAGATCTTCAAAAACAAAGATCTTGGCGATCATTAATGGTCAATATGCCATTAACAGAGATTTAATCTCTAAAAAGAGAAGAAGAAGAAAAAGAAGAAGTAAAAAAAGAAGATTAGCGCCTCACGTGTTTCCTACGTGGGCGCCATTTTAACAACGCCTAGCGCCTCACGTAAAAAATATGGGGGCGCCTAAAACAGAAGGCCAGCGCCTCACATAAAACACACGTGGTCGCTGAATAAAAAGTGCTTAGCACTTCATATATAACCAAAACGGCTAAGTGCTTAGCACTAATTGGGAAGCGCCCAACGCCTCACGTGCTCCTCACGTGAGCGCCACATAAAAAGTGCTTAGCATTTCGTATACAGCCAAAACGGCTAAGTGCTTAGCACTAATTGGGCAGCGCCCAGTGCCGCACGTGCTCTGCACGTGGGAGCCATATAAAATGTGCTTAGCACTTTATATACAGCCAAAACGGCTGAGTGCTTAACACTGATTGGGCAGCGCCCATAATTGAATGCTTCACATGATATCCATGTGAATGTCAGAACGTCAAATAAATGCTTAGCACTTTTGCATAAAAAGGGGGCTGAACAAACAAAGCCCAAACAAGTGCTTAGCACTTCTGAACAGAACAAAAGAAGACTGAGTAAGCCCAAATTGGCTAAGTCTCTCTTGCAACTGAGCCTAAATGCTCTGAATCTTAATAAATTTAATGATCCTTAAAAATATTGCTAAGTTGATCTTAGTCTTAAATAGTACTAATGTATCCTTAGTTTAAAATAGATTGAGCCCAAATGCTCATACATTTAAGTTGATCTTAATTTTAAACTAGATTAACGGTCCTTAAATAAAACAAAATTTTTTGAACCAAAGAAATATATAACCTAAGTTCAAAACCCCGTCAAGCAAATTCTTGACCTAAACCCCAAATCTCAAATATACGGATTTGGACTAATCCGCGCCCTACGGACGACGACATAAACTAGTCTCCGTATACAATCCATGGGCAACCAAAATAAACAAAAATACATACGACACGAAGTGAACAGCTGGAACAGGAGAAAGTGGTTATAGCAATGCGATAATGTAATTAACCGCAGGGGCTTGCGCCTTCAGAGAAGAGCGTCCCCACAATCAAAACCCCCTCATAAAATGAGGGGGAATCTGATAAAGTCTGCTAAAACGGTCGCATCTGTCAAAACCTCTGGTATATGGTGCCATAAATCAACTTGGTATATTCAGAGAGGTGGATGGAGAAGTCCAAATAGTATCTGCCCCCAAAATTCTGGCGAGACGTCCCAACGTCTCGGTCCTTATCTTTCGGCGGTGAACAACGTTCACATTCGATACCATACGGTATGATATTATTATTACTGTATAACCTAGATAGATTGCTATGCATTCGATTTATGCCTGATGATATCTTCTACTCACGAGTTGGCAACTCACCCCTGCTGTACCATAGTTTTCTTGCAGGACCGACCACTCAGATTAGTAGCGGTTTGCTGGCACACTTCTTTTTCGGGTGATTGCTTGGTAGGTAGGTTACATTTCAGATCGTAACCGCCACTATAATTATTCATTTGTATCTAGTTAAAAACTCTATCAACCAGACTATATGTATTTGTGGTCTTAGAGACCAGATTTATTGTAACAACCCTAAACATTCTGTACAATTTTTTCAAAAATACAGAAATAAGTATTTGAGCCTGAGCACAAGCTATAAATTTAATTTGCTTTTGAACAGCAAGAAGGAGCTTGTAGCTCATTGGTAAGACCTTGCACTGCTGAACCATAACACCAGAGTTCAAATCCCATCAGCCACACATTATTTTTATTTAAAATTCTTTTAATCTTTTAGAAGCCCAAGAGTCTACACGAGCACAACACGTAAACTGAAGAGTCACACATAAAATAAACGAGTGCACTGCAGTAGACCAACCGACCCCAACACGTGGCCCCAATACGAGCCCCCAACTCGTGACTCAGGCTGGCAAGATGGCGACTCGAGCCGGCGCCGCCGGTCTGACTCAGACAAAACCCAAAATTTCTTTAACTCTGGAGACTCTTGGACTCCCCCCATAACCCCGGTATTATTTTTTCCCTGCACATTTATAGAGCACAATAAAACTCACATTTAATCCATTTTATTACAAATCTTTAATACACCCTTTCACTATCCTAAACCCTATTTTTTCCT
The DNA here is from genome assembly GCA_030015575.1 of Agapanthus africanus. NCBI lineage: Eukaryota > Viridiplantae > Streptophyta > Magnoliopsida > Asparagales > Amaryllidaceae > Agapanthus > Agapanthus africanus. The sequence goes on along the minus strand of CM057347.1, from coordinate 405,975,174 downwards.
ATAAATACCACCCTCAAATTACCCCTCCTCACTCACAAATCCCTGCCCAAACACTCAAGAAAATTCCAAGATCCTTTTGTGTGCAAGTGGAGTTAGCAAAGGGCAAAGCTCCGACGAATTTCCGGCGACAACTCAAGGAGTTTCCGACTACGAAACGACGCACCGGAAACTCCCACCTCTTCCACTTTCTCTCCTCTAGCCAATCATCCAATAAGTCCCAACTTCTCCTTCTTTTCTCTATTTTAAAAACATTCAAAACTAAAACCCGACGGAAGCGGAGTTAGTCCGACTTCCGATTCGGTTTTCTTTAAAAACTATAATTTTTATTAATCAAGATACCTTCATATCATCAAATATTGTTCATTAAACATTAATAAACATCTTTAATAAGTTTCATCACAAAAGATTGTTATATGCATATTTTATCGCAATTTTACATTAAAATACCACGAACTTTAGTTTCCGACATAAACTCTATAATACCTTTATACCTTTAGATAGTTTACGAGGTAATGTCCTACCTCCTCACAACACACATATTTAACATAGCACGATGGAATTTTGAAACATAGATTTGGGAAAATACGACTTTACATATAACTACCTTCAACTTATAAAATATTTTTCTATAAGAAATGTATTTAACAAATCTTTACAATTGCGCCTCTACAACCCATTTTGGGGAATCTGTTTGGTATGGTGCGGATTATCGCACATCCTCGAGCCTAGTAGAATGATATGCAGACCTCCGCAAGGAGCATACGATCTCGAAAGATATTTAATACATTTTTCAATATGATTTCTATTATTAATAAAACTTATATTTTTAATAAATATATATATATATGTATGTATTTAATATCAAAAAATATATTTTTAATATTTATAATATTCAACATTTCCAAAATTCAAGAAACACACTCCATTTACAAGAAAATACTATACAATTCCAATATTTCAAATAAATACCCTGTACTTTAAAAACTAGGTCATATTCACTAGAAATTTCATATTGAATAAAAGAAACATCTATGAAAACTCTAAAGACGATAATTAAATACTTGAGGTATATTTTGAAAGTATAACAAAACTATTTTACATAAAACCCCCTCAAGTTATACTAAATTACAATAAAGACCATAGTAAATATAGGTTTAAGCGGGACCAGTCTCTTGAGCCTCAGGGAGCCGGAGATATGGGTGTTTGCCTATTTAAGGTAGAAAACTTAACAAATGGTGTTATCAATACGGTAATTGTCTTTGAAAAAGACACAAATCCTGCCGTCCATATGCAGCAGTTACCGATAGCACCAAAACATAATTCAGGACTTCAATTTCTTTTCTAATTGTCTGACTCAGAATGAGTCTCAATATAATCAATCTGACTTGAATATGATTCAAGTATGAAATTATAAAACTACAATTCAATATGAATCCATATATTCAATCTATATTGACCGAACCGAACCATGGATAGACATCCATCTACATGATTCTCCAGTTATATCCATTTACTGATATCATGGTTCCGGCAAGTCATCCATCTATATAAATCAAGACAGTACAATACAAATAATACCATCAAGACATCGTGGGTTTTAAGGGGTAGACTGTTACGGAAGTTGTTAGAAGTTGCACGAGACTGTAACCATAATACACCTAACCTGAATATCCATTGCCGTTGTACCGTGGCTGAACGGTTCCTTGTGCTCCGTATACCTTAGTCTCCGGAATAGTGGGACTCCTCTCGTATACACTGGCATTCTTCTGTACCAAGTTACAAACAACAGCGTTAACACTAAATACAATATTATAGCAATATACACTCTATTCTATCTATTCCATTCTTGTCTATTTACGGGACATACCGAGCGATTTATTTGCTGACGACATTCTCTTTCTTCTTCTTTGGAATGTCGTCAGGTGATTCGGACTCACTGGAGATCGAGCCCAGAAGCGAGGACTTGGACCAGTTTACTGAAGATCCAGAGTTCAAGTTCACTTGTACATTACATTTCCTTTACATTTTTGTTATGCCACTGTTTAGGCATTGCTTTCATTCCATGTATTTACTTTTCAGTTGTATTGTAAAAAGAATATTAATAAATAAAGTTGCTTTTATTTACATCTTGTCTCTTGTGTACATTTTATTTTATATTGCTTAGATACACTTAGCGTGTTTACTTCTGAGTAAATACGTAGCGGCCTCGTCGCGTCCTCCACCCGTATACTGGGAAGCGGCGCGTAACATTTATATATTCTTTTGGACTTAGAACGAGACTATTCCTTTATAAAAATTCAGAAAGAAAAAGGGAAGGGGATAATTCCCCACTAATGGAAGCATCACGTGTAAGCACGTGATCATCAATCCCTTACAAAGAGACTCAGAGAAGGAAAAGAAAAAAATTCCCGCTAAGTGGAGCATCACGTGCAATCACGTGATGCATCTGTATGCAGAGTAAGCGGATCCATTTAGTAGGCGGCAGCTAAAGCCTCACATGCAAGCACGTGATTGCCTTTTACACAAAACGTGTGGGACTCGGTTATAAAACAAACAAAGAACAAAGAAGCTCACGTGTTACCACGTGATGCCTTCTCTCTGTTTAGACTCCTTCATACGAACAAACCAAATTAATTCTGTGAGGGGTCACGTGGTACACGTGATGGCTCCTATGCCTTTTGAACAGATATAATTAAATTCTAAACAAAGGGATCAAAAGCGCTATTTTAGAAAATATTTCCTTGGATCTTTCTAAACAAGAAAGATTGCACTCTGTAAAGCAGAGCGCCGTTGGATTAAAAATCCAATGGTTATTAAAAATCACCAATTTACAGAAAAATTTTGTGCAAGAAAATATCTTCCTAAACTTGCTAAGAACAACAAAAGAAATATCTTCTATAAAACAGAAGTACTTGGATTAAAAATTCAACGGTGAATAAAATTCACCGATTGATCTAAAAGATCATTTTGGTTGATCAAAATCTCTCAATGAGAGATTTTTTGAACAAATTGATTCTTTTCTTTCTCCTATAAATAAGAGCAAAGGGACAAAAAAGGGAGAGAGAGAAGGAGAGAGAAAAAAACCCTTCGTAAGCCAAAAGAAAAGAAAATTTAATTCTCCAGAGAGAAGAAGATCTCCAAAAGAAACCCTAGGTAAGGAAAGAAACAAAGACAAAACCTCTTACCTCTTCTTCATATTCACAAGAGTTTAACTCTTCTAAAAAGTGTTAGTTATATGTATGCCCTAGAGGCCATTACTATACACAGGATGTATATTGTAGTGGATGCTTGGACATATATAGGGAGGACTTTCTTGCTCGATATGATAGTATGCTATCTGGTTGATCTTTACCTTAACGTGTACACTGATTGTCTCTCTGTTACATGTTGGTAAAGCCCTTAGGATGTGTACTTGACTACCTGGACTATGATGCGGATCATACTAGTGGGGACATGGTAGTCCATAAGTACATCCTTCAAAGTCCCTAGTCGTGGGTGTATCGAGACGGGGCATCGATATACCAGTGTAGACTAGCGTATACCTTCTCGACCTATACAGATGGGCGATGGATGATCCCATATCCATTAGTGTTTGACATCAGAGATAATATACGGGTGCTCAGTGGAGACTGGGTACACTGGACAGACTCGCCGAGAACTCCCAGATGGTATTATACCTTACGTCAGATGGCAGTTCTCTGGTGACACTGGTACAGAGTAGTCTGTTGACCTGAGATTGTCATAGAGTCTTGTGTGGTTCCCACTGTGCTTTGATTTCCACCTTACCATGTCCAAGAGGGCGTGCAAAACGGTGGCTTTTGGGTACAGTCCCGAATCACATGGAGGCAATGAGTGATAGGAGGGGATTCGTCTCTCCCGGTATAGGGAGTTGATGTTGCGCTGTGTTCGATTGGCTATAACCAGAAATCCCTGGCCAGGGTTGCTGAGATTTACTGGTAAGTGTTACCAGTAGTTTCTCGAACTGTTATAGACCTCATATCGACACGACTTATCGAGCTATTGGGGTCTGACGTATACCACCCCTAGGCAAGATATGCGACATATCAGATGACGAGATCGGACTGTACGGTAAGTGTTACTGGTTGGATTCACAGGAGTGTGAGCGGGCTTGCTCGTCGATCTTCTGATCGCTCAATACCCGGGTGGCCGTTACGTTTAGCAGACCGCTTGCGGCTTGTGGGTGTTTGATATGATCATCACCTGCTGCCGGCGTATTGACGAGTCTTTAGAGTCCTACACAGAGGTTTCCTGGCTCAATCGAAACGAAATAGGAGCGCATATGAGATATGTGTGGGACCGAGAATAATGCGTATATGTGATACCGTATTCTATTCTCGCGATGAATATATCGATTGGTTGTATGCGATATAACCTAGTTATCGAATCGAGGATTGATTCGATAAGCTGATACATTGGATATTAGTCGGTTATATGCGATATGACCGGATCGTTAAATCAAGTATTGATTTAATGATTTAATGCATAATTATATATTTGATATATTACTTTGCATTAACTAGTATTGGTTCACTTTAAATGGATTTTCTCACTTGATGTGCACAAGTTGTATATGTGATATATTTTTGTGTGCACTAGTTTGTATCATGTTTGATGATACAAGCTAACTTGAGTTTGTGTAAAGAATTAAACCATGGTTATATGAATGGTTAGAGTTTTGTTTATTTACTTATTTATTTATTTATTTCTTTTTGGCAAAAGAAAAGAAAAATGGTGGCTTTCTTTGTTTGTTGTTGAAGCTTCATGAAGCTTTGACTAAGTGACCATTTTGTCTTCATGCTTAACCCTAACCATTCCACTTAACCCTAGTTCATTCTCTACACTTGACCATGGTTGCTATATGATAAGTATTCATTTTCTTTTCTTTTTGATAATACTTATCATATTATCTTCTTCTTCTTCTCCTTCTTCAACATGAAGAAAACCTTGCCTCCATCAATGGCAACTTGAGAAAAAGAGTGAGAAATCCAATTCTAAACTGAACCCACTTCCTATTTCTTCATCCTCTACCACTTGCCAAGTAGTATAAGGTGTTTTCTTCACAAGTTTCATGACTTGGTGAAGTTGGAGCTTGATCTTGTGATGCCTCGACGTAGATCATCTTCGGCATCGAAGTCGACGACCTAGCCCGCCCATTTCTCCGATGAAACCAACGCTAGAGTCCGGGATCCGATGATCGCAGCGAGGGGACTTCATCACGGAGCTATGGAGGTGGAGGACCAGATCTACAAAGGTTGTATTTCCGTTCACTTAGTAGTTAAGTTGTTAACTAGTTTCTTGTTTCGCCTAAAATCTAGTTAACGATCCGTATTAGGGTTTCTCGGCACTTGTAAAATTTGAATTTGGCATGGTTGATGCCTTGTGTGACCTCATTAGTGTGCCTAGGAACCCTACAGTGGTATCAGAGCCTAGCTAGAGCCTTAGGCGAAGCGTAGACGGAGTTAGAAGTCCGATCGAACCGAAACCCTAATCTCAAAATGCTCTCTGTACATATTTTGAAATCTGGATTTTTTCGATATTAAAAATATGCAGAAAAATCAGCAGGTGATTGTAAGAGTTACGGTAAAATTCGATAGCCCAATTCCATCTACCCGCCGCGGTTCCGCGGCACGAGCATGGCTCGTGCGGCGGTTCCGCGGCCGTAATATCTCCTTGTTCAATGAAATTTACACAGTAACTCCTAATTTGTAGTGCTGGTTTTCCTGGGAATTTTTAAACTGAACTCAAGAGTTGAGTTTTCTAGGTTGCATTGGGGACTCGGTGTTTCGATCGGATTGTCTAATTTTGTCTGTGTGTTTCCGGATAATTTTAGAATATGTTAAAAAAGTTCGACCGGATATAAATACCCACTTTTTCCCCTGTCGGGAAGTTTTCAATTGTTGGATTTTCCATAGTTTAATGACGTTCTAAGTAGTGCAAGTAATGCGATGGTCCCTCTAGAAGACAACAAACCTTAACTCGATTATGTGACCGTCTTGAACTGCCCTTTGAACCTTCGGGTTTGGGGCAGTACGGCGAGCCACATGTGAGGCATTGGCTTGACCTTTCTACGACTGGACCGTTGGTACTGAGGCACGAAATGAATGTTTTTAAACTTATTTCATGTGTTGAGCTGTTTCGGGAAAACTTGGGTGTTTAGATGTTCGATCGGAAAGTTTAATATTTTCTATTTATCTGGAATGTGATACAATAATTGGAATTCACAAATAGTTATGAGATAACTAATATGAATGTTATAAACATAGCAGTTTAGTCTCACTTGATCGGTTGCCACGGAATTTTGATGTGATCAAAAGTCCGTCGCAATCACGTAGCGTACGCGGATACTCGCCGGGTAAACTTAATAGACAGCCTCACTCCATAGCCCCGACCAAGTGACTGTAGGAGAACCCCGTCGCCGAAAGCATCCGTTCGGGTGCTCGCGGCAGCGGTGTTCCGCCTTGGTGCACTTTGTCAACGGCGTCGAGGGTGCGGCCGCCTACTGAAGTTTGCGACGAGCATTCGATCAGGATGTCGGGAATCTTGTTGAATTGCCCGACTTGATATTGAAAAGTGTTTTCGATAATGAGACTAAAATGCGGGGTTTATAATTGTTAGGCATGCGATGTCTAAGGAATTCATTTGATTAGGCATGCGATGTCTATGCAGGTTGTGGATTCCAACTGTTGTAGTTTTACACTTTCTTTTCTGTGACCGTAAGTGTAATATGTGATATCTCCGGTTTCGTTGCTATATGTCAACGACAATTGGGATGCGCATATTTACTTACGAAGATGACATGTGATGTTATGTGTTGCTGGATATGTTATATTGGATCGTCGTGTTTAAATAGCCGGGGGTTTTTATGTGAGATGAGTGTTTTTCATTTTCATTCATGTAAAAACTTGTATGTAATATTCTTTTATTGGGGCACTTCCAGGTTGCGGATGTTGTCACCATTTGTATATTATTTACTTTTCCGCACTAGGATAGACCCAAGGAGGAGGGCACAAGTAACCGGGTTCTAGGGTCCAGTGGGAGACCAACTCGAGGAGTCGAGTCCTGGTCTCCTAACTCTAGAATTGGTAGGGTTGCTTGCCGCTCTCGTAGGGGTCTTGGGGTGTGGGTTTGGCTATTCATCGCGACCGTGGAATCCGTGTTTTATACTGGCTCGTATTGAAAATACGGACGTCCTAGTATATCCAATATTTCATATGTTTCTTCTGCTGCGATATCTGTGAAGTGATCATGTGATGTTCTGTGATAGTACGGTATATAGTATATATGATATATTATATAGATGTTACTTATGATTTACACCCGCGCTAGCCCGGCCCCGTTCTGCCGTTAGTTACCTAACCTAACGGTGCACGAGGGGACATCAGGCGAATGCGGATGGCATAAGTGTACGTCGTATTTATCTGTGATGTTTAGGTACTTAAATGATGGGACTTCATTAATGTGATTAATGAAAGAAAAGAAACCTAAGATGTTGTGGAATCGAATTTCAAAATAAAAATAGATAGCTACAGTTCTTGCTTTGCACAGCGGTATATGTGATATATCCTGCACCTTATTCGATAAGGAAAGGACCGAGATCCCTTCACCGGGAGTGACTCCTTTAGCAATAACTGGCAGATGCTACACCCCTCGGTTTATTTTTGATTGCTTCTATAGTTTCTGCTTTGCACAGTGATATATATGATATATCCCGCACCTCATTCGACGAGGAAAGGACCGACGATCCCTTCACCGGGAGTGACTCCTTTAGCAAAACTAGAAAATCCTCAAAAACACTCCATTTCAAAATTCATTCGATCCTACAATGATATCAAGTTCATTACGCAATAGGTTTTCAGAAAAACCTGTCGTAGCCCTCCGTCATTTCAGATAAGTTGTATATAGTATTCGTGCTACATTTGTTGGCTTTCGTCAAGGTGCAGTATGCGGTAGCTATATGCTGCTTATCTGCTGCATACGATGCGATTGGATTAGGGTAGTCGTGCGGCTTTGTTGGCTTTCGTCAAGGGTCGTGCGGGTGGGTTTAATTCAATCAAGAAATGTACGGGTTGAACTTGACTAACGGGCTATGGTTTGTTGGCTTTCGTCAAGGTCATAGCACATTAGGGGCAAAATTATCGGGAATTTCAAGTGTTGAAATTTGCAATGAGATTGCATACCTTCTATGCGATAGTTGGATCCCGATACCCGCTGCGAGTAAGAATTACTCCTGGGAGAGTTTTACACATTACAATTAGCCGATCAAGTAGGTGTCTAGAAAGGTGTTAACGAGATTACGCCTCTGGGAAAACGAGGTTTACATTAATTAGGTTCGTGCGAAAGCACGGGGGACCTCCCTCAAAGTACCGACACTGGCCTGGCTGAAAGATTGGCGAACTTGTAGTGTGTAATTAATCCCAGCTAGTCTTTCCTTTTAAGGTTTGAAGGAAGATTTAATAAAAACAGTGGGAGCCATCCTGATTAGATAAAATAATAACCGATCTGATCTTGCAAGAGCGCACGCTGAGTGTTTTCTTCTCTCTCTCTCCAGGTAGCGACCATATCATGCCTTAATCAAGATAATAATACGGATGTATTGACCGAACCCGCTTGTTATACTGAGCTGGGGGACGTTGGTCCCGCTCCACCTTATAATTGTTATAAGACAGAGCAGGAAATTGGGGAATATCAGATTTCCCATGCCTCCCAAACGAAGAAAGTGCATATGATGCATTTCCTTCGGGTGTGTTCATTACAAAGAACTGTTTCTCTGCATCCTCTACGTCCTGGGTATTTGATACCGGATCAGGATCCCAGATATGTAATCTGTTACATATGGCTACAGATAAGTAGAGAACTGAGAACGGGTGATAAGTTTCATGAGGCAGAAAACGGGGCAAGTGTTGCAGCCAAGTCTGTTGGTCACTGTCACCCTGTATTACCAATACATTGATTCTGAACAAATGTTATTAGATACCGAACCTGATATACAAAATCATATCAGTCTCTTTATCAGTAAAGAAATGATAAAATTTTGTATTGATGGATAATGTTTTGAACATTTCCTATATCAAAAGTTGATCCGTTCAGGCACGTTATCTAAAAGCATTGACGTTCTAAATCAAACTACAGTTCTTAGTATACGGAACACACACAAGAGGAAGAGTTCAGAAATGAACGGATCCTTCTTGAGATATTGTAGACTAGGTCATATCAATGCGACCCGACTAGCTGAAGTTACATAAAGATGCATATTTAAATCAGTTTGAATTTACATCTTATGAAACTTGCCAGTCATGTCACAAAGATAAAATGACCATAGCTCTGTTTACTGGAAGCAGAGAAAGAGTTAGTGAACTCTTGGGATGATACATGTTGATGTATGTAGGTCCCCTGTCTGCACATGCCAAGACCGGTTCTTTATACTTCATTACATTCTCTGATGATCTCTCAAGATTCAGACATATGTTCATGTTGAAACACAATTCCGAACCTTTTGAGATATTCACAGAATATGATTTAGAAGTAGAGAACCAAAATACGGGTATAAGTATTATGTCCTTTGATGTGATCGAGGAGGAGAATACTTGAGCACGGAAATCCTGGACTATTCTAAAGGAGAATGAGATTTTCTCTCAGAATTACTTCTCCGTATACACCATTGCACGATGGTATATCGGGGCGGAGCAGATACACCCTATTTGATATGGTGTGCTCTATGATGAGTACTACTGAGTTACCTATTTCCTTTTAGGAGTTATGCACTTATGAAGTTGCATACCTATTGAATAGGGTCACGATCAAATCAGTTGTCTACCACTTCATATGAGATATGAAAAGGGAAGAGCCCATATCTTAAGTTAGTTAAGATTTGGGGTTGTCCGGCCTGTGTCTAAAAGCATAATCCGGACAAGCTCGAGACAAGGTCTGTTATGTAGAACTGAAAATGTTCCAGCTATACAAATTGCAGCTGATGATTTGGTAGAACCAAAGGATTCAATAGTAACCTACGAACCCCAGCCTCTCCGCCGATCTAGTAGGGTTCCTCACCCACCTGAGAGTTACTTCGGTTTCTCTATGACAGTGGGAGCGAGGATTGCATCATGAGATGATGACCCAACTAGCTTCGAGCTGGCCATCAGGAGTAAGACTTTGTAAGAATGGCTGGATGCTTAGTGATCTGAGATGGAATCCATGTACACCAACAAAGTATGGACTTTGGTTGCTATATCTGAAGGGTTAAATCCCCATCAGGAGCAAGTATATCTTGAGAAGATTACTTGGTGTAGATGGAAAAGTTGAGACTTTCAAAGCTAGACTTGTTAAAGGTTTTCGTCATCAACCAGGCGTGGATAATGATGAAACCTTTTCCAGTGCCTATGCTTAAGTCCATCCGGATCCTACTTGCCACGGCTACATACCATGACTACGATATCTGGCGGTTGGGTGTCATAACTGCTTTTCTAAAATGATGGTTTAGAAGAGAACGTCTGTAAGTACACAACCAGAGGGCTTCGTAGACAGTGGGAGCAGCGGAAACGTGTACAAGATGTTTTATGTGATGAAGCAGGCATCGCGGAGTTGGAACATCTGTTTTGATGAGTTAGTCAGACAGTTTGACATCATCAAAATGGTAGATGAACCTTGTATATACAAAAAGGTAGTAGGGAGTATGGTGGTGATCCTCGTAGAGTACGTGGATGACATACTCTTTATAGGAAAGAAATTTCCTATGCTACGCTCGGTCAATCTCCACTTATCACAATGATTCTCCATATAGGATCAAAGTGATACCTACTAAATCCTGGATTTTGGATCTATGAGATAGATCTAATTGGATGTTAGGAATCTCACTGGTTGTAGTGAGACGGTATCAATTGATCCTGGGGAAAATCACTGGAAAGGTTCCAGGGTGATAGGAACGACTGAATGTCAGTCACAGGCATTGTCTTTACCCTCAGTAAAGGGACGGTATGTTGGAAGAGATCCAAGTTAGATACCGTGGCTAACTAGACGATAAAGGCAGGATACATCGCTACTTAAGATGCTACCAAAGAGGATGTTTGGGTGTATATTGGTTCATGGGATGAACTAGGTCCCTACCATTGTGTGACAATGGAAGTGTGGCTTTGGCCTGGGAACCACGGTCCCATCAGTGACCCAGACATAATCTAAGGCAGTATCACCTGATCATGGAGATGGTTAATCTCCAGGATGATCGAGGTTAGGAGAACAGACTCAGAGGACAACACGGCGGATCCACTCACAAAGGCCTTTTCCCAGAGAGAGACTATTATGGGATGGTTGAGTATGAGATACTACAACCACTGCTACAGATTGCCCTAGTGCAAGTGGGAGATTGTTAGTTATATGTATGCCCTAGAGGCCATTACTATATACAGGATGTATATTATAGTGGATGCTTGGACATATATAGGGAGGACTTTCTTGCTCGATATGATAGTATGCTATCTGGTTGATCTTTACCTTAACATGTACACTGATTGTCTCTCTGTTACATGTTGGTAAAACCCTTAGGATGTGTACTTGACTACCTGGACTATGATGCGGATCATACTAGTGGGGACATGGTAGTCCATAAGTACATCCTTCAAAGTCCCTAGTCGTGGGTGTATCGAGACGGGGCATCGATATACCAGTGTAGACTAGCGTATACCTTCTCGACCCATACAGATGGGCGATGGATGATCCCATATCCATTGGTGTTTGACATCAGAGATAATATACGGGTGCTCAGTGGAGACTGGGTACACTGGACGGACTCGCCGAGAACTCCCAGATGGTATTATACCTTACGTCAGATGACAGTTCTCTGGTGACACTGGTACAGAGTAGTCTGTTGACCCGAGATCGTCATAGAGTCTTGTGTGGTTCCCACTGTGCTTTGATTTCCACCTTACCATGTCCAAGAGGGCGTGCAAAACGGTGGCTTTTGGGTACAGTCCCGAATCACATGGAGGCAATGAGCGATAGGAGGGGATTCGTCTCTCCCGGTATAGGGAGTTGATGTTGCGCTGTGTTCGATTGGCTATAACCAGAAATCCCTGGCCAGGGTTGCTGAGATTTACTGGTAAGTGTTACCAGTAGTTTCTCGAACTGTTATAGACCTCATATCGACACGACTTATCGATCTATTGAGGTCTGACGTTTACCACCCCTAGGCGAGATATTCGACATATCAGACGACGAGACCGGACTGTACGGTAAGTGTTACTGGTTGGATTCACAGGAGTGTGAGCGGGCTTGCTCGTCGATCTTCTGATCGCTCAATACCCGGATGGCCGTTACGTTTAGCAGACCGCTTGCAGCTTGTGGGTGTTTGATATGATCATCACCTGCTGCTGGCGTATTGACGAGTCTTTAGAGTCCTACACAGAGGTTTCCTGGCTCAAGCGAAACGAAATAGGAGCGCATATGAGATATGTGCGGGACCGAGAATAATGCGTATATGTGATACCGTATTCTATTCTCGCGATGAATGTATCGATTGGTTGTATACGATATAACCTAGTTATCGAATCGAGGATTGATTCGATAAGCCGATACATTGGATATTAGTCGGTTATATGCGATATGAACGGATCGTTAAATCAAGTATTGATTTAATGATTTAATGCATAATTATATATTTGATATATTACTTTGCATTAACTAGTATTGGTTCACTTTAAATGGATTTTCTCACTTGATGTGCACAAGTTGTATATGTGATATATTTTTGTGTGCACTAGTTTGTATCATGTTTGATGATACAAGCTAACTTGAGTTTGTGTAAAGAATTAAACCATGGTTATATGAATGGTTAAGGTTTTGTTTATTTACTTATTTATTTATTTATTTCTTTTTGGCAAAAGAAAAGAAAAATGGTGGCTTTCTTTGTTTGTTGTTGAAGCTTCATGAAGTTTTGACTAAGTGACCATTTTGTCTTCATGCTTAACCCTAACCATTCCACTTAACCCTAGTTCATTCTCTACACTTGACCATGGTTGCTATATGATAAGTATTCATTTTCTTTTCTTTTTTATAATACTTATCATATTATCTTCTTCTTCTCCTTCTTCAACATGAAGAAAACCTTGCCTCCATCAATGGCAACTTGAGAAAAAGAGTGAGAAATCCAATTCTAAACTGAACCTACTTCCTATTTCTTCATCCTCTACCACTTGCCAAGTAGTATAGGGTGTTTTCTTCACATGTTTCATGACTTGGTGAAGTTGGAGCTTGATCTTGTGATGCCTCGACGTAGATCATCTTCGGCATCGACGTCGACGACCTAGCCCGCCCATTTCTCCGATGAAGCAACGCTAGAGTCCGGGATCCGATGATCGCAGCGAGGGGACTTCATCACGGAGCTATGGAGGTGGAGGACCGGATCTACAAAGGTTGTATTTCCGTTCACTTAGTAGTTAAGATGTTAACTTGCTTGATGTTTCGCCTAAAATTCTAGTCAACGATCTTGTTAGGGTTTCTCGGCACATGTAAAATTTGAATTTGGCATAGTTGATGCCTTGTGAGTCCTCATTAGAGTGCCTAGGAACCCTACAAAAATAACTTAGTTCTTCCTCTGGTTGAAAATCTGCAGAAACAGACCTCCCCACAAGTTGAGAATTTAATTCTCATCGGGGAGATCTGTTATGCAGATTCAAAACTTAGGAGGAGATCGAGTCCAAAGATTTTAATTCTTACGACAGAACATCTAGGAATTTAATTCTTCTAAATAAAAGTAGGGTTTAACCCTACAAAAGAATTTAATTCTTATTAAATAAGGTACTTGAAGGTCTCAAAACTCAAGATCGACATGCACGTAAAAAAGAAGAAGATAAGCACCCAAACATGATAACGTGTTCCCACGTGAGCACCCGTGTTGAACGAGAGAAAACAAATGAGATCGGGTCACGTGCTCTCATGTGACCCCTGAACAAGCTCTTCATAAGAAAAAGGGGGAATAAACCCAAGGCAGTTTCTATTTTAGGCTGCCTCATATGACATCACGTGACCCCTTAATAGTACTTAGCACTTTTCAAAAGAGAATAAAACAGAGGCAGCTTTCAGTCTTTGGGGACGCCTCACATGATCCCATGTGACCCAATAGTGCTCAGCACTCATAAAAGAAAAACGGAACAAATTCAAAGAAGCTGTGCCAAATCTCAGGCGCCTCACGTGACCCCATGTGAGTGCCTCAAATCTTCAGTGTTTAACACTACTTCAAACGCCTCACGTGACCCCACGTAAGCGCTTCAGTGTTTAACACTACTTCAAGCGCCTTACGTGACCCCACGTGAGCGCTTCAGTGTTTAACACTACTTCAAGCGCCTTACGTGACCCCACGTGAGCGCTTCAGTGTTTAACACTACTTCAAGCGCCTCACATGAGAGCTTCAATGTTTAACACTATTTCAAGCGCCTCACGTGACCCCACGTGAGCGCTTCATATCATCGGTGTTTAACACTACTTCAAACGCCTCCAGTGACCCCACGTGAGCGCTTCAAATCTTAGTGTTTAACACTACTTCAAGCTCCTCACGTTACCCCACGTGAGCGCTTCAAATCTTCAGTGTTTAACACTACTTCAATCGCCTCACGTGGGAGCACGTGAGCGCTGGGCATACACTAGTGTTTACCTCTACGAGAGGCTAACCTTAGCCTAAATCAACCAAGTCTCCAAAAGTCAACACCCGAGTTCCATTTATACCCAGGTCTTTCAAAATTGATCTCAGATGGCATTTAAAGTAATGTGCATCTCATTCCTTCTCAATCTGGCATTTGGTTCAAGGGTACATCTCTCCACACCTCTGATACATGTCGTTGTAATTCTTCAACGTCTTCAGAGAGGTGGAGGGTCCCAATAACCAATAACTTTTGGTGCATCCACAAACGGTTGAATCAAAATCATACAGACTATGACGTCTTTAAACTGGACTTTGATGTCCTTAAACTTTACGGACTATGATGTCCTTAAACTTATGGACCGCAATGTCCCTAAACTAAACTCTATAGACTATGACGTCCTTAAACTTATGGACTGCAACGTCCCTAAACTAAAGTCTATAGACTATGATGTCCTTAAACTCCATAGACTATGATGTCCTTAAACTCCATAGACTATGATGTCCTTAAACTTATGGACCGCAACGTCCCTAAACTAAACTCTATGGACTATAAGGTCCTTAAACTCATGGACTATGATGTCCTTAAACTTTATGGACTATGATGTCCTTAAACTTTACAGACTATGAGTTCTTTAAACTAGACTATGAGGTCCTTAAACTTATGGACTATGATGCCCTTAAACCCAATGGACCACAATGTCCCTAAACTAAAACAATAGAGCCCAAATGCTCTTTTGTTGGATCTAAACGATCCTGTTGAGTAGATCTTAATCTAAAATTAGACTAACGTATCCTTAACAAACGTTTAAGTTGATCTTGATCTCAATGAGATTATTGATCCTTAAACCCAACCCAAAACCGAATCTAAGAAAATACGGATTTGGACTAATCCACGCCCTACGGGCGACAACATAAATTAGTCTCCGTATACAATCCACGGGCAACCAAAAACAAAACAAACACACACGACACGAAGTGACCATCTGGAGAAGGGGAAAGTGGTTACTGCGATGCGGTAGCGTAATTAACTGCAGGGGCTTGCGCCTGCAGGGAAGAGCATCCCCACAATAAAAAAACCCTCACAATGAGGGGGAGTCTGACGAAGTCTGCTACATCCGCCGCATCCGTCTAAACCTCAGATACACGGTGCCATAAATCAACTTGGCATCTTCGGAGAGGTGGACGGATAAAACAAAATAGCATCTACCCCAAATTCAGGCAAGACGACCTGCGCGGTTCCGTCTCTGTTTTCGGCGGAGAACAGATTTTGGCACGCCCGGTGGGACCTTTTCCTCTTTCCACTCCACACTTCGTGTGTCGTGTTCCGCGAACGAATCGCGGTTTGCTATGGTTGCCCCTGGATTCGAGGTACTAAGATTTGGTATCTTGCTCCGTGCAGAAAACAGAAAATCAATGGCTTTCAACTGCACAAACTGCAACAACTGCAACAACTCCCACTCTTTCCTTGCTGGAGGAGTGACTTATGAGCCTCAAGCAGCCTCCGTTTTCAAGATGCCAGTGGAACACGTGACGCAAGCCACCACTAGTCTGTTCTTTAGGACCATGCTCCCACCCATGAGCTTCAACGCCCCACTGCCGTCGCAAGAAGCTCCGATGAAGTCGGTCTTTGATCGGCTGACGACTACCGCGGCCCTCTCAACGGGTCGCCTAAATCCAATGCCTCAGTTTTTAACCGACTGGGCCAAAACTCCAATGGGCCCGTGAAGAAGCTCGCAATACTTGAAGGGGTTATCCCGAAACGGATAGCCATCCCTGCTCCATCAAATGAAGTCATCAGAGAGACTTCTCCTACTAAGGGGTCGGTCTTCACAAGACTGACCGTTCCGACTCCCTCTTCGGGTGAAGTCACCAAGGTTTCTACCCCTGCTCAAAAGTCAGTCTTCGATAGGTTGGACATTTCTTCTCAGCGAACATCAGTCTTCAATAGGTTGACACCGGCAGCAACCCTCCACCAGAGCAGAGGGCATGATGAAGCCACCCCCATAGTTGAGCCAATACCGTATGCAAGGCATGCTCGACGTCGCCACTGGCGCCGAGTAAGAAAAGCTGGGGGCGGTTCCCCTTCTGGACTGACTCCGCCAGCTCTAACGGTGGAAGTCGATGCTGTTGTTCCAACTGGGAACAACTTTGAACCGCTCAGGAGGGTGCATAAGAACTCTCCAATCGCTGTGCTAAAAAGATCTCCTCCACCTATGGAGAACGTTACAAAGGCGAAGCTAGAGCAACCCCCTCAGCGGCTGTCCTCTAAAATTCATAAGGTTTGGCGACAGGTCTAAGACTCGGTGATCAATCAAGACTACTCCCGCCGACCGAAGAAGATGAAAGTTCGGCGAGAGAAGGACCAACCTGACAAGCAACAGAAGGTGTCGTCTACTTGGGTGCCCATTGTAATGGCCCCCTCAACTTCGACCGCTCATAAAAGGAGAAGGCCGGAGAAACCCCCCATGTCTGCGGCGAATCTCAAGGGCACTGAACCTAAACGCCCCAAGTCTGGGGGAATGGTAGTGCATACTGTTTATATAGCTTCCGAAAAAGAGGAAAGCCGTGCTTCTACGGGTCATCGACCGCTCACACGATCAGTGATAAAGGCTCAGGAGCAATAACAGCAAAAGCTCCAGGAGATGCTGACAAAGATGGCCGCACTCACTGGGCCAAAATAAATCCCGGAGACATCGTCGGAGCAGCGCCAGGAGAAGGAAACCGATGCCGAATTCTTCCGAAGGATGCTTGAGAGGAAAGACAAAGAGGTCGCGGAACAAGCGGCCAACGTAAAACAAATGGCGCTTTTATTCCAAGATATGGTTGGGATGATGATCAAGCCTCCAGCCGAAGACCCCCCGATTATCCTTGAAGACGACAGAGGGGAGACATCGAACCCTCTTCCGGCTCTATCAGCAGCCAAAGATGAGACCATCTCCAAAGCCGCCCTGGATGACTATATCACTCGACAGATACGAGCTCATCATGCGAGCGAAGCGGCCGGCCAAATTGTTAAGACTGGACGACCCTATCCGGGTTAGTACGACCAAATAAAGTACCCGCCGGGATATACAATCCCTAAATTCCATGTATATAAGGGGACGGAGAATCCACACTAGCACGTTGCTCAATTCAGGGCTCTATGCGGCAGCACTGGGGGTGACGACAAACTGCTGCTTTGCCAGTTTGTCGGCAGCTTGTCGGAGACAGCGTTTGAATGTTACTCTGAGCTCCCGAA
This sequence comes from Agapanthus africanus, assembly GCA_030015575.1. NCBI lineage: Eukaryota > Viridiplantae > Streptophyta > Magnoliopsida > Asparagales > Amaryllidaceae > Agapanthus > Agapanthus africanus. Next base: position 405,957,289 of record CM057347.1, on the reverse strand, counting down.
CGACTCCGTTAAGACATTTGCAGAAATGGAGTTACTATTCACCCAGCGTTTCGCAAGCGCTAGTGAACGTACCCCGATCACCGCACTAATTAACGCTAGAGTGAAGCCAGGAGAAATGTGGATTCAGTACGCTATACGGTGGCGTAATTTATGGTCGAAGTGTGAACAACGCATAGAAAAGGCTCCTGCAGTAGGCATGTTCATGGGTACCCTTGATCTACAGGCGACCATATCCTAGTTCATGATGTTTTTCAAGCCGACTACCTTCCAGGCCTTGATTGACAAACTGGCCCAAATGGATCAGATGGGCCATAGACCGTCTTCCTCAAAAATGGAGCCTCAAAACGAGAAGGGGAAGGGGAAAGCGACCTTCGTCGCCAATGCTCAACAGCAGCCTAGTGGTCCGAAACCAGTTGATCGCCAGAGGGATAGACAACGACTCTTCAACGAGAGGCTAAAACGCCCTTATTCGTTTCCTCGGGATAAAACGAGAAGACTGTTCGAGTTGGCGGTGCGCAACAGGCTTATCACCCTACTGGATCCGAAATGCCCACTGCAGCCTGGTGACGTCAACAGTCCTAACTACTGCCCCTACCATCGAATAATGGGCCATCCAATCGAAGATTGCTTTGTCTTCAAAAAGTGGATTGAGGACCAGTACCAGCAAGGCAAATTCGCATTGTCTGAAAACAGGAGGGTAAACCTGCCACAACCACACGCTCCGAAAAAGATGGACACGCCGGGGGCATCATGCTCATTTATAAAGGAAGCTCCATGGGAAGTTCGACAAAAACGAAAAGAATTCTGAAGGATCTCCAAACATGCCCGGCGATCAGGTGGAAGAGCCCACTGGAGCCCGAGATTATTGAGGGGATGCTGAAGCCGTGCCCAACGCTGAAAGTTGGTGGACAAAACATTCAAGTCAAGCCTCCAAAGTCTTTAAAGAAAAATAAGAAGGACAAGAAGCCCGTCCAACCCGATGATAGCCGTACAGGTCTGCAGAAATATATTGATGCACTGGAAGAATATAAGCAGAGGGCACGGACCCCAATCACATTGGACGAATTCTTTAAGCATGTTCTTGAAAATGAAGTCGATGACGCAGATGAAGGAGACAATTCTTCAGAAGAACCCAAGGATTATGTGGCAAGCTGCCACATGATCTCTTATTCGTCAATAGATGGTGAAGAAGCTCCTGATGTAGAGAAACTGGGGGCAGATCCCGAACCGTCAGACAAGATGATTGACATGTTGCTGAACGAGGCCTGTCAAAAGAGCAAAGCTGATCGAGAGCGCGAAATGGCCATATTTGAGAAAGCCAAACGCCAGTGGCTGGACAAAAGGGTTGAAGTACCCCGACCGGATGGAAGCACTTCTGCCGCTAGCAAAAGCAGGTTTAAGATAAGAAAGCAGTTCGCTAAAGCCTTGTCGATGGGAATGAAGCTGCCACCTCTCAAAGAAGACACTTCAGAAAATACGTTCCCCGACGAACTAGATGCACATCCAAACTACTGCTTATACCATCGGAGGATCACACACCCTACCGAGAAATGCATGGCCTTCGAGAATTGGTGGCAGGGATACGTTGCTCATCAGCAGCATTTCAAGTGGATGAAGCACAAAACGCATCGAGAGCAGAAGAGCAAGACAGATGAGCGCAAAACAACTGCCGGCAACTGTCACATTGTTGATTCCGGGGTATCGCAAGTTCCCACCTTTGGGAGCGATTCCGATGAAGAAATAGCCCTCGGCCCTCTCTTCAAGGAATCCATTTCCGAAACAGAAGAGATGAAGATCTGCGAAAACATTCAGCTACGTAATCGCACGTTACCCAAGAAGAATCTCGGACCCACAAACAAGGGGTTGAGTAGAAAAGATAAAGGGAAGGAAAAAGTCCCTGAAGATATCGCCCTCGATGATCAAGTCGTCAAAGAGCTGACAGCCAAGGACCCGCCAAAGAGAAATAAGGTGGATTACAACGTTCTGGCACACCTGAGGAAGATACCCTCACAGCTAAGCATTCTCGATGTTCTTCTGCTATCTAAAGTGGTGAGAGATTCTTTGATCAAGGCACTACGAGAGCCCGAGCAGTTCCAAGCTTTCCTTGTCGAAGAAAAGATGAAGGACTAGCTGGAAGAAGTGCATACTGCTGACGTCACTTTCGGCGATGAAGATCTCCTCCTCGGAACGTACGAGCATAACCGTCCTCTCTATGTCTCCGGGTATTGCCATGACATCAAGATAGGGAAGATCCTAACTGACAACGGGTCCTCTGTCAACCTCCTAAATGTAAGGGTGCTAAAAGAAATCTGCATGAGCGTTCAACACCTCACTCGGGATAAAATCACTATCTTCGAGTTCGACTCCCAGTCATCGCGGACGCTCGGGTCTGTGATACTGACATTACGCTTTAGGTTGCTCGTCATTGACATCAAGTTTCATGTTATTGATGCCAAGACTTGCTACAACGCTTTGCTTGGTAGGCCTTGGCTACACGAATATAACATCATCCCTTCTACACAATATCAGTGTATGAAGTATTTCAAAGATGGTCTCGAGTACACCGTGACAGGGGAACTGAACCCATTTTCCGTAAATGAAGTCCGAAAGTACGAGGATGCAAAGTATTTCCTGCCAAACTTTGAAGACATAGAAAGATGTCGTAAACCGAAGAATAAGCAGAAAGCTATCACCACTATTCCGGTTTTCGGGAGTGATACCGAAGAGGAAGAAGAGATAGTTTATTCAGGGCCGCCCCAATATACCAATCCAGGACCGTCCATCCCTATTTTGGTCTTTGGCAGTGACTCTGAAGATGAAGTCAATGCAGTGTTCTCGGTCCGGCCATCAATACGAGCCCTCACTGGCGATGAACAGAGTTTGCAAATCGCCATGGTTCCGCAAGAGCATTACAAAGAGTTCGACGCACTTGATATCTATAGTGTGCAGGAACTGCAGACGTTCTATGTCCCACCCAGGCAAAAAGATGAAGAGGTGATCCTCTTTTATCGATCCGCCGAAACCGAAGTAGAGAAAGAAATCTTGCATGGTGCCGATTCTGCACTTGACAGGTTCCAACCCATCCGTCTGCCCAAATACTACACATAAGGATTAAAAAGGCTGTTGAGGCGCCAATGCGTACCCTTCAAACAGACTGCTCGACAGGCTCAGTTCTACAATAGGATCTAGAACATCCCTGGAACTCAGAAAAAATTGCCCAACGGGAGAATGGAAACGATCAGGCTTGGATATGTTCAATCTAAGAAACGGGAGCGATTCCATGGTTGCTACATTATACATGATTTTGATGAAGAAGAAGATGTTCTATTAGAAGACGCTAACCCTGAACCAAAACGAGGCCCCGCTAAGAAAAGGCCAAGTCCGTCGTTCGAAGAACAGATGGACAAGTTAATAAGGGAAGCGGGTCAAAAAGTCCAGGATGACCACAACCGCGAAATGACCATTTATGAGAAAGCCAGGACGCAGCGCCTCCTTCAGCAGGCTACGGAGAATGACGATGCTCTTCGTTTCCAGCCCATCATACAAAAAACCAGACGCAGAGGCAGAAACAAGCTAAAGAACGGAAAAAACGTTCGACAGTGGCAAAGCGGGTCCAAGAAGCCACGCGATCAAGAATTGAGCAGCCGGGATTCTTCTCTTATAAAGAAGATGGGCCGAGCATATTCTTTTCCCCAAGACAAGACAAGGAAGATATTCGATCTTGTTATGAAACATCAAATGATTATGCTCCCAGAGCCCAAACACCCCGAACAAGCAGACGAGGTCTCTCACCAGGATTATTGCTCCTATCACCGAGCGATAGGATATCCTCTTGAAGACTGCTTCACCTTCAAAAACTGGGTCGAGGACCAATATCAACTCGGCAAGTTCGCTCTATCCGACAGTTGGAAGGTAACCCCACCACAAATACATGTGCCAAGAGCAACGTATGCAACGAGAGTATAGCCGGATCAACATCGGTCTTAGAAACGATCTCGTACCTGCCACGTGATAACACTGTCAGAAGAAGGAGTACGCGAGGATATGGCTGACCTCCTTTGGTGCTTCGAAAATGATGATGATGAGTTGATCTCAGAATTTCCACCGGCGTCAAAGGAGTTGGAAGATGGAATACATACTAATGCGGACAACCTAAGGAAAATCAACTTGGGGACGGCAAACGACCCACGGCCGACGTTCGTCAGTGAACTGTTGTCCGAAGAATAGGTAGCTACGCTAAAAGACGTGCTCATACAGTATAAAGACTGCTTCGCATGGAACTATTCTGAGAAGCCGGGATTAAACCCAGAAATAGCCATGCATAAATTGGCGATATTGCCGGACGTCAAGCCAATCAAACAGGCGCCAAGAAGAATGCGACTCGAGCTTGAAATGAGTATCAACACCGAAGTCAAGAAGCTAATCGACTCCGGATTCATCCAAGAAGTTCAATACCCTGATTGGATCGCCAACATCGTCCCGGTGATAAAGAATAATAGGACGGTACGCATCTGCGTAGACTTTCGGGACCTCAACAAAGCTTGTCCGAAAGATGACTTCCCCGTACCGGTTACTGAGCTGATGATAGACAACACATTCACTCACGAAGTTTTCTCCTTCATGGACGGATCATTAGGGTATAATCAAATAAAAATGCATCCCGAAGACCAGAAGCATACCGCTTTCCGGACCCCTTTGAGCATATTCTGCTACAAAGTGATACCTTTCGGTCTGAAGAACACCGGCGCCACCTATCAGAGGGCCATGACGAAGATTTTCGATGACCTCATACATGAAATCGTCGAATGCTATATCGACGGCCTCGTGGTTAAGAGCAAATCGCACGAGGAGCATTGGGAGCATCTGAAGATCGTGTTCCAGCGTCTTCGGAAATACAACCTGAAGATGAACCCTCTGAAATGCGCGTTCGGAGTTTCCTCAGGAAAATTCCTAGGATTCGTTGTACGACACCGGGGCATCGAAATAAACTCGTCAAAGATCAAGGCGATTATGGCGATGCCTCCGCCGAGAACTCTCAAGCAACTGCGATCTTTCCAAGGGAAGCTTGTATATATTCGATGGTTCATAGCAAATCTCTCTGGCAAATCCCGCCCCTACAGTCACCTAATGAAGAAGGGGACCCCTTTCGTCTGGGATCGCAAATGCTAAAGCGCACTGGACGAAATCAAGCAATACCTGCAGAACCCGGCAGTACTGACCGCTCCAGTCAAGGGAAAGCCTCTCATTCTGCACACAACTGCCCTTGAAGGTTCCTTAGGCGCACTGTGGGCACATGAGAACGACCAAGGGAAAGAGAGAGCCCTCTAATATTTGAGTCGAGTTCTCCTGGGGGCAGAAAACAACTACTCCCCCATTGAAAAACACTGCCTAGCGTTAATCTTTGCAATAACGAAGCTCCAGCACTATGCGTTGGCGCATGAGGTCCACCTCATATCGAAAGTGGATCCTCTCAAATATTTGATGTCAAGAACCATACTGACAGGACGGCTCGCCAAATGGGCTCTCCTCTTGATGGAGTTTTCGATAATATACCGACCTCTCAAGGCAGTGAAAGGCCAGGCCATCTCCGACTTCCTCGCTGAGCATCCAATACCTGCCGATTCACCCCTAAATTGCGAATTGCCACACGAGCACGCGTTTGATATGATCGACAGGGAGAGAGGAGAGAATGATACCCGATGGGAACTTGATTGAATGTTTTTCTTCCTGTGTGTATATAAGAAAAGTGTAAGAAATCACAACCGAAGAAATTTTTGACCGCAATCAATAATGGTGTCGTATGTAGCGCGTTAGCAAGTGCAGATCGTCCACAAAGAAAGTGAGATTTGCTTATAATTGAATTAGATGAGTCGAAAATTAAAGAGAAAAGAAAAGACAATTCAATTCACAATTTAAAAGTAAATTTCAAGAATTATCTAGATCTCAATCTAATTATCAAGAAAACATTAAAAATCAAGAATCAAGAATTGATGATATCCAATCGAATTAGGTTTCAAGAATCGAAGTGAGACTCGTAGGAATCGATCGAATCTATAGACATGATGAAAACTAGTAATTACGTTTTCTTATCCATTAATGATTTGATACTAGATCGATGACGATTAATTAAGATTTAAGGATCTTTCAAAGAAATTAGGGTTTCTTCATCTCATCCTTTGTCCTTTCGATGAATCCCATTCACATTCTAGCCTCTAGTAAATTCAAGCATCGATCGTGGATCGCTAATTAAGAGCGAAAACATTCAAGAAAGTATCGCTCGAAACTAAGTTGTCGATATTTCAATTTACAAGAGTTTACAAAACTCATAGGACTTAAGAATCGTTTCAAGATTTGTAACATCATCATCTATTGATTCTCTCGACTCCTTCACGAGTGGAGTTTTACTCAAACATCATATCAAAGAACACAATCAAGAATCGAGATCTAATCATGAGGTAAGAATGTAAAGAAAGCAAGATAAAGAATTTCACCTTTTATTTATCAACAATTTCGTTACAATTCTCTCAAGATCTACAATGAGGCAAGAACTTGATCGTCGATTTGGGTTCGCACGTCTTCGTGAGTCGCGGATCGTCTTGGACCACTTGCTCGGTTGAAGATCGGCTTCGCTCCTAAAAGATTGAAGACTTCTTTCTTGAATTGTACTCGGAGATCATAAATTTGGCTTTGGTGATTGGATTAGGGTTAGGGTTACAAGTTGTGTCACTCAACTTGTGTTGGGAATTGGAGAACAACCTTTAGATAGAATCTTTAGGGTTCCTTTTATAGCCTTAGGATTGGGATTAGCTTCCTTTAGAAGCTAGGTTTAGTTTAGCTTCCCTTGTAAGCTTGGTAGTTAGGTAGAAGGTTCTAGAGTTAGTTAGTTAGGATTAGCTTCCTTCATAAGCTTGGAGGTTAGGGAGAAGTTTTTAGGCTTAGGTAGTTAAGTAGCTTGCTTTGGAAGCTTGAAGATGTTTAGCTTGAACAATAAGCCTTGTTGTTCGGACAGAAGCTTCTAGAGATCTCTGGAAATTGGAGTGGCTTAAAGGAGTTCTGAAGCTGAGAAGAGAAGCCTGAAGAAGAGTTCTGTGGATGACGTGGCAAGATGGTCACGGATCCGCCGCGGGAATGCCCTTATGGCCGCGGATCCGCGGCCCATTGGTGGCCTTATTGCATATAAATTCCATGGTAATTCTTGTGCTGACTTTGGGATTATTTTCTGATGTGTTGAATCTCATAATTCTTTCTTGATCACTGCCAGATCACAGGTCTTGGACTTGGCGTATATCAGCACTTTCGACAGTTTCGGCTCTTTTCCTGGAATTTCCTGCACATATTCTCGAGACAAGTGTTGCGCTACACAAAGATTATGCAATGCAATGATAAACACTCAATTTCCTTCAATATGTCGGTATTAAAGTGTAACACAAGTTATTTGGTATTTTACGGATGTTTTTCTAATATGTGCTATATTTATACCGAACACCTCTAGATGAGTGCAAATAGTAGGGAAATTGTCGTGTTAAAAATGCAATATTTTCGACTGATCAAATTCCCCCAAACTTATTTTCGGTCGTCTCGAGCGAACTGTTTTATTAAAAAGAGAAGGAGAAAATATAAGAAAGAGAAAAACTAACTAGCACACTTTCGTAGGCAACATGATTGCACTGAGCACGTGCAATAAGCTTTTAAACCTCTAGGTGTCCCTAGTAGGAGGAGTGTTGTCTCCTGAGGGTTTTCAGTGGATTGCACCCACAAAATCCAATAATAAAAGGAAGACCGTGAAAGTTACATATAAAGATGAAAATTGTAAAAGAAAGAATTTGAAAATTAGAGTTTCCGACTACACTAGCTTTTCGGTTGTCATGAGCCCTATCTTAATAGTCATGAAAAGATGTTAGAAATCACGTCATCCCTCAATAAAACATCGTTTTTATTCTTCATTCCTATCTTTCTTCCAAACATCGACCATATAACCCTACGTGTGTATAAAGAACATCCCTACACCCGGAGAATTCAATTCAAGCTATCATACTCTTGTCCTTTCTGCATCAGTACTTTTTAATTAATGAATATTTAGATTTGCTTACACATTTTCATGCGACCGTTAATACTTCTTGAGGTACTAACCGACCGATTACTCATGTGCTTGCTTATTAGGTGTATTTTCCTCGTCTTGCACCACCTAAGGCTTAGCAATGACTCCCAGACCAGTTCGTCTAAGGCACTAGGTGATGAGGCACCCTCGCTATATTTTTTTATTGCTTTGACGATAACAAAACCAGTGTTCATTTTTTTTCTTCACCATTTTTATATTTTATTCAATTTTTTTTAATTTCCTTCATACTTTGGCTTTTAGACAAGAGCATTTCAAGGTATCCTCTACTATCCCGAGTTTCAAGACGTGTGTAAGTGCTATAGTAGGGTATCAACGTTCAAATGTTTGGCTTTCAGAATAGGAACTATTTTTCAGACTTATTTTTATCCTCAAATTAGTGATTTCCTTCATCTTACTAACCCTTGGGACAACGGCTCATAACTACTTATTACTAGTTCGTATAAGAAAACTTCTAATTTTCTTGGTTTTCTTAAATTTTTCCAATCTTTTGAATGTAATTTTTCACTATCTAATCTTTTATTATCTTATTTATGTACAAATTTTTAAATATTAAATATTTTAATCTTTTGAAATTTTTTTCAATTTTTATAGGTTTTCAAAAAATGTTTTGTGCTTATGCAAAGTGATATGCAAATGATGCGAAAATAAGCACAAAACTCCCCCAAACTTGTTTTCAACAGTGTCCTCGTTGTTGCCTTCTGCTAATTCTCAAAAACCTGTAAACTTGGGAGGAAATTTATTAATGGGGGCAATAAATATGATCGTGAAAATCCTCCCCCAAACTTATTCTCTTCACTCATGTACAAAAACTTTTTATGATTTTGTTTTGCAATTTTTTTTTCTAAAATTTATTTACAAATTGACTCACCTCCATTCTAAAGATGTGACAAAATTACCAAGTCATGGAGGTGAGGTGGAGGAAAATCAGTCATTATAAATCGGCTCCTGTAAAAATAGGAGCTCCTCCGAGGGGTCAGTGGAAAAATACGGCTTTAATCTATGTCCATTCATTTTGAAAAATGTACCGTTTTTAACATTTTCTACCTCAACTGCCCCATGCGGGTATACAGATCGCACAATAAAAGGTCTCTTCCACCGAGATCGTAGCTTACCCGCATGAAGGTGTAGTCGTGAATCATAAAGAAGGACTTGTTGTCCAGGTGTGAATGTTTTCCTCAAAATGTTTTTATCGTGAAATACCTTAGTCCGGTTCTTTACAATTACAGCATTATCATAAGCTTCATCGCGGAGTTCTCTTAGCTCGTTTAATTACAGCTTCCGAAAGTTGTAGGCTTGATTCAAGTCAAAGTTGATTTTTCTAATGGCCCACATTGCTTTGTGCTCTATCTCAACCGGTAGGTGATAAGCCTTCCCAAACACTAACCTATAAGGAGACATCCCTAGATCGGTTTTATATGCAATTCGAAATGCCCAAAGAGCATCCGTCAATTTGGTCGACCAATCTTTTCTATTTTTCGAAACTGTTTTCTCCAGAATTTGTTTGATTTGTCTGTTTGAAATTTCAGCCTGCCCGCTCGTTTGAAGATGATAGGGTGTGAAAAGTTTGTGGTTGATTGCATATTTCCGCATCAAAGTCTCGAAAGACCTGTTGCAGAAATGTGTCCCGTTATCGCTAATGATAGCGCGTGGGTGTCCAAATCGCGAAAAGATGTTTTCTTTTAAGAACTTAATGACAACCTTTTTGTCATTAGTGCGACAAGGAATAGCTTCAACCCACTTTGAGACGTAATCAACCGCAAGTGGTATGTACAGATTGAAGTGGTAGGCAACTGCTACACAGTATTTCTTACAATTCCCTGCTGATTTTTCTGCATATTTTAATATGGAAAATTCCCAGTTTTGGAAAAATGTACAGAGAAGGCTATTGTATTAAGGTTTCGGGTTCGTACGGACTTCTAACTTCGTCTACCCATCGCCTAAGGCTCTAGCTAGGCTCTGTTTTAGGAAAACTTGGGTGTTTGAATGTTCGATCGGAAAGTTTAACATTTTCTATTTATCTGGAATGGGATACAATAATTGGAATTCACAAGTAGTTATGAGATAACTGAATGGATGTTATAAACATAGCACTTTAGTCTCACTTGATCGGTTGCCACGGAATTTTTATGTGATCAAAAGTCCGTCGCAATCACGTAGCGTACGCGGATACTCGCCGGATAAACTTAATAGACTGCTACACCCCATAGCCCCGACCAAGTGACTGTAGGAGAACCCCATCGCCGAAAGCATCCATTCGGGTGCTCGCGGCAGCGGTGTTCCGCCTTAGTGCACTTCGTCGACGGTATCGGGGGTGCGGCCGCCTACTAAAGTTTGCGACGAGCATTCGATCAGGATGTCGGGAATCTTGTTGAATTGCCCGACTTGATATTGAAAAGTATTTTCGATAATGAGACTAAAATGCGGGGTTTATAATTGTTAGGCATGTGATATCTAAGGAATTCATTTGATTAGGCATGCGATGTCTAAAGAAGTTGCGGATTCCAACTGTTATAGTTTTACACTTTCTTTTCTGTGACCGTATGTGTAATATGTGAAATCGCCGGTTTCGTTGCTATATGTCAACGACAATTGGGATGCGCATATTTACTTACGTTGATGACATGTGATGTTATGTGTTGCTGGATATGTTATATTGGATCGTAGAAAAGAAAAAATGATACTTATCATATTAGCAACCATGGTTAAGTAAACAAGTGTAGAGAATAAACTATGGTTCAAGTGAATGGTTAGGGTTTTGATTTTATTTACTTATTCATTTATTTATTTCTTTTTGGCAAGAAATAAAATGGTTGCTACTTTTCTTTTACATTGAAAGTTCATGAAGGTTTGCGGAAAAGTAAATAATATACAAAGGGTGACATCTTCCGCAACCTGGAAATGCCCCAAGGAGGAGAGCACGAGTAACCGGGTTCTAGAGTCCAGTGGGAGACCAACTCGAAGAGTCGAGTCCGGGTCTCCTAACTCTAGAATTGGTAGGGTTGCTTGCCGCTCTCGTAGGGGTCTAGGGGTGTGGGTTTGGCTATTCATCACGACCATGGAATCCGTGTTTTATACTGGCCCGTATTGAAAACACGGACGTCCTAGTATATCCAATATTTCATATGTTTCTTCTGCTGCGATATCTGTGATGTGATCATGTGATGTTCTGTGATAAATACTGTATATAGTATATATGATATATTATATAGACGTTACTTATGTTTTACACCCGCGCTAGCCCTGCCCCACTCTGCCGTTAGTTACCTAACCTAACGGTGCACGAGGGGACATCGAGACGAATGCGGATGGTATAAGTGTACGTCGTATTTATCTGTGATGTTTAGGTACTTAAATGATGGGACTTCATTAATATGAGATTAATGAAATAAAAGAAACCTAAGATGTTGTAGAATCGAATTTCAAAAATAAAACAGGTAGCTACAGTTCTTGCTTTGCACAGCGATATATATGATATATCCCGCACCTCATTCGACGAGGAAAGGGCCGACGATCCCTTCACCGGGAGTGACCCCTTTAGCAAAACTAGAAAAGCCTCAAAAATACTCCATTTTAAAATCATTTGATTCTACAACGATATCAAGTTCATTACGCAATAGGTTTTCAGAAAAACCTGTCGTAGCCCTCCGTCATTTCAGAAAAGTAGTAGTTAGTATTCGTGCTACGTCTGTTGGCCTGCGTCAAGGCGTGGTGTGCGGTAGCTAACTAGTATTTATCTGCTTATGCATATGATGCAGATTGGATTAGGGTAGTCGTGCGACTTTGTTGTCCTGCGTCAAGGGTCGTGCGGGTGGGTTTAATTCAATCAGGAAATGACGGGTTGAACTTGACTAGCGCACTATGGTTTGTTGGCCTGCGTCAAGGTCATAGGACTCTAGGGGCAAAATTATCGGGAATTTCAAGTGTTGAAATTTGCAATGAGGTTGCATACCTTCTATGAGATAGTTGGATCCCGATACCCACTGCGAGTAAGAGTTACTCCTGGGAGAGTTTTACACATTACAATTAGCCGATCAAATAGGTGTCTAGAAAGGTGTTAACGAGGTTGCGCCTCTGGGAAAACGAGGTTTACATTAATTAGGTTCGTGCGAAAGCACGGGGGACCTCCCTCAAAGTACCGACACTGGCCTGGCTGAAAGATTAGCGAACTTGTAGTGTATAATTAATCCCGGCTAGTCTTTCCTTTTAGGGTTTGAAGGAAGATTTGATAAAAACAGTGGGAGCCATCCTGATTAGATAAAATAATAACCAATCTATTCTTGCAAGAGCGCACGCTGAGTGTTTTCTTCTCTCTCTCCTGGTAGCGACCATATCACGCCTTAATCAAGATAATAATACGGAAGTATTGACCTAACCCGCTTGTTATACTGAGCTGGGGAACGATAGTCCCGCTCCAACTTATAATTGTTATAAGACAGAGCAAGAATTAGGGGAATACCAGAATTCCTATACCGCCCAAACGAAGAAAGTGCATATGATGCATCTCCTTCGGGTGTGTTCATTACAAAGAACTGTTTCTCAGTATCCTTTGAATCCTGGGTATTTGATACTGGATCAGGATCCCGGATATGTAATCTGTTACATAGGGCTACAAAAGGGTAGAAAACTGAGAACGGGTGATAAGTTTCATGAGGCAGAAAACGGGGCAAGTGTTGCAGCCAAGTCTGTTGGTCACTGTCACCCTGTATTACCAATACATTGATTCTGAACGAATGTTATTAGATACCGAACCTGATATACAAAATCATATCAGTTTCTTTATTAGTAAAGAAAGGATATAATTTTGTATTGTTGGATAATGTTTTGAACATTTCCTATATCAAGAGTTGATCGGTTCAGGCACGTTATCTAAAAGCATTAACGTTCTAAATCAAACTACAGTTCTTAGTATACGGAACACACATAAGAGGAAGAGTTCACATATGAACGAATCCTTCTTGAGGTATTATAGACTAGGTCATATCAATGCGACCCGACTAGCTAAAGTTACATTTAGATGTATATTTAAATCAGTTTGAATTTACATCTTGTGAAAAACTTGCCAGTCATGTCACAAAGATAAAATGACACCAGCTCTGTTTATTGGAAACAGAGAAAGAGTTAGTGAACTCTTGGGATTGATACATGTTGATGTATGTAAGCTCCCCTGTCTACACATGCCAAGATCGGTTCTTTGTACTTCATTACATTCTCTGATGATCTCTTTAGATTCAGACATATGTTCCTATTGAAACACAAGTCCGAACCTTTTGAGATATTCACGGAATATAAGTTAGAAGTAGAGAACCAAAATACGGGTATAAGTATTATGTCCTTTGATGTGATCGAGGAGGAGAATACTTGAGCACGGAAATCCTGGACTATTCTAAAGGAGAATGAGATTCTCTCTCAGCATTACTCCTCCGTATACACCATAGCACGATGGTATATCGGAGCGGAGCAATCACACCCTATTTGATAAGGTGTGCTCTATGATGAGTACTACTGACATACCTATTTTCTTTTGGGGGATATGCACTTGAGAAGCTGCATACCTGTTGAATTAGGTTCGAATCAGATCACAGCCTACCACTCCATATGAGATATGGTATGGGAAGAGCCCATGTCTTAAGCTAGTTAAGATTTGGGGTTGACCGGCCTATGTCTAAAAGCAAAATCCGGACAAGCTCGAGGCAAGATTGGTTATGTAAAACTGGAAAGGTTCCGGCTATGCAAACTACAGCAGTTGATTTGAAAGAACCAAAGGATTCAATAGTTACCAACGAACCTCAGCCTCTCCGCCGATCTAGTAGGGTTCCTCACCCACCTGAGAGATACTTCGGTTTCTCTATGAAAGTGGGAGCGAGGATTGAATCATGAGATGATAACCCAACTAGTTTCGAGCTGGCCATCAGGAGTGAGACTCTGTAAGAATGGCTGGATGCTTAGCGATCTGAGATGGAATCCATATACACCAGCAAAGTATAGACTTTGGCTGCTATATCTAAAGGGTTAAATTCCCATCAGGAGCAAGTATATCTTGAGAAGATTACTTGGTGTAGATGGAAAAGTTGAGACTTTCAAAGCTAGACTTGTTAAAGGTTTTCGTCATCGACCAAGCGTGGATAATGATGAAACCTTTTCTAAGGATCTGTGCTTAAGTCCATCCAGATCCTACTTGCCACGGCTACATACCATGACTACGATATCTGGCGGTTGGGTGTCATGACTGCTTTTCTAAATTGATGTTTTAGAAGAGAGCGTCTGTAAGTACACAACCAGAGGGGTTCGTAGACAGTGGGAGCAGCGGAAACGTGGAAAAGATGCTTTATAGGACAAAGCAGGCATCGCGGAGTTGGAACATCTGTTTTGATGAAGTAGTCAAAGAGTTTGACATCATCAAAATAGTAGATGAACCTTGTATAAACAAAAAGGTAGTAGGGAGTATTGTGACGATCCTCGTAGAGTACGTGGATGACATACTCTTGATAGGGAAGAAGTTTCCTATGCTACGCTCGGTCAATCTCCGCTTATCACTAGGATTCTCCATATAGGATCAAAGTGATACCTACTAAATCCTGGATTTTGGATCTATGAGATAGATCTAATTGAATGTTAGGATACTCACTAGTTGTAGTGAGATGGTATCAATTGGTCCTGGGGAGAATCACTGGAAGGGTTCCAGGATGATAAGGATGACTGAATGTCAGTCACAGGCATTATCTTTACCCTCAGTAAAGGGACGGTATGTTGGAAGAGTTCCAAGCTAGATACCGAGACATACTAGACGATAAAGGCAGGATACATCGCTACTCAAGATGCTACCAAAGAGGCCGTTTGGGTGTATATTGGTTCATGAGATGAACTACGTCGCTACCATTGTGAGACAATGGAGTTGTGGCTTATGCCAAGGAACGCCGGTCCCATCAATGACCCAGACATATTCTAAGGCAGCATCACCTGATCATGGAGATAGTTGATCTCTAGGGTGATCGAGGTTAGGAGAGCAGACTCAGAGGATAACACGACGGATCCACTCACGAAGGCCTATTCCCAGAGAGAGACTCTTATGGGATGGTTGAGTATGAGATACTACAACCACTGCTATCAGATGGCCCTAGTGCAAGTGGGAGATTGTTAGTTATATGTATGCCCTAGAGGCCATTGCTATACATAGGATGTATATTGTAGTGGATGCTGGGACATATATAGGGAGGACTTTCTTGCTCGACATGATAGTATATTATCTGGTTACTCTTTACCTTAACGTGTATACTGATTGTCTTTCTGTTACATGTTGGTAAAACCCTTAGGATGTGTACTTGACTACCTGGACTATGATGCGGATCATACTAGTGGGGACATGGTAGTCCATAAGTACATCCTTCAAAGTCCCTAGTCGTGGGTATATCGAGACGGGGCATCGATATACCAGAGTAGACTAGCGTATACCTTCTCGACCCATACAGATGGGCGATGGATGATCCCATATCCATTGGTGTTTGACATCAGAGATGATATATGGGTGCTCAGTGGAGACTGGGTACACTGGACGGACTCGCCGAGAACTCCCAGATGGTATTATACCTTACGTCATATGGCAGTTCTCTGGTGACACTGGTACAGAGTAGTCTGTTGACCCGAGATCTTCATAGAGTCTTGTGTGGTTCCCACTGTGCTTTGATTTCCACCTTACCACGTCTAAGAGGGCGTGCAAAACGGTGGTTTTTGGGTACAGTCCTGAATCACATGGAGGCAATGAGCGATAGGAGGGGATTCGTCTCTCCCGGTATAGGGAATTGATGTTGCGCTGTGTTCGATTGGCTATAACCGGAAATCCCTGGCCAGGGTTGCTGAGATTTACTGGTAAGTGTTACCAGTAGTTTCTCGAATTATTATAGACCTCATATCGACACGACTTATCGAGCTATTGGGGTCTGATGTTTACCACCCCTAGGCGAGATATGCGACATATCAGACGACGAGACCGGACCGTACGGTAAGTGTTACTGGTTGGATTCACAGGAGTGTGAGCGGGCTTGCTCGTTGATCTTCTGATCGCTCAATACCCGGGTGGCCGTTACGTTTAGCAGACCGCTTGCGGCTTGTGGGTGTTTGATATGATCATCACCTGCTGCCGGCGTATTGACGAGTCTTTAGAGTCCTACACAGAGGTTTCCTGGCTCAAGCAAAACGAAATAGGAGCGCATATGAGATATGTGCGGGACCGAGAATAATACCAGTATGTGATACTGTATTCGATTCTCGCGATTTGTGACATTGATCGGTTATATGCGATATAGCCGGGTTATCGGATCAAGTGTTGATTCGATAAGTTGTTACTATTGATATTAGTCGGTTATATGCAGTATGACCGGATCATTAAATCAATCGTTGATTTAATGATTTAATGCATAATTATATATTTGATATATTACTTTGCATTAACTAGTATTGGTTCACTTAAGATGGATTTTCTCACTCGAATGTGCACATTGTATATATGATATAGTTTTTGTGCACCAGTTTGTATCATGTTTGATGATACATGCAAACTTGGTTGTGTGTATGCTTTAAACTATAATTAGGTTAATGGTTAGGGTTTCATATGCTTTATTTACTTATTCAATTTTTTATTTGTTCATTTAGGCAAGAAAAGAAATGGTTGCTTTTTTTTTGGATTTATCTTGAAGCTTCTTGAAGCTTTGAAAAAGCTTTGACCATTTTGTTTCTTTCCTTAACCCTAACCATTTGCTTTAACCATAGTTCCTACACACTACCATGGTTGCATTATGATAACTTGACTTGATTTTATCATTTGAATTATCATTCTCATCATAATCTTTCTTCTTCTTCTTCTTCTTCATCAAGAAGAAAACCTTGCCTTCATCAATGGCAACTTGTGAAAAAGAGTGAGAAATCCAATTCTAAAGTGAACCCACTTCCTATTTCTTCATCCTCTACCTCTTGCCAAGTAGTATAGGGTGTTTTCTTCACAAGTTTCATGACTTGGTGAAGTGGGAGCTTGATCTTGTGATGCCTCGACGTAGATCATCTTCGGCATCGTAGTCGACGACCTAGCCCGCCCATTTCTCCGATGAAGCCGACGCTAGAGCCCGGGATCTGATGATCGCAGCGAGGAGACTTTATCATGGAGCCATGGAAGTGGAGGACCGGATCTACAAAGGTTATATTTTTCGTTAACTCATAGTTAAGTTGTTAACTAGTTGTCGTTTTCGCCTAAAATCTAGTTAACGATCCGTATTAGGGTTTCTCGGCACTTGTAAAATTTGAAATTGGCATGGTTGATGCCTTGTGAGACCTCATTAGTGTGCCTAGGAACCCTACAGGAAGATAATATGATAAGAATTATTGGATAATAGAAAATCAAGTCAAGTTATCATAATGCAACCATGGTAGTGTGTAGAGAATGAACTATGGTTAAAGCAAATGGTTAGGGTTAAGGAAAGAAACAAAATGGTCAAAGTTTTTTCAAAGCTTCAAGAAGCTTCAAGATAAATCCAAAAAAAATAGCAACCATTTCTTTTCTTGCCTAAATGAACAAATAAAAAATTGAATAAGTAAATAAAGCATATGAAACCCTAACCATTAACCTAATTATAGTTTAAAGCATACACACAACCAAGTTTGCATGTATCATCAAACATGATACAAACTAGTGCACAAAACTATATCATATATACAATGTGCACATTCGAGTGAGAAAATCCATCTTAAGTGAACCAATACTAGTTAATGCAAAGTAATATATCAAATATATAATTATGAATTAAATCATTAAATCAACGCTTGATTTAATGATCCGGTCATACTGCATATAACCGACTAATATCAATAGTAACAACTTATCGAATCAACACTTGATCCGATAACCCGGCTATATCGCATATAACCGATCAATGTCACAAATCGCGAGAATCAAATACAGTATCACATACTGGTATTATTCTCGGTCCCGCACATATCTCATATGCGCTCCTATTTCGTTTTGCTTGAGCCAGGAAACCTCTGTGTAGGACTCTAAAGACTCGTCAATACGCCGGCAGCAGGTGATGATCATATCAAACACCCACAAGCCGCAAGCGGTCTGCTAAATGTAACGGCCACCCGGGTATTGAGCGATCAGAAGATCGACGAGCAAGCCCGCTCACACTCCTGTGAATCCAACCAGTAACACTTACCGTACGGTCCGGTCTCGTCGTCTGATATGTCGCACATCTCGCCTAGGGGTGGTAAACATCAGACCCCAATAGCTCGATAAGTCGTGTCGATATGAGGTCTATAACAATTCGAGAAACTACTGGTAACACTTACCAGTAAATCTCAGCAACCCTGGCCAGGGATTTCCGGTTATAGCCAATCGAACACAGCGCAACATCAACTCCCTATACCGGGAGAGACGAATCCCCTCCTATCGCTTATTGCCTCCATGTGATTCGGGACTGTACCCAAAAACCACCGTTTTGCATGCCCTCTTGGACGTGGTAAGGTAGAAATCAAAGCACAGTGGGAACCACACAAGACTCTATGATGATCTCGGGTCAACAGACTACTCTGTACCAGTGTCACCAGAGAACTGCCATCTGACGTAAGGTATAATACCATCTGGGAGTTCTCGGCGAGTCCGTCCAGTGTACCCAGTCTCCACTGGGCACCCGTATATCATCTCTGATATCAAACACCAATGGATATGGGATCATCCATCGCCTATCTGTATGGGTCGAGAAGGTATACGCTAGTCTACTCTGGTATATCGATGCCCCGTCTCGATATACCCACGACTAGGGACTTTGAAGGATGTACTTATGGACTACCATGTCCCCACTAGTATGATCCGCATCATAGTCCAGGTAGTCAAGTACACATCCTAAGGGCTTTACCAACATGTAACAGAGAGACAATCAGTATACACGTTAAGGTAAAGAGTAACCAGATAGCATACTATCATGTCGAGCAAGAAAGTCCTCCCTATATATGTCCCAGCATCCACTACAATATACATCCTATGTATAGCAATGGCCTCTAGGGTATACATATAACTAACACAGATTCCCAAAGGAGTTGGGAAAAGGACCCATAAAGTCAATGCCCCAAACGTCGAAAATTTCAACCACTAAGATGGGTTGCTGTCGCATCTCATTTCTCCGGGAAATCCTACCCGTGTGTTGACACTGTGTACAGGTTTTGCAATAATCAAATGTGTCTTTGAACAAGGTCGGCTAATAAAAACCGCATTGCAAAACCTTCTCCGCCGTCTTTCTAGGACCGAAGTGACCCCCACATGCCTGATCATGACAAAAGATAGAACACTCTTGAATTCCTCGTTCGGGACACACCGGCGAATGATCTGGTCAGGACAATACTTAAACAGATATGGTTCATCCCAGTAAAAGTGTTTTACTTGGGATAGAAATCGATTTTTGTCCTGTTTTGACCATTCATGGGGGATAAGTCCCGTGATAAGATAGTTCACAATATCCCTGAACCAAGGTTCATCGGATACGTTCAAGAGTTGTTCGTCTGGAAAAGAATCATTGATCGGCAGGGTCATAGGTGAAGAAGAGATGCGCGACAGATGGTCGGCTACAACGTTTTCACATCCTTTCTTATCTTTAATAACAAGATCAAATTTTTGTAGTAGAAGGATCCAACGTATTAGCTTACTTTTAGCATCCTTCTTCGCCAAAAGATGTTTCAAGGCGGAGTGGTCGGTGTACACAACAATTGGTGAGCCAATCAAGTAAGGCCTGAATTTTTCTAATGCAAATACAACCGCCAAAAGTTCTTTTTCGGTAGTTGTATAATTAATTTGAGCATCGTTCAGGGTCTTACTTGCGTAATAGATCACGTGTAGCATCTTTTCAATGTGCTGTCCTAAGACTGCACCAACTGTTAGTTATATGTATGCCCTAGAGGCCATTACTGTACATACGATGTATATTGTAGTGGATGCTAGGACATATATAGGGAGGACTTTCTTGCTCGACATGATAGTATGCTATCTGGTTGTACTTTATCTTAACATGTACTCTAATTGTCTCTATATTACATGTTGATAAAGCCCTTAGGATATGTACTCGACTACTGGGACTATGATAAGATCATACAAGTGGGGCCACGGTAGTCGACGAGTACATCCTATAACTGTTCCTAGTCGAGGGTGTATCGAGACAGGGCATCGATGCACCAGAGTAGACTAGCGTATACGCATCTTGACCCATATGATGGGCGATGGATGATCCCATATCCATCGGTGTTTGACATCAAGGATGGTGTATGGGTGCTCAGTGGAGACTGGGTACACTGGACGGACTCGCCGAGAACTCCCAGATGGTATTATACCTTACGTCAGATGGCAGTTCTCCGGTGACACTCGTACAGAGTAGTCTGTTGACTCGAGATCGTCATAGAGTCTTGTGTGATTCCCACTGTGCTTTGATTTCCATCATACCACGTCCAACAGGGCGTGCAAAAAGGTGGCTTTTGGGTACAGTCCCGAATCACATGGAGGCAATGAGCGATAGGAGGGGATTCGTCTCTCCCGGTATAGGGAGTTGATGTTGCGCTGTGTTCGATTGGCTATAACCAGAAATCCCTAGCCAGGGTTGCTGAGATTTACTGGTAAGTGTTACCAGTAGTTTCTCGAACTGTTATAGACCTCATATCGACACGACTTATCGAGCTACTAGGGTCTGACGTTTACCACCCCTAGGCGAGATATGCGACATATCAAACGACGAGACCGGACTGTACGGGAGTGTTACTGATTGGATTCATAGGAGAATGTACAGGCTTGCTTGTTGATCTTCTGAGCGCTCAATACCTGGGTAGCTGTTACGTTTAGCTGACCGCTTGCAGCTTGTGGGTGTTTGATATGATCATCACCTACTGCCGGCGTATTGACGATTCTTTAGAGTCCTACACAGAGGTTTCTTGGCTCAGGCAAAACGGAGTAGAAGCACATATGTGATATGTGCGGGACCAAGGATAATGCGGTATATGATACCGTATTGGATTCTCGCGATATGAGATATCGGCCGGGTATATGTGATATAGCCGGGTCATCGTATTAGTCGGTTATACGCGATATAGCCGGATTGTCGGATCAAGAGTTGATTCGATAATTTAATGTATAATAATATATATGATATATTAAATTACATTAACTAATATTTGCTCACTAAAAGATTCATTTTCTCACGGGATAATACATTGATATATGTGCGATATATGTTAATTGTATTATTATCTTTTGTTACAAAATATATTGTATATGTGATATATAATATTGTAACATGTTAGGGTTATAAATTTAACAAAGGATTAGGGTTTAAACTTGGTTAGGGTTTGGATTAGGGTTAGGTTTTGCATGAAGCTTCCATGAAGCTTCATGAAGCTTTGACTTTGTGGTTGCTTGATATTATTTATGAGATATTATGTTAACCCAATCCAAACCATTAACCCTAGTTAACTCTCTACAAGGGTTAACTCTCTCATGCTTAACCCTTGGTTAGATTTGTAACCACTACAATAATTCATTGTTCATCACAAAAGGATTAAGGTTATCTTATTCATTCTTATTCTTCATGCTTGAGCTTCTTCATGAAAATGCTTTCTTTTGTGATGAAAATGAGTGAGAAAAAGATTATAAATGAGAGCAAAAATCCTACTTCATCATCCTCATCTATCCTTGCCATTTAGATGAGGGTGTTCACTTCATATTATGAGTGTTAGCTTGTGTTAACGAAACTTCAAGGTAGATCTTTAGTATCGAAGATCGGAAGCAAAGGTTGCATCATTCTCTTCGTGGACCCTCTCGAGAGTCCGGAACACGATGATCGCAGCGAAGGGATCTCAACACGGAGCTTAAGAAGTGAAGGACCGGATCTACAAAGGTTGTAATCCATCTCACTTAGTGTTAAAGCGTTTAACATGTTTGTTTTCGCCTAAACCCTAGTTTAAAGATCCGGCTTCGGGTTGTTCGGCATGGCTAAAATTTTAATCGGGCATGGTTGATACCTCATAGACCCTTGTGTGCATGTCTAGCAACCCTACAGTGGTATCAGAGCCAAGCTAGAGCTTTAGACGAAGTCTAGACGAAGTTTAAAGTCCGATCGAACGCCGAAACCCCGATACGGAACCCTCTCTGGACAATTTTCAAAAAGTTGATTTTTTATGAATTAAAAATGCTCAGAAAAACAAGCAGGAAAAACTAAGAATTAATGTGTAGTACGGATCTCTGAGTCAACAATTTGACTACCATGGTTATTGCGGCGGTTCCGCGGCCAAAATTTGGACTTAGTCCCTGGAATTTCACTTAATTATTCTTAGGTCCTTTATTGGCAATTTTTTCTGGAAATATTTTAATTCCACTCAAGTGTTGAGTTTTGTAGGGTTGTATTGGGGACTCGTTGATTCGATCAGATAATTTAACTTTGTTTAGTTTTGTCCGGATAATTTTAGAAACTGTTAAAAAGTTCGAACGGATATCAATAACTTACTTTTTCCCCAGTCGGAAAATTTTTCAAAAGTTGGATTTTTTCTCGAGTTTAAGAACGTTCTAAGTCGTGCAAGTAACGCGGTGGACCCTCTAGAAGACAACAAACCTTAACTCGATTATGTGACCGTCTTGAACTGCCTTTTGAACTTTAGGGTTTGGGGCAGTACGGCGTGCCACATATGAGGCGTTGGCTTGACCCTTCTACGGCTGGACCATTAGTACTGTGGCATGTGATGGATGTTTTTAAACTGATTTCAAGTGTTGAGATATATTGGGGAAATCTTGGGTGTTTGATTATTCGATCGGAAAGTTTAACATTGTCTATTTATCTGGAATGTGATACAATATTTGGAATCCACAAGTAGTTATGAGATAACTAATTTGAATGTTATAAACATTGCAGTTTAGATCAGATGATCGGTTGCCACGGGATTTTGATGTGATCAAAAGTCCGTCGCAATCACGTAGCGTACGCGGATACTCGCCGGGTAAACTTAACAGACAGCCACGCCCCAAAGCCCCGACCAAGTGACTGTAGGAGAACCCCGTCGCTAAAAGCATCCGTTCGGGTGCTTGCGGCAGCGGTGTTCCGCCTTAGTGCACTTCGTCGACGGCATCGGGGGTGCGGCCGTCTACTAAAGTTTGCGACGAGCATTCGATAAGCATGTTGGGAATCTTGTTGAATTGCCCGACTTGATATTGAAAAGTGTTTTTGATAATGAGACTAAAATGCGGGGTTTATAATTGTTAGGCATGCGATGTCTAAGGAATTCATTTGATTAGGCATGCGATGTCTAAGGAGGTTGCGAATTCCAACTGTTGTAGTTTTACACTTTCTTTTCTGTGACCGTAAGTGTAATATATGATATCGCCGGTTTCGTTGCTATATGTCAACGACAATTGGGATGCGCACATTTACTTACGTTGATGACATGTGATGTTATGTGTTGCTGGATATGTTGTATTGGATCGTCACGTTTGAATAGCCGGGGGTTTTATGTGAGATGAGAGTTTTTCTTTTTCATTCATGTAAAATTCAGTTGTATATAATATTCTTTTATTGGGGCACTTCCGGGATGAGGTTGATGTCACCACTTGTATATTATTTACTTTTCCGCATTAGGTAGACTCAAGGCGGGGAGCATAAGTAACCGGGTTCTGGGGTCCAGTGGGAGACCATCTCGAGGAGTCGAGACCGGGTCTCCTAACCCTAGAATTAGCAGTGTTACTTGCAGCTCTCGTAGGGGTCTAGGGATGTGGGTTTGGCTATTCATCGCGACCGTGGAATCCGTGTTTTATACAGGCTCGTATTGAAAACACGGACGTCCTAGTATATCCAATATTTCATATATGTTCTTCTGCTGCAATGTTCTGTGATGAGATCATATTACTGCCTGAGACGAATGTTTATATATTATATATATGAGATATATGTTATATTGCAGATTTCGTTTCAAAAGACATGCTTGTGAAGCAAAATTAAAAATGGGACTTCATTAATGAGATTAATGAAATAAAAGAAACCTAAAGATGTTGTAGAAACTTGTTTCAAAAACAGGTAGCTACGGTTCTTGCTTTGGATAGCGGTGTTCCTTGTAGAACATCCAGCACCTTATTCGATAAGGAAAGGGCCGAGATCCCTTCACCGGGAGTGACCCCTTTAGCAATAACTAGCAGATGCTACAAACTCGGTTTGTCTTTTGATTGCTTCTATAGTTCTTGCTTTGCACAGCGGTATATATGATATACCCTGCACCTTATTCGATAAGGAAAGGGCCGACGATCCCTTCACCGGGAGTGACCCCTTTAGCAAAACTAGAAAAGCCTCAAAAACACTCCATTTAAAATCACTCGATTCTACAACGATATCAAGTTCATTACGCAAAGGGTTTTCTTAAAAATCTGTCGTAGCCCTCCGTCATTTCAGATAAGTAGTATTTAGTATTCGTGCTGCGTTTGTGGACCTCTGTCAAGGCGTAGTGTGCGGTAGCTGATTAGTGCTTATCTGTATAAACATATGATGTGATTGATTTAGGGTAGTCGTGCGACCTTGTTGACCTCTGTCAAGGGTCGTGCGGGTGGGTTTACTTCAATCAGGAAATGACGGGTTGAACTTGACTAGCAGCCTATGGTTTGTTGACCTCTGTCAAGGTCATAGGACGCTAGGGGTAAAATATTATTGGGAATTTCAAGTGTTGAAATTTGCAATGAGATTGCATACCTTCTATGAGATAGTTGGATCCCGATACCCGCTGCGAGTAAGAGTTACTCCTGGGAGAGTTTTACACATTACAATTAGCCGATCAAGTAGGTGTCTAGAAAGGTGTTAACGGGGTTACGCCTCTGGGAAAACGAGGTTTACATTAATTAGGTTCGTGCGAAAGCACGGGGGACCTCCCTCAAAGTACCGACACTGGCCTGGCTGAAAGATTGGCGAACTTGTAGCGTGTAATTAATCCCGGCTAGTCTTTCCTTTTAGGGTTTGAAGGAAGATTTGATTAAAACGGTGGGAGACATCCTGATTAGATATATTAGATAACCAATCTAATCTTGCAAGAGCATACGCTGAGTGTTTGCTTCTCTCTCTCTCCAGGTAGCGACCATATCACACCTTAATCAAGATAATAATACGGATATATTGACCGAACCCGCTTGTTATACTCAGCTGGGGAACATTGGTCCCGCTCCAACTTATAATTGTTATAAGACAGAGCAGGAAATTGGGGAATACCAGATTTCCCGTGCCGCCCAAACGAAGAAAGTGCATGCTGATGCATCATCTTCGGGTGTGTTCATTACATAGAACTGTTTCTCAGTATCCTTTACGTCCTAGGTATGAGATACCGGATCAGGATCCCGCATATGTAATCTGTTACATGGGCTACAGATAGGTAGAGAACTGAGAACGGGTGATAAGTTTCATGAGACAGAAAACGGTGCAAGTGTTGCAGCCAAGTCTGTTGGTCACTATCACCCTGTATTACCAGAATACATTGATTCTGAACAAATGTTATTAGATACCGAACCTGATATACAACATCATATCAGTCTCTTTATTAGTATAGAAATGATATAATTTTGTAATGTTGGATAATGTTTTTAACATTTCCTATATCAAGAGTTGATCGGTTCAGGCACGTTATCTAAAAGCATTGGCGTTCTAAATCAAACTACAGTTCTTAGTATACGGAACACACACGAGAGGAAGAGTTCAGAAATGAACGAATCCTTCTTGAGGCATTGTAGTCTAGGTCATATCAATGCGACCAGACTAGCTGAAGTTACATTAAGATGCATATTTAAATTTGTTTGAATTTACATCTTGTGAAACTTGCCGGTCATGTCACAAAGATAAGATGACCACAGCTCTATTTATTGGAAATAGAGAAAGAGTTAGTGAACTCTTGGGATTGATACATGCTGATGTATGAAATTCTCCTGTCTACACATGCCAAGACCGGTTCTTTGTACTTCATTACATTCACTGATTACCTCTCAAGATTCGGACATATGTTCCTGTTGAAACACAAGTCCGAACCTTTTGAGATATTCACAGAATGTAAGTTAGAAGTAGAGAACTAAAATACGGGTATAAGTATTATGTCCTTTGATGTGATCAAGGAGGAGAATACTTGAGCACGGAATTCCTGGACTATTCTAAAGGAGAATGAGATTCTCTCTCAGCATTACTCCTCCGTATACACCATAGCACGACGGTGTATCGGGGCGGAGCAATAGCACCCTATGTGATATGGTGTGCTCTATGATGAGTACTACTGAGTTTCCTATTTCCTTTAGGGAGTTATGCGCTTGAGAAGCTGCATACCTATTGAATAGGGTTCAAATCAAATCAGTTGCCTACCACTTCATATGTGATATGGAAAGGGAAGAGCCCATATCTTAAGTTTGTTAAGATTTGGGGTTGTCCGGCCTATGTCTAAAAAGCAAAATCCGGATAAGCTCGAGGCAAATACAGTTCTGTGGAAGTTTGTTGGATATCCCAAGCATTCGCAAGGGAATATCTTCTACCAAACAGAGAAACAAAAGATATTTTGTTTCTCAACATGCCACCTTTGTGAAAGGGAATTTCTTGTGAAGAAATTAGTGGTCATGAGGTAGAACTGGAGGAGTTCCAGATATACAAACTACAGCAGATGATTTGGTAGAACCAAAGGATTCAATAGTTTCCAACGAACCTCAGCCTCTCCGCCGATCTAGTAGGGTTCCTCACCCACCTGAGAGATACTTCGGTTTCTCTATGACAGTGGGAGCGAGGATTGCATCATGAGATGATGACCCAACTAGTTTCGGGCTGGCCATCAGAAGTGGGACTCTGTAAGAATGGCGGGATGCTTATCGATCTGAGATGGAATCCTTATACACCAACAAAGTATGGATTTTGGTTGCTTTATCTGAAGGGTTAAATCCCCATCAGGAGCAAGTATATCTTGAGAAGATTACTTGGTGTACATAGAAAAGTTGAGACTTTTAAAGCTATGCTTAAGTCCATCCAGATCCTACTTGCCACGGCTACATACCATGACTACGATATCTGGCGGTTGGGTGTCATGACTGCTTTTCTAAATACAGATTTGGAAGAGAGCGTCTATAAGTACACAGCCAGAGGGCTTCGTGGACAGTGGGAGCAGCGAAAACGTGTGAAAGATGTTTTATATGATAAAACAGGCATCGCGGAGTTGGAACGTCTGTTTTGATGTGGTAGTCAAAGAGTTTGACTTCATCAAAATGGTAGATGAACCTTGTATATACAAAAAGGTAGTTGGGACTATGGTGGTGATCCTCGTAGAGTACGTGGATGACATACTCTTGATAGGGAAGGAGTTTCCTATGCTACGCTCGGTCAATATCCGCTTATCACAAGGATTCTCCATATAGGATCAAAGTGATACCTCCTAAATCCTGGTTTTGGATCTATGAGATAGATCTAATTAGATGTTAGGATTCTCACTAATTGTAGTGAGATAGTATCAATCGATCCTGGGGAGAATCACTGGAAATTTTCCAGGGTGATAAGGACGACTGAATGTCAGTCGCAGGCATTGTCTATACCCTCAGTGGAGGGACGGTATGTTGGAAGAGTTCCAAGCTAGATACCGTGGCATACTAGACGATTAATGGCAAGATACATCGTTACCAAAGATACTACCAAAGAGGCAGTCTGGGTATATATAAGTTCATGAGATGAACTTCGTTCCTACCATTGTATGACAATGGAATTGTGGCTTTAGCCAAGAAACTACCGTCCCATCAGAAATCCAGATATAATTCTTAGGCAGTATCACCTGATCATGGAGATGGTTGATCTCCAGGGAGATCGAGGTTAGGAGAGTAGACGCAGAGGACAGCAGCGCGGATCCACTCATAAATGCCTTTTTCCCAGTAGAGACTTTTATGGGATGGTTGAGTATGAGATACTTCAACCGCAGCTAATTGTTGGATATGTGATACCACAACAGATGGCCTTAGTGCAAGTGGGAGATTGTTAGTTATATGTATACCCTAGAGGCCATTACTGTACATACGATGTATATTATAGTGGATGCTAGGACATATATAGGGAGGACTTTCTTGCTCGACATGATAGTATGCTATCTGGTTGTACTTTATTTTAACATGTACTCTGATTGTCTCTATATAACATGTTGATAAAGCCCTTAGGATATGTACTCGACTACTGGGACTATGATGAGATCATACTAGTGGGGCCACGGTAGTCGACGAGTACATCTTATAACTGTTCGTAGTCGAGGGTGTATCGAGACAGGGCATCGATGCACCAGAGTAGACTAGCGTATACGCATCTTGACCCATATGATGGGCGATGGATGATCCCATATCCATCGGTGTTTGACATCAAGGATGGTGTACGGGTGCTCAGTGGAGACTGGGTACACTGGACGGACTCGCCGAGAACTCCCAGATGGTATTATACCTTACGTCAGATGGCAGTTTTTCGGTGACACTGGTACAGAGTAGTCTGTTGACCCGAGATCGTCATAGAGTCTTGTGTGATTCCCACTGTGCTTTGATTTCCATCATACCACGTCCAACAGGGCGTGCAAAAAGGTGGCTTTTGGGTACAGTCCCGAATCACAAGGAGGCAATGAGCGATAGGAGGGGATTCGTCTCTCCCGGTATAGAGAGTTGATGTTGCGCTGTGTTCGATTGGCTATAACCGGAAATCCCTGGCCAGGGTTGCTGAGATTTACTGGTAAGTGTTATCAGTAGTTTCTCGAACTGTTATAGACCTCATATCGACACGACTTATCGAGCTACTGGGGTCTGACGTTTACCACCCCTAGGCGAGATATGCGACATATCAGACGACGAGACCGGACTGTACGGGAGTTTTACTGATTGGATTCACAGGAGAATGTACAGGCTTGCTTGTTTATCTTCTGAGCGCTCAATACCTGGGTAGTTGTTACGTTTAGCTGACCGCTTGCAGCTTGTGGGTGTTTGATATGATCATCACCTACTGCCGGCGTATTGACGATTCTTTAGAGTCCTACACAGAGGTTCCTTGGCTCAGGCAAAACGGAGTATATATGATATGTACGAGACCGAGGATAATGTGGTATATGATACCGTATTGGATTCTCGCGATATAAGATATCGGCTGGGTATATGTGATATAGCCGGGTCATCGTATTAGTCGGTTATATGCGATATAGCCGGATTGTCGGATCAAGAGTTGATTCGATAATTTAATGTATAATAATATATATGATATATTAAATTGTAGGGTTCCTAGGCACCCTAGTGAGGTCTCACAAGTGATCAAACATGCAAATTTCTAAAAAATACGGTGCCGAGAAACCCTAGAACGGATCTTTAACTAGATATATAGGCGAAGCGAGTAAGTAAACGGAAATATAGCTAAAGGGAAGGGGCTACAACCTTTGTAGATCCGGTCCACCACTTCCTAAGCTCCGCAATGATCTCCCTCCGTTGTCCAAATCGAACCCTTGACTCTAGCATTGGCATCATCGAAGAATGGGCGGGCTTGATCGTCGGTTCGATGCCGAAGATGATCTACGTCGAGGCATCACAAGAACAAGCTCCAACTTCACCAAGCTTTGAAAACTTGTGAAGTAAACACCCTATACAACTTGGCAAGAGGTAGAGGATGAAGAAATAGGAAGTGGGTAGACTTTAGAATTGGATTTCTCACTTGATTTCACTAGTTGCCATTGATGGCCACTAGCTTTCTTCATGGAAGAAGAAGATGAAGAAGAAGAAGAAGATATGATAAGTTAATTAAAAAGGAAAATAAAAAGAATACTTATCATACTTTCAACCTTAGTTAGGTGTAGAGAAAAGACCATGGTTAAAAGGATGGTTAGGGTTAAGCATAAGAACAAAAGAGTGACTTAGTCAAAGTTTCAAGAAACTTCAACTAAAAACAAAACATTCAACCATTCATTTATCCTTTTCTTTTTCCAAAAATGAATAAATAAGAAAGATAAATGAATAAATAATCAAAACCCTAATCATTAACTTAAACCATGGTTTGATTCTTTACACTTAACCAAGTAAGCATGTATCATCAAACATGATACAAACATGTGCACAAAACTATATCGCATATACAATGTGTACAATTCAAGTGAGAAAATCCTTTTAAAGTGAACCAATACTAGTTAACGCAAAGTAATATATCAAATATATAAATATGCACTAAATCATTAAATCAACACTTGATTTAACGATCCGGTTATATCGGATATAACCGACTAGTATCATATGTATCGGCTTATCGAATCAATCCTTGATTCGATAACTAGGTTATATCGCATATAACCAATCGATACATTGATCGCGAGAATGGAATACGGTATCACATACTCGAATTATTCTCGGTCCCGCACATATCTCATATGCGCTCCTATTTCGTTTCGCTTGAGCCAGGAAACCTCTGTGTAGGACTCTAAAGACTCGTCAATACGCCGGCAGCAGATGATGATCATATCAAGCATCCACAAGCCGCAAGCGGTCTGCTAAACGTAACGGCCATCCGGGTATTGAGCGATCAGAAGATCGACGAGCAAGCCCGCTCACACTCCTGTGAATCCAACCAGTAACACTTACCGTAGAGTCCGGTCTGTTCGTCTGATATGTCGCATATCTCTCCTAGGGGTGGCAAACGTCAGACCCCAATAGCTCGATAAGTCATGCCGACTTGAGGTCCATAACATTCGTGAAACTACTGATAACTCTTACCAGTATATCACTGCAACCCTGGCCAGGGATTTCCTGTTATGGCCAGTCGAGCATAGCACAACATCAACCCCCAATACCGGGAGAGACGAATCCCCTCCTATCGCTCATTGCCTCCATGTGAATCGGGACTGTACCTAAAAAAACACCTGTTTGCACGACTCAGTAGAGCCGTGGTAGGGTGGAAATCAAAGCACGGTGGGAGACACACAAGACTCTATGACGATCTCGGGTCAACAGACTAAGCTGTACCAGTGTCACCAGAGAACTGCCATCTGACGTAAGGTATAATACCATCTGGGAGTTCTCCGCGAGTCCGTTCAGTGTACCCAGTCTCCACTGAGCACCCGTATACCATCTCTGATGTCAAACACCAATGGATATGGGATCATCCATCGCCCATCACATGGGTCGAGAAGATACACGCTAGTCTACTCTGGAATATCGATGCCCCGTCTCGATATTCCCACGACTAGGAACAATGAAGGATGTACTCATTGACTACCCAGGCCCCACTAGTATGATCTGCATCATAGTCCTGGAAGTCGGGTACACATCCTAAGGGCTTTATCAACATGTAATCAGAGAGACAGAAAGTATACACGTTAAGATAAAGAGCAACCAGATAGCATACTATCATGTCGAGCAAGAAAGTCCTACTTATATATGTCCCAGCATCCACTACAATATACATCCAATGTACAGTAATGGTCCCTAGGGCATACATATAACTAACAATCTCCCACTTGCACTAGGGCCATCTGTAGCAGTGGTTGCAGTATCGCATACTCAACCATCCCCTAAAAGTCTCTCTTTGGGAAAAGGCCTTCGTGAGTGGATCCGCCGTGTTGTCCTCTGAGTCTACTCTCCTAACCTCGATCACCCTGGAGATCATCTATCTCCATGATCAGGTGATGCTTCCTCAGAATATGTCTGGGTCACTGATGGGACCAGGGTTCCAGGGCCAAAACCACACTTCCATTGTCATACAATGGCAGGAACCTAGTTCATCTTATGAACCAATATACACCCAAACTGCCTCTTTGGTAGTATCTTTAATAGCGATGTTACCAGCCTTTATCGTCTAGTTTGCCACGGTATCTAGCTTGGAACTCTTCCAACATACCGTCCCTTTACTGAGGGTAAAGACAGTGCCTGTGACTGACATTCAATCGTCTTTATCACCCTGGAACACTTCCAGTGATTCTCCCCGGGATCGATTGATACAATCTCACTATACCTAGTGAGAACCCTAATATCCCTTTAGATCTATCTCATAGGTCCAAATCTCAGGATTTAGGAGGTATCATCTTTATCCTATTTGGAGAATCCTTGTGATAATAGGAGATTGACCGATCGTAGTATAGGAAACTCTTTTCCTATCAAGAGTAAGTTGTCTACGTACAATACGAAGATGACTACCTTACTCTCTACTACCCTTTTGTATATACAAGGTTCGTCTACCATTTTGATAAAGTCAAACACTTTGACTATCACATCAAAACAGACATTCCAACTCCGCGATGCCTGCTTCATTATGTAAAGCAACTTGCACACGTTTCCGCTGCTCCCACTGTTTACGAAGACCTCTGGCTGTATTCTTACAGACGTTCTCTTCTAAATCAGTATTTAGAAAAGCAGTCAGGGCACCCAACCACCAGATATCGTAGTCATGGTATGTAGCAATGTTAAGTAGGATCCGGATGGACTTAAGCATAGTCACTTGGAAAAGGTTTCATCATTATCCATGCCTGGTTGATGACTAAAACCTTTAATAAGCCTAGCTTTGAAAGTCTCAACTTTTCCATCTACACCAAGTAATCTTCTCAAGATATATTTGCTCCTGATGGGGATTTAACCCTTCAGATATCGCAACCAAAGTCCATACTTTGTTGGTGTATATGAATTCCATCTCAGATGGCTAAGCATCCAGCCATTCTTACAGAGTCCCTACTCTTGATGGCCTGCTCGAATCTAGTTGGGTCATCATCTCATGATGCAATCCTCGCTCCCACTGTCATCGAGAAACCGAGGTATCTCTCAGGTGGGTGAGGAACCCTACTAGATCGGCGGAGAGGCTGAGGAACGTCGGGAACTATTGAATTCTTTGGTTCTGTCAAATCATTAGCAGTTTTGTACAGCTGGAACCTTTCCAGTTCTACAGAACTGACCTTGCCTCGATCTTGTCCGGATTTTGCTTTTGACATAGGCCGGACAATCCCAAATCTTAACTTACTAAAGAGATAGGCTCTTCTCATACCATATCTCATATGGAATAGTAGGCACTGATTTGATTCGAACCTAATTCAATAGGTATGCAGCTTCTCAAGCGCATAACTCCCAAAAGGAAATAGGTAACTCAGTAATACTCATCATAGAGCACACGATATCTAATATTGTGTGATTGCTCCGCCCCGATACACCGTTGTGCTGTGGTGTATTCAGAGGAGTAATACTGAGAGAGAATCTCATTTTCCTTTAGAATAGTCCAAGGATTCCATGCACAAGTATTCTCCTCCCTGATCTTATCATAGGACATAATACTTATACCCGTATTTTGGTTCTCTACTTCCTACTTATATTCTGTGAATACCTCAAAAGGTTCGGACTTATATTTCAACAGGAATATATGACTGAATCTTGAGAGATCATCAGAGAATATAATGAAGTATAAAGTACCAGTCCTGGCATGTATAGACAGGAGACCTTACATACATCATCATGCATCAGTCCCTAGAGTTCATTAACTCTTTCTCTGTTTCCAATAAACAGAGCTATGGTCATATTATCTTTGTGACATGACTGGCAAGTTTCACAAGATGTAAATTCAAACTGATTTAAATATACATCTAAATGTAACTTCAGCCAGTCGGGTCGCATTGATATGACCTAGTCTACAATGCCTCAAGAAGAATTCGTTCATTTCTGAACTCTTTTTCTTGTGTGTGTTCAGTATACAAGGAACTGTAGTTTGATTTAGAACGTCAATGCTTTTAGATAACGTGTCTGAACCGATCAGCTTTTGATATAGGTATTGTTCAAAACATTATCCATCAATACAAAATTTTATCATTTCTTTACTAATAAAGAGACTGATATGATTTTGTATATCAGGTTCGGTATCTAATAGCATTTGTTCAGAATCAATGTATTCGTAATACAGGGTGACAATGACCAACAGACTTGGCTGCAACACTTGCCCCGTTTTCTGTCTCATAAAACTTATCACCCTTTCTCAGTTTTTCTACCTTTTTGTAGCCCTATGTAACAGATTACATATCTGGGATCCTGATCCGGTATCATATACCCAGGATGCAGAGGATACTGAGAAACGGTTCTTTGTAATGAACACACCCGAAGGAGATGCATTATATGCACTTTCTTCGTTTGGGCGGCATAGGAATTCTGGTATTCCCTATTTCCTGCTCTGTCTTATAACAATTATAAGTTGGAGAGGGACCAACGTTCCCCAGCTCAGTATAACAAGCGGGTTCGGTCAATACATCCATTTTATTATCTTGATTAAGGCGTGATATGGTCGCTACCTGGAGAGAGAGAGAAGAAAACACTCTGCGTGCGCTCTTGCAAGATTAGATTGGTTATATATTTTATCTAATCAGGATGGCTCCCACTGTTTTTATCAAATCTTCCTTCAAACCCTAAAAGGAAAGACTAGCCGGGATTAATTACACTCTACAAGTTCGCCAATCTTTCAGCCAGGCCAGTGTCGGTACTTTGAGGGAGGTTCCCCGTGCTTTCGCACGGACCTAATTACTGTAAACCTCGTTTTCCCAGAGGCGTAACCCCGTTGACACCTTTCTAGACACCTACTTGATCGGCTAATTGCAAAGTGCAAAACTCTCCTAGGAGTAACAATTACTCGCAGTGGGTATCGGGATCCAACTATCATATAGAAGGTATGCAATCTCATTGCAAATTTCAACACTTGAAACTCCCGATAATGGTTTTTACCCCTAGCACCTATGACCTTGGCTAAGGTCAACAAATCATAGGTACTAGTCAAGTTCTACCCGTCATTTCATGATTAATTAGACCCACCCACATGACCCTTGGCTAAGGTCAACAAAGCCACATGACTGTCCTAACTAATCGCATCATATGCTGTGTAGGAAGACATCACTTAGCTACCGCACACTACGCCTCGGCTATGGTCGACAAACGTAGCACGAATACTAAGTACTCTACTTCCTAAAATGACGGAAGGTTGCGAATGGTTTTTATGAAAAACCTTTAATGCTTTGAACTTGATCTCGTTGCGGAATCAAATGGTTTTTAAATGGAATGTTTTCGAGGCTTTTCTAGTTTTGCTAAAGGGGTCACTCCCGGTGAAGGGATCGTCGGCCCTTTCCTCGTCGAATGAGGTGCGGGATATATCATATATATCACTGTGCAAAGCGGAAACTATAGAAGCGATCAAAGACAAACCGAGGGTTGTAGCATCTGCCAGTTATTGCTAAAGGAGTCACTCCCGGTGAAGGGATCTCGGTCCTTTCCTTATCGAATAAGGTGCAGGATGTTCTATAAGGAACACCACGATGCAAAGCAAGAACTGTAGCTATCTGTTTTATTTTGAAATTCGATTCCACAACATCAATTAGGTTTATTTTCTTTCATTAATCTCATTAATGAATATCCCATCATTTAAATTACCTAAACATCACAGATAAATATGACATACACTTATGCCATCCGCATTCGCCTCGATGTCCCCTCTACACCGTTAGGTTAGGTAACTAACGCCAGAGCAAGGCAGGGCTAGCGCGGGTGTAAAACATAAGCAACGTCTATATAATATATCATATATACTATATATAATATCTGTCACAGAACATCACATGATCACAGATAAATCACAGCAGAAGAAACATATGAAATATTGAATATACTAGGACGTCCGTGTTTTCAATACGAGCCAGTATAAAACACGGATTCCACGGTCCTGATGAATAGCCAATCCCACACCCTTAGACCCCTACGAGAGCGGCAAGCAACCCTACCAATTCTAGGGTTAGGAGACCCGGACTCGACTCCTCGAGTTGGTCTCCCACTGGACCCCAGAACCCGGTTACTTGTGCTCCCCTCCTTGGGTCTATCCTAATGCGGAAAAGTAAATAATATACAAATGGTGACAACATCCGCAACCTGGAAGTGCCCCAATAAAAGAATATTACATACAAGTTTTTACATGAATGAAAATGAAAAAAACACTCATCTCACATAAAACCCCCGGCTATTCAAACACGACGATCCAATATAACATATCCAGCAACACATAACATCACATATCATCAACGTAAGTAAATATGCGCATCCCAATTGTCGTTGACATATAGCAACGAAACCGGCGATATCACATATTACACCTACGGTCACAGAAAAGAAAGTGTAAAACTACAACAGTTGGAATCCGCAACCTCCTCAGACATCGCATGCCTGACCAAATGAATTACTTAGACATCGCATGCCTAACAATTATAAACCCCGCATTTTAGTCTCATTATCGAAAACTCTTTCCAATATCAAGTCGGGCAATTCAACAGGATTCCCGACATTCTGATCGAATACTCGTCGCAAACTTTAGTAGGCGGCCGCACCCCCGACGCCGTCGACGAAGTGCACCAAGGCGGAACACCGCTACCGCGAGCACCCGAACGGATGCTTTCGGCGACGGGGTTCTCCTACAGTCACTTGGTCGGGGCTATGGGGTGAGGCTGTCTATTAAGTTTACCCGGCGAGTATCCGCGTACGCAACGTGATTGCGACGGACTTTTGATCACATCAAAACTCCGTGACAACCGATCAAGTGAGACTAAACTGCTATGTTTATAATATTCATTCCGTTATCTCATAACTCTTTGCGAATTCCAAGTATTGTATCAAATTCCGGATAAATAGAAAATGTTAAACTTTCCGATCGAACAATCGAACACCCAAGTTTTCCCGATACAGCTCAACACATGAAATAAGCCTAACAACATTCAGTTCGTGCCTCAGTACCAACGGTCCAGCCGTAGAAGGATCAAGCCAACGCCTCACATGTGGCACGCCGTATTGCCCCAAACCCGAAGGTTCAAAGGGCAGTTCAAGACGGTCACATAATCGAGTTAAGGTTTGTTGTCTTCTAGAGGGTCCATCGCGTTACTTGCACTACTTAGAACGTCGTTAAACTACGGAAAAATCCAACACTTGGAAATTTCCCGACAGGGGAAAAATTGGGTATTTATATCCGGTCGAACTTTTTAACATATTCTAAAAATACCCGGAAAAGCACACCGACAAAAATTAGACAGTCCGATCGAATACATCGAGTCCCCAATACAACCCAGAAAATAAACTCTGGAATAAATATTAAAATATTCCCAGGAAAACCAGCACTAAAAAATAGGAGTTACTGTGAAAAGTTAAACAGATGATGGGACAACTTGGCCGCGGAACCGCCGCACAAGCCATGCTTGTGCCGCGGTTCCGCCGCACTCTTGAGGAATCATGCTCTCGAATTTCACAGTAAGTCTTAGGATTACCTGCTGATTTTTCTGCATATTTTTAATTTCGAAAAAACCATGAATTTCAAAAAAGTCCAGAGAGCATTTTTAGGTTTGGGTTTTGGGTCGATCGGACTTCTAATTCCGTCGGGACTTCGTCTAAGGCTCTAGCTAGGCTCCGATACCACTGTAGGGTTCCTAGGCACCCTAGTGAGGTCTCACAAGTGATCAAACATGCAAATTTCTAAAAAATACGGTGCCGAAAAACCCTAGAACGGATCGTTAACTAGATATATAGGCGAAGCGAGTAAGTAAACGGAAATATAGGTAAAGGGAAGGGGCTACAACCTTTGTAAATCCGGTCCACCACTTCCTAAGCTCCGCAATGATCTCCCTCCGCTGTCCAAATCAAACCCTTGACTCTAGCATTGGCATCATCGAAGAATGGGCGGGCTTGATCGTCGGTTCGATGCCGAAGATGATCTACGTCGAGGCATCACAAGAACAAGCTCCAACTTCACCAAGCTTTGAAAACTTGTGAAGTAAACACCCTATACAACTTGGCAAGAGGTAGAGGATGAAGAAATAGGAAGTGGGTAGACTTTAGAATTGGATTTCTCACTTGATTTCACTAGTTGCCATTGATGGCCACTAGCTTTCTTCATGGAAGAAGAAGATGAAGAAGAAGAAGAAGATATGATAAGTTAATTAAAAAGGAAAATAAAAAGAATACTTATCATACTTTCAACCTTAGTTAGGTGTAGAGAAAAGACCATGGTTAAAAGGATGGTTAGGGTTAAGCATAAGAACAAAAGAGTGACTTAGTCAAAGTTTCAAGAAACTTCAACTAAAAACAAAACATTCAACCATTCATTTATCCTTTTCTTTTTCCAAAAATGAATAAATAAGAAAGATAAATGAATAAATAATCAAAACCCTAATCATTAACTTAAACCATGGTTTGATTCTTTACACTTAACCAAGTAAGCATGTATCATCAAACATGATACAAACATGTGCACAAAACTATATCGCATATACAATGTGTACAATTCAAGTGAGAAAATCCTTTTAAAGTGAACCAATACTAGTTAACGCAAAGTAATATATCAAATATATAAATATGCACTAAATCATTAAATCAACACTTGATTTAACGATCCGGTTATATCGGATATAACCGACTAGTATCATATGTATCGGCTTATCGAATCAATCCTTGATTCGATAACTAGGTTATATCGCATATAACCAATCGATACATTGATCGCGAGAATGGAATACGGTATCACATACTCGAATTATTCTCGGTCCCGCACATATCTCATATGCGCTCCTATTTCGTTTCGCTTGAGCCAGGAAACCTCTGTGTAGGACTCTAAAGACTCGTCAATACGCCGGCAGCAGATGATGATCATATCAAGCATCCACAAGCCGCAAGCGGTCTGCTAAACGTAACGGCCATCCGGGTATTGAGCGATCAGAAGATCGACGAGCAAGCCCGCTCACACTCCTGTGAATCCAACCAGTAACACTTACCGTAGAGTCCGGTCTGTTCGTCTGATATGTCGCATATCTCGCCTAGGGGTGGCAAACGTCAGACCCCAATAGCTCGATAAGTCATGCCGACTTGAGGTCCATAACATTCGTGAAACTACTGATAACTCTTACCAGTATATCACTGCAACCCTGGCCAGGGATTTCCTGTTATGGCCAGTCGAGCATAGCACAACATCAACCCCCAATACCGGGAGAGACGAATCCCCTCCTATCGCTCATTGCCTCCATGTGAATCGGGACTGTACCCAAAAAACCACCTGTTTGCATGACTCAGTAGAGCCGTGGTAGGGTGGAAATCAAAGCACAGTGGGAGACACACAAGACTCTATGACGATCTCGGGTCAACAGACTAAGCTGTACCAGTGTCGCCAGAGAACTGCCATCTGACGTGAGGTATAATACCATCTGGGAGTTCTCGGCGAGTCCGTTCAGTGTACCCAGTCTCCACTGAGCACCCGTATACCATCTCTGATGTCAAACACCAATGGATATGGGATCATCCATCGCCCATCACATGGGTCGAGAAGATACACGCTAGTCTACTCTGGAATATCGATGCCCCGTCTCGATATTCCCACGACTAGGAACAATGAAGGATGTACTCATTGACTACCCAGGCCCCACTAGTATGATCTGCATCATAGTCCTGGAAGTTGGGTACACATCCTAAGGGCTTTATCAACATGTAATCAGAGAGACAGAAAGTATACATGTTAAGATAAAGAGCAACCAGATAGCATACTATCATGTCGAGCAAGAAAGTCCTACTTATATATGTCCCAGCATCCACTACAATATACATCCAATGTACAGTAATGGCCCCTAGGACATACATATAACTAACATAAATTACATTAACTAATATTTGCTCACTAAAAGATTCATTTTCTCACGGGATAATACATTGATATATATGCGATATATGTTAATTGTATTATTATCTTTTGTTACAAAATATATTGTATATGTGATATATAATATTGTAACATGTTAGGGTTACAAATTTAACAAAGGATTAGGGTTTAAACTTGGTTAGGGTTTGGATTAGGGTTAGCTTTTGTATGAAGCTTCCATGAAGCTTCATGAAGCTTTGACTTTGTGGTTGCTTGATATTATTTGTGAGATATTATGTTAACCCAATCCAAACCATTAACCCTAGTTAACTCTTTACGAGGGTTAACTCTCTCATGCTTAACCCTTGGTTAGATTTGTAACCACTACAATAATTCATTGTTCATCACAAAAGGATTAAGGTTATCTTATTCATTCTTATTCTTCATGCTTGAGCTTCTTCATGAAAATGCTTTCTTTTGTGATGAAAATGAGTGAGAAAAAGATTATAAATGAGAGCAAAAATCCTACTTCATCATCCTCATCTATCCTTGCCATTTAGATGAGGGTGTTCACTTCATATTATGAGTGTTAGCTTGTGTTAACGAAACTTCAAGGTAGATCATCTTAGTATCGAAGATCGGAAGCAAAGGTTGCATCATTCTCTTCGTGGACCCTCTCGAGAGTCTGGAACACTATGATCGCAGTGAAGGGACCTCAACACGGAGCTTAAGAAGTGAAGGACCGGATCTACAAAGGTTGTAATCCCTCTCACTTAGTGTTAAAGCGTTTAACATGTTTGTTTTCGCCTAAACCCTAGTTTAAAGATCAGGCTTCGGGTTGTTCGGCACGGCTAAAATTTTAATCGGGCATGGTTGATGCCTCGTAGACCCTTGTGCGCGTGCCTAGCAACCTTACACCAACTGCAAAATCTGATGCATCACACATAAGCTCAAAAGGTTGGTTCCAATCTGGAGACGATAAAATGGGGGCTGTAGTGAGAGAGTGTTTGAGTGAGTCGAATGTGCCTTACAATCCGAGTCAAAGTGGAAGGTCGTGTCCTTGGCCAAGAGAAGAGTTAAGGGTCGAGCAATTTTGCCAAAATCCTTAATGAATCTCCTGTAAAAGCCTGCATGGCCAAGAAAAGATCGGATATCCTTGACGCTTTTGGGATGAGGAAGGTTTTGAATGACATCTATCTTAGCTTTGTCAACCCCATTGCCTTTCCGTGAAATAACATGTCCAAGCACAATTCTCTCTTGGACCATGAAATAGCATTTTTCCCAATTCAAGGTTAAGTTCTTCTCTTTACAACGAGTAAGAACTGTGTCAAGATTCGATAAGCAGTCAGAAAAAGAATCTCCGAAAATCGAGAAATCGTCCATAAAAATCTCCAAAAAATTCTCGACCATGTCAGAAAATATCCCCATCATACACCGCTGAAATGTAGCGGGAGCATTGCATAACCCAAAGGGCATGCGTCTATAAGCAAAGGTACCAAAAGGACAAGTAAATGCGGTTTTATCTTGATCCTTTTTGGCAATGGGGACCTGATTATAGCCAGAGTATCCGTCCATAAAGCAATAGTACTCTCGTCCGGCTAAGCGTTCTAGCATCTAGTCAATGAAAAGCAGAGGAAAGTAGTCTTTCTTCGTTGCGGCATTGAGTTTCCTATAATCAATACATGCACGCCACCCAGTTTGAGTGCGTGTCTGGATTAACTCATTAGCCTCATTGGTAATGACTGTGATGGCAGATTTCTTAGGGACGACATGAATTGGACTAACCCATTGGCTATCGGAGATTGGGTAAATGATACCATTGTCAAGGCATTTGACGATTTCTTTCTTCACCGCATCCTTCATGACGGGGTTCAACCGTCTCTGTGGTTCTCGGGTTGGTTTGGCATCATCCATCAATTGTATATGATGTTCTACAATCAAGGGACCAATCCCTTTGATATCCGCCATAGTCCAACCAAACGCCTGCCTATTAGATCTCAGTACCGTCAAAAGCGCATTCTCTTTCTCTGATGCTAGAGAAGCGGATATGATAACCGGTAAAGACTCATTCTCACCTAAATATGCATATTTAAGATGAAAAGGTAAAAGTTTGAGATCTAATGCTGGCGGCGAAACTATAGAAGGTGGGATCATCGAATGATATTCGGAGTCACAAAGAAGCTCATAGCCTGTGAAAGATACAGACTCGGATGGTGATGAGTCAAGAGTGTCGGACTCAAGCGTGGAAAATGTGTCCTCACTAGGATGTGCAAGATCAAACATTGATGTGGTAGTGTCGTCGAGATCTTCAAAGCAAAGTTCATCAACTTCGCAACTTTCGGGAGCAATCTCGTGGACAGAGCACACATCAAGTATATGAGCAGAGAGTTCAGATGGCTGACTTCCAATTTTGTAGATGTTCAATTCAATTGTCATTTTTCCAAAAGATAGGTTCATTGAACTGTTTCGACAGTTAATGACAGCATTGGAAGTGGCAAGGAATGGTCGACCCAAAATCACCGGAATTTGATTCCGTGGGTTTGCTACAGGCTATGTATCTAGAACAATGAAGTCCACAGGGAATACAAATTCCCCGACTTTTATTAACACATCCTCCAGTTCACCCCTAGGTTTGGTGATTGAACGGTCTGCCATTTGGAGAGTGCAGTGAGCTGCTCATAAACAGAGTATGGAAGCAGGTTAACACTTGCGCCTAGGTCAAGAAGAGCACGGTTGATATTTTTACCTCCAATAGAAATCGAGATTGTAGGACATCCTGGGTCCTTATGTTTCTTTGGTAGCTGTAGGGTAAAAGCAGTGCTAACATTATTAGTCATGAAGACGTTTTTGGGCACTTGAGTCTTCCTCTTTCTAGTGCACAAGTTTTAAGAATTTTCGCATAAGCGGTGACTTGTTGAATAGCATCTAGGAGAGGGATGTTGATGTTAACCTGTTTGAACATTTCCATAATCTTCTCCATATGTGGACTCGATTTGTTACCCCTTAACCGATTCGGATAAGGTGCTTTAGCAATAAGAGCTGGGTCCATCATAGGAGAAGGTGGTGTGTGTGGAAGTGATCCCAGAATAGGAGTGGGGATCATCTTCGGTGGACTAGAAGAGGGTTGCTGAGGTAACGAGCCTTGTGGGAAACGAAGAATAGGCTCGCAAGAAGGCGGTGGGGTAGAAGAACAAGGATCAGAAGTAGAAGTGTGTGTGTAAGGAAAGGTCTCAGCCGGGGTATTATTGATAGATTTTTCAGCATCAGCAATCTCTTCCCTAACATGATTGTTCAGCACTCTTCCTCATCTCAACGTTGTGATGGCACTCACATTGTAGTGTTGTGAATGCCCAGGATTCGGTAAGGGTTGAGACGGAAGTTTCCCTTTTTCTCTCGCACTCATTTCGGCTTTTAATTGGCCAATTTCTGCTTCCATCGATTTTAAACTCTCAGCTTGGAGGTCAGAGTTTTTCTCAAATTTATCGAGGGAAGACCTAAATTCGGCCGACATTCGTTTCATGTACATTTCAAAAGTCCGTTCGAGTGAAGCAAAGAGATCAGTACCAGTCAACTGTGCAGGATTATACGGTGCAAGTGTGTTGACTGGATCTTGATAGTTTTGTGATTGGTAGGGGTGCTGAGTCAGTTGAAATGGCTGCTGCGGTGGTGGAAGAGCCCTTTGAAAATTATTTTGATTTGGAACCGCGTGTTGATTTTGCTGTTGGTTCCAAGCAAAGTTAGGGTGATTCCTCCAACCCTAATTATACGTGGAAGAATACGGATTGTTTCTAGGTATTTGAAAAGCAGCATTGGTATGCTCGTGACCTGGAAACGGAGAATTCAATGGACATTCTTCCGTCAAATGAGAAGGATCAGAACAACATCCACATACAGTTTTGGGGAGCGACATCGGATTTAGGGAGGCTGCTAAAAATTTTTGTTCCATAGCTTCTAGCTTCTTTTGCATTGCTGCCATCTCAGCTCTAACAACTATGGAAACATCAATTTGGTGAATGCCACCCCCAGACGATGACTGGTTTACACTCTCCCACTGTAAAGATTTTTCAGCGAAATCTTCTAAGAATTTCCAAGCTTCCCCATCATCTTTGGTCATAAAATTGCCTTGACACATGGCTTCAAGGTTTTGTTTTGTGGTAGGATTAATGCCCTCATAAATGATTCTGCACAGATCCCATCTAAGGATTCCGTGATGTGGACATTGAACCAACAGATCCTTGATGCGTTCAAAACACTTCGAGAATGGTTCATTCGGAAGCTAGGTGAATTGATTTATTTCGCTACGGACTCGAGCTGTTTTATGATTCGGGTAGAATTTCTTAAGGAATGCTGCGACGAATTCTTCCCAATTTGAAATAGAATATGCGGTTGTGTTATACAGCCACTTCTCGGCTATATCGCACAAGGTAAATGGGAGAAGACGAAGACGCATAGTATCCACAGAAAGCTGTGAAGTACCCATCATAGCGCATACATTTTCAAATTTGGTAATAAAGACATATGCGTCTTCAGACTCGAGACCGTGATATTTGGGTAGAAGATTGATGTATTGGGATTTTATTTCAAAATTATCCCCGTTGGCTGGTGGAATGGTGAGACAGGTCGAAAGAGGATCTCGCATAGGATAGCATCTCTCCTGGAGAGAGATGCGGGGTGGATTCTGCGCACCTGCGGACGGCGGCACAGTAGTGGTAAAGAAGTTCGATGGAGAAGCGTCCATCGAAGTGGGTGTAGTGGTGGGTAAAGAAGAAGTAGACGTAGAAATACCAATTTCGGAGTCGATCGGGGGAACGCGGACAAGACGGGCACTAGAATCCCGTGTCCAGCCTATCTTGCACTAAAGGGTTTAGTACAAGCGGCAGCGTTAAGATAATTAGGGAAAATGATAAGTGGTGTTTGTTTTGAAAAAGATACGGATTTTTGAAAAAATGATGCAAATCACAACAAATGCACAAGCACAACCCTAAATCTAATGGTCACCTAGGTCAAGTC
This sequence comes from Agapanthus africanus, assembly GCA_030015575.1. Classification (NCBI taxonomy): domain Eukaryota; kingdom Viridiplantae; phylum Streptophyta; class Magnoliopsida; order Asparagales; family Amaryllidaceae; genus Agapanthus; species Agapanthus africanus. The sequence continues at coordinate 405,912,505 of CM057347.1, read as the reverse complement.
TCTAGACCGCTCCTAACTGCCAGAAGACAAATCGCAGGATCAATCCTCTGCTGCCTCTTTGTCCCTCCTGTGGCCAGGTAAGTGGGAGGTTCTCCACTACGTAAGTAGTGGGCCTAATCAAGTAACCACTTGCCTTAGACACCACAAAAGAAATACGGATAAGCAATAGATTACCCATGACCTCCTCCTGTCCTAAGTGAGCGCGACGGTCCTTAGAGTCATGTCTAGATATTTTTTAGTTAATGAAGGGTAATGCGGATGCAAGTTTGTGATTTTCGAGGCTTAGGAAGGGTAATGAACTCCCCACCTAATCTGAATTTGGTCTTTGCCCCTTAATTTCCGTATTAAAATATGCAAACAACCAAGATCAAACACGCACAATTTTTATTTTTGCGGCGCTACGAATTTTTGCAAAGAAACCTGCAGAAATTTGTTAATGGAGCAAATTGAGGAGGAGATAAGAAAGTCAAAGAGTTACTGAGCAATTTTCGTGCACTGTAGCCTTCAGAGCGCCGCGGAACCGCCGCGGGAGCCTAGCAATGGCCGCGGAAACGCGGTTGTACTGTTTGATCACTACACCAAATTTTCAGGAACTGTTCCTGTTCACCTCCTGAGCTCTCTGGAATATTCAAAATATTTTTCCTCAAGCTCCACAGATTCTAGATTTCCTTGCAACAAATCACAACGAATCGTTTAGTGTTTGCGCGAATTTTGATCTAAAAATTCTGATGGAATAAACTTTTCAACTCAAATTTCAAAAACGATAAAATTAGCACACTATCCCCGGCAACGACGCCATTTGGTTGAATGTTTTTCTTCCGGTATGTATATAAGAAAAGTGTAAGAAATCACAACCAAAGAAATTTTTGACCGCAATCAATAACGGTGTCGTATGTAGCTCGTTAGCGAGTGCGGATCGTCCACAGGGAAAGTAAGATTTGCTTGTAATTGAATTAGATGAGTCGAAAATTAAAGAGAAAAGAAAAGACAATTCAATTCACAATTTAAAAATAAATTTCAAGAATTATCTAGATCTAAATCTGATTATCAAGAAAACATTAAAAATCAAGAATCAAGAATTGATGATATCCAATCGAATTAGGTTTCAAGAATCGAAGTGAGGCTCGTAAGAATCGATCGAATCTATAGACGTGATGAAAACTAGTAATTACATTTTCTTATCCATTAATGATTTGATACTAGATCGATGACGATTAATCGAGATTTAAGGATCTTTCAAAGAAACTAGGGTTTCTTCATCTCATCCTTTGTCCTTTCGATGAATCTCATTCACATTCTAGCCTCTAGTAAATTCAAGTATCGATCGTGGATCGCTAATTAAGAGCGAAAACATTCAAGAAAGCATCACTCGAAACTAGGTTGTCGTTGTTTCAATTTACAAGAGTTTACAAAACTCATAGGACTTAAGAATCGTTTCAAGATTTGTAACATCATCATCTATTGATTCTCTCGACTCCTTCACGAGCGGAGTTTTACTCAAACATCATATCAAAGAACACAATCAAGAATCGAGATCTAATCATGATGCAAGAATGTAAAGAAAGCAAGATAAAGAATTTCACCTTTTATTTATCAACAATTTCGTTACAATTCTCTCAAGATCTACAATGAGGAAAGAACTTGATCGTCGATTTGGTTTCGCACGTCTTCGTGAGTCGCGGATTGTCTTGGACCACTTGCTCGGTTGAAGATCGGCTTCGCTCCTAAAAGATTGAAGACTTCTTGCTTGAATTGTACTTGGAGATCTTAAATTTGGCTTTGGTGATTGGATTAGGGTTAGGGTTACAAGTTGTGTCACTCAACTTGTGTTGGGAATTGGAGAACAACCTTTAGATAGAAGCTTTAGGGTTCCTTTTATAGCCTTAGGATTGGGATTAGCTTCCTTTAGAAGCTAGGTTTAGTTTAGCTTCCCTTGTAAGCTTGGTAGTTAAGTAGAAGGTTCTAGAGTTAGTTAGTTAGGGTTAGCTTCCTTCATAAGCTTGGAGGTTAGGGAGAAGTTTCTAGGCTTAGGTAGTTAAGTAGCTTGCTTTGGAAGCTTGAAGATGTTTAGCTAACAATAAGCCTTGCTGTTCGGACAGAAGCTTCTAGAGATCTCTGGAAATTGGAGTGGCTTAAATGAGTTCTGAAGCTGAGAAGAGAAGCCTGAAGAAGAGTTCTGTGGATGACGTGGAAACATGGTTGCGGATCCGCCGCGGGAATGCCCTTATGGCCGCGGATCCGCGGCCCATTGGTGGCCTTATTGCATATAAATTCCATGGTAATTCTTGTGTTGACTTTGGGATTATTTTCTGATGTGTTGAATCTCATAATTCTTTCTTGATCACTGCCAGATCACAGGTCTTGGACTTGGCGTATTTTTATCGGCACTTTCGACGGTTTCGGCTCTTTTCCTGGAATTTCCTGCACAGATTCTCGAGACAAGTGTTGCGCTACACAAAGATTATGCAATGCAATGATAAACACTCAATTTCCCTCAATATGTCGGTTTTAAAGTGTAACACAAGTTATTTGGTATTTTACGGATGTTTTGCTAATATGTGCTATATTTATACCGAACACCTCTAGATGAGTGCAAATGTAGGGAAATTGTCGTATTAAAAATGCAATATTTTCGACTGATCAGAACTCTATTTCGATGGAGCATCTTCTATGAAGAAGCGAAAGCACAGCTCCCCTATAATCAAATCGGGGGTAAGCCTCATCTTCGTGACTCCACAAGGAGGGATAATGCGCTTTGCTTTCTCCTTAACGGAGCCGAGGACGAACAATGAAGCTGAATATGAAGCGTTGATAGTAAGTCTTGAGATCGCTGTCGACATGGGAATCGAAAACCTCCTCATATACGGAGACTCCCAACTTGTCGTTAGTCCAGTGAACGGCGACTATCAAACATGCAAACTAGAGTTGGTAAAGTACGGTGAGAGAGTGCAACAATTGCTGACTCAAATACCGGCCTACACTCTGGAAAGCATACCGCGTGCGAAAAATAGCAAAGTGGATGCGTTAGCCAAACTCGCTAAAGAACTGGCTGACGAAAACCTCGATGATATGAGGATCGTTGTGCAAAGCCGCCGGGTTCTTGCACCGGCAGAAATATCTCCGGAGTCCTCCGAAGAAAAGGGAGTGACCAAGCAAACAGCCTTACAGATGAAAGATCAGGGAGAAGCTAAGGATTGGAGAGAAGTCTTTATAGACTACTTCAAATCCCGTCGAACACCTGAAGAAGCGTCCTCAAGACATCAGCTCATGAAACGAGCTCTGTCTTTCGCCTTCGTCAACGATACTCTGTATAAAAGATCGTTCGACTCTCTATGGCTGAGATGCCTGGGACCTGAAGAAGCAAAGAGAGCCATCCAAGAAACTCACGACGGACTCTACGGTTATCATCAAGCCGGGCCAAAGAAGAAGTTGAAGATCAAAAGGATTGGCTACTATTGGCCCACGATGATCCAAGACTGCCTCGAATACGCGAAGCAGTGCCACTCATACCAAATTCACGGAGACTTCATCCACCAGCATCCAAACCCGCTACACCCAACGGTGGCTAGCTGGCCATTCGAAATATGGGGAACCGATATAATCGGGCCCATCGAACCAGCGTCATCCAGAGGACATCGGTTCATATTGGCAACAACGGATTACTTCTCTAAGTGGGCAGAAGCAGTACCACTGAGAGAAGTGCAGACGAAGAACATCCTCCATTTCTTCAAGATGTACGTCATATATCGGTTCGGCACTCCGCGATGGATTATCTCCGATAACGGGCCAGCCTACAGAAGTCACAGAATCAGCCGCTTCGCGCAACAACATAATATAGACTGGAGATACTTTTCGGTCTATAATCCCCGGGCTAATGGTCTAGCTGAGGCCTTCAACAAGACCTTGACGAAGATCATAAAGAAGACGGTGTCCAGAAACAGAAAAGATTGGCACGAAAGACTGCATGAAGCTCTCTGGGCGTATCGAAACACGTTCAAAACGGCCACAAACACGATGCCGTTTGCATTGGTATTCGGCGCAGAAGCGGTGCTCCCCTTGGAGATAGAGCTACCCTCTCTACGAGTGCCGGTTCATTACGAGCTAATAGATGAAGAGAATGCCCATCTTCGGCTGGAGGAGCTCGACGCCCTTGATAAAACCCGGCTCATGGCGCAACAAAACCTGGAAGCTTACAAAGCAAGGATGACGCGCTCGTACGAAAGATTGACTAGGCCGAGAACACTCCGCCAAGGCGAACTCATGCTAATAGTCAAGAGGCCTATGATCCCCAATCATGCCAAACGGGGGAAATTCGAGTCAAACTATGAGGGCTCGTATATCATAGACAAAGTCTACCAAGGTGGGGCTTACTTGCTCATGAATATGCATGGCGAAAGACCCTTTAGACCAATAAACGGCCGGTTCCTGAAGAAAATACTATGCCTGATGAGTCACGGCCTAGGTCAACGATAGATGACGACGCCTACGTCCGCTCTCTATCTTCCTAAGCCCAAACTCTATAAGCAAAACTGTTGTCTCCAAAACGGCAACAATGGACCGAAACGTCCTAAAACTAACTACTGATCGAAACGTATTTAAACTACTGCAAACCCGCAGCATCCTTGGGCTGACGCGTTAAAAAAAATGGTACGTCCATAAGCAAAATGGGCACGGATGAAAACCCAAAAGGTCTTCATGAGTAAAAACAGTAGGGCTACCAGCGAGTTTGTGAAAACCCGAAAGGGCGCAATCTCGTTAAAAGACACTTGCGAGGTCATCTTGACCTTGTAAGGAGAAAATACCTGCGTGAGATCCTTACGACTCACAAGGGAGCAACACACTTAGGGATCCCCACGATTCCTAAAGATAAGTTACACTTGCGAGATCCTCATGACTCGTAAGGAAAATTCCCCTATGAGACCCTCACGGCTCATAGGATTCAAAAGCCTTAAGTTACAAGGATCTGAACCTGTTCTTAACCCATCACAACCCACAAATTGCCCTACAAGCGGTTTAATACTAGCCCTTGTATACAATCCACGGGCACAAATAAACGTCTCCCCCACCAAGTTTCCGCCAAAGGCGCGAAATTTCCCCGCTTGGTGAATAACACTTGTAAGTCCTCTCGACTTATAAGGAGAAAATGTTCTTATGAGATCCTTACGACTTATGAGAGAACATACACTTAGAAATCCTCACGATTCCTAAGGAGAAAAAACACCTATGAGATCCTCACGATTCGCAGGGAGAAATACCCTTATGAGACCCTTACGGCTCATGAAGTCAAAATCCTTAGTCAACAGAATCCTAACCCTGTTTGCTAAGCCACCTTTGTTCGAATCGACAACGGCAAATGATGATTCGTTCCTGGCAATATTCCAGTCGCAGCGATGCTGATGCTAAGACTGGCACCAGATTCCAAGTTCCATACTCGCGATAAAAAAATCAGCGAGCCAAAAATGCATATGAAATAGCCGAAATGATGGGGTAACTTGCAACGAAATCAGCAAGTAAAATATATGCATACAAAATAGACGAAATGATTGGACACCGCGAAAAATAGCCGAAATGATTGGGCAATCGCGACTTTCGCGATACAAAAAGCCGAAATGATAGAGTATCGCAGAAAGAAAACAAAATACATATAAAATGAAACTTCTTCCCTACAGGTGAGTCCATACTGACCCCTGTATACAATCCATGGGCATAAATGAAAGGGAACAATATTTCCCTACCGGACCCTGTCAAAGGAAGAATCAGATCTCGATGGCAACATCTACAGCCTAAAGATCAAAAACGACGTTTCCTCTCACTCCAATCAAATACAGACGTGACTTCAACAACCGACCTCAGAGTCACAACGAAGCATAGCCATGGCAAAGTCCATAGTTCCAAATCTCAATGGCAACATCTACATCCTGGAGATCAACAACAGCGTTCAGTTCTGAGACTTTGCGGTTCACAAGTAACGGCGAAAGTCAACCCCGACACCGTAACGGCGAAAGTCAACCCTTGACCTCCCCGTCGAAGTAACGCTTCGACCCGGGAGCAAGTCAGCTCATCAACCACTTACAAGTTCTCTCGACTTGTAAGGAAGAAAATTCTCTTATGAGATCCTTACGACTCTCAAGAAAAAAATGCACTTAGGAGTCCTCACGACTCCTAAGGAGAAAATACACCTATGAGATCCTCACGACTCGTAGAGAGAAAAATCTTTATGAGACCCTCATGGCTCATAATGTTGAAAAGTCTAAGGTAGCAGACCCGAACCTGTTTCCTAAGCCATTGCTACCCTACAAAGAGTTCAAGATGAGTTGTTATCTATAGGCCACACTTACTACAGTGATATGACAACACAGCGAAGAAAAGAAGGCGATAGTGCAAGATAGAAAAGAAATACGTCCTTTATTCATGAATTGAAAATGAATACAAGATACATGTCATAAAAGAATACAAAATATTCTCTCGCTCAGAAGTAAATACAAAAAAGGTGAGTATAAAAAATCTTTAAGCCGGCGGACGACGTAATAAATTCGTCAATTCATCTTTCTTCTGCTGGGTCTCGGCTTCATGTTTTGTTATTGCTATGAGACGAGTATTCGCCTGAGACTGTTGAGCCTGATACGAGGCAAGCCGACTCTCAAGCTCCTTTTCAGCAACTTTATGAGCTTCAACCATCTCGCGAGTAAAAATAACGGCTTTATCAATAGCTACCACCTCCCTGATAGCTTCTTGAAGCACCCGCCAAAGTTCATACGCATGGGTGGTCTTATCCTTGAGTTCAGCTTGAAGTTCCCCCAAAGCATTTGAAGCTAGCTCCCTCTCCGAAAATTTTCGGTTAAACCTCTTCTCACATGACTGCAGATTTGTGGCACACTGTTCAATCAGCCCCGTAAGCTCGTCTTTGCAGCCACGACTTCTAAGGGAAGTCGTGTGCACTCGAGACCATGTAAGCAAGCCTCCACTTGATGACAAAATTCAACCCAGATATGCACCAATGTTTCATCATGGTAAGTGGCAAGAAAGGGCAAAGAAGTGTTGGCTTCGGCAGCAAATTCTTCAGCTGCGATCGAACTACCAGCACGAAGATCTTCGATAAGAGCCGACAAGGAGTGAAGGCTTTGCTTCGCCATCCATTCAGATGCGTGTCGGGCATAAGGGCCGGGTGGCATAGTGATGCGAGATTCTAGCGGGATAAGAACGGGAAAAGCTGTCAAAATTCATAAACAATCAGCGAAATTTACAAACAAAGAATAGATGGAACAATGTCAAAACTTTACTTACCCACGGTAATGCAGGGAGGGTTTAAAAAATCTCCAGGCCCGTCGAGAATCTCAACTTCGTCGTCAGCTTCCAGAACTACAGAAGACATTAGCATCGTTATACGAAATAATGATAATGCAATGAGGGGGTCAAATAACACCGACCTTGCCAAGAAGAGAGGACGATGCGTTGCGGTGATATTGCCTGCGGGGAGGCCATCTCAAGCAGACGCTGAAAAGACTTTCTGGGGGATAGATCCGCGATGGACGCCGTCAATCCTCGTAATTCTGAAAAGACAGAAAGATTCAGATAATGGAGAGATCATTAAAACAAAATATAGAAGACTACCTTCGATGCTCCTCCCACTTTGAACGGGAGGGATAACAGCTTCGGCAACCTCCTCCGTACCCTCAGGCACATCATCGGAGACATTTGCTGGTGTGACAGCTTTTAGTTGAGGGGCAATGGGCGCCACTTCAGGAACGGCGATCTCAATTACCTGTTCCACAATCTCCAGGCCATCACCGGAAAGGTCCATTAAATCTACGGCCGGTAAGGGCGCCTCTTCCGGGAGAACGGACACCGGGGAAACAGAGACCGCCAGAGGAAGCTCCGCAGCAGGAATAACAGCTGTACCGACCCCCTCTACACTTACGGGTATCTCATCAGGGATATTTAAAGAGTCCACAGTCAGGACGCAACTTGAACTCAGATTCTCTGCCATTGCTGAAGTCCCTACAAAGTTTTACGAAGATAAGAGGACATAAAAAAGCGATACAAATTACTTGCCAGAAGAGAAAATACAGGAATCATGCATACCGATACGCCAGGATGCCTCTAGTATGGCTTTTTCAAGCTGACGTTCCTTCCTGAGAAGGTATGCTCGCCGGGGTTCGAATGTAGATTCGTGGCCGCCGGTCCACAACGATAACTCATCTTCGGAAGCGACTGAGATAGGCTTCTTGAGGGCTGTCTCGCCTCCCTGTTCCAGAGGACCTATAAATATCCGCCGTGTTGAGGGAGGATCTTCGTAGAATATGACGGCAGGATAAGGATTCTTCGAAACACTCACATTCTCAGTTTTTTCCTGTGAGCGCCTTATAGCCTCAGCCAATTGTGCGGCTTCCTCGGCAGATGAACCGAGAAAAAGAAAACCATTATCTGGCTCTTCCATGGATATGGGTTCGTCTTGGGCAACAACTACAGGTTTAAGCATGAGGTCGAGCAGACCGGTGACCGTCTTCTTTCTCCTCTTCGACCCGGAACTAGCGCTAGTAGAAGAGCGCTTCCTTCCCTTCGGTGCTTTGGCGCGACGTTGGCCAACTTCGCCCCCGCTATCCTCTTTCGGCAACACCACTGCTGATAACGGCACTGCCGCTGGCATTTCGGCGGAAGCCTTTGCTTGAGTTCTAGTACGCATTGGCAGCCCTACAGTGGGAGGAGCCGATTCGGTTTCTGCGGCTTGCGAGATAAGGACCACACCACTATCCCGCAAGAGAGAGCGATTGACTGACCGAGGTCGCAACGTGACGCTGGCAGTTTGAGCTGGAGCAGGAGTCTTATACTAAAAGAGTATCCGCCTTTCTTCAGCAATAACAGGGCCAATCCAGTAGCGATACCAACCCATAAAGGACCCCACAGATCGTGGGAGATAGTCAGGTTCTGGAATCATGAACACAGAGCAGTGTTCAGCCGCATGAAATGATGCATGACGTCGCGAATAACTCCCAAAGATGAGGAGGGCTCAACCAAAAACGCTTCAAAAGGGACGCCCTGATTATAGCCCAATTGCCGAGCAAAGCGGTGCGGATTATACCGCATGACAAGAGCCGTATCATCCTGGCAGAACACCAAATAGCCCGGCCTAATTGAATACAGATGCATGATCTCTCTAGGCTTTAAAGATGGTGCTCCCCCTTTCGACGAGTCGAATAACTGTTGGACAGGCCCCGCTGGAGCAGAAAGAACGCGATCAATGAACACCATCCCTCCCTCATTAGCATATGTATTGAGCAGAACACGAAGGGCCCCTAGCTGAATCAGATCGGGAGCGAAGGCATCCACCAATCTCATAACTCGCGGGAAGGTGTAGGAGTCATAGAAACTCGGCCGTCAATGTGCTGCGAATGCCCCTAGCACATGCATTTCAATCCAAGATGTGAAGTAATGAAGGGGGAGATTCACAACATCCACACCTGGAGTCGATGTGTTGGCTGCAACACTTAACCCATGATAAAGGTATGATAATCCGCAATACCAACGGCCAACCTTGCCCCTTCAACTGCACGATGGGCGGGGTAGAAGGCAGAAGCTCTCATGAAGCGGCGGTGGGTTGGTATCGCGAACCAACTGAGCCAGAGGCAAATAAAGTCGACGAAGAAGGTCTCTTCGTCTATGTCGGGGGCCGCAATTGCATCAAAAGACACGGCCGACATGATCGGGATGTAAAACTGCGGTAAATCTTCTTCTTTGGCCGGCAGCTTATTCAACCCAAACCCAAAAGGGTTGTCGATACTCGCAAACTTCAGGGCATCCTTGGATAGAGCATCTTCCCGGATGAAGCAGGCGATGAAACTCTCGAAAGTGACGCCATGCCTCTCTGACTTCGCAAACAATCTGTCAAAAATACCCAGAGCCTTGATTAGACTAGGATACTTATGACGAACAGCAGTTTCGGGCGTCAGGCCGTCAAGCGTAGCTGTCATGGTGGAGAAAACATATTCATCTAGAGGCAGCAACTCCTCGTAATGCTCACTCCTGATTGGCAACCCTGAAATCTCACGAAACTCATCCAATGAAATAGACACCTCTCGATCCCCTAGCAGAAAGGTGTTGGTAGGAAGATTCCATTGGTTCATGAAAGCTTTGATCCACCAGACGTGAGGAGCCTGATAGTGGAATAGAGACGCATATACTGTCTGATACAGCCCGACCTTTTGCAGTCTTGCGCGATGGGTGGAAAGAATGTAGCGAGCCTAAGTAAGGTAGCCCACCGGGTGGCGGGGAGTAACGCCCACTTTATATACCTGCCCCTAAGGTCGAGCTTCACCTTGGCAAATCCGACGCCCCAAGATGTCTATAGCCGGCAAGGGCTGGTTGGGTATCCCGGATGTAGAGGGCTCCAGCCGGCCCGAAGAAGTCCAATTGGCCACCTCCACCGCGTAAGCAGTCTATGGGCGTTCCATCGGCAGTATAGGGCTAAGTGGTTCCGCTGGCTCTTCGCAAATAAAACTTTGGCGCCCACGGATGATGTGGCCATACCAAGTACCCCATAAGAGCAGACTTGTCCAGTCTTTATCATGAGCTCTGATCATCACCATTGCCTCCTCATCCGATGGCGATTTTGGAAAGGCGGCATCCGAGCGGGTGCAAGGGAAATAAGGAAGAGAAGCCGTTGTTCCTGAAATAAGGAAAAGAAGAAGCATTAGTGAAACCCATGCACATACATATATATACATATATACATATATATATATAATAACAAAAGGAAACGACAAGATATCTGTCTTGCGAGACCACTGCCTACAAAATACATGGACCCCACGAAATCAATATGGCGGCTCACTAATGATGAGATAGGGCAATCATTGTGAGAATCAAGAAGATCCTCAATAAACAGACATTGGAATTCAAACAATTCTTGGGAAAACAAGTTCTGTTAAGTTACCAACAAATTCAAATTTATGCGAATAAGGGTAAAACTCTATGAAAAGGTTTTTAAGAAAACCAGGGAATAAAATTCCCAAAGGGTCCTCCTGATCTTTCAGAGCTAAGCTCTTCGCTGTAGGAATTAAATTCCTTTTTTATATGATGGAATTAAATTCCAAAAACTCACAAAAAAAACATAAATGGGAAATAAAATCCCATGAATCCTCAAAAAACAGAGGTGAATGTTCAGGATATGGAAGTTTACTGATCAAAGATCACATCTTTGGATCCCTAAGTGAATGGGTTTCTAAGGAGAGCAAAGCACTCATGATGGATTTAAAATCCAGAAATTTCTTGTCCGAAAAGAAAAGTTTTTTATGATGTGTAGGATATTTACCTAAAAAGGGTTTTCTTTTTGACAGAGTTAAACTCTAGATTTGCAATGGCAGAGAACTAAGCTTTGAGGAAGAGAATTGAATTCTCAAAAAAAAACGAAGGAGAAAGAAGATGAAAGAACGGAGGCATTATAGAGACGAGACCCATGCATTTATAAGACATGATGGGAAACGGTTCATCTTCCACGTTCCCTAGGCAGATCCAACGGCTGTAAAGATGACAGCGTTGCACTCACGTGTAAGCCACGTGAGAATAACGCAGTGGGGGCATTTGTTCCCTTATAAAAATTCAGAAAGAAAAAGGAAAGGGGAAAATTCCCCATTAATGGAAGTATCACGTGTAAGCACGTGATCATCAATCCCTTACAAAGAGACTCAGAGAAGGAAAAGAAAAAAATTCCCGCTAAGTGGAGCATCATGTGCAAGCACGTGATGCATCTGTATGTAGAGTAAGCGGATCCATTTAGTAGGCGGCAGCTAAAGCCTCACGTGCAAGCACGTGATCGTCTTTCACACAAAACATGTCAGACTCAGTTATAAAACAAACAAAGAACAAAGAAGCTCACGTGTTACCATGTGATGCCTTCCCTCTGTTTAGACTTCTTCATACGAACAAACTAAATTAATTCTGTGAGGGGTCACGTGGTACACGTGATGGCTCCTATGCCTTCTGAACAGATAGAATTAAATTCTAAACAAAGGGATCAAAAGCGCTATTTTGGAAAATATTTCCTTGGATCTTTCTAAACAAGAAAGATTGCACTCTGTAAAGTAGAGTGCCGGTGGATTAAAAATCCAATGGTGATTAAAAATCACCAATTTACAGAAAAATTCTGTGCAAGGAAATATCTTCCTAAACTTGCTAAGAACAACAAAAGAAATATCTTCTGTAAAATAGAAGTCCTTGGGTTAAAAATCCAACGGTGAATAAAATTCACCAATTGATCTAAAAGATCATTTTGGTTGATCAAAATCTCTCAATGAGAGATTTTTTAAACAAATTGATTCTTTTCTTTCTCATATAAATAAGAGCAAAGGGACAAAAAAAAAAAAGAAGAGAGAAAAGGAGAGAGAAAAAACCCTTCGTAAGCCAAAAGACAAGAGAATTTAATTCTCCAGGGAGAAGAAGATCTCCAAAAGAAACCCTAGGTAAGAAAAGGAACAAAGACAGAACCTCTTACCTCTTCTTCATATTCACAAGAGTTTAACTCTTCTAAAAAGAACTTAGTTCTTCCTCTAGTTGAAGATCTGCAGAAGCAGACCTTCCCATAAGTTAAGAATTTAATTCTCATTGGGTAGATCTGTTATGCAGATTCAAAACTTAGGAGGAGAATCGAATCCAAAGAATTTAATTCTTACAACAGAACATCTAGGAATTTAATTCCTCTAAATAAAACTAGGGTTTAACCCTACAAAAGAATTTAATTCTTATTAAACAAGGGACTTGAAGGCCTCAAAACTCAAGATCGCCATGCACGTAAAAAAAAAGAAGATAAGCACCCAAACATGATCTCGTGTTCCCACGTGAGCACCCGTGTTGAACGAGAGAAAATAAATGAGATCAGGTCACGTGCTCCCACGTGACCCCTGAACAAGCCCTTCAGAAGAAAAAGGGGGAATAAACCCAAGGCAGTTTCTATTTTAGGGCGTCTCACGTGACATCACGTGACCCCTTAATAGTGCTTAGCACTTTTCAAAAGAGAATAAAACAGAGGCAGCTTTCAGTCTCTGGGGACGCCTCACGTGATCCCAAATGACCCAATAGTACTCAGCACTCAGAAAAAAAAGGGAACAAATTCAAAGAAGCTGTGCCAAATCTCAGGCGCCTCACGTGACCCCAGGTGAGAGCCTCAAATCTTCAGTGTTTAACACTACTTCAAGCGCCTCACGTGACCCTACGTGAGCGCTTCAGTGTTTAACACTACTTCAAGCACCTCATGTGACCCCACGTGAGCGCTTCAGTGTTTAACACTACTTCAAGCGCCTCACGTGACCCCACATGAGCTCATATCTTCAGTGTTTAACACTACTTCAAACGCTTCCCGTGACCCCACGTGAGCGCTTTAAATCTCAGTGTTTAACACTACTTCAAGCGCCTCATGTGACCCCACGTGAGCGCTTCAAATCTTCAGTGTTTAACACTACTTCAATCGCCTCACATGGGAGCACGTGAGCGCTGGGCATACACTAGTGTTTAACGCTACGAGAGGCTAACCTTAGCCCAAATCAACCAAGTCTCCTAAAGTCAACACCCGAGTTCCAATTATACCCAGGTCTTTCAAAATTGATCTCAGATGGCATTCAAAGTAATGTTCATCCCATTCCTTCTAAATCCGGCATTTGGTTCAAGGGTACATCTCTCCACACCTCTGATATATGTCGTTGTAATTTTTCAACGTCTTCAGAGAGGTGGAGGGTCCCAATAACCAATAACTTTTGGTGCATCCATAAATGGTTGAACCAAAATCACACAGACTATGACGTCTTTAAACTGGACTATGATGTCCTTAAACTTTACGGACTATGAGGTCCTTAAACTCATGGACTATGACGTCATTAAACTTATGGATCGCAACGTCCGTAAACTAAACACTATAGACTATGACGTCTTTAAACTATGGACTATGATGTCCTTAAACTCCATGGACTATGATGTCCTTAAACTTATGGACCGCAACATCCCTAAACTAAACTCTATGGACTATGAGGTCCTTAAACTCATGGAGTATGATGTCCTTAAACTTTATGGACTATGAGGTCCTTAAACTCATGGATTATGATGTCCTTACACTTTACAGACTATGAGGTCCTTAAACTAGACTATGATGTCTTTAAACTGGACTATGAGGTCCTTAAACTCATGGACTATGATGTCCTTAAACCCAATGGACCGCAGTGTCCCTAAACTAAAACAATAAAGCCCAAATGCTCTTTTGTTGGATCTAAACGATCCTATTGAGTAGATCTTAGTCTAAAATTAGACTAACGTATCTTTAACAAACGTTTAAGTTGATCTTGATCTCAATGAGAATAACGATCCTTAAATCCAACCCAAAACCAAATCTAAAAAAATACGAATTTGGACTAATCCACGCCCTACGGGCGACAACATAAATTAGTCTCTGTATACAATCCACGGGCAACCAAAAACAAAACAAATACACACGACACGAAGTGACCATTTGGAGAAGGAGAAAGTGGTTACCGTGATGAGGTAGCGTAATTAACTGCAGGGGCTTGCGCCTGCAGGAAAAAGCATCCCCACAATCAAAAACCCCTCACAATGAGGGGGAATCTGACGAACTCTGCTACATCGGCCGCATCCGTCTAAACCTCCGATACACGGTGCCATAAATCAACTTGGTGTCTTCGGAGAGGTGGACAGATAAAACCAAATAGCATCTGCCCCCAAATTCAGATGAGACGACCTGTGCGGTTCCGTCTCTGTTTTCGACGGTGAACAGAGACTGGTATATTATTCTTTATAATTGAGTTGATAATGTTTTGGTATTTCATTATCCTTTTCTTTTATTGATCTTCGCCTTAGGCGTCGTATATATTTATTTGCGTGGTTGTGTTTCCACCAATTGGCGATGAGTTAGCTCCTGATTGGGGATTCAAAGTGTATGCTAGCACCCCCACTGGGTTTTACAAGCATCAAGCATGCCATTTTTAAAATTTTTGGGGTGCTAACTAACACTAACCTAGATCGTTAACTAGATGATTAGGGTTTTAGGTTTGATATCTACTAAACTATAAGAAGCGAAAGATAGCTATACCCTCGTAGATCGAGTTCTTCACTTCATATGCTCCGTGTAGTAGTCCACACGAATCCACTAGGCTCCACTTGAGGGTTTGGACGAGCTTCCTCCGAAGACCTTCGTGTCGAAGATGATCCACGTGAAGTCCTTCCAACTCAAGCTACCTCTACACTAAACTCTTTTAGTATAGGAAACACGCTACACTTGATCGCTAGTCAAGTGTAGGATGGTGAAATAGGGGATTTGGTTTACTCACTAGTATGTGTTCAAGCTTCATGATTCATATCACATGTGAGGGTTGAAACTTGAACCATGGTGGCATGAAGAAGAGGAAGAAGATGAGAGCAAGAGAGCAACAATGGGAGCAACTCAAGAATAAGCTCTAGTGTTGAATGAATCAAGTGAATGAATGGCAACGCCTTGACCCCCACTCATTCAATCATGGACTTATTTGCAATATAAAATTGCAACCATGCTTGAATAGTGAGTCAAGATGAATAAACAAACAATAAAGCCCATGCCTTCATCCATGCTCCCAATTTCCACCTCATTTCTATTTTCACAAAATAGAATTCATGCCATGCTACATATATATATTTATATATATATTAATACATATAAGAAAATATTTAGTGAGCTAATAGTATTAGTTAAGATATAATTATATCAAATATAATATATATCATATTATTAAATCAATACTTGATTTAATAATCCAGTTATATCACATATGACCGACTAATATCATTTATCTGTATATCACATTATCAAATCAACACTTGATTCAATAATATGGTTATATCACATATAACCTAACTGATAACAGATAACTGCCATATTACAATACGGTATCACATACACATATTTAATCAGGCCCACACACATATCACATATGTGTCCTACTTCGTTTCGCTTGAACCAGGAAACTTCTGTGTGGGACTCTAAAGACTCGTCAATACGCCAGCAGTAGGTGATGATCACATCAGTCGCCTATAAGCCGTCAGCGGTACTAGCTGGACGTAACGGCTATCTGGGTATTGAGCGATATGAAAATCAACAAGCAAGCTTGTCCATACTCTCCATGACAAGCTCTTTAGCAGTATCGTTGGTAGCGATGTAATTAGCCTCTATCAACGAGCCTGCTATGGTATATAGCTTGGAACCCTTCCAACATACCGTCCCTCCACTGAGGGTGAAGACAAAACCTGAGACTGACTTTCAGTCATCCTTATCACTCTGGAAGCTCGAATCGGTAAAGGACTCCGTCTGGAGTTCACCATTACCATACACCAAGAATATCTCTTAGTCCTTCTCAAGCACTTAAAAATGTTCTTCACGGCTGTCCAGTGGTTTTCCCCAAGATCTTTTCGATACTTACTCACCACACCTAGTAAGTAAGCTACATTTGATCTGGTACATAACATCGCATACATGATTGACCCGTCTGCCGAAGCATAGGGAATCCTTTGTATGCGAGCCCTCTCCAAATCAGTCTTGGAAGATATCTCTTTGGAGAGAGTGATTCTTGCGGGTACATTACCATGCTTAGAATCTTCCACACTAAACCCCTTTATTATGGTGTCTATATACCTGGATTGGGACAATCCCAAATCCATTTAGATATATCTCTATAAATCTATATCCTCAGGATGTAGGAGGCATCAGTTAGATCTTTTATGGAGAACTTGTGATAAGTGGAGCTTGACCGAGTATAGCATAGGAACATTGTTTCCTATCAAGAGTATGTCATCCACGTACTATACAAGGAAGATAACCTTACTCTCTACAACCTTCTTATATATACATGCTTCATCTACATTTTTTATGAAGTCAAACTCTTTGACAGCTTCATCAAAAGAGATGTTCCATCTCCGCGAGGCCTACTTTAATCCGTAGATGGATTCAAGCAGCTTACACACGCTTCCGCTGCTCCCACTGTTTACGAAGCCCTCTAGCAGTGTCATATACACGCTCTCTTCTAAATCACCATTTAGGGAAGCGGTTTTGACGTGCAGTCTGCCAGATTTCATAGTTATGGTATGCAACAATGGCAAGTAAGATCCTGATGGACTTAAGCATAACGACAGGAGAAAAGGTTTCATCATAGCCGACACCCGGTCGTTGACGAAAACCTTTTGCTACAAGTCTAGGTTTGAAAGTCTCAACTTTTCCATCTACACAAAATTATCTTTCTCAAAGATCATCTTGCTCCCGATGGGTTTTACCCCTTCAGGAGCAACATCCAAAGTCAATACTTTGTTGGTGTACATGGATTCCATCTCAGATCGCATAGCATCCAGCCATTTCACATAGTCTCCACTTGTGATGGCCTGCTCGAAACTAGTTGGGTCATCATATCCATGATGAAATCCTCGATCCCATGTCTATGAGAAAACCATAGTATCTCTCAGGTGGATGAGGAACCTAACTAGATCCTGCGGAGTGGCTGCGGTTCGTCGGGGACTATTGAATCCTCCGGTTCCACCAAATCATCAGTTATAGTTTGCTTTGCTAGAACTTCTTCCAGTTCTCCCTCATCGCCACTAATTTCTTACACAAGAAATTTCTTTTCTAAAAAGGTGGCATATCGAGAAATAAAACACCTTTTGTTCCTTAGTGTGGTAAAAGATATACCCTCGCGAATGTTTGGGATATCCTACAAACTTGCACAGAACTGACCTTGCCTCAAGCTTGTCCGGATTTTGCTTTTCAACATAGGCCGGACAACCTCATATCTTAACCCGTTTAAGATATGGTCTCTTCCCATTCCATATCTCATATGGAGTGGTAGGCAACGGATTTGGTCGGAACTCTATTCAATAGATTTGCAGCTATCTCAAGTGCATAACCCAAAAAGGAATAGGCAACTCAGCAATACTCATCATAGAGCGCACCATATCTAATAGGGTGCAATTCCTCCACCCCGATATACTGTTGTGCTGTAGTGTTTACGGAGGAATAAGCTGAGAGAGAATATCATTCTCTTTTAAATAGTCTCGGAATTCTGTGCTCAAGTATTCTTCTCCCCGATCATATCGAAAGATTTGAATACCTTTACCCATATGGTTCTCAACTTCGTACTTATATTCCTTGAAATTCTCAAAAAAACTCAGATTTGTGTTTCAATAAGAACACATGTCTGTATCTTGAGAGAACATCGGTGAATGTAATAAAGTACGAAAAAATATTCCTGGCATTTGTAGATATAGGACCGCATACATCACTATGTATCTGTCCAAGAGTTCAGTAGCTCCTTCTCTGTTTCCAGTAAACGGAGATTTGGTTATCTAGCCTTTGAGACATGACTGGAAAGTTTCATAAGATGTAAATTCGAACAGATTCAAATATGCATCCTTATGGAACTTTAGGTGGTCTCATCTCATCGATATAACATAGTCTACAATGCCACAAGAAGTCTTCGTTTATTTCTGAACAATTCCTCTTGTGTGTGTTATGTATACTTAGAACTGCATTTTGATTCAGAACGTATATACCGTTATATAACGCACCATACCCAATCAACACTTGATTCGGGAAAACATTCACAATATTTTTGGTATGAAATAACAGTCGCTCAGAATCATTGTATTACCAGTTGGTAATATAAGGTGATATTTGCCAACTGCTTTGGCTGCAAAAATTGCACCATTCCCTACTAATAGAGATATATCACCATTTCCAAGTTCTTTACCTGTCTCTAACCCATGTAACAATTACATATGTGGTATCCTGATCCAGTATCCAATACCCAGGACGTAGAGATAACTGAGAAACAGTTCTTGGTAACCTACACACCTGAAGACAATGCATCAACATACTTATTCTTCGTTTGGGTGGCGTGGGAATCCGGATATTCTCCTATTCCTTGCTCAGACTTATGACAATCATAAGATAGAGCAGAATCTAGCCCAGTATAATAAGTAGGTTCGGTCAATACATCCAAATTATTATCTTGATTAAGGCATATCATTGGTCGCTACCAAGAGAGAGAGAAGGATAATCACTTTGCGTGCGCTCTTTGCAAGATTAGATTGGTTTTTATCTAATCAGGATGTCTCCCACTGTTTATCAAATTTTCCTTCAAACCATAAAAGGTAAGATTAGCTGGGATTAATTACACCTTACAGGTTCGCCAATCATTTGGCCAGAGAGGTATTGGTACTCCGAGGGAGGTTCCCCGTGCTTTCGCACGGACCTAATTAAAATAAACCTCGTTTCCCTAGAGGCATAACCCCGTTGACACCTTTCTAGACACCTACTGGATTAGCTAATTGTAAAGTGCAAAACTCTCCCAGGAGTAACTCTTACTCGCAGTGGGTATCGGGATTCAACTATCATATAGAAGGTATGCAATCTCATTGCAAATTTCAACACTTGAAATTCCCGATATTGTTTTTTACCCCTAGCGTCTTATAACCTTGACGCAGGCCAAACAACCCATAGGGCGCTAGTCAAGTTCAATCCGTTCATTTCTTAATTGAATTAACCCCCCCCCCCCGTACGACCCTTGACGCATGCCAAACAACGCCGTACGACTACCCTAATCCAACCGCATCACATGCTAGCATATAAGCACTAATCAGTTGCCAAGCACTACGCCTTGACGCAGGCCAACAAACGTAGCACGAATACTAAAATAGTACTTATCTGAAATGACGGAGGGCTACGCAGGTTTTTAAGAAAACCATGAGCGTAGTGAACTTGAAATCGTTGTAGAATCTAATGATTTTGAAAATGAGTGTTTTTGAGGCTTTTGCTAGTTTCGCTAAAAAGGTCACTCCCGGTGAAGGGATCTCGGCTCTTTCCTCATCGAATGAGGTGCAGGATATTCAGGAATACCACTATACAAAGCAAGAACTAGAGAAGCAATCAAAAACAAAACCGAGTGGGTTGTAGCATTTGCTAGTTTAGCTAAAGAGGTCACTCCCGGTGAAGAGATCTCGGCTCTTTCCTCATCGAATGAGGTGCTAGATATTCATCAAGGAATACCACTATGCAAAGCAAAAAATAGAGCTACCCTTTTTGAAAATTTGATTCTACAATATCCTTAGGTTTCTTTCTTTTCATTAATCTCGTTAATGAAGTCCCATCATTTAATGTTTCCTAAACATTACAGAAAAATGAAACAAAAATAGAATGTACGCTTATACCATCCGCATTCACCACTGGGCCCCTTCATGCACCGTTTGGTTACTTAACTATCGGCAGAGCGGAGGCTAGACTAGCGTGGGTGCAAAACATAAGAAACGTTTTTATATATAATATTACATTCGTCTCACGCAGTTATATGATCACATCACATAACCAAGCAGCAGAAGAAACATATGAAATATTGGATATACTAGGATTTCCGTGTTTTAAATTTAGCCAGTAATGTAAAACACGGATTCCACGGTCATGAAGAATAGCCAAAGTCACATCCCTAGACCCCTACGAGTGCGGAAAGTAACCCTATCAATTCTAGAGTTAGGAGACCCGGTCTCAACTCCTTGAGATGGTCTCCCACTGGACTCTAGAACCCGATTACTTGTGCTCCCCAACTTGGGTCTATCCTAATGAGAAAAAGTAAATAATATACAATAATGGTGACATCATCCTCAACCCGAAAGTGCCCCAATAAAAGAATATTACATACAAATTTTACATGAATAAAAATTGAAAAACTCCCATCTCACATAATACCCAGGGCTACTCAACCACGATGATCCAATAAAACATATCAGCAATACATAATATCACATATCATCAACGTAAGTAAATACGCGTATCCCAAATTCCGTTGACATATAGCAACGAGATTTGGGATACCCCACATATTACACTTACGGTCGCAGAAAAGAAATGTAAAACTGCAATAATTAGAATCCCTATATCCTTAGACATCATAAACTCGGAATATCTCATATTCCCAATTTCATGCCTAACCTGATAAATCTTGTATTTTAGTCTCAAATTGAAAACACTTTTCAATTACTTAGTCGGAGATTCAACAAGATTCCCGACTACATTATCGAATACTCGTCAGAAATTTTAGTAGATAGTCGCACCCCCGATGCCGTCGACGAAGTGCACTAAGACGGAACACCGTGGCCACAAGCACCCGAGTGGATGCTTTTGACACCGGGGTTCTCCTACAGTCACTTGGTCGAAGCAATGGGGCATGGCTACCTAGCAAAGTTATTTGGCGAGTATTCGTGCACAATACGCGATTGCGACGGAGTTTTGATCCGAATCAAAACTCCGTGGCAACCGATTATCCGAGACTAAAACACTAGATTTACAAACAAACTAGTTTTCACAAAACTAATTTAATGTGGATCCTAACTACCGCATCCATATCAAACTTAAACCCAAAACAATGTTAAAAACACGTCTACGAAACACTCTGTATTAGCCCCTAAACAAAATTAACATCACATGCAATTTTGGACTAATCAAATATAACCTGAAACCCCAAAACCAAAAGATAAGAACACCATAAAATTTTCAAGGTCTTTTGCTACAGTAAAAAATGTGAAACCGGTTTTGTGAGCAATCTTACCGGGTCAATTTTGGAATTTTGCCCTCAAATTTCTCTGGTATTCTAGTTACATCACATGTCACATTCTACACTTATTTAGAAAAATTTTAGAGACCTTTAAAAAATCGACAGAAACTTGGTGTTCGGGTTAGCAGTTTCGGGGTTGTTTCGGTTTCGTGTTTTATAAATATCGTCTA
Organism: Agapanthus africanus; assembly: GCA_030015575.1. Classification (NCBI taxonomy): domain Eukaryota; kingdom Viridiplantae; phylum Streptophyta; class Magnoliopsida; order Asparagales; family Amaryllidaceae; genus Agapanthus; species Agapanthus africanus. The sequence continues at coordinate 405,890,721 of CM057347.1, read as the reverse complement.
ATCTTCTAGTTTTGGCTCTGATACTATGAAAGTATACGCTAGCATCCCTACTGGGTTTTACAAGCATCAAGCATGCCACTTTTAAAAATTTTAGGGTGCTAACTAACACTAATCTAGATCATTAACTAGATGATTAGGGTTTTAGGTTTGATATCTACTAAACTATAAAAAGTGAAAGATAGCTATACTCTCGTAGATCGAGTCCTTCATTTCATATGCTCCGCGTAGTAGTTCACGCGACTCCACTAGGATCCACTTGAGGGTTTGGACGAGCTTCCTCCGAAGACCTTCGTGCCGAAGATGATACACGTGAAGTCCCTCCAACTCAAGCTATCTCTACACTAAACTCTTTTAGTGTAGGAAATACGCTACACTTGATCGCTGGTCAAATGTAGAATGGTGAAATAGGGGATTTGGTTTGCTCACTAGTATGTGTTCAAGCTTCATGATTCACATCACATGTAAGGGTTGAAGCTTGAACCATGGTGGCATGAAGAAGAGGAAAAAGATGAGAGCACGAGAGCAACAATGGGAGCAACTCAAGAATGAGCTCTAGTCTTGAATGAATCAAGTGAATAAATGGCAACCTCTTGACCCCCACTCATTCAAGCATGGAATTATTTGCAATATAAAATTGCAACTATGCTTGAATAGTGAGTCAAGATGAATAAACAAACAATAAAGCCCATGCCTTCATCCATGCTCCCAATTTCCACCTCATTTCTATTTTCAAAAAATAGAATTCATGCCATGCTATATATATATATATATATATATATATATATATATATATAAGAAAATATTTAGTGAGCTAATGATATTAGTTAAGATACAATTATATCAAAATAATATATATCACATTATTAAATCAACACTTGATTTAATAATCCTGTTATATCACATATGACCGACTAATATCATTTATCTGTATATCTCAATTCAATACTTGATTCGATAATTGGTTATATCACATATAACCTAACTAATTACAAATAACAGCCAGATTACAATACGGTATCACATACACATATTTAATCAGGCCCACACACATATCTCATATGTGTCCTACTTCATTTCGCTTAAACCAGGGAACTTCTTTGTGGGACTCTAAAGACTTGTCAATACGCTAGCAGTAGCTGATGATCACATCAGTCACCTACAAGCCGTCAACGGTACTAGCTGGATGTAACGGCTACCCAGATATTGAGCGATATGAAGATCAACAAGCAAGCTTGTCCATACTCACCATGAAGCCTATCAGTAACACTACCGTACAGTCCGGTCTCTTCATCTGATATGTCGCATATTATGTCTAGGGGTTGTAAACGTCAGACCCCAGTAATGTGATAAGTCATGTCGATGTCTGGCCTATAACGGTTCGAGAAACTACTAATAACTCTTATCAGTAAATCTCAGCAGCAGCCTTGGCCAGGGACTTCCAGTTATATCCAATCGAGCATAGCGCAACATCAACCCCAATACTAGGAGAGACGAAACCCCTCCTATCGTTCATTGCCTCCATATGACTCGGGACTGTACCCAAAATCCACCTATTTGCACAACTCCTCTTGAGCGTGGTAGAGAGGAAATCAAAGCACAGTGGGAGCCACACAAGGCTCTATAACGATCTCGGGTCTACAGACTAACCTGTACCAGTGTCACTAGAGAACTGCTATCTGATGATAGGTATAATACCAACTAGGAGTTCTCGGCGAGTCCGTTCGGTGTACCCATTCTCTAATGAGCACCTGTGTACAATCTTTGATGTCACACACCAATAGTTGTAGGATCATCCATCGCCCTCTAAGGGACAAGAAACATACACACTAGTCTACTCTGGAATATTGATACCCTAGTCTCGATATTCTCTCGACTAGGAACTGATTAAAGGATGCACTTTTGGACCACCCTGACCCCACTAGTATGATCTCATCATAATCCTGGTAGTCAAGTACATATCCTAAGGGCTTTATCAACATGTAAGAGACAGACAGTATAAATACCAGTCTACATATTAAGATAAAGGTAACCTGATAGCATACTATCATGTCGAGCAAGAAAGTTCTCTATATATATGTCCAAGCATCCACTATATCAACAATAATGGCCTCTGGGGCATACATATTCCTAACAGGGATGTCAATATTATTATTGTTTATGTACTTATTTTGATCAAAATTTGCAAAGAAGGTACTGATCAAATTTCAAATGACGAAAACGTTTTCATACTTTAGTATATATTCTACTTTTATTTTCAACGAACTTTACTTATACTTGAAAAGATGAACTTTATTTCATTTATACCCTTTTCCCAAACTTCACCTCCACTATTTTCTAAAAAGATTTAGATTCCCGGTTTTCGGCTTACTTGGGTTAGACCCTATAGACTTCACGTGATTCAAGTGCCGGTCACGTGTCATTTCCAGGTCATGACAACAATCTCTCTCTGCATCAACATACTAGAAATTTTAAAAAAGAATTGCTCTAATTTTTTGTCTTAAGAAAAGTCCTAATTTTGAAAATTAAGAAGAATCTTAGCCATAACTCCCAATTTATGATATTAGTGAAGAAGATGATCATTGGGTGGCTTTTTCGTCTTTTACCAAGTTAATAACTGTTATTAACTCAAGATGAAAAATATTATCTTCAAATGCTTGGTTAAATTAACTAGAGAGACATTTTTGAACAACTTAAAGATTTTAGGGATGAAATTTAGAAATATGATTTTTTAGGAGAGAAATATTGAAATATTGAAATTTTGGGGGTGGGATATAAAAAAAAAACATGCAGTGTTTACCTGATATATATATATTTGTCAACTTTTAAATGTGGTACTTCCTCCTTTTCCATATTCATCTGCTTTTGCTTTTGCACATTAAATTTAAATCTGAATGCAAATTACCCATTTTAACCCTATTAATTTTCATTACTTTCTTGGTATTTGAATAAGCATGAAATTAAGTAAGGAATTTATTGAGAATTAGTTTAGAAAATCAATTAGTAAAAGTGTACTATTATTTTGAAACCAAAAAAAAAAAAATCAAAAAGTGCGTACATATAGAAACGGAGTAGTTATCAGGTAATTCGGTAGATTCTAAATGTTGTAGTTGACCGATAAATGTAATAGTTATCTATTGAGAAATCACAAGGGTAGGTTATAAATATTGAGGGGAAAAAATAGAACTGTTGGTATACTAGAGAGACTCAAATTCCCCTTTTTTGGGAGATAGTGAGTTTTTCCACAAATTCTTTTTTAGGGCAAGAACTTGAACATGTTGCTTTTTTGGCCTATCATAGTAAAACCCATTTTCCATCTATTTATTTCTTTTTGCCCTTTTCGCATAACGCTTGGTAATTCTTAAATATGTGTACATATCGCACTAAACTCTATTGTTTGCATATACCAAGTAGACTGCATATTTCAATATGGTTCCAAAATTCTGCCTATAGTTTGGTATGTTAATAATCACAATGTCCAATGGCACATATTCTACAAATATTGAGTTGCAAGTGAAGGAAACCGTGTATAACAGCAGAAACGATGCATATAATCTTGGCATACATTTACTGATCTAAACATCTATCAGCAAAATAATAATCTTTTGAACCTATCACAATTGCAAAAGTCTCCAATCAAGTCCACCAACTTACGTAAGATGCAAACCAAAACCAGGCCAATAGCGTAGGATGCAAACCAAAACTAAGCCAATAAGTACCTTTATTTTAAGAGGAGAAGTTTTAAATAATTCTCAATTATTTTTTTCTTATCTTTTATGGTCAACTATAGCTATCCTTTTATAGGATTGTGCTACAATACATTTTCCCTACTTTTCTAATGTGGAACTAAACACTCTAACATGATAACACAACATATTGTGTTATATTATTTCTTCTCTTATTTGTTTTTGTCTGCTCCTCAACCTTAAGGCTTTGCGGTGGAACCAATTAGATCTCATATTGAAAACCAATTGTCAGTCACAATTAATTCGCAATTAATCAATTGCCAATTTTTATTTAACAATTAAACTTCTACCACGTCAATTCCACGTCAATTCCTCGTAAAAGTTCTTCCTAACATGAGATAATAATTGACATTAATTTACATGCAACCCCTTCAAATATCAAGTTACTCTTCTTTAGGTTTTTTAACTGAGCAGAATAAAATCACATAATCGTTCAAACACAGATCCTCAATCATCCATGAACACAATAAATTCATTTTGAAAATAAATATAATAATATAATTTAGAAAAACAATTTTCAAAATACCTATACATGACTTGACGTTTTAATGGGTTTGAACAGTAAACTTATTCTTATCAATATGAGAATATTGGGTTCTATCTAGACATTTCCTACTTTCTTAAACGCCCGTGTTTTTTTTTTTTTTTGAAATGACGCAAGTTGACAGCGGTATTAGTTCCCGCGCAAAGGATTCAATCTAGCTATCCATATTTTCCTAAATGCATTCAAGCAGCCCAATATTTCAGGTTTCTTGTTCATGTCTAACAACAAGATCGACCATCATATCAAAGCTTACTTGCAAAAAATCGAAAACTACAGTATCATCAAGTCAAAGAGAATATATAACAGTTTGAATTTTCCACCTTCATAAGTGACATATTCTAAAGAATTCAAACGAGGTCATGTACTACATATATCAATATATACGCTCATGACATACACATGAAGAATCTCCATTCTCAGTGATTGAGACACATTACCACATCTCATATATCAATATGCATGATAACCTATCACAACTCTAACTATACTATGCTAATTATAGCTTAAGTACTCGATTTAAGAAATTACTAAATTAAATCACATCTCCATCTCCATGCAAATGACACATCTCCATGCAAATGACACATTATATTATATGATTTAACAATATAATTTCCAAAGATAATATAACAAATATAAATAAATAAAAATACCAACATAATAAAGCATTAAATGAAACTATATAACTTTATTAATATTCAAATGATATTATATGAATTGTTGCAATGGATGTGCACATAACTGCTTGAATTGCAATTGCAATGGTTGTTTAAGAGCACATATAACTAATTTAGCAGTAAGTTCGCTCAAAAGAAATCCATATAAGAGCTAGAGCCATCACCTCAACATTGTGCAACATTTTGACCAAAATTCAAAGTTCACTGAAGTAAACCTCAAAAAGGCAATTTGCAAAGCATTTTACAAATATTGGCCTTACAAATAAGTCAGAAATATAGGATTAAGGATGCATCAAAACAACATGCAATAAAGAAGCCACTACATAAGAGTTCTTTTTTTATATATAGAAATTAGTACAGAGAGATGGCTATCAAGAACAAAGGTGCCTAATTTTTCAGCTTCATTACTGTGGAATCTGAAACCTAGCTATTTTCTCCTCAATAATATTTTTTTCTTTTCGAGGAAATATTTTCTCCTGGGTTATGGTGTCAATAAAGCTTACATATATGGCTAAATAGCAGGAAACCCCCTTACTTTCAACCTTATTGCAGGAAACCGCCTCAAGTTTTTACAACCCAGCACTTGACCCCCTCCAACCATAACGACACTATAATTTTCGCTAATCATTCGCAACATTCAGCAGAACTTTTATCATTTTCCTTCCACTGTTTTTATCTACCGATCATAATTAAAATTTTAACCCAGCGGTATTTTGGGACCAAAAGTTAATAGAAACGAAGAAGTTAATGATAGTTGAGACGAGAGGGGCTCGGTGCGGGTTTTTCGAATTAAGGGTGGTTTCCTCTAATTGGGTAAAAGTGTAGGGGTTCTTCTGCAATTTAGTCTACATTTTTCATGGCAATTTCCAATCGAAGTGAAGATTACTGAAATTATTAACTGCTCCGAGTCCACCAAACATTCGATTTCCCATGCTCTGTTGTTGTTGCTGCTGATGATGATGATTTAATACCATTGGATCCTGAGACATATATTTCAGTGCCATTACTGCTCCAAGACCAGTTGTTGTAGCCGATTGGCTAATTCCGCCCATTGCACCAAAAAAACCCGTACTGTTTGAAATCCCGTTACTGAAGCCCAAGCAATCCGACCCATTAAGCCCCTTCATCTCATTAAGCTGAGATGACGTCATCAACTCTTGCAAAATTTGCTGCACAGAGCTTTGGGAATCATTTCGGTCAGATTCATTTGAATTTAAGTTGTTATTGGATAAGGAGTGAGTTGGTGACGGGGCTGCGTTTGTTGAGCTTCCAGATGGAATTTGAATATTTGTGGGTCCCATTTGATTGTCATGGTGAGAATTCATAGGGTTCTGGTGAAGAAGAGCGGCCATGGTGACCGTGGATGAGGTCGAGGACGATGGAACATTAACGGAGTTGTTAATACTCATTATGCAGTTGCTAATAGAAGCGAGGTGTGTGTTGGTTGCACGAGCAGAGCCCGGGGGGTTTTGATTTGAGTTGTGGGAAACGGATTGTTGTTGATGGTCCTCAGGTTGTTGCGGTTGTTTATGCTGATCCCAAGATGAAGAAGATGATCTTCGAGAAAAGTTGATTAAGCTATCTGAACAAAAAGTAAAAGAAGAATTTTCTTAGATGCATTCTAAGAGAAAAATTGTAAACATGTTATGATTTATTAAAGGGTTAACAGCGCAAAACCCCCTTTGTTCATCCACTAAAACCCTAAAACACTCAAATTCTACTCTAAAGAGCACAAACAAGTTCTAAAATTAAATTAAACAATGTTACGAGTTGTTTAGAGAGTTGAATTTGAGTGCATTCAAGGGTTCTGTTTGATAAATAGGAGGTGTGTTTGTACCAATAAATTACTTGAGGGGGTTAGAAGAGATATAGGTTTGGGAAAACTCCAGTCTCCAGGGGTTTTGGTGCAATTTCCCCTTAAAAATGGTGACTGAGAAAGTTGTCATAGAATATTTACAGAAAACATAGAAATGCATCGAGCTGTTAACATTTATTAGGCACCAATCAGCATAAGAAAAAAGTAACTACACAGCAAAGTCATTGCTTGTCGATAACGTGTATAATGTAAATCTCAGTTAAAACTATATATAACTTGGTTTCTAATCATGATATTTTGTCAATTCTTTCTATGAAATTTTGATGCGCATACAGCAAGTAGGATTTATATATTATTTGAGCAGACACAGATTATTCAGATATCACGTCTAATGAAATAACTTTATCGCAATCGTACAATGCCATATTAATTATTGTATTTCTCTGATGAAACAATGACTAGATAATGATATTGCTTACGTTATGAACAAAAGCTTACCCATTGGTCCTGTCCCCGTTTCTCTGCCATAATCAATCAAATCCTTCATACTGTTTACTACTTCAGAAATCTGCAGTTAACAATCCTAATGTCAAAAAGGGGCAGTGCTAAATTTAAGAGTTATAAAACAGGGGTTAAGCAAAACTGAAAGAAACATAGGTAAACAGGGGTTAAGTAAATTCACATATATTTGGCCGATAAACATACTATTAGTACTTGTCTGCGAACCAAAATATTTACATTGACAATTGTTACACCCCATGTTGCAAGCCACTCGCATCATTTCTTGGATAAAAGAAACAAAATAAATGTCAATCCTCCTTCGGTGGTGGACCAAGTTCATGTTTCGCTGAGATAAATATCTAATCAACTACACCAATGTCAAAGAAATCATGCATATCCCTTGCGGAATCTATTCTAGCAAACTAATATGATGTGAGATCTAAGGTATTCTGCAGTTTCATTAACCTAAAGTCCACACCCAACACCCAAATAGTGTTTTTGAAGAAAACGCATGCATGCCTATGGCGGAAATACATGCATCAATCTCCTAAAAAACGAATTTTTATATTAAATTAAATGTATACCTTTTACTTTATCTCGATCTCATCGATACCTTTTAGGTAGCCTTCACAAACGCAAAGGCAGGTCTCCAACTAAAATCCACCAACCATTTGTGGAAGAAACACCCTGTGGATGATAGGCATCCAAAACTTTAAGAGGAAATTTTCAATCAAATTCTATTCCTTATGGTAAACTATTACCATCTTTATATAGGATTGTGGTACGATAACTCAAGCCCTAATATCCGATGTGGGACTGAAAATCCACATTAATAATATAACAATTATATTATTAATAATATTCCTCTTATGGTTGTGTCTCAATTTTCCACCGAAAGGCTTATAGGTGAGACCAATTGGGTCTCACGTCAAGAGCCAACTATCAACTAAATTAATTCGTAATTAATTAATTAATAGTTTTAATTTAACAGTCAAACACCTACCTTGCCAACTGTTCATAAAAGTCTACCATAATGTGATATGCCAATAAATATCAACTTACATGCAATCCTTTCCGACATCAAGTTACTTATCATTAAGCCATTAATGAGCAGGACATTGTTGGAGTTAAAAATTTAACTCCTAAAAGAATTTAAATACTTATGCTAGTATTTAGCCAGACATAAACCAAATGACCAAAGAGATATGAACAAGCCAAAGAAATAAGGCATATCATATGATAAATATGTTAAACAAGTCAAAAAGACTTGTTCTATGGGAGCCAATATTTAGGGTCATTCCTAATTTAAAAACAATTCAAAATGAAATGTTTTGGGAGCCTCAAAATGTCGAGGGGGCCTCCCGATATCGGGAGGTCCCTAATAGAGGTCCTGACTGCGCAGTGAAGTATCGACGGGAGGCCCCTAAATGGAATGTCCCGACACGAAGCTGTATCGAGACCCCTATGAAAATAGGTTGTTTTGCCTATTTTTAAGGGATTTGGTATAAAATTCAAATCCCACCGAATCGCCCCAAAATTTGGTAGTTATACGCTACTCCTATCCACCGAGAGATATAAACACTCCTATCTCGATAGAGAAGGGGATCGATCACCTAGCAAAAAAAGGGCAGAATTTCTCTTGAAATTCTAAAAGAAGGAACAAAAGAAAAAAAAAAAGGAGAGATATAGAAATAGGATACCCCATTCCTTCACCCCCTCAGTCTTTTCCCTCACTGCTACGCTCTCTCCTTCCCTTCCAAATAAAAATCAGAGGATCCGACCATGAAAACATATAAAATTTTCATCTCCAATGAAAAAGTCTTGCAGCATAGCCATGGAACTCGAAGACCGGGAAATATAGGAAATTCTATATTTCTATGAAGACCTAGAGCATGGGATCACATGTTCTTAACCCTTTGACAGAGCCTATAACATGGACCATCTCATGTTCTGCACATAGGAAATAGGCCACCCAATTTCCCTGCATAAGTTATAGAATTAAGAAGAAACGCTATTTCCTTAAGATACAAAAACAGGGACATGGATCAAAACAGGGACATGGATCAGAACCCCCATGTCCTTTAAACAAAACGTGTGAATAAGGGAAACACTATTCACCTTAGAAATATGAAAATCATATCTCCAACAGAATGCATTATGAAAATACCACATTCTTTTTATAAAACATAGTCTAAAAACTATGTTCTCTTTTGAATAAGGGAAACCCTATTCACCTAAAAGATATGTAAATCATATCTCTGGAATGTGGCAGTAAAAGTGCTACATTCTTCTCAAAGAACATGGCTTAAAACCATGTCTTTTTTTAACACAATCTATGTGTTCATCTTGTGCAAGAATCAATGAAAAAGGATGATATTCCATCATTTCTCATTTCTTGTATATAAGACTTACCTAAATGAGTTTCCTTATTGTTTATATAAAACTTAAACAATGACAGGGTTTTGATACGTTAACAAAGTATCTAAAGCTCATAAACATGATAGTCATGCTTTATGATAAGCATAAAGCATGAAAAATGGACTTCCTAACGTTGGGAAGCTCTGAAAGAGCTTCCTAGAAGGCACTGTCGGGAGACCTCATTTAAAGGCCTCCCGCTGTCGGACCCCCTACCGATTTCGGGAAGCCCCAAAATAGGTCTCCCAACCCTGAACCATTAGTTTCTCCCTATACATGGACCCCGTATAGAGTGGTCCATATTTCACTTAAAATATGAGGTGGCGTGGCCCCCACTTAGGGTCGTGCCCATCCATAATGTCAATTCGACATTAAAATACGCCCAAGTATGACGAACAAATTCTTAAATTAGAGTTTTCTTACAACTTTAGTAAATTTTGCAATATCGTTGTAATTTATTTTCAAATTGTACACAAATACATATGAAATGCAATGAAATATATCTATTGCCCATATCATGTTCTGTTTGCAAGTACTTTATGATCTTTAAATATAATTTTTGTGGTGTGACTTGAGCAACCTAATAAGATATCTCGTCTAAATGTTTCTTTAGACAGTAGGGTGTAATTAACCATAGGTACTTGCGTCTACGGGGAGTTTCGAATTCAGGACCTTCTGATCAAATTTTAAAACTCAAATACTTGTTTTGTTTAAACTCTACATGTTCTGAACGTCCGTTCATTAAAGGTCCTAAAAAGGGTAAGCAGGCATGTTCACCTAATTGCTCAAACCTAAAGTTTCATTCCCCATGAACACAAATTCATTTCGAAAATAAATATTACTATAATAATATAATTTTTAGAAAGGCATTTCTCAAAACACCTGTCGACGGAATTCTTACGTTTTCATGGGAATGAACGGTAAACTTGTTCTCATCAATATGAGAATGCCGAATTCTATCTAGACATCTATTGTCCTCCTAAATGTATTTAAATATCCCAATATTTCAGGTTAGTTAATTCTGTCAAACGACAAATACCATCATATCAAAGCTTACTCAATGAAAAATCAAAGGCAACAATGTCATCAATTCAAAAGGATTACGTAACTGTTTAAATTCTATCTCATATATGACATCCAAGAGAATTCAAACGTGATCGTGTACTACATGTATCACAATACGTGCTCATGACACACCTGGAGAATCCCTATTCACGGTGACCGAGGCACATCATCACATCTAACATGTCAGTATCATGCATGACAGCTTGCTATAAAGCTAGCTATCCCATACTGGTCATATGCTAAGTACTTATTTAAAAAATCACTATATTAGACCATGTCTGCATGCTAATGACACATCACAGTGCATGATCTAACAATATGATTTCTAGGGATATTATAACAATTATAAATACATATGACCCAGTTAACCAAATTACTATTAGTGCAACTATAAAATCATATTAATATTTAATAAATATTACTAGAATCATATTGAATGTGTAAGGGCACATAGAACTACTCTAGCAATCTCACACTTGCCCTCATATCCAATCAGATACAATAATAACTTTTAAGATTATTCATGTCTGGTAAAAAACCATTTAAGACAATAACTAAGTTAATCATTTGTTCATGTTGTTTTGTAGCTATATTTTATATCAGTATATAAACTTATCCCAAATAGACTTTCTATAGTAGGAATACAACATTAAATTTCATCTAATGAAATCATGCCAAGTTTATGAACAAACTCATTTGTCTAACTTTCTTTTTTAGCATTTTTACTTTCGCTGCGCATTCTGCTTGGAATGTGGAAATCTCATAATATTTTATTTCCAACGTTTATAATTAAATATACAACTATAAATTATTCTACATATTTAAAATAGACTCTATTTTTTAAATCGGAGCATTCTTTAATGCTCAGAATATCTGCAACATAACTAAACAACAGTTTTAGTTAAATGCCTAAATATGGTTCACTTTAATCCAGCGTTCTTTAAGGTTAGATTACAATCTACTTATAAAACTATATCATATCGTGTATGTAAAATCTTTTAAGGATTTTATCCACTTAGGTAGATTTCAACTTCAAATCTCTACTCTATCTTATATAAAGTATGGGCTTCAAATATAGAATATATGACTAAGATCTTTCATAAAGAACTTGTCTAAAAACCATAACTTAAATGTTGTCATTGTGCCTACATCATTCTAGATGAGTAGGATATCAGAAACAAAATATAATCATTTTGTTGTTTATATGCACACAACTTTTTAGGATTTTGGATGAAATCAAATTTCTTAATCATTTTTATCAAAATGAATACTCTAATTCCTAAAAGATTGTTTAAATCGATATATTGAACTATTCAATTCACTTTATGTTTTCTTAAATTTGCATACAAAAACAATTCGGTTATTACGTGTAAATATCTTCATTAAGATACCATTCAAGAAAACAACTCACTCATTTGCCATATTTCATAATCACAATATGTTGCCATGACTAATAGGATATTAATAGATTTCATTATTACAACAGGAAATAAAAGTTTACTTATAATTAATAGCTACTAAGCAGTTAAATGTCTATACAATTTAATGAGCTTCAAATCTTTAACATACATATCTACTTGCTTCCAATGGATTTTACTCTATTAGATATATCCACTAAGGTCCGAACCTTATTACGATATATGAAGTCTATATCCATTTTCATGGTATCTACTAGAATCCATGTCAAGCATAATTCTTTCGTAAGTTTATATTGAATCATTATTCTTCTCGGTACTACTCATCATATATAATATTATCGAGACATCTATACTATACAATAAATAAATAATCTTATTTAATCTCTTTATTTCTCGATGCAACAAGTACCTCTAGTAGTAGATCAATATCTCCACTAGTACTTGAAACTCCCACTGAATTTATTGAATCTCCTAACAAATTAGGATTCTCCCATAGGAACTAAGAACTCTCCTACTGTAGGAGACAACTCTTCATTAAGAGTTACACATTCTTAACCAACAATTTAGTCTTCCATACAATACACATTTCTAATAACGGTGATTCTACGAAAGTAAAATATAAACATAGTAGCTAGTACATCCTTAGGGTAGCCTATATTTAAGCATCTATCTATTCCAAATTCCGATTTGTCCAATACATGTTTTTAATCTGAATTGGTTTCAATCTAAATTGGACAACTTCAAATTCTTTTTAATCGTCATACATTTTCTTACTTTCCATATCTCATTTAGAGTAGAAAACAGATTTGGCAGGCATTATTTTAATAGATGGTTAACAATCTTTATTGCGAAAATCCCATGAGCATGCAGAAAAACCATTAATGATCAAATCATTAATTTAACCATATCGAATAAGATTTTGTTTTTTCTTTTTGAATACACCGTTTTATTATGAGATACATAGTAGTGTCAAGTTTTTAACAATTATAATTTTTATTTATAAATCTCTTAAACTCTATCCATCGCAATCAAATAAGATGGACTTGATACTTTTATCAAGTATATTTTAATTTTGGTTTTATTCACTTTGAATTTTTCAAAGTAATTAGAAGTGTGCCACATTAAATAATTATATTCATATTTTGATATCTCATCCTCATAAGTACAATATATGAATATCCTCTTTTGTTTTAACAATTAAAAATCGGCATGCATCTTTATATATGAAAGAGTATTTTATACTTAAGCATGTTTTTCTGTAAAACGGTTTGGTTATCTTGTCACGACGACAATGTCTATAAACTGCTAATTCCGCTACAATAGAATTTATAATTACAATATTTTACCAATTTATTGATCTTATCAACATTAGCATAACCAAATCTCATGTACCAAAATTGATTGTCGGGTTACATTAATCCACATTATGCTTAAGGCATTTATCAAATTCAATCACATTGAATAAAAATCAAGAACAATAACAATCATTCTTACTATATTATTAAGTAATGATCAAATTATCAAACTTAATAGAATTTCACTGTTAGAACAAACATTACTATAAAGTTTCAAAATAGAAATCAAATTTCTTATCATTTTAGAAATAAAAAGACAATTTTTAAGTTCAACCAGATGTCCTTAATTCATATACAAATAGTTAATTCCTTTGTTACTGCTGAAACTATGGTTACACTTCCATTATTAATGTGATAACATAATCAATAGGTTTTGGTCTTTTCTTATACGGTCTACAAGAAACTATCAATATCGATGATAAAATAGAAACAACAATACAGGGTATACTATGAAATGATCATGTTAACCTTCTAAATATTGTTCTTTTTTCTATAAAAAGAAAACAATTTTATTGTTCCTCTTTGATGTCTAATTCTTTTGTGATAGAAATGACATTCATTATCATAATATGATCCCTTTGTAGAAACCCACTTTTTTACCAACAAGATTATTCTTAAGATAATTTAACTTTTCTTTTAGCTAAACTATCTAGCATTATTGCCGACCTCATTATAGCCTTCTTAATTCATAAGGTTCATAATTCTTTTCAACAAATTGATAAAATCGGTCAAGATAAGATTAGAATCTATAATATTAATATTCATCTTGAACAGATTAAATAAATAAGACAACTATAAAAATGACATCTACTTCGAATTTATAATCCAATTTCAGCTAATAAACTTTTCAGTTCAGTAGCTTACTTGATCTTATGATCATGGATTTAAAACTGAATACCCTAAAACCATTTTGGTGTGTACATAAAAACTTCTCATTACAATTTAACGAGTTACAATTATTTCTTATACATGGCTTTGGGGATTTCCTTGCTAGTTCCTTTAAGCTCGTTTGCTTCTCGAAGCTAGCATCTAAAGGAATCTACAATATAGCATCTAGTTAACTTCTATAATATTATTCTTTATAACCGATAACTTTCTTGTGGTTGTAACAGGATCGGGCTCAATAGATTTATCATCTTAAACAATAGTAGCCGATTTTCAACAGTGTCATGACATCCCACAATTATTTCCAATACACATCAGATGGTTTCATAAAATAACTAAATTTATTCATACTAATATAAGCAGAAATATCAAAATATCTCAATTTTTATTTTATAGTTGCACATCATTAATAGGTAACTAATTTAAGTAATGGTGTCACTACCAATGCTTCTCTCATACATCTGTTAGTGAACAAAAAACCCAAATTTATTTATACTCTTCCAGATTGTCAAGATAGAATATAAATAATAAAATAGGATACAACATATCCAATTATTCGATAATAATTTTCCTTGTATAATTTGGCCTTTAATGTATAGTATTGCTCCACTGATTCAACCCTTTATGCAAAACATTTTGCACCTCCTATTGTAATCAAGTTTTCCCATTAAACATGATAGATCTAGTATCTTTATGCAAGATATAAATAAGACAACTACTTTAACAAACCCTATCCTGTTCGGCTTCAGATAAGTTAAAATATGTCTTAAAAATATCCCTACAGTGGAAGGCCTTTAAATTTAAGTTTCAAAATTTTTAATCAATCTATCCTTGTATACAACTATTGTTTAATAAACGCAGAGAACAAATAAATTATTATTACATTAATTTATAATTGTGAAAACCATTTTTTCATCATAGCATCATCTTTTTAATTCTAAATTTATTTCAGAACAATTATGAACTCAATTATAATTTTCATAATTAAACTAATGACAATTAGTAGATTACAACATGTAACCAATCCAGAACAATTTATAAAATATATGAAACTTTTTCATAAAACATATATTAATCCAAACATAAATTTCATGGCTTATTTGCAATATCTAATGCAACAAATTAAACTAATTCTAAATTAGTTTAGGTTTTTTCTATAAAAGAAAGCAAACATAAACTAATTTTATATTATGAATAGTGACTAAAGTGTAATTTCCATAAATTACTAGGGCTTACGGTTAATTTCCCAAACTTTAGACAGCTGCGAGGGGTTGAAACAAATTATTTATAAATCAGGGATCAATTCAGAATTGCCTAATTATTAACCACTTAAGGAGATGGGCTCAAAAACAAATTATTTTTGAAATGGGGACCTAGAAACAATTTTCCAGCCCCATCACTTTCGCAGAACTCATGGGATAATATTTTATTTATTTATTTATTTTAAATTGAATTGATTTCTAAAATCAATTAATTTTATTAAATCTATCAAATAGATTTTTATACCCTTGGACGATCTAATGTAATTTATTAATCTAATTAATTAATAGATCTAATCTATCTAATTAAAAAATTAAATTGATTTCTAAAATCAAACTTTAAATTGATTTCTAAAATTAAAACCATTTTAATCTATCAAATAGATTACAACGTCATATAGATTTAAATTAAATTGATTTCTTAAATCAAACCTTTAGATTTAAATTGATTTCTAAAATCAAAACCGTTTTAATATATCAAATATATTATATCATATAGATATCTATTGATCTTATCCATAAACATTATGATAGATCCTATCTAATATATTTGATTTATTTAAACAAATAGATCTTATCTAATAAGATTAAAATCAATTAATATATGAATTTTTCATCAAAATAGGGTTTACTAGATTTAGGGTTTTATTTATCATATAAAAATTAAGAACCCTAATCTAATTAGATATTAAATTTATTCAATTTATGAAAACTTCATAATTAGAGTTTTACAAAATTAGGGTTTTTATCATATATAGATTGAAAACTCCTAATCTAATTAAATCATATTTAATTAATTGTGATCTAATATATTATGAACAATTCATAAAATTAAGATATCACAAAAATTAAGATTTTTAATTATTAACATTAGAAAACCATGATCTAAAAAGCATCATAGCTCTGATACCAATTGAAGAAAACGTATGCATGCATATGGAGGAAACACAAGCATCAATTTCCTAGAAATGAATTTTTATTTAAAATTAATCCATACTTTTTTACTTTATCTCGATCTCATCGATGTAAGTTCTGATCATATCGAATAATACCTTTTAGGTAGCCTTCACAAACGCAAAGGCATCTAACTGAAATCCACCAATCTTTTGTGGAAGAAACACCCCCATGAATGATAGGCATCCAATACTTTAAGAAGAAATTTTCATAATCAAATTTTTTTATGGCAAACTATTACCATCTTTATATAGGATTGTGCTATGATAGCTCAAGCCCTAATATCCGATATGGGACTAAAACCTATATATTAATAATATAACAATTATATTATTAATAATATTTCTCTTATGGTTGTGTCTAATTCTTCCACCGAAAGGCTTATAAGTGGGACCAATTGGGTCTCAAATCAAAGGCCAACTATCAACTAAATTAATTCGTAATTAATTAATTAATAGTTTTAATTTAACAGTCAAACACTCATCTTACTAACTGTTCATAAAAGCTCTACCAAAATGTGAGATTACAATAAATATCAACTAACATGCAATCTTTTTAGACATCAAGTTACTTATACTTAAGCCATTAAATGAGCAGGACATGTTCACCTAATTGCTCAAGCTTAAAGTTTCATTCCCCATGAACACATTCATTTCGAAAATAAATATTACTATAATAATATAATATTTTTAAAACGTTTCTTGAAACACATGTCGACAAGATTTTTACTCCTTCATGAGAATGAACAGTAAACGTATCCTCATCAACATGAGAATGTCGGATTCTATCTTGACATCTATTGTCCTTCTAAATGTATTTAAACAGCCCAATATTTTAGGTTTGTTATTCCTCTCAGACGATGAGAAACACTACATGACAAATCGAAGACAACAATATTATCAAGTCAAAGGAATTATGTAACTGTATAAATTCTTTATCTCATAGGCGATATTTTAGATAATTCAAACGTGGTCATGTGCTACATGTATCACAATACGTGCTCATAACACACCTGGAGAATCTTCATTCTCGGTGACTGAGATACATCATCATATCTAATATGTCAGCGACATGCATAATAGCCTGTTACAAAACTAGCTATCACATACTAGTTATAGGCTAAGTACTCATTTAAGAGATCACTAGATTAGACCATGTCTCCATCCAAGTGGCACATCATAGTGCATGATCTAACTATATGATTTCTTAGAATATTATAACTATAAATACATATGACCCAGTTAACCAAATTACTATTAGTGTAACTATAAAATCATATTAATATTTAATAAATATTAATAGACTTATATTGAATGTGTAAGGACACATACAATTACTCTAGCGGTTTTTAGTCACGAGTTTAGATCAAGGTTCGACACATTAGTCTAAGATTATGTTGAAGCTAGACTCGACAAATAGCAATAGAGAAAGTGTAAAAATCAACACCATATTTAATCTGGTTCAGCACAAGCACCTACTTCCACCACAAGAAAGAGATCTTTATTATTTTTATCAAATTAGGGTTTACAAAAGCAATCTCTTTTGGTGTGTCTCTTCATCATTTGTTGATGAATTTCTTTTTTTAATTTTTAATCAATCTCCTAAAGCTTAATTTGCAGAGCTTATATACCTGATACAAATATCGAACACCCCAAAAGTTGTATAAATTACATGATTGTCACTCCTAAATTTTTTGAATATCCTCGAATGCCTAAAACTGTGGTGGGGTCACTGTCCTTGAGTGCACAAAAACAACTGAGCCTTTTATCCCAAGCATATGGAGTAGGCTACATGAACCAACATGAGAATCACGCCGGGTCCAGCAGATGAATCCTCCGCCTCCACTCACTCCTATCGAACAATATACTTTCATTGAGTCCTTTGGCAACCATATCGTTTCGTATCACCTCCATCCATGTTTTCTCCGGTCTCCCTTTTGCCCGTTTACCATTCCTCATATCGAGAGTATCTATTCGTCGAACCGGTGCTTTCATAGGTCTGTGTCGCACATGACCAAACCATCTTAGCCGGTTTTCCCGCATCTTCTCCTCCACAGGTGCTACACCAACTTTTGCACGAATATCCTCATTTCGCACCTTATCTTTTCTAGTGTTACCGCACATCCAACGAAGCATGCGCATCTCCGCTACGTGCATCTTCTGTGTATGATGCTTCTTAGGAGCCCGGCATTCTGTACCATATAATAAGGCAGGCCAAATAGCACTCCGATAAAACTTCCCTTTCAATTTTAACGGAAAGTTACGATCACACAAAATCCCTGTTGCACTCCTCCATTTCAACCAACCAGTTTGGATCCGTTGATTAACATCACTATCGATCTCCCCATTCTTTTGGATGATGGAACCTAGATATCTAAACTGGTCGCTCGGTGATATCTCTTGCCCTTCCAATAGTATACCAATATGATTTTGACTTCTCTGATTACTAAATTTGCAATGCATATATGCTGTCTTGGACCTGCTCAATCTGAATCCCAAAGATTTCAATGTTTGCCTCCATAATTCCAATTTGGCATTAACACCTGCTTTCGTCTCATTTACTAGAACAATATCATCAGCGAATAGCATACACCAAGGTACCTGATCTTGAATAGTTCTAGTAAGCTCATCCATCACGATGGTAAACAGGTATGGACTTAATGCAGATCCTTGATGTAAATCAATTGTAATCGAAAAATCACTCGTTAAGCCGTCGCAAATTCTGACATTTGCCACTACTCCATCATACATATCCTTGATTATGTCAATATACTTGACGGAGACCCCCTTCTTCATCATTGTCCTCCATAATACCTCTCTAGGTACCTTGTCGTACGCTTTTTCTAAATCAATAAATATCATATGCAAATCTCCTCTCTCGAAAACGCACGACAAGTTGACGAAGCAAATGAATAGCCTCTGTCGTCGATCGTCCAGGCATGAACCCAAACTGGTTCTCTGTTATCTTAATATCCTTCATTAGCCTGTGTTCAATCACTCTCTCCTAAAGTTTCATGGTGTGACACATAAGTTTTATTTCACGGTAGTTTGAGCAACTTTGAATGTCACCCTTGTTCTTGTAGATAGGTACAAAGATACTTTTCCTCCATTCATTTGGTATCTTTTTTGTCTGCCAAATCTTATTAAACAGATCTATCAGCCATTTAACGCCTGTTTCTCCTAAGCATCTCCAAATCTCGATAGGAATCCCGTCAGGACCAACCGCTTTTCTTAAACTCATTCTGTTCAAAACTTCTTTAACCTCATGTAGTCTTGTTTTACGCATGAAATCACGGTTTATATCTTGAGATTGAATGACAAGTCCATCCAAATTCTTAGTAAAGCTCTCATTGAACAATTTGTCAAAACAATCTCTCCAACTTTCCTTGATATCCTCATCTCGAACTAAAATCTTCTGAATTTCATTTTTGACACACTTCACCGCACATAAGTCTCTAGTCTTCCTTTCCCGCATCCGAGCAATCCGGTATATATCATTTTCAGCCTCTTTAGTGTCTAATTTCTCGTACATCTCCTTGTAGATCTTAGATTTAGCTTCCCGAATAACTTTCTTAACTTCCTTTTTAGCCATTTTATACTTCTCAAATCTCTCCACATCTCTACTTTTCTTCAAATCTTTATAAGAATCCCTTTTAATTTTAATAGCAGCATTTACTTCTTCATTCCACCATGATATGTCCTTAGATGGTGGAACACCACCTCTCGACTCACCAGGTAGATCTCTAGCTACCTTCTTGATACAACTAGCCATTTTGTTCCATGTTCTGTCTGAATCATCTTCCGACTGCCAATCCGCTTCTTGGACTACACGGTCTATAAACCTTTTGGTTACCTTCTTTCAATCGTCACTATTTAATTCTAAGCTCTACCTTACGTCTAATTTTCCTAGGTCCTCTTCTAAATCGAAAATCTAGAACTAAAAATCTATATTGAGTGGTTCCACTCTCACCTGACACTACCTTACAGTCGATACAACAATCTCTATCTATTCTTCTCGTCAGAAAAAAGTCTATTCTTGAGTGCATAGTAACTCATAATATACAAAGCTTCACCACAATATATTATGATATGGCTAGAGCTGAAATATATTAGGAATAGGCCGTGTCCAAGTCTACCCGATCGAATTAGACCATTGGTAAAGTTTTGAAGCTGGTAATGGTCGAGGTTTTGCAACTTCCATACCAAACTATAGGTAGAAGTGTTAAATCTTATTTGTCAGTTCTAAGAAAAGCATGTAGCATGTAGGCTAACCATAACTACACCCGATCTTGATGCCGGATCCATACCAACATGTAGCGTAATGACGAAAACTCTTGTGGCCTACAACATATGGTTTAAGGGAACTTATAGCGATCTGGATTGGGACATAGTTGCGCTCCAAATCTTGGGGTGTTCTTCTTCGTTGCGATGATCAATGGGTCCGACCACACAGTTAAGCAAGGAGGGATTTAGGATTCAGAGTGGCTGCTATTATGGGCAAAATAATACTCATACTATTACATCCAATGGTCCAGATCCATCCACAATAGAAATAAACAGTCGATATTTGTCGAGATTTGTGTGAAACGGGGGTCCTTTGGTATTGGTATATGCTACGTGCATGTGTGGCTGAGATTTCTCTAGAGCACACGTGTTATTATTTTGGCCATAACAGCCACTCTTTTTCCGGGATTTGGATCCACGACAGCTGAATAGCAATACTACAGTCGAAGGAAAGAATTCTAAAGCACCTTACTTCGATGGAGGCTAGAAACCCTAGTTTAGTCTCTTTTCTTATTGTCTCATATCCCCTCCAATAGGCCATTTTCCATAGCCTTAAGAAAATACGATGGATGGCCTAGGTTGGCCAGAGCCCCAATTCAAGCCAACCTAGGATTGGGCTCATGGTCGAACCCCTTCACCCACACCCAATTGGTATGGGCGGTGAAGCCCTAGTCAAGTCTTATACGGGCTCGGGCTCAGCTCCAGGTTGGTCCTGACCCCCCAACTTGACCTGCCCACTTGATTAGGCAGGTTTGGGCGGGGTCAGGCCAAAGTCTAAAAACAAGAATACTAGCTGATACTGTATGTATGAACATGGCAACGGAAAATCCATAGCATAGGGTAAAAACATATGGTTCACCATACATGTCCTCAAGGAGCACGGTAGGAAAAAAATTAATACACTAAGAATATTCCATAAGAATTGGGCTGAAAAGGAATGGAATAAAGGATTGAGTTAATGGTTCAAAATCACGATAATGTAAGAAAAACAGTAAATATGAAAGAGAAGAAGACTACTTGAAGGCATCGAACATATCTTTTTGTGTATCCAAGATCGTTAACTAGCGGCACCTCCAAAGCTTTAGCTAATTGACGAGCAGATGCCACAAACCTATATCGTGCAGTACACACATCATTCATTGGAATGAAATTATATATGCAGAAGAAATGCTAGAGTAAATCAGTAATCTATATGATCGTGAAATAACGAAGAACAAAAATAAATAGAACTGAAGGATCGATGCGCATATTCATATATCTATAGATTATACCATCTATATATCATCTTCTAGCTAGCTTACTAATGCTTTTATCGTATTATATATATGCTATAGAAAGCTATACGGCAACAGCAGATCCGGCAATTTTTTGTCCGTTTCTGGTGGAAAATTACATCCGGCCTCCTCAATTTTAATGAAATTAGCATTAGGCCCCTACTAGCTTTATCAAACTGAGCAGGATGCCAAGATTTTTGCATGTGGATATTTATACTACGCCCCTTAATTTTTTTATCAAGTTGTCATTCAACCCCTTCAATTTTTAATCCATAGATAGCTAAAGGATTGGAAAACTAACTTTCGCTCCTTTTATGGAAAGTTTCATTCGGACCATCCACGATGTATCTTATGATCTTTTTAAGTTAATCTATCTATACAGAGCTAAAAGATTGAAAATTTCATTTCAATTTCTCATGTTTTTTTCTTTTCACTTTGCATTTATTAAGTTCTGAGGTATTTTTAAAAATGATATATATTTTGGAATTAGCTGATGTTACGGTCTATGAAAGTAAACTTGCAACGGAATGCCACATCTCAAAAAAGAAAGTAGTTGAACAATATATCTTTATGGATTATTACTATGGTATCTATCATTAGGAATACATCATGTGATCGCAATCATAAGGTTAGTCAACCTCAAAACCGTTTTCGCTTAAATTTTGTGTGAATTTTGAATTAAAAAAAGGGTGACAAGATCGACTTACTTTACGACTTAAATCTTGCTACAAATGAACTTCTCAAACATTTTTTTTAATATATGGACGACTTAATTAAAATTTTAGATTTATTTTCATTTTAATATCTTCATTCATGATTTATTTACATTCATCGTGGATCAAGCAAGATATCAAAAAAGAAATCTTCTCAACATTTTTTCGGGCCCGTGCATTTGCATGGGCCCCCTTGCTAGTAAGAATATAGAAGTTGATGCCATCAGAACTTGAAATGAAGTTACCTGGATTATTGGAAATAGACTTTAAGGGACCAAAATAAAAAAATAAAGATGAATGTGTCAATTGATGGCATAAGCACACAGTGTATTTAGATTGATAAATAAAATATTTAACCAAGAAAACCAACCTAGCACAACTAAGAGAAACTAGAGACTGTTTCTTATTCCCAAATCTATCAAATGATTTAATAAAACAACCAAGCTAATTACATAACAGAAAATTAGCCACAACACAAAGCAGCATGCAATAAAGGGGATGGCTTACGAACTACAGGTATCTTGCAAATCTTGAGTTGATAAGCTAGATGATGCATTTTGAGCAGCAGCCTGATACTTGTGGACAACAGCTCCCAGTTGACTAATCTGCAAAAGAAAAACCCAAGAATCCATCAAACATAACTTCAGGCCACACGTTTGCAACCCGAAACTGGATTGAACAAATGATTCATGTAGACCCATAGTTTGGAACAAGGCTTGTTGTCGTAGTTGGTTCTACATACAACAAATTCACTTTACCTGAGGAATTATGAGCCGTCGAGGTATTAGCTCTTCATGACGCCTGGCGCAGAACTCCCAGGAAGCAATCTAGTACAATATCAAATTCATCAATTTACCTTACGGATAGGTCATGAATTACAATGCATATAAATAAAGGGTGAATTTCTCGAATCTGTTCTTAGCTATCCCAGTTTTCACTAAACTACCTTAAAGTCTTCTTATTTCAGTATACTCCCTTACCATTGCTTTTAGGGGAGTTTTTTTTATTAGAAAAAACCAGAATGCCCTTAAATGTAGTACTTTAGGGGAGCTTACTGTTACTAAAAAAACTATAAAGTAGTCAACTGAAACATGCAATGTTTTATGGGTAACTAGTGAAATTTAAAATATAAATAGATTTTTAAAAAAACGATGGCATCAATTTCACCTTCAGATCTTGATTGAAGGCAATCCGGAGCTGGCCATCACGTACAACACGCAATTGTTCAAAGACACTTTCCTGAATTGCTTTAGCATAATCCAGCACAATCTGGCCTGAGGCATTCTGATACTCACGTGGCATATCAACATACAGAAGTTCCTCCAAAGTACCGCTAGCGTATTTGATTTGGCATAGTCTTGGCAAAACCTCAATGGTCGTTTCTATACAGTATTCAAATCAACAGACAATTAATAGGGAAATCATGAAAATGGATTTCAAATTTTCATGATGTGGAAAGCTTTAAGATTGAGTGAATTGTATATTAGAATAGGATTGCAAGGCCAAACCATGCATGTACCTAAAATCCACCAAATCCGAAAAAAAGAAGAAGCAAATAATGGTGACAGCAAGGACGGTGCATACCAAAACCACGACCAGGCTTCCGATTGCATATTTCACAATGCCAAATATCCTGCAATTAAAAGTATCACTAGAATTTACATGAAGAGAACATAATTATAAGTTGAGATTGAAGTCTGTAAAGAAACAACACTGAAAGCACTAAAAAAATTCAAGCATGAGTGTGGGGAGAATAAAGCCAGCTATTACCAGTTACTGGCAAAAAAATCATAGACATTGAAGCTTGTATACCTGTGGGAAAACACCAGTTGTTTGACGGCCATTTCCATATAGAGAAACACACCATCTCTTCTTGGCGTTGGGAGCAAAGTACTCGGCAACAAATTTCCTCCAAAACTCAATGTTATTATCCTGCATTTAATTGAGTTACGACTTAAAAGAAAGCAAAATGCAAGTACATAAGTGCTGCAAATTAGCTTAAACGGTTAAATCTCAACCGGATCCCAAGGAAGGCTAGAGATGTGATAATAATGGGCAGCTTGGACAATATCAGGTCCAAATAGAAATATGGATTCAGACATAAGAAATACACCTGAAGGGCCTGGATCAAATTAGTTGGTTAATTTTTAAAAAAACATATATATGTTTTTAGATTTACGTACTGATGGAGCTATCTAAAATCCCCAACTCCTCTTTCCCATTCTCCGCAATTTTGAATTTATAATATTTGGAAAAAACAATTGAATGTGGTATTTTTAAATAAAAAAAAGATTAGGTCGAGCTTAAATTATTTAGTTCAAATTCAAATTTAGGCCTTATTTTAAAACCTAATTTTAGTTCAGACCAATGAAGCTCTTTGCAGCCCTATACTTATGCCCAAGCTAGTTCCTCCATTCACAGCCTACAAAATAAACTTAGCTATCAAAAAGAGAAGAATTTTACATCGGGCTTGTGCTGCTGGTGATACATATAATCTGTCAATCTCCGAGCACACGTTCCAGGCTCATACCCTGCAGGTTTCGCTTGCGGTGTCTTAACAGGAACACTTTGTTGCTGAAGCTGCTGCTGTTGCAACTGCGCTCTCTGCTGAGGCAGCGACTTAAGTATCATCTGCTGCTGGTGGTGCTGCTGCTGCTGCAATATCCTCTGCTGCTGCTGCTGGAGGAGATTCATTTGTGCAGCGGCAGCAGCCTGCGAAGATTTCCTCGACAATTGCACAAGCTGGTGTTGATGTTGTTGCTGCTGCTGAAGAAAAATTGAAGTATCTGAATGTTGTGGCTCCATTTTCACCGTGCCCATTCCTCCTCTTTGTTGCTGAAATTGAAACTGCTGTTGGAAACTCGAAACTGGATCGAGCTGTTGATTTTGTCGGCGATCGAGTTGGTTTCCATTGGGGTTCATAGGATCAGAATCGGCATTGCCGAACATCGAAGAGACGGGAACATTAGATCCACCATTTTGAAAAGAGTGGTTGAGTAACGACGAGACATTGGAGATGTTCGCAAGCAAGTTGTTTGTACTGTTGAATGGGGCTCTTGGCGAAACAAGTGAAGAGAAGGGAGGCTGAGATTGGATCGAATTTGAGCGGAGAAGCGACGCGGGGACCGATTGGGCCCCACCAATGGGAGTCGAAGGCCCTGAAGGCGCCATTTTTGTAACTAATGGACAAAAAAGTTGAGATTTTTACTCAAAATTTCAGCATCCTACATCGAAATCAAAGAACTCGCCCCCTTAAAAATCCTAATTTGTGCTCATCTTTTGCACTTGGCATCAAAACAACGGCGAAATAGACCCCTAAGCACTTAAATCTCGCACATTTCCCGCAATACGCAAGCCAATTTCATACAAGAGAAAAGACAAACCCTAGGGTTAGGAATCCATGGCCGAAACGAACTTACTCGATTCGAATCCCCTGAAACGATGAGCTCAGCAGAGCTCTCCACTTCGCATCGTAGCTCGCTGCTTCCGAGCTCTAGGGTTAGGGTTTCGTCAAACTCTGATTTTGGTCCCAAAGCTGATAAATTTCTCGCCTCCTTTTTGATCTTTTTTCTTTCTGTTTTCAGTTGGATTTTTGCTTGCTTTCTTTCTTCTCCTCTGAAGAGAGAGAGAGGAGGGGAAAGAGTGTGGACGTCAAAATTCTCTAGGATTTGATTAATCACTTTCTCTCTCCTCTCATGATCGCATAGCATCACCATCGTCGCATGACATCCATCGAAGGAGACAGCGCGCGCGGAAGAGAAAGGGAAATTACGGAAAAGCCCATGCACAGTAATAGCAATTACGAGGAGAGAGCGAATCTCGAGGCGGCTGCCGTGTGTCCCACCTCGGTACTCATGGATTCTCGCACCCGCAAATATCTGAAGACATAGAAATTCATAGGACGCTGGTCGTGGGGCCCGCCGATTGTATGGGGGTTAATTGATGGGTGCTGTTTAATTTTGGTGCGGATTTTTATTTCAGAAAGGATGGTTCTGGTCACCGCTCGGTGATCAAAATTTTGAACTACTGGCGCCTACCGAGTAGCCGTACGCTGGGAAAATTATGATACGTGCGGCTCACTGGAGGTGAGGGGATTCGATTAGGAACGGGGTTTTGGGATTACGATGTTGCCCTTTGGCGGGGAAACTAAAATGACCTGTTTTCATGGAACCCAGGGCTTGTACTACCACTGACAAGTGAGTCCCACCTAGAATTAAGACGAGTGCTTTTTACATTACTTTTCTTTTCATATGATTGGACTATCTGTATTTTTGTACTTGCGGTTTGTGCTATAATACTTCGTGCTATAATACTGCCATCCGTTAAACCAGTTGTGATCATGAAGAGCTTCCTATATAGACGGTTTTATTGATTTCCCGTCACATCATTGGCGAACACTTCGTTGATGATACTCACAAGTGGGAATTTTTCAGATCATGACACGTAGCGGATGACGTGTCCCGGAGGTTACGGAGTTGAAATAAGTATGATGTATTGGAGATGTTCTTCGACCCTCGTCTCCGAGGATGCATCCAACCATTCGCAGACCTCCCGAGTACCTCTCATATTCACCTAGCAAATAGCCAACAGCTCGCCTCCGAGCAGTCCAGCGAGCTTCCTTAACCTCCTTGCTCGTCTCTGAGTTGTTGCAAGGGCGAGCTTTCTCGGCCTCTCGGCTCGTCTCCGAGCCATCTCACAGGCCGAGCTTCCTCGGCTTTCCCAATCAACTGAGAGCGCGGAGCCCATGCGCTCCCTCAACGGCTCCGTGTATCTCGCCAAAGCGAGATATCCGCCGCCCCACGTTCCGCTTCCCACGCGGGCGTGTTCCTCCATTAATGAGCGGATCCCGCCATCAACGCGGGCTAAATGAGGGAGTGTAACTGACGGCGAGAATCTCGTACCAACTCGCCCCACGCGACCACTATATAAACTCCTCTTTTAGACGACGCAGGTAACTCGAACTCATTCCAATAGACCGCTACGTTGCTCTAATTCCCCGGTACTAACTTGACCGTCGGAGGGTCCTACAGTGGCTTCCCATCCCGGGACTTCCCTTGCAGGTAGCTCGGCCTCAACAATATCCAACAACCCATTGAGATCCACACGCTCAACAACCCCCAAAACAAATCTCAACCGCTCAAAATCACTCGCTACCAGATCGACGGAGGACAACATCTGAGGGAGATCACAACCTTCATCAATTGGTGCCGTCTGTGGGAAGCGGAAAAAAGTTTCTCCACTCATAAAGTTGATCTTCCGCCCTCGACCCGATGGCGAGCGACGACCGCAACGATCCAAATACGAGTCGTCACACCCCCCTCAACGATCCAAATAGTTCGTAAGCCATCTCTCTCTCTCCTAACATCATCAACACCTTATCCGCTCGGATCGACATGCTCATATTGATGGTGGATGCACTCGTCCGCGTTCAAGCGGCGGGCCCTACCCACCAGACCGCAGTTCCCCCTTCCCAGGATAACGACCTCCGCAGAAGGACGGATGGCCATGCTCAGGCCCTCGATCTCACTCACGCTCATCTCAGCGTCACCGAGCGCCGGCGTACCGACTCTGGCTACCATGACCCGCATGCGGCGAATGACCCGCTGGGCGCCAGACAGCTCCACATCCCGATCTCAGGGAAGATTACGTCGTCGCCCCAACACCCGCCGCGCGCTCACACCCCCTAAGGAGATGTCGATCAGTTCGTCTGCTTCCAGGCATGACCGACACCCCCAATCCCGTCGAGGCCGTGTAAACGTCGAACGTCGGGACTACTCAAGAAAGACCTCGCCCGAGAATTTAAGAAATTTGATAGAGCGGAATCGAAGCCACACTATTGCACAGACCCGGAGCGGGGGTAGCCACCACTCCGACTGTGCTAAATTCTCGGGATACCACCACCGGCTCGAAGCTCTCAAAAAGAAAATCGAAGGCATACGACGATATGGCCATATGTCCGGCGAAGGGGCCAGGTATTCCGCCGATTCACTCACAAAGCCCTTTACAAAAGAGCTGCTGACCGAACACATCTCGTCCAGGAACAAGCCGTCCAAAGTGGCCCTCTTCGATGGGAAGTATGACTCGAAGGACTACTTAGACGCATTTATAGCGGGCATGAGCTTACAAGACAACTCGGACGTGGTTCAATGCTGAGCTTTTCCCACCACTTTAATCCGAGCTGGTCGTGACCGGTTCCGAGGGCTTGTAACATGCTCCATGTGGACCTTTGACGAGCTGGCTACCCAATTCCTCGGTCATTTCGTCGGAAACCGACGACAAAAAAGGACGGTTGACTACTTGTTCACTGTTAAAAGCGGAGACAAGGAATCCTTCAAGGGGTATGTCACTCGCTTCTACAATTCCCTCTTGGAGGTTCCCGAGCACCGCGATAAAACAGTTATCACCGCGCTGAGATCGGGTCTTAGGCACAAAGAGTGGCTCCGCTCTTTTGCATTAACGCAACCTAAGACCATGGCCGAAGTGAAAGCCTGGACCGAGCGAGAAATCCAACTCGAGTCAGAGGTGAACTCAAACCTTCCCCGAAGCGACCAAGCGGACCGAAAGAAAAGGGACAGGGAAGAGAAAAAGAAGGTCGATCATCCGAAACCTTACTCCCCAAGGTTCCAGGAGTACACTCCTCTAAACATTTCCCAGACCGGGCTGCTGGAGGAAGCTAAGGGCGAGAGGTTCTTTAAGCTCCCGCTAATTACCCAAAGAGCGGGCAAGCGTCTTCGTAGCCCGTACTGTGCCTTCTACAGGTCACAGGGTCACCTGACTGAGAACTGCAAACAACTCCGTGACTACATCGAAGAGTTGATCCGCTCCGGCCACCTGGCGAAATACTTACGGGACAAGCGGCAGGCAGAGCGGGAGTAAAAGGACCAAACTCCTCCTGGGGAATTAACGATCGGGCAAATCATGATCGTTACCTCGAATCAGGCTCGAGAAAACGGGAGAACCATCGCTTCCTCCCAGTCGAGGGTGTAAGCGATCCACCCCGTAAGAGGCGCAGGAAGGACGAACCGATCATCTTCAGGGATGACGACCTCCACGGCATATCGCTTCCTCATAATGACCCACTCGTGATAATGGCCCGAGTCCACCGCTACGAGGTCCAGAGAATTTTGGTCGATTCAGGGAGCTTGGCGGATATCTTGTTCCACAACTGTTTCCAGCGTATGGGGCCAGGGCAATCCGACCTTCGGCCGACCTCCCATATCTTCTCTGGGTTTATAAACCACTCCGTCCCGGCCGAGAGGTTGGTCACCCTCCTCCTCAACATTGGGGAAGCGGGCAATATGCGAACCATACCGGTGAACTTCTTCGTCGCTAAGGTCCATTCATCCTATAACATTCTCCTGGGACGCCCTATCTTAAACGCCCTCCGGGCTTAAATTTCGACTTATCACCTTGCGATCAAATTATCTTTGGATCAAGGGGGATAGACCAGGTCTACGGGAACTAGCAAACCTCTAAGATTTGCCTCGCCTCGGCGTCCTCCGCTGGAGAGCAGGGCGACGATTTTGAGGACACGCATGATTTCCAAGGGTCTTTAGATACACACGACGACCAAAAGGAAATTCGAGGCACCCCAGTGGAAGCATTGACGAAAGTCCCATTCGTAGAAGGAGTCGATAGCCGGACAGTCCAAATCGGCTCTCTCTTGACAGGGGACCACCACGAAGACTTGATCCGTTTACTCCGAGGAAACTCGGACGTATTCGCTTGGACGCCAGCGGATATACCCGAGATCGACCCCAAAGTGATCTCCCACAAGCTCGGGGTCGACCCGAAAGCCCGACTCGTCCGACAAAAGAAGAGAAGTTTTACGTCGGTTAAACAAAAGGCGATAGAAGACGAGGTGGATCGATTGCTCACAGCCAACTTCATCAGGAATCTAGACTACTCAGATTGGCTGGCAAACGTGGTCATGGTCAAGAAGGCAAATGGGAAATGGCGCATGTCTGTCGATTTCACGGATTTGAACAAGGCCTGCCCTACAACTATCCACTTCCTCGAATAGACCAGCTAGTAGACAGTTCGGCCGGCTACGAATTACTGAGCTTCTGGACGCTTTCTCTAGTTACAATCAGATCCGGATGAACCCGGCCGACGAAGAACTTACCGTCTTCACCACTGATCAGGGGGTATACTGCTAGGAAGTGATGCCCTTCGGACTCAAGAACGCTGGGGCCACATATCAACACTTGGTCAACAAACTATTCAAACTACAGATTGGGAGAAACATGGAAGTCTACGTTGACGACATGCTCATAAAATCCGTCTCCTCAGCCGGGCACACTAAAGACCTCGACAAAACATTCGACGTCCTATGCAAGTACAAAATGAAGCTGAACCCAGCTAAGTGTGTGTTCGGAGTCACCAGTGGGAAGTTCCTTGGGTTCATGGTTACCCATCGAGGAATCGAAACAAACCCAGAAAAGATCAGCGCCATCCTCAACATGGCAACGCCCAAGAGCAATGTCGACATCATGCAACTCACGGAGAGGGTAGCTGCCCTGAGTCGCTTTATGTCCAGATCCGGAGAGAAGTGCTTCCCGTTCTTCAGGGCCCTAAGGAAAATTCCTAAGTTCGAATGGTCTGAGGAATTCCAAAACGCTTTCGAACAACTCAAGGCGCACCTAGCGACCCCCCTCTCCCGTTACTCACCCGACCGGTCGAGGACGACGAGCTATTATTATATCTAGTCGTCCCTGACCAAGCTGCAGGCTCGGTACTTGTCAGAGAATTCGAAGGCATACAGAGGCTGGTTTAGTACGTGAGCCATGTTTTCAAGGATGCAGAAACAAGATACCCGGCCATAGAGAAAATAGTCCTGGCACTTATCGTCGCCTCCAAAAAAACTTCGACCCAATTTCCAAGCGCATCCTCGTCCTCACCGAACGACCTTTAGGGTCTATCCTCGCCTCCCCCGAGTCGTCAGGTCGTCTGGAGAAATGGAGGTGGGAATTGTCCCAATTCGATATCAAATACTGCCCCAGACAAGCCATCAAAGCACAAATCTTAGCAGATTTCGTTGTCGGATGCACTATTCCCACTAAAGAAGGAACGGCAGCGCGGGGCCTCGAACTACGTCCCTCGGTAGAGAAGGTGCCCGACCCCATCCCGGATTGGGTGCTCTACGTGGACGGATCCTTTACTGAGGAGGGGAGCGGGGCAGGCTTGATCATATGTGGCCCGGATGAAGCGGAAATGGAATACTCTTTAATGCTCGGGTTCAGAGCGTCAAACAACGCCGCAGAATACAAGGCTTTGTTGGCAGGACCGCGAATCGCCTTCGGGGTAGGGCTGAAGACCATCAGAGTTCGCAGCGACTCCGCACTAGTCGTCGGCCAAGTAATTGAGCGTTTCGAGGACCGAGAACCACTCATGATAAAATACCTGGCCGAAGTAAAAAGGCTTCGGAAAAATTTCGACGAAGTCCAGGTGGAGCAGATTCCAAGGAACTTGAACACCCAAGCTGACGCCTTGAGCAAGCTCGCTTCTTCCTATTCGGCCAACCATAAAAGAAATATTCTCTTCAAAGTCTTGCCACGGTCCAGCGTGGAAGACGGAGAGGTAACACTCCAGATCTACACAACTCAGGAAGGAAGCCGGGATTGGAGAAAGCCCCTCGTGGAGTTCCTAAAGAACGGTGTACTTCCCGAAGACCGAGGAGAAGCTCGCCGGCTTCGGGCCAAAGCACACCGTTTCGTCTGGAGCAACGGAAACCTGTACAAGAAGTCATACACTCAGTCTCTGCTCTGGTGCATCGACCCCCAAGAGGCTGACAACGTTCTGCAAGAGATACATGAAGGGGTCGGGGGAGCATATCAAAGAGCCCGAACCCCGGTCCAAAAGGCACTACTGCAAAGGTACTATTGGCCGAGAATACACCAGAATGCCGAGAAGCTGGTCAGAAGATGCAAAAACTGCTAACTCTTCGGCAGCATACTGAAAGTCTACCCTAGCACCACTACAAGGTTTTAGTTGCATCAAGCATACCAAATTTAAAATTTTTATGTGCTGAGTTAGACTTACCAAGATCTTAACTAAAATAATTAGGGTTAAACCTATGATGATATGAAAAACTAAAGTAGAGAAGATGGCCACAACCTTTGATGACTGTGTCCTTCTCTTCTAAAGATCCGGGATGTAGTCAACGCCACTCCACTAGACTCCACTTCGAGTTGGTGCAAGTTTCCTCCGCTGATCTTTGTGCCGAAGACGATCCACCCGAAGTTCGCCAATCCAAGCTACCTCTTCACTAAACTCTTTAGTGAAGGCAACACACTACACTTGATTGCCAATCAAGTGTATTATGGTGAAGTAAGGTTTTTGTTTCCTCACTAGTTTGTTCAAAACTCCATGGTTCACATCACATGTAAGGGGTTGAAGTTTTGAGGCATGAGGAAGAAGAAAATGGAAGCTAGAGAGAGTGTGAGCTCATCTCAAGAGAGCAAGGATGAAAAATGATCAAGTCAAGAAATGGCTATCACATGAGCTCACTTATTCAAGCATGGAATTATTTGCAATAATAAATTGCAACCATGCTTGAATAGTGAGTCAAGACAAATAAAAAATGATAAAGCCCCTGCTTCACACTATGCTAAGAAAGTCTCCCCATTTTCCACCTTTTATTCTATTTTCCAAAAATAGAAAATACATGCCATGCTTGATATATATCATATATATATTAATATATATAAGAAAATATTTAGTAAGCTAATAATATTAGTTAAGATATAATTATATCAAATATAATATATATCACATTATTAAATGAACACTTGATTTAATAATCAGGTTATATCACATATAACCGACTAACATTTATTTGTATATCACATTATTAAATCAACACTTGATTCAATAATCCGGTTATATCTCATATAACCTGACCGATAACAGATAACTGCCAGATTACAATACAGTATCACATACACGTATTTAATCAGCCCCCCGCATATATCACATATGTGCCCTACTTCGTTTCACTTAAACCAGGAAACATCTGTGTGGGACTCTAAAGACTCGTCAATACGCCGACAGTAGGTGATGATCACATCAGTCACCCACAAGCCGTCAGCAGTACTAGCTAGACGTAACGGCTACCCAGGTATTGAGCGAAATGAAGATCAGCAAGCAAGCTTGTCCATACTCTCCATGAAGCCTATCAGTAATACTTACCGTACAGTCCGGTCTCTTCGTCTGATATGTCGCATATCATGTTTAGGGGTGGAATCGTCAGACCCCAGTAACATGATAAGTCATGCCGATGTCTGGCTCATAACGGTTCGAGAAACTACTGGTAACTCTTACCAGTAAATCTCATCAGCAGCCCTGTCCAGGGACTTCCAGTTATAGCCAATCGAGCATAGCGCAACATCAACCCCCAATACCGGGAGAGACGAAACCCTTCCTATCGCTCATTGCCTCCATGTGACTCGGGACTATACCCAAAATCCACCTGTTTGCATGACTCATTTGAGCCGTGGTAGGGAGGAAATCAAAGCACAGTGGGAGCCACACAAGACTCTATGACAATCTCGGGTCTATAGACTAATCTGTACCGGTGTCATCAGAGGACTGCTATCTGACGATAGGTATACTACCAACTAGGAGTCCTCAGCGAGTCCTGTTGGTGTACCCATTCTCTAATGAGCACCCGCGTACAATCTTTGATGTCAAACACCAATGGCTATGGGACCAACCATCGCCTCCATACAGGGTCAAGAAATGTACACACAAGTCTACTCTGGTAATATCGATGCCCTGTCTCGATACACCCTCGACTAGGAACAATTGAAGGATGTGCTTGTGAACTACCCTGGTCCCAGTAGTATGATCCGCATCATGGTCCCGATAGTCAAGCGCATATCCTAAGGGCTTTATCAACATGTGAGAGAAAGACAGTATAAGAATACAAGTCAGCATGTTAAGATAAAGAGTAACCAGATAGCTTACTATCATGTCGAGCAAGAAAGTCCTCTATATATATGTCCAAGCATCCACTATAATATACATCAATGTACAATAATGACCTCTAGGGCATATATATTCCTAACAATCTCCTACTTACACTAAGACCATGTGTTGTAGTATTTCATACCAACATCCCAAAAAATCTCTCAAACTGCGTCTGGGGGAGGGCTCGTGAGTGGATCCGCTACATTGTCCTTCGTGTTAACTCTCCTGATCTCGATCTCCCGGCGATCAACTATCTCTCGGATCAGGTGATACCGCCTAAAAATATGTCTGGATCTCTGATGGGACCAGGGTTCCTTGGCCAAAGCCACAGCTCCATTGTTATCGCAATACACAGGTATTGGATGCTCAATGGAAGGAACTACACCAAGTTCAACTATGAACTTCTTAATCCAGACAATTTCTTTAGCAGCATCGTTGGCAGCGATATATTCAGTCTCCATTGTCGAGTCTGCTACGATATCTTGTTTGGAACTCTTCCAACATACCGCCCCTCCATTGAGAGTAAAAACAAAACCCGAAACCAACTTACAGTCGTTCTTATCACTCTAGAAGCTCGAATCGGTAAAGGACTCCACCTGGAGTTCACCGTTACCATACACCAAAAACATTTCTTTAGTCCTTCTCAAGTACTTAAGAATGTTCTTCACAGCTGTCCAGTGGTTTTCTCCAGGATCTGATTGATACCTACTCACTACACCTAGTGAGTAAGCTACATCCGGTCTGGTACATAACATCACATACATGATTGACCCGACTGCCGAAGCATAGGATATCCCTTGCATGCGAGCCCTCTCCAAATCAGTCTTGGGAGACATCTCTTTGGAGAGAGTGATTTCTGAACAAGCGGGTAAATTACCACGCTTAGAATCTTTCATACTAAACCTCTTTAGTATGGTGTCTATGTATCTGGATTGGGACAATCCCAACATCCTTTTAGATCTATCTCTATAGATCTTAATCCCCAGGATGTAGGAGGCATCACCTAGATCTTTCATGGAGAAATTTTATGATAAGAAGAGCTTGACCGAGTGTAGCATAGGAAAAACATTTCCTATCAAGAGTATGCCATCCACGTACAATACGAGGAAGACAACCTTACTCTCTACTACCTTCTTGTATATACACGGTCCATCTACATTTTTGATGAAGTCAAACTCTTTGATAGTTTCATCAAAATAGATCTTCCAGCTCCGCGACACCTGCTTTAATCCGTAGATGGATTTAAGCAGATTGAACACCTTTCCGCTGCTCCCACTGTCTATGAAACCCTATGGCTATGTCATGTACATGCTCTCTTCTAAATCACCATTTAGAAAAGCGGTCTTGACGTCCATCTGCCAGATTTCGTAGTCATGGTATGCAACAAAGGCAAGTGGGATCCTGATGGACTTAAGCATAACGACAGGAGAAAATGTTTTATCATAATCGACACCAGGTCATTGACGAAAACCTTTTGCTACAAGTCTAGCTTTGAAAGTCTCAACTTTTCAATCTACACCAATTTTCTTCTTAAAGATCCACTTGCTCCTGATAGGTTTTACCCCTTCAGGAGCAACTTCCAAAGTCCATACTTTGTTGGTGTACATGGATTCCATCTCAGATCGCATAGCATCCAGCCATTTCACAGAGTCTCCACTTGTGATGGCCTGCTCGAAACTAGTTGGGTCATCATCTTCCATGATGCAATCCCCACTTCCACCATCTACGAGAAAACCGTAGTATCTCTCAGGTGGATGAGGAACCCTACTAGATCTGCGGAGTGACTGAGTTTCATTGGGGACTATTGAATCCTCTGGTTCCATCAAGTCGTCAGTTATAGTTTGTATAGCTGGAACTTCTTCCAGTTCTACCTCATTGCCACTAATTTCTTTCATAAAAAATTCCTTTTCTAAAAATGTGGCATGTCGAGAAACAAACACCTTTTGTTCCTCGGTGTGGTAGAAGATACACCCTCGCGAATTTTTGGGATATCCTACAAACTTGTACATAACTGACCTTGCCTCGATCTTGTCCGAATTTTGCGTTTTAACATAAGCCGGACAACCCCATATCTTAATAAAATTAAGACATGGTGTCTTCTCTTTCCATATCTCATATGGAGTGATAGGTACAGATTTGGTGGGAACCATATTCAATTGGTGTGCGGCTGTCTCAAGCTCATAACCCCAAAAGGAAATGGGTAACTCAGCATTACTCATCATAAAGCACACCATATTTAATAGGGTGCGATTCCTCCGCTCCGAAACTCTATTGTGCTGTGGTGTATACGAAGGAGTAAGCTGAGAGAGAATCTCATTCTCTTTTAAATAGTCTCGGAATTCCGTGCTCAAGTATTCTCCTCCCCGATCAGATCGAAGGACTTTAATACTTTTACCCGTATGGTTCTTTACTTCGTTCTTATATTCCTTGAATTTCTCAAAAAATTCAGATTTGTGTTTCATAAGGAACACATGTCCGTATCTTGAAAGATCATCGGTGAATGTAATGAAGTACGAGGAACCATTCCTTGCATGTGTAGACATAGGACCGCATACATCACTATGTATCAGTCCCAAGAGTTCAGTAGCTCTTTCTCCGTGTCCAGTAAACAGAGTTTTGGTCATTTTACCTTTGAGACATGACTCGCAAGTTTCATAAGATGTAAATTCGAACGGATTAGAATATTCATCTTTATGTAACTTAGCTAGTCTTGTCGCATTGATATGATCTAGTCTACAATGCCATAAGTAGGCTTCGTTCATTTCTGAACTTTTCCTCTTGTGTATGTTCTGTATGCTTAGAACTGTGGTTTGATTCAAAACGTATATACCGTTACATAATGTACCAAACCTAATCAACACTTGATTTTGGAAAATGTTCATAACATTATTCTCCAATGAGAAATTATATCCTTCTTTAGTTAGCAAAGAAACTGATATAATATTGCACATCATCTTTGGTACGTAGTAACAGTCGTTCAGAATCAATGTATTACCATTTGGTAATACTGGTTAATATTCGCCAACTACTTTGGCTGCAACAATTGCACCATTCCCTACTGTTAGAGATTTATCACCTTTTCCCAGTTCTCTATATTTCTTTAGGCCATGTAACAAATTACATATGTAGGATCCTGATCCGGTATCCAATACCCAGGACGTAGGGCATACTGAGAAACAGTTCTCGGTTACGAACACAACCGAAGAGGATGCATCAACATGCTTATTCTTCGTACGGGTGGCGTGGGAATTCTGATATTCCCTTATTCCTTGCTCAGTCTTATGACAGTCATAAGATAGAGCGGAACCTAGCCCAGTATAATAAGTGGGTTCAGTCAATACATCCATATTATTATCTTGATTAAGACGTGTCATTATTTGCTACCTGGAGAGAGAGAGAAGGAAACACATTAGCGTGCGCTCTTTGCAAGATTAGATTGGTTATTATCTTATCTAATCAGGATGGATCCCACTGTTTTTATCAAATCTTCCTTCAAACCTAAAAGGTAAGATTAGCCGGGATTAATTACATTCTACAAGTTCGCTAACCGGTCAGCTAGGCCAGTGTCGGTACTCCGAGGGAGGTTCTCCATGCTTTCGCACGGACCTAATTAAAATAAACTTCGTTTTCCTAGAGTCATAACCCAGTTGACACCTTTCTAGACACCTACTGGATTAACTAATTGTAAAATGCAAAACTCTCCGAGGAGTACCTCTTACTCGCAGTGGGTATCGGGATCCAACTATCATATAGAAGGTATGCAATCTCATTGCAAATTTCAATACTTGAAATTCCCGATAATTATTTTTACCCCTAACGTCCTATGACCTTGACGAAGG
Source organism: Agapanthus africanus (assembly GCA_030015575.1). NCBI lineage: Eukaryota > Viridiplantae > Streptophyta > Magnoliopsida > Asparagales > Amaryllidaceae > Agapanthus > Agapanthus africanus. Next base: position 405,852,010 of record CM057347.1, on the reverse strand, counting down.
CCAACAAACCATAGGGCGCTAGTCAAATTCAACCCGTTCATTTCTTGATTGAATTAAACCCACCCGCATGACTCTTGACGAAAGCCAACAAAGTCGCACGACTACCCTAATCCAATCGCATTACATGCTGGCAGATAAGCACTAATCAGCTACCGCACACTACACCTTGACGAAGGCCAACAAACGCAGTACGAATACTAAATACTACTTATCTGAAACGACGGAGGGCTGCGCTGGTTTTTAAGAAAACTATTAGCGTAATGAACTTGATATCGTTGTAGAATCTAGTGATTTGGAGTGTTTTAAGTTCCGTTTTAAAATCAAATGGTTTTGTAGCATTTGCTAGTATTACTAAAGAAGTCACTCCCGGCGAAGGGATCTCAGCTCTTTCCTCATCGATTAAGGTGCTGGATATCCATCATGGAATACCACTATGCAAAGCAAGAACTAGTGCAGCTGGCAAAACAAATTGAGTGGGTTGTAGCATTTGCTAGTTTCGCTAAAGAGGTCACTCCCGGTGAAGATATCTCGGTTGTTTCCTCATCGAATGAGGTGCTGGATATTCATCAAGGAATACCACTATGCAAAGTAAGAACTAGAGCTTCCTGTTTTTAAAATCTTGATTCTATAACATTTTTAGGTTTCTTTTCTTTCATTAATCTCATTAACGGAATCCCATCAATTAATGTTTCCTAAACATCACAGAAAAACGAAACGAAAATAGAACGTACGCTTATGCCATCCGCATTCGCCACTGGGCCCTGCCATGCACCATTATGTTACTTAACTAACGGCAGAGCGGGGGCTGGACTAGTGCAGGTGCAAAACATAAGCCACGTTTATTATATTCATATATATAATATAACATTCTTCTCACGCAGCTATATGATCACATCACAGAACCAAGCAGCAGAAGCAACTTATGAAATATTGGATATACTAGGAGGTCCGTGTTTTAAATTCAGCCAGTAATGTAAATCACGAATTCCACAGTCGTGATGAATAACCAAACTCATATCCTATAGACCTCTACGAGAGCGGCAAGCAACCTTACCAATTCTAGAGTTAGGAGACCCGGTCTCGACTCCTCGAGATGGTCTCACACTGGACTCTAGAACCCGGTTACTTGTGCTCAGAAAAGTAAATAATATACATCAATGGTGACATCATCCTCAACCCAGAAGTGTCCCAATAAAAGAATATTACATACAGATTTTACATGAATGAAAATTAAAAAACTCTCATCTCACATAAAAAAAACCCGGCTATTCAATCATGACGATCCAATAAAATATATCACAGCAACACATAACATCTGATGTCATCAACGTAAGTAAATACGCGTATACCGAATTTCGTTGACATATAGCAACGAGATCGGGACACCCCACATATTACACTTACGGTCGCAGAAAAAAAATGAAAAACTACAATAATTATAATTCTCAAATCTTTAGACATCATAAACCCAGAATATCTCATATTCCGGATTTCATGCCTAACTTATAAACCTTGCATTTTAGTCTCGAATTGAAAACTCTTTTCAATAAACTGTCGGATAATTCAACAAGATTCCCGACTATGTGATCGCGTACTATACGCAATTGCGACGGAGTTTTGATCCGAATCGAAACTCCGTGCCAATCGATTAAATGAGACTAAACGGCTAGATTTACAAAATACTAACTAGTTTTCACAAAACTAATTATTGTGTATTCCAAATATTGTATCATATATCATCATCATCATCATCATCATCTATACGAGGCTAAACATTTCAATCGGTTTATCAAACAACCCAAAAATCCAGAGACCTCAACAACTTGAGCATTATTAAAAACATCCAGAAAGTGTCACATTAACCAATGGAGCAGCACAGAAAAACTCAACACATAAATCCCCAAAAGTGCGGCGGAACCGCGGCCAAACTAGGATTTGGGCCGCGGTTCCGCGGTGGTTTGAAGGGTTTATGGGTTTGAATTTTCTGGGGCTCCATACAAAAGCCTGCACAATTTTCTGAATATTTTTAATCACGAAAATTTCAACGTTTGAAAAATTCGACAGAAACTATAAAAATCTGTGTTTTCGAAAACCGACCGAACACTTTAACAACGTAAAGACCTACCCAAATATACTAGTTTGGCCTTGATACCATGAAAGTCTACCCTAGGACCACTACAAGATTTTAGTAGCATCAAGCATGCCAAATTAAAAAAATTTAGGTGCTAAGTTAGACTTACTAAGATCTTAACTAGAATAATTAAGGTTAAACCTATGATGATATGAAAAACTAAAGTAGAGAAGATGGCTCTTTGATGACCGTGTCCTTCTCTTCTGAAGCTCCGGGATGTAGTCCGCACGACTCCACTAGGCTCCACTTCGAGTTGGTGCAAGTTTCCTCCGATGATCTTCATGCCGAAGACGATTCACCCGAAGTCTGCCAATCCAAGCTACCTTTTCACTAAACTCTTTAGTGAAGGCAACACATTACACTTGATTGCCAATCAAGTATAGGATGGTGAAGTAGGGTTTTTGTTTCCTCGCTATTTTTTTCAAAACTCCATAGTTCACATCACATATGAGGGGTTGGAGGTTTGAGGCATAAGGAAGAAGAAGATGGAAGCTAGAGAGAGAGAGTGAGCTCATCTCAAGAGAGCAAGGATGAAAAATGATCAAGTCAAGAAATGGCATTCACATGAGCTCACTTATTCAAGCATGGAATTATTTGAAATAATAAATTGCAACCATACTTGAATAGTGAGTCAAGACAAATAAAAAATGATAAAGCTCATGCTTCACACTATGCTCAAAAAGTCTCCCCATTATCCACCTTTTATTATATTTTCCAAAAATTGAAAATACATGCCATGCTTGATTAATATATATATATATATATATATATATATAATATAAGAAAATATTTAGTGAGCTAATAATATTAGTTAAGATATAATTATATCAAATATAATATATATCACATTATTAAATGATCACTTGATTTAATAATCCGGTTATATCACATATAACCGACTAATATCATTTATATGTATATCATATTATTAAATCAACACTTGATTCAATAATCCGGTTATATCTCATATAACCTGACCGATAACAGATAACTGCCGGATTACAATACGGTATCACATACACGTATTTAATCAGGCCCCCGCACATATCACATATGTGCCCTACTTCGTTTCGCTTGAACCAGGAAACTTATATGTGGGACTTTAAAGACTCGTCAATACGCCGGTAGTAGGTGATGATCACATCAGTCACCCACAAGCCGTCAGCGGTACAGCTGGACGTAACGGCTACCCAGGTATTGAGCGAATTGAAGATCAACAAACAAGCTTGTCCATACTCTCCATGAAGCCTATCAGTAACACTTACCGTACAGTCCGGTCACTTCGTCTAATATGTCGCATATCATGTCTAGGGGTGGAATCGTCAGACCCCAATAATGTGATAAGTCATGCCGATGTCTGGCTCATAACGGTTCGAGAAACTAATGGTAACTCTTACCAGTAAATCTCATCAGCATCCCTGGTCAGGGACTTCCAGTTATAGCCAATCGAGTATAGCGCAACATCAACCCTCAATACCGGGAGAGAAGAAACCCCTCCTATCGCTCATTACCTCCATGTGACTCGGGACTGTACCCAAAATCCATCTGTTTGCACGACTCCTTTGAGCTGTGGTATGGAGGAAATCAAAGCACAGTGGGAGCCACACAAGACTCTATGATTATCTCGGAACTACAGACTAACCTGTACGAGTGTCACCAGAGGACTGCTATCTGACGATAGGTATACTACCAACTAGGAGTTCTCGGCGAGTCCTGTTCGGTGTACCCATTCTCTAATAAGCACATGTGCACAATCTTTGATGTCAAACACCAATGTCTATAGGACCAACCATCGCCCCCATACAGGGTCAAGAAACGTACATACTAGTCTACTCTAGTAATATTGATGCCATATCTCGATATACCCTCGACTAAGAACAATTGAAGGATGCGCTTGTGGACTACCCCGGTCCCAGTAGTATGATCTGCATCATAGTCCTGGTAGTCAAACACATATCCTAAGGGCTTATCAACATGTGAGAGAAAGACAGTATAAGAATATTGTTCACCGCCGAAAATGGAGACGGACCACGTAGGTCGTCTTGCCTGAATTTGGGGGCAGATGCTATTTGGATTTATCCGTCCACCTCTCCGATGATACCAAGTTGATTTATGGCACCGTGTATCGGAGGTTTGAATGGATGCGGCCGTTGTAGCAGACTTCGTCAGATTCCCCTCGTTTGCGAGGGGGTTTTGATTGTGGGGAAGCTTTTCCCTGCAGGCACAATCCCCTGTAGTTAATTACGTTACCGCATCGCGATAACCACTTTCTCCTGCTCCAGAAGTTCACTTCGTGTCGTATGTGTTTGTTTTATTTTTGGTTGCCTGTGGATTGTATACGGAGACTAATTTATGTTGTCACCCATAGGGCGTGGATTAGTCCAAATCCGTATATCTTAGATTTGGGTTTGGGTTGATTTAAGGATCATTAATCTCGTTTGATATTAAGATCAACTTAAATTTTTGTTAAGGATACATTAGTCCAATTTGAGATTAAGATCTACTTAACAAGGTTTTAGGGTCATTCAGATCCAACAAAAGAGAATTTGGGCTCTACTGTTTTAGTTTAAGGACGTTATGGTCCGTTGTTAGTTTAAAGATGTTTCGGTCCGTAGATCACCATTTTTGAGGTAAGGGTTTAGTTTAAGGACGTTTCGGTCCGTAGTAGTTTGAGGACGTTACGGTCCGTAGATCACCATTTTTGAGGTGAGGGTTTAGTTTAAGGACGTTTCAGTCCGTAGTAGTTTGAGGACGTTACAGTCCGTAGATCGCCATTTTTAAGGTGAGGGTTTAGCTTAAGGACGTTTCGGTCCGTAGTAGTTTGAAGACGTTACGGTCCGTAGATCACCATTTTATGCTCGTGTATTTGTTACATGACGGGATGTACGGCGATGATGTAGGATACACCCAATTGGGGTGTGATTTGGTTTAAGGTGTACACGTCAGATTGGGAAGTGCACCTAAAAGTAGTAGGTTGTCGGGACCCGCCGCCTCTCCGAAGATGTTGATGAATTACAACGACATTTATCAAAGGCATGGAGAGACATACCCTTGAACCAATTCCCGTGTCTGAGGGAAGAGATCATGGTGGACTATCTAAGAATCATTAGCCATTTTTGGGGACTAAAATTAACTTAGGAACTATGGGATGAACATCATTTTGGATATCATGAGTCATGTTTGGGAAACAATGAACCCATGGGCTCAGTTGATCTGAATTAGAGACCTAGCTAACTTGGGCTTGACCCACTCAATTTTCTTTTATTTGAAAGAAGTGCCATGCACTGGTTTGGGTTCAGTCCCCTTTTCTTGCAAAAAGTGCTGAGCACTTATGTGAGTTTTGACGCTCACACTTTACTCTCTCTCTTTTATTTTGTCTCTATATGAAATGCTGAACACTCTTTATGGGGCCCACGTGTGAAGCACGCGAGGCGCTGGATGCCGCACCACTGAGTGCTAAGCACTCCTTATTTTATAGCGCCCACATGAGGGGCGCGTAAGGCGCTGGGCGCTGAGCGCCAGTCATTGAGTGCTAAGCACTCTTTATTTTGTAGCCCCCACGTGAGGGGCACGTGAGGCGCTGGGCGCTGAGTTCTTTTCCTTGTATATTTTGTTCTGAGGAGTTTAATTTTCTTGTTCTTTTCTGAATCTTTGATCTCCAAGAACGAGTTCGTCCCAATGAGAATTAAATTCTCAACTGGTGGGAGACTTGTCTTGTGGATCTTAGATCCAGAAAAAGAACTAAGTTCTTATTTTTAAAAAGGGTTAAACCCTTCAACAGGCAAAAGAGATGCTTTGATCTCTCTTCTTCTTTTTATTTACCTAGAGTTTTTTTTGAAGGGAAATCTTCTTCTTTCTTCCTTTTTGAAGCTTTCTGCTTCTTTTTTCTCAAAGCTTATGGGGGGTTCCTCTATATTAGACTTGAAGTCTTGGGTTCTTTATATAATAGAAGCAAGTATGCTGATTAGTTGAAGAAATCTCTCATTGAGAGATCTTAATTGATTTGGGGATTTTACCCACCATTGGATCTTTGATCCAAGGGCTTCTGTTTAACAGAAGGTGTTTTTCTTGTTTTTAACAAGATTAGGGAAATATTTTCCTACGCAGAATTTATTCTGTAGATTGGTGGTTCTTTAATCACCATTGGATTTTTAATCCAACGGTGCTCTGTTTTACAGAGGGCAATATTTCTTGTTTAGAAAGATTTGAGGAATATTTCCTTAACAGAATTTAATTCTGCATTCTGATGATTTATCATCTCCGTTGGATCTTTGATCCAAATGCTCTGTTTAACAGAGAGTAGAATTTAATTCTATTAGGCGATGGCGCTAACGTGTTGTGCACGTGCGACGCCAATAAGAGTTTTTAACTCTGGCGCTGGCGCCCTCGTGGCAGGCATGTCAGGCGCTGCCTCTTGAGTTTTGCGTGCTTTGCATACGGGAGCTTCTCATATGAGAGTTTTTTTTAACTCTGGCGCTGGCGCTCTCGTGGTAGGCACGTGAGGCGCTGCCTTTTGAGTTTTGAACAGAGCTTTGCTTTTTTAGTGGGGAAACAAATGCCCCCCACCGCTGCGCTTACATGGCTCACACGTGAGTGCAGCGGTGGCATCTTTTCTAGCGTTGGATTTTCTCGGAAGTGGAACCGTCTCCCTGTGCCTATAAGTAGGGCCTTTGGCCCTTGAGATGACTGTTGTTCATCTTCCCTAAATTTCTTCTTTCTGAGAATTTAATTCTCTTTCCGGAGCTTAGATCTCTGCCCAAGTAAACTCTTTTAGAGTTAGAACTTTGCCAAAAACTTGGTAAGGATTATGATCGAATCCATTAACAGAGCTTTGCTCTTCTTAGATCGTAGATCTTAAAAATGTGTTTTAGGGTTTCTTAACCCGTTAATCAGAGCGTTGCTCATCTTTCATGAAGAGCTCTTAGAGTTTTTAGGATTTTTCTTGCAGATCTTAAAGATATTGGGGTTTTACCCTGTTAAAAAGTTTTGCTTTTGAGGGTTCTGGTATATTACCCCATTGTTTTACAGACATGGCTCTAAGAAATTTTTGGGAATTTTATTCCCCTCCTAATTTTCCTGACAGATGTAAAATCTGTTTGCAGAGCACAGCTCTCGAGGGAGTTTAACTCCTTAGTCCAATGATATTTCTCATTAAATGAGAATCCTTTTAGGATTTTATTCTTAATGAGTGACTGCCCTATTAATGATGGGGCGTTACCTTAATTTTGTGGGCCCCCTTGTCCCTTTCTTTTGCACTGCAATGCAGCACAAAAATTTTAACTATCAAAGAGCGTTAAAGTTCTGAACATAACGTCGATAGTTGAACCTTCTCCTTTTGTGCAGGTGCTATGGGTTTCGACTCTTCCTTCCCTTTCATACGTTCAAAGAGCGCCTTTGCTGACGCGCCCGTGGATCAAGAAGTCTTTGTGCTTATTAAAGACCATGACCCGGAGAAAAAATCTCTTCACCTATAGGGGTCGTGGTATAATTAGATTATTCGGGGTCGGCACGGTTTTTCTTGTGCAGCGCCCTCAGAGCCACTTTCGGCGATTCATTACGCTAATCCGCCTCAAGTGACTTATGCCGTGGAAGAGGTCAACTGGACCTCGGGGGGTCGCCTTCAGCCCTCCATGGCATCAATACCTGTGCAGCCACCGATAGCCTTGGACATTTTGGGGCGGCTCATATGCCAAGGCAAGTCACGCCCTTGGGGGCAAGTTTATATGATAGGATTGACTCCTCGCCAATCAGCGGGCTACCTGCAGTGGGCTCAGTATATCCTGTCGGCCAAGAAGTCGCTGCTGCTGAAGCTTGGGTTGTATCCTTCAATCTATGCATCCCTTTTTCAATATCCCGCGCCTCATGTATAGTGGGTCAAGGCTTTTCTGGAATAGTGGAACATCCCAACCCACACATTTCTTCTATCGGACCGGGAGGTCTCAATTTCCTTGGAGGAGTTTTCGGAAATTTCCGGCTTATCCGTCAGAAGGGAACATTACGAGGAGATACTTACCCCTGATGAGTATATCTTTGCCACCAAATTAGTGGTGATGGGCCTTACTCCAGAGAATGCTGTTCAACACTGGTTCCCGAGCCTAATCAAGGTGTTGAACATTTATGAGAGTTTGTTCTTAGAGTCTGGAGGGCACGGAGTCGGCTTTGCAGATTTCATCACCCGCTTTCTTCGCCCAGAAGTTTTGTCAAAAAAAGTTGCGAAATTCGCCAAGCTTGACGACCCGTTCGGTTTTGGTTTGGATAACTTGCCGACGGCAGAGGCGGATTTAAAGAATTTCTTCATTCCAGACATTCCGGTCACCCCTTTTGCAGAGCTCGCTGCTCCAGACGTCGACGAAGAGATGTTCTTTCTGGGGTTCATCGGCCTGTGGTTGAATTGGTTTGTGCTTCCGACGCATTCTCTCTATATGAGGTCGGCTGTCTTTTATTCGGCCCACCGCATGATCGCAGAGACGCGTGTGGCCATTAGGATCGCAGGGCTGGCTCATCTATATCATAGCCTGAGTGTAGCGGCAGACACTACTCAGTCGGGGGTAAAGCCCGTACATCTTTCGTTGCATTACTTCACATCATGGATCGAGATGCACGTGCTAGGTGCTTTCGGTGTTCACAAACGACCCCGCTTCTACGAAAGCTACAACTTTCCTTGGGTCATATATCTGGTTGACGCTTCTGCGTCAGACCCGTCGCAGCGAGAGGCTCGGCTACTGGTCCTCCGCCCGCGCATGGTTAGAGACAGCATGACCTTTGTCGATAGAGTATTGACTATCGGCAAGGAATCTACTAAGGTGGTGCAACCGTTGCGTGACACTTTCAAAGACGGGGCTTCTACATTGAGGGCTCGGGAAATCTTGCACCTGTATTCTATCAGGCCGGGCTTTTTAGTATTTAGGCAGAACGCATCGGTACTGTTTATGAGGTACAACCCGCACCGCTTCTCTCAACAGTCGGGTTATAATCAGGTGTTCTCTCGAGGCATTCTTAGTCGAGCCGGCTTCTACAGAGGAGGGTATTCACAGCACGCTGCACCATTTTATGCGATTAAATACAGGGTCCCATTTTCTCATTAGCGAGTCGAGCTATGTGCTGAAAGCTTCGAACGCTTACGTTGCGTGGTACCAACATGCGACGGGTGCTGTTATCAGGGAAGAAAGGCGGCTGTTGCTCGATCACAAGGATGCAGTCCCAGCTGGTAATCCATCGGTCCCTTTAAAGCGATGGACCGCCGTTTGTCCCTCCATAAGAGAAGCTACTACGGTTGTGGTCTTACAAGCTTTCCCCGAGAAGCTTCAATCGGATGTTACCGCAACTGTGGTAACCATGGCATCCCCAGAATCTGGCATTGGTTCGGAAATCAGGACCCGCCGCCCGAAGATGCCTGTCAAGCGAAAGCTCTTATTGTCAGCCGCTGGTTTCCGTTCGCAGAAAAAGAAGAAGTCTTTATTCTCTGCCGACGTCGTATTCGGCCAGGAGCCCCATGCTCCTTACAATGAGGGCTTGTGCGAATACGGCACCAATGAAGGTTTGTTCGACACGCCTGTGACCGATACTGATCTACAGGCTGCCCTCTTAGCTTCCGAGTGACTGGATCGCGAGGAAGCGGCGTTGATTTCTATTGCGGAGTTAGGTATACTTAGTTATATTCTTCTGTGCCTATCCTTTCTCTCTTTAGTATGCTTCTATTAACGCTTTCTTCTTCAACATGTATTTCTGCCGAAGTGGCTCTCGTGGCTTCCCTCGGGACGTTCGAGGAGGAAGAGAGGCTCCGTGCTTCTTTGGGCCTTGGTATACTTCGTTTCATTATGCCTTTACTCTTTTTTATTCATGATCTGACCCTTCTCTTCACCCTATTGCAGGAATTACCGCAACTCAGGTCGTTCCAAGTGTAGTGCCAATCCCAAGTGGCGATGCAGCAAAGCTTCTAGAGCCAGCGACTATGGCTACGACCATCCCAAAGTCACCACAGGAGGCGTTGCTGAAGCAGCCGATGATGGACGCCGTAGCAGCTCCGGAGGCAGAGCTCGGTTCGGACGACAACGTCCCCCTGTCGAAAGTCTTAAGGAGGTCAGTTCTCACTGCTCAGACTGAGAGGAAGTGAAGGAAGCATGCAGCGAGGGAACACGATGCTGTTTTGGCCGCAGGTGCAGGCTCAAGTAGTGTTCCGCCTGCTGACATTCCTTCGGCGGATGTTCCTTCTGCCATGTCTATTGCCCATAGACAGGTTGCATGTGCAGCTCGAGAAGAAACTGAAAAGCTACTTCAAGGCAACGTAACGCCCAGTACTTTATTAAAACTTGGTCCTCGAATTCTGACATACGTATTTTCTTTTAAGCAGGGCCGAGTCCTGATGAGGGTATGGCAGGTGAAACGCCGATGATTACAGAGCCCGAAGTGGCCACTCTTTCTCGGGAATCTGGGACTGTCCAGACTGCTGCTCTTTCTCTTTGTGGCTCCTTGGTATCGGCGGGTGTCGCAAGCCTTACGACGGCCCTCGTCGAGTCAGGGGATGAAGCTATGGGTGCAGAATCTATTCCCCCGATAGAGAGTGAGGATGCCGTTACACTTGGTGACGCTTCCGACGCGGTTTCGATCTTTGATCTATCAGGTACTCCTTTGGTGGTTGTTTTTTAAGTTTTTCAATCCTATTAAGCTCTTCTAATGATATTTCATTTGTCTTGAGCATAGGCGTGGTAAACCCTGAAGCTGAGCCGGCTGAAGAAGTGCCGTCGGCCGCCACCTTGACGTCGCTGTCCTTTTTCTTTCTTCCGCGCCTCCTTAAATCTTGGAAGGTATGGATTTCTCACTTATTTGCTTCACTGTGGATACAATCTTACTTGTATTGATTGTATATTTTCACGACTCTGCAGGAGTACTTTTCGACCATTTGTACCAGGTGTTAAACGCGTATTTTTCCTTTCAGTCGGAAATCGTTCCACCTTCTGGTATTGGTCAGTATATTTTCACCTAATATTTCTCCTTTTTTTAGTAGACTTATTGTTGCTAAGCCTTCCTTATATTGACCACAGTATCACGGGTCGGAGGAGGAAGTGAAAGAATAGCCATGCCTCCAGTACTCCCTGTTCTGCCGCCTGCAACAGCCGGTATGATAGATTCCATCTCTTAGGTGTTTCTTTGTCTTCTGAGTTGAAATTTGACCGTAATTCATTTTGCAGCGATTACACTGGCTCCAGCTTCTTTTGAGTCTCGCGTTCCCATGCCCGTGGAGCCCCTCGCTAAACGTACATCCTCCAGGGGAGCAGCGAATAGCCGGCGAACGTTAAGCAAGTTTATCGAAGATCTCAATGCTGAGGCCCTCACTTCTCCTACGGATTTTGCCGACGAATTCAATCCAATGTTGGTGACACTCGTGAACTTCCATAATGAAGATCTCGTCAGTTCTTGGGTTGATTATTGCAGGAAGATCGAGCCTTGCCTACACGAGATTGAGCTTAAGCGTCTCGCTCCTGAGGAGTTGGCCTCAAACTCTCAGCGGGCTGCGTGGTTCGAGCAGATTGTCCCTTTCATTCGCTATTTTGAACATGAGGCGGCCCTGAGCTGAAAGGAACACGAGACGGCTTCCGGCGAATTCATCTAATTGCGTGCCTAGGTTGAGGCGAATGCTGCGCAGCTAAAAGCCATTTTCGACAATTTCCAACGATGTATTTTGGATGGGTTGACGCTAAGGCGGAAGCTTGACTTCACCGAGCGTTTCACGCAGGACTGCGAAGCTTCCAAGCAAGAAATCTATGAAAAGCTTTCATCCTGTTTGCAGCAACGGACTCGAATCGAAGCGGAGTTGGCCGTTGTAGCTGAATACGAGAAGGAATTGAGGGGAGCGCGCGAGCAGTTCGTCAGTTTGTTGAAGACGCCTCATCTTTAATAAGTGTCATTGTACCCCCTTGCTTGTACTAATTGTAAACTTCTGATTCATGAATAACATATATTCATTTTTATTCCTTTATGAAATGTATCTTGTATTCACTTGAATTCATGAATAAAAGACATATTTTATTTCATACTGGCATTTCTCTTTTCTTCGATATTTTGATCTGGTGTGAAGTAGTTTATATACTCATTTCGGAGTTTGTAGTTTACCTTCCTTGGGCTTGTAGGCAAACCTGTCCTGACGTCACAGTTAACCCCTACTCTTTACGACAGAGATCCGTTAGAGTCTGTGGTACTAGGGTTTTTGTTTGTCATACCGTCGCGTTGGCTGGTGCATTCCCCGATATGCAGACTTTACGCTGCTGTTCGAGTAGCCCCGCGACTGTCGTGTCTCTGATCCCTTCGAGGGTTGGACAAGACGTCTTCAAGTAATCTCCTTAGGTCATATTACCGTCGGAAGAGAAAACGTTAGGAATTTTCCATAACACTTTTTTTTACTTGAGGTTAGGCTCAGTTTGGAAGCCCCGATGAGTCATAACCACTCCGCACTGGTGTGGGATGATCTTCGATAGTCTTTCAGGTTTTATTTGAGTTGCCGTCAAGACCCTGAAGCTAGGAATTTAGCCTTCGCTTCCTTTATCGACACTGTGTCTGCTGTAATGAGGTGAATGTCGAGGTGATCTCTAGGTTGTCTATGAACCGTCAAGATTTGGAAATAGGGACTTTGCCATGGCTCCGTTTTGTTGACCCTGGGGTCGCTTGTTGGGGTCGCGTCTGCATCCTGTTGAAGTGAGAAGAAACACCGTTGTTGATCTCTAGGTTGTCTGTGAACCGTCGAGATTTGGAACTAGGGACTTTGCCATGGCTCCGTTTTGTTGACGTTGCGTCTGCTGTAACGAGACGAATGTCGAGATGGTCTCTAGGTTGTCTCTGAACCGTCGATATTTGGAACTAGGGACTTTGCCATGGCTCCGTTTTGTTGACCCTAGGGTCGCTTGTTGACGTCGTGTCTGCATACTGCTGGAGTGAGAAGAAATGCCATTGTTGATCTCTAGGCTGTCTGTGAACCGTCGAGATTTAGAACTAGGGACTTTGCCATGGCTTCGTTTTGTTGACGTTGCGTCTGTTGTAACGAGATGAATGTCGAGATGGTTTCTAGGCTATCTGTGAACCGTCGAGATTTGGAACTAGAGACTTTACCATGGCTCTGTTTTGTTGACCCGGGGATCGCTTGTTGATGTCACATTTGCATCCTGCTGGAGTGAGAAGAAACGCCGTTGTTGATCTCTAGTCTGTCTGTAAACCATCGAGATTTGGATTTAGGGACTTTTCCATGGCTCCTTTTTGTTGACCCTGGGGTCGCTTGTTGACGTCGCGTCTGCATCCTGCTGGAGTGAGAAGAAACGCCGTTGTTGATCTCTAGGCTATCTATGAACCGTCGAGATTTGGAACTAGGGACTTTTCCATGGCTCAGTTTTATTGACATTGCGTCTGCTGTAACGAGACGAATGTCGAGATGGTCTCTAAGTTGTCTGTGAACCGTCAAGATTTGGAACTAGAGACTTTGCCATGGCTCCATTTTGTTGACCCTGGGGCCGCTTGTTGATGTCGCGTCTGCATCCTACTGGAGTGAGAAGAAATGCCGTTGTTGATCTCTAGGCTGTCTGTGAACCGTCGAGATTTAGAACTAGGGACTTTGCCATGGCTCCATTTTGTTGATGTTGCATCTGCATCCCGTTGAAGTGAGAAGAAATGCCGTTGTTGATCTCTAATCCGTAGATGTTGCAGTCGAGGTCTGGCTCTCCTTCTGATGGAGCCTGGTGGGAAAATGTGGTTCCCTTTTCGTTTGTGCCCATGGATTGTGTCCAGGGGTCGATGTGGACTCACCTGCAGGGTAAAAGTTTCATTTTAATTCATTTTTTTATTTCTTTATGCGATGCTCTATCATTTCAGCTTTTTATATCGCTAAAGTCGCGATTGCCCAATCATTTCAGCTTTTTATCGCGGTGCCCAATCATTTCGGCTATTTTTATATGCATATATTTCACTCGCTGATTTTTATTGCGAGTTGCTCCATCATTTCGGCTATTTCATATGCATTCATTTTTGCTTGCTGATTTTTGTTGCGAGTATGGAACTTTGAGATTTGATACCAATTTTGGCATCAGCATCGCTGCGACTGGAATATTGCCAGGAGCGAAGCATCGCATACCAATTGTACAAATGATGTATATTATAGTGGATGCTTGGACATATATATAGTATGCATATGAAAATAGAGGACTTTCTTGCTCGACATGATAGTATGCTATCTGGTTACTCTTTATCTTAACATGTTGACTGGTATTCTTTACCGTCTTGCTCTCACATGTTGATAAAGCCCTTAGGATATGTACTTGACTGCCAAGATTATGATGAGATCATACTAGTGGGGCCAGGGTGGTCCATAAGTACATTTTTTAATCAGTTCCTAGTCATGGGAATATCGAGACCAGGGCATCGATATTCCAATGTAGACTAGTGTGTGCGTATCTTGTCCCTTAGGGGGCGATGGTTGATCCCACAACCATTGGTGTGTGACATCAAATATTGTACACAGGTGCTCATTGGAGAATGGGTACACCAAACAAGACTCGCCGAGGACTCCTATGTGGTAGTATACCTATCATCAGATAGCAGTCTTCTGATGACATTGGTACAGGTTGGTCTGTAGACCCGAGATCGTCATAGAGTCTTGTGTGGCTCCCACTGTGCTTTGATTTCCTCCCTACCACGGCTCAAAGGAGTCGTGCAAACAGGTGGATTTTAGGTACAGTCCCGAGTCACATGGAGGCAATGAGCGATAGGAAGGGTTTCGTCTCTCCCGGTATTGGGGGTTGATGTTGCGCTATACTCGATTGGCTATAACTGGAAGTCCCTGGCCAGGGCTGCTGCTGAGATTTACTGATAAGAGTTATCAGTAGTTTCTCAAACCGTTATAGGCCAGACATCGGCATGACTTATCACGTTACTGGGGTCTGATGTTTACCACCCCTAGACATGATATGCGACATATCAGACGAAGAGACCGGACTGTACGGTAGTGTTACTGATAGGCTTCATGGAGAGTATGGACGAGCTTGCTTGTTGATCTTCATATCGCTCAATACCCGGGTAGCCGTTACGTCCAGCTGTACCGCTGACGGCTTGTAGGTGATTGATGTGATCATCACCTACTGCTGGCGTATTGACGAGTCTTTAGAGTTCCACACAGAAGTTTCTCGGTTCGAGCAAAATGAAGTAGGGCACATATGTTGATATGTGCGTGGGCCTGATTAAATATGAGTATGTGATACCGTATTATAATCTGGCAGTTATCTGATGTCGGTCAGGTTATATGTGATATAACTGGATTATCGAATCAAGTGTTGGTTTGATAATGTGATATTCAGATTAATGATATTAGTCGGTTATATGTGATATAACCGGATTATTAGATCAAGTGTTGATTTAATAATGTGATATATATTATATGTGATATAATTATATCTTAACTAATATCATTAGCTCATTAATTGCTTTATATATATATTAATGTATATTTGATATATATAAATATATATATAAATATATATATATATATATATATATATTATATGAAGCATGGCATGTTTTTCTATATTGAGAAAATAGAAAAACGAGGTGTAAATTGTGGAGATATTTGTGGTATGGGCAAGGCATGGGTTTTATTATTTGTATATTAGTCTTGACTCACTATTCAAGCATGGTTGCAATTTAGAATTGCAATTTTATTCCATGTTCGAATAAGTGAGGAAAGAGAGAGCCATTTTGAGTTTACTCTCATCATTTTCATTCTTCATGCTTTAGTCATTTTCTTGAGCTCTTGCTTCTTCTTTCTCTCTACAATTTTCTTCACCTCACTTCCAAGTTCAAACCCTCACATGTGATGTGCATTATTGAACTTGTGAAAACCCTAGTGAGCAAATTAAACCCCTACTTCACCATCACACATTAGATTAGCAATTTGATGTGGATTGTTGCCTTCACTAATGAGATTAGTGAAGGGTTGGCTTGAGCTTGTGGACTTCGGGTGGATCGTCTTTGGCGCGAAGATCACTAAAGAGGTTCTTTCATCTTGAAGATGAGCCTAGTGGAGTCCCGTGGACCACAACCCGGAGCTATTGAAAAGAAGGACTCGAACTACAAAGGTTGTATGCTTTTTCCTTCTCTTTAGTTCATCACATCATCAAAGGCAAACCCTAATATTCTAGTAAAGATCTTTTTAGTCTAACTTAGCACCTAATAAAATTAAAATTTGGCATGCTTAATTCGTCTAGAACCTCATGGTGGTGCTAAGGTTGACTTTCATGGTATCAGAGCCAAGCTAAAATATTAGTGTAGCTTGTAGCGATATTAGAAATCCGCCGTTTTTGTTGCGCAAAAACCGCCGATAAAAACATTTTCAAAAATGATGTTTTGAGTTGTTTGCACACCTCGCGGGCTCACGGTTTGAACTAAGAAGCTGCAGGTTGGAGCGTGCGCACCCCGGGAACACCCGGGAGGGGCCAGAGGCCGTACCCACACCCCAAGACCACCACAAGGTGGCCTTGGGGGTGGGTGACCCGAGAGCACCCCAACTGGGTGCTCTCGGGTCTGCCTACCCTAGGGGGCCACTTCGTGGTGGCCCTCGGGGGTGGGTACCCCCCTCGAGGCCCCCTATTCAACAATTAATTTTGGTATCTTCACCTCCGTGAAGATTCGGGCGGGTTTCGAGTTCGTTTCGACTCCCGGATTGTCTTAAAACGATCGGTTTTGGAACTTTAGCTCACTGGATTTTTCATGTCTTGGAAAATTGGTTAAGTTTGCTAATTGCGTGCGGAATTCTAATGTCGCGGTTAGTTTACAAGCTTTGTGATGTGTGTGATACAATTATTAGAATACAGATTAATTAGTTTTATGAAAACTAGTTAGTATATTGTAAACATATCCGTTTAGTCTCAATTGATCGATTGTCACGAAGTTTTGATTCAGATCAAAACTCCGTCGCAATTGCGTATTGTACGCGATCATTAAGTCAAGAATCTTGTTGAATTATCCGACAACCAATTGAAAAGAGTTTTCAAATTGAGACTAAAATGCAAGTTTTATAAGTTAGGCATGAAATCCAGAATATGAGATATTCC
This sequence comes from Agapanthus africanus, assembly GCA_030015575.1. NCBI lineage: Eukaryota > Viridiplantae > Streptophyta > Magnoliopsida > Asparagales > Amaryllidaceae > Agapanthus > Agapanthus africanus. The sequence goes on along the minus strand of CM057347.1, from coordinate 405,834,796 downwards.
GGGTTTATGATGTCTAAAGATATTGTGGATTCTAATTATTGTAGTTTTCTATTTTCTTTTCTGCGACCGTAATTATAATATGTGGGGTATCCCAGTCTCGTTGCTATATGTCAACAAGTTTTATAGATACGCATATTTGCTTACGTTGATGATATGTGATATCATGTGTTGTTGTTGATATGATTTATTGGATCATCGTGAAAGAATAGCCGGGTTTTTTTTATGTGAGATGAGGGTTTTTATTTTCATTCATGTAAAATCTGTATGTAATATTCTTTTATTGGGGCACTTCCAGGATGAGGATGATGTCACCACTGTTGTATATTATTTACTTTTCTGCATTAGGATAGACCCAAGACGGGGAACACAAGTAACCGGGTTCTAGAGTCCAGTGGGAGACCATCTCAAGGAGTTGAGAGCGGGTCTCCTAACTCTAGAATTGGCAGGGTTACTTGCCGCTCTCGTAGGGGTCTAGGGATGTGGGTTTGGCTATTCATCACGACCGTGGAATCCGTGTTTTACATTACTGGCTAAATTTAAAACATGGACATCCTAGTATATCCAATATTTCCTATGTTTCTTCTGCTGCTTGATTCTGTGATGTTGATCATATAAATGCGTGAGACGAATGTAATATAATATATATGATATATAATAAACGTTTCTTATGTTTTGCACCCGCGCTAGTCCAGCCCCTGCTCTGCCGGTAGTTAAGTAACCTAATGGTGCATAACGGGGCCCCATGGCGAATGCGGATGACATAAGCGTACGTTCTATTTTCGTTTCATTTTTCTGAGAAAAAATTAAATGATGGAACTTCATTAATAAGATTAATGAAAAGAAAGAAACCAAAAGATATTGTAGAATCAAATTTTCAAAAAGGGTAGCTCTAGTTTTTGCTTTGCATAGTGGTGTTCATTGATGAATATCTAACACCTCATTCGATGAGGAAAGAGCCGAGATCCCTTCACCGGGAGTGACCTCTTTAGCGAAACTAGCAAATGCTACCACTCGGTTTTGTTTTTGATTGCTTTTCCAATTTTTGCTTTGCATAGTGGTATTCATGAATATCCAGCACCTCATTCGATGAGGAAAGAGCCGAGATCTCTTCACCGGGAGTGACCTCTTCAGCGAAACTAGCAAAAACCTCAAAAACACTCCTTTTCAAAATCACTATATTCTACAGCGATATCAAGTTCGCTACGCTCATGGTTTTCTTAAAAACTTTTATAGCCCTCCGTCATTTCAGATAAGTGCTATTTTAGTATTCGTGCTACGTTTGTTGTCCCGCGTCAAGACGTAGTGTGCGGTAGATGAATTAGTGCTTATCTGCAGCATGTGATGCTATTAGATTAGGGTAGTCGTGCGACTTTGTTGGCCTGGGTCAAGGGTCATGCGAGTGGGTTTAATTCAATCAAGAAATGAACGGGTTAAACTTGACTAATGCCCTATGGTTTGTTGGCCTGCGTCAAGGTCATAGGACGTTAGGGGTAAAAACTATTATCGGGAATTTCAAGTGTTGAAATTTGTAATGAGATTGCATACCTTCTATATGATAATTGGATCCCGATACACACTGCGAGTAAGAGTTACTCCTGGGAGAATTTTGCACTTTACTATTATCCGATCAAGTGGGTGTCTAGAAAGATATCAATGGGGTTATGCCTTTGGGAAAACGAGATTTATTTTAATTAGGTCCGTGCGAAAGCGCGGGGAACCTCCATCGGAGTACTGATACTTTCCTGGCCAAACGATTGGCGAACCTGTAGGGTGTAATTAATCCTGGCTAATCTTACCTTTTAGGGTTTGAAGGAAGATTTGAAAAAAACAGTGGGAGCCATCCTGATTAGATAAGATAATAACCAATCTAATCCTGCAAAGAGCGCACGCTAACGCGTTTCCTTCTCCCTCTCTCTCCAGGCAGCAACCAATGTCATGCCTTAATCAAGATAATAAAATGGATGTATTGACCGAACCCTCCTTTTATACAGGGCTAAGGAACGTTGGTCCCGCTCTATCTTATAACTGTTATAATTCTGAGCAAAGGATAGGGGAGTATCAAGATTTCTATGCCACCCGTGCGAAGAAACAACATGTTGATGCATATTCTTCGGGTGTGTTCATTACCGAGAACTGTTTCTCAGTTTGTTCTACGTCCTGGGTATTGGATATCGGATCAGGATCCCATGTATGTAATTTGTTACATGGGCTAAAGAAAGGTAGAGAACTGGGAAAGGGTGATAAATCCCTAACAGTAGGGAATGGTGCAATTGTTGCAGCCAAGGCAGTTGGCGATTATCACATTGTATTACCAATTGGTAATACATTGATTCTGAACGACTGTTACTACGTACCAAAGATGATGTGCAACATCATATCGGTTTCTTTGCTAATTAAAGAAGGATATAATCTTACATTAGAGGATAATGTTATGAACATTTTCCAAAATCAAGTGTTGATTGGTTTTGGTACGTTATGTAATGGTATATACGTTCTTAATCAAAGTACAGTTTTTAACGTACAGAACACAAACAAGAAGAAAAGATCAGAAATGAACGAAGCCTTCTTGTGGCACTGTAGACTAGGTCATATCAATGCGACAAGGCTTACAAAGTTGCATAAAGATACATATTTGAATCCGTTCAAATTTTAATCTTATGAAACTTGCCAGTCATGTCTCAAAGGCAAAATGACCAAAACTCCGTTTAGTGGACATGGAGAAATAGCTACTGAACTCTTGGGACTAATACATAGTGATGTATGCGGTCTCATATCTACACATGCCAAGAATGGTTTTTCGTACTTTATTACATTCACCGATGATCTCTCAAGGTTCGGACATGTGTTCTTGATGAAACACAAGTCTGAAACTTTTGAGAAATTCAAGGAATATAAGTGCGAAGTTGAAAACCAGACGGGCAAAAGTATTAAAGTTCTACGATCTGAACGGGGAGGAGAATACTTGAGCGGCGAATTCCGAGACTATTTAAAAGAGAATGGGATTCTCTCTCAGCTTACTCCTCCGTATACACTACAGTACAAGGGTGTATCAGAGCAGAGAAATCGCACCATATTAGATATGGTGCGCTCTATGATGAGTACTGCTGAGTTGTCTATTTCTTTTTGGAGATATGCGCTTGAAACAGCTGCAGACCTATTGAATATGGTTCCCACCAAATCTGTGCCTACCACTCCATATGAGATATGGAAAGGAAAGAGAACATACCTTAAATATGTTAAGGTATGGGGTTGTCCGGTCTATGTGAAAACACAAAATCCGGACAAGCTCGAGGCAAGGTCAGTATTGTGCAAATTTGTAGGATATCCTAAGAATTCGTGAGGGTATATATTCTACCACTCAGAGGTACAAAATGTGTTTGTTTCTCGACATGCCACCTTTTTAGAAAAGGAATTTCTTGTTAAAGAAATTAGTGGCGATGAGGTAGAACTGGAAGAAGTTTCAGTAGCACAAACTACAACTGACGATTTGGTGGAACCAAAGAATCCAATAGTACCCAACGAACCCCAGCTACTCCGCAGATCTAGTAGGGTTCCTCACCCACCTGAGAGATACTACAGTTTTCTTATAGACGGTGGGAGCGAGGATTGCATCATGGAAGATAATGACCCTACTAGTTTCGAGCAGGCCATCACGAATAGAGACTCTGTGAAATGGCTGGATGCTATGCGATCCGAGATGGAATCCATGTACACAAAAAAAGTATGAACTTTGGATGTTGCTCCTGAAGGGGTAAAACCCATTGGGAGCAAGTGGATCATCAAAAAGAAGATTGGTGTAGATGGAAAAGTTGAGACTTTTAAAGCTAGACTTGTAGCAAAAGATTTTCGTCAACGACCTGGTGTCGACTATGATGAAACCTTTTCTCCTGTCGCTATACTTAAGTCCATCAGGACCTACTTGCCATTGCTGTATACCATGACTACGAAATCTGGCAGATGGATGTCAAGACCGCTTTTCTAAATGGTGATTTAGAAGAGAGCGTGTACATGACATAGCTAGAGGGCTTCGTAGACAGTGGGAGCAGCGGAAAGGTGTGCAAGCTGCTTAAATCCATTTACAGATTAAAGCAGGCGTCGTGGAGTTGGAACATCTGTTTTGATGAAGCTATCAAAGAGTTTGGCTTCATCAAAAATATAGATGAACCTTATATATATAAGAAAGCAGTAGAGAGTAAGGTGGACTTCCTCGTACTGTACGTGGATGACATACTCTTGATAGGAAACGATATTCCTATGCTACACTCGGTTAAGCTCTTCTTATCACTCAAGTTCTCTATGAAAGATCTTCGTGATGCCTCCTACATCCTGGGGATAAAGATCTATTGAGATAGATCTAAACAGATGTTGGGATTGTCCTAATCCAGGTACATATACACCATACTAAAGAGGTTTAGTGTGGAGGATTCCAAGCGAGGTAATGTACCCGATTGTTCAGGAATCACTCTCTCCAAAGAGACGTTTCCCAAGACTGATTTGGAGACAGCTCGCATGCAAGAGATACCCTATGCTTCGGCAGTAGGCTCTTTCATATATGTGATGTTATGTACCAGACCGGATGTAGCTTACTCACTAGGTGTAGTGAGCAGGTATCAATCAGATCCTGGGAAAAACCACTGGACAGCTGTGAAGAACATTCTTAAGTATTTGAGAAGGACTAAAGAAATGTTCTTGGTGTATGGTAACGGTAAACTCCAGGTGGAGTCCTTGTTCGCCGCCGAAAGATGCGACCAAGACGTTGGGACGTCCGGCCTGAATTTTGGGGGGCAGATGCTATTAGGTTTTATCCGTCCACCTCTCCGAAGATGCCAAGTTGATTTATAACACTATGTATCGAAGGTTTAGACGGATGCGGCCGATGTAGCAGACTTTGTCAGATTCCCCCTCATTGAGGGGTTTTTGATTGTGGGACGGTCTTCCCTGCAGGCGCAAGCCCCTGCAGTTAATTACGCTACCGAATCGTGGTAACCACTTTCTCCTTCTCTAAATGGTCACTTCGTGTCGTGTGTGTTTATTTTGTTTTTGGTTGCCCGTGGATTGTATACGGAGACTAATTTATGTTGTCGCCCGTAGGGCATGAATTAGTCCAAATCCGTATTTTCTTAGATTTGGGTTTGGTTTAGGTTTAAGGATTATTAATCTCATTGAGATCGAGATTAACTTAAATATTGTTAAGGATACGTTAGTCTAATTTTTAGACTAAGATCTACTTAACAGGGTTTTGGGATCATTTAGATCTAACAAAAGAGTATTTGGACTCTATTGTTTTAGTTTAGGGACATTGTGGTCCATTGTTAGTTTTAGGACATCTCGGTCCATAGCAGTTTAGAGACATCATAGTCTGTTGGGTTTAGTTTAGGGACGTTGCGGTCCATAAGTTTAAGGACATCATAGTTCATGAGTTTAAGGACCCCACAGTCCATAAAATTTAAAGACATCATAGTCCATGAGTTTAAGGACCCCACAGTCTATAAAGTTTAAAGACATCATAGTCTGTACGGTTTAGAGACGTCATAGTCTGTAGGATTCTGGTTAAACAAATTTGGGAATGTGCCAAAAGTTATTGGTTATTGGGACTCTCCATCTCTCTAAAGACGTTGAAGGATTACAACGACATGTATCAGAGATATGAAGAGATGCACCTTTGAACCAATGCCCCGATTTGGGGAAGTGGGATAAACATCAGTTTAGATGTCATCTGTTGGGAGCTTATTAACTGTCTTGAGATCGGCTTTAGAAACCCTGAGCATGAAGGGCTCAATTGATGGTCCTTGGAACATTTGGTCTGATTCTGGCTAATGTTAGCCCTTCATAGTGTTCAATACTATCATGTTCATTCAGCGCTCATATGCTCCCACATGATACTTTGAGGCAGTGTTAAACACTGGAATTTGAGAGTGCTCACGTGTTGCACGTGATGCCTTTAAAAGTGGTGTTGTTCGCCTGGTTTTATTCTCCATCTTCAGATAAGTGTTAAACACTTTGGCCGTCACGTGTGAGCACGTGAGGCGTTTGAGATAGTGTTAAACTTCAAGGATTTGAAGCGCTGCTTCTTTGGGTTCATTCTTTTGTTCAAGCATTGTTAGGTCACGTGGGGTCACGTTAGGCGACCCAAAAGTGGGAATTTCCTTTGATTTATTCTTTTTTGTTCTGTAAGTACCGAGCACTATTATGGGGTCACGTGTGATCGCGTGAGCCAATCTCAATTATTCTCTTTTGTTCATCAAAGGCGCTCACGTGGGAACACGTAATCGGCTGTTATCATGTTGGGTGCCAATCTTTGTACGTACATGGAAATCCTGAGTTTCGAGACTTTCAAGCCCAATTGTTTTATGAGAATTGGATTCTTAAGACTTAGTTTTTCTCTTAGATTTGAGATCTGTATGACAGAATCTCCCCGATGAGAATTAAATTCTCAACTTGTGAGGAGATCTGCTTCTGCGGATCTTTACCATAAGGGAGAACTAAGTTCTCATGTGAAGGGTTAAACCCTAGTTTTATTAAAGAAATTAAATTCCCAGGAATTAAATTCCTATAGACTTTAATGGGGGAATTAAATTCTCTGAACTTAGATCTCCCTTTAGGTTTTGGATCTGCATAGCAAAATCTCCCCGATGAGAATTAAATTCTCAAATTGTGGGGAGATCTGTTTCTGTAGATCTTAACCAGAGGAAGAACTAAGTTCTTTTTAGAAGAGTTAAACTCTTATGGAGGTGAAAAGGAGATGAGATATTCTCTGTATTTTGTTCCTTCTCTTACCTAGAGTTTCTTTTTCTCTTTTTCTCTCTGGAGAATTAAATTCTCTTTTCTTTTAAACTTACGAAGGGTTTCTCTCTCTTTTTTTATCTTCTTATTTTCTCTCCCTCTATCTCTTTTTTTTCTCTGTGTTTTTTTGCTCCTATTTATAAGAGAAAGAGGAGGATCAATTCGTTCAGAAAATCTCTTATTGATCTTTTAGATCAATTGATGAATTTTATTCACCGTTGGATTTTTAATCCAAGGAATTCTGTTTTACAGAAGATATTTCTTTTGTCGTTCTTAAAAAATTTAGGAAGATATTTCCTTGCACAGAACTTTTCTGTAGATTGGTGATTTTTTAATCACCATTGGATCTTTAATCCAACGGCGCTCTATTTTACAGAGCGTAATATTTCTTGTTTAGAAAGATCCAAGGAAGTATTTTCCAAATAAGGCTTTTAATCCCTTTTAATTAGAATTTATTTTTATCAGTCCAGAAAGCATAAGAGTTTATCACGTGTAGCTCGTGACCCTCACCAAATTAAACCGACCTAAGGGTGTCACATGTTATCACGTGAGTTTCCTTTTGTCCCATTTGTTTGCTTTATTCATGCGTCTGTATACTTTGTTTATAGAGGCCACGTATCTGCACGTGAGGTTCAGTTTTGGCTTAGTTTTCGTTAAGCGCAGCGCCTATCACGTGTGGACACGTGATACTCCACTTAGGGACTTTCTCCGCTGCTTTATTTATTTATTTATTTATTTATTTATTTTCCGTAAGGGAACAAATGCCCCCACAGCATTGTTCTCATGTGGTTTGCACGTGAGTGCGACGCTGTCACTTTTACAGCCGTTGGACTGTCCAGGGGAACAGTAAGATGAACCGCCCCAGTAACGTCTTATAAATGCAAGGGTTTGGTTCCTTAGGCAGCCACTGTTTCTTCATCTCCTTCATTTTAATTTTCTTTGAGAATTTAATTCTCTTTCTCAGAGCTTAGTTCTCTGCCATTGCAAATCCAGAGTTAAACTCTGTCAAAAGAAACTCTTTTTCAGGTAACGCTTTGTTCATCAGAAAGACTTCCCTTTCTTGAGAAAGCCTCTGAATTTTAAATCCATTATGAGAGCTTTGCTCTCCTTATAAACCCATTTTCCAAAGATGTGATCTTTGAGCAATAACCTTCCATATCTCGAACATTTCCCTCTGATTTTGAGGATTCACGGGATTTTTGTTTCTCATATATATTTTTTGTGAGTTTCTGGAATTTAATTCCATCATATAAAAGGAATTTAATTCCTAAAGCGAAGAGCTTAGCTCTGAAAAGATCAAGCGGACATTTTGGGAATTTTATTCCCCGGTGTTTTTGAAGGTCTCTTCATAGGGTTTTACCCTTATTCGCGTAAATTTGAATTTGTTGGTACTTAAAAGGACTTGTCTTCCCAAGAATTTGTTTGAATCCCAATGTTTGTTTAATGAGAGTCTTCTTTATCGCTAAACTTTCACTGACATCTCTTTTCAGATACTATGGCCGTTCACCTATACTGTCTTGACGAAATTATCTCTTACGAGGACATTTGCGCACAAGGTCGTCGTCAAAGCCAGGAGTTTACAAACATCCAATGCGCTGAAATCATAAGTCGTTTCAATGAGCACAACGGTCAATTACTGTTAGTTATATGTATGCCCTAGAGGCCATTACTGTACATTGGATGTATATTGTAGTGGATGCTGGGACATATATAGGTAGGACTTTCTTGCTCGACATGATAGTACGCTATCTGGTTGCTCTTTATCTTAACATGTATACTTTTTGTCTCTCTGTTACATGTTGATAAAGCCCTTAGGATGTGTACTCGACTTCCAGGACTATGATGCAGATCATACTAGTGGGGCCTGGGTAGTCCATGAGTACATCTTTCAATATTCCTAGTCGAGGGAATATCGAGACGGGGCATCGATATTCCAGAGTAGACTAGCGTATATCTTCTCGACCCATGCGATGGGCGATGGATGATCCCATATCCATTGGTGTTTGACATCAGAGATGGTATACGGGTGCTCAGTGGAGACTGGGTACACTGAACGGACTCGCCGAGAACTCCCAGATGGTATTATACCTCACGTCAGATGGCAGTTCTCTGGTGACACTGGTACAGCTTAGTCTGTTGACCCGAGATCGTCATAGAGTCTTGTGTGTCTCCCACTGTGCTTTGATTTCCACCCTACCACGGCTCTACTGAGTCGTGCAAACAGGTGGTTTTTGGGTACAGTCCCGATTCACATGGAGGCAATGAGCGATAGGAGGGGATTCGTCTCTCCCGGTATTGGGGGTTGATGTTGCGCTATGCTTGACTGGCCATAACAGGAAATCCCTGGCCAGGGTTGCAGTGACCTACTGGTAAGTGTTATCAGTAGTTTCACACATGTCATGGACTTCACGTCGGCATGACTTATCGAGCTACTGGGGTCTGACGTTTACCACCTCTAGGCGAGATATGCGACATATCAGACGAACAGACCGGACTGTACGGTAAGTGTTACTGGTTGGATTCACAGGAGTGTGAGCGGGCTTGCTCGTCGATCTTCTGATCGCTCAATACCCGGGTGGCCGTTACGTTTAGCAGACCGCTTGCGGCTTGTGGGTGTTTGATATGATCATCACCTGCTGCCGGCGTATTGACGAGTCTTTAGAGTCCTACACAGAGGTTTCCTGGCTCAAGCGAAACGAAATAGGAGCGCATATGAGATATGTGCGGGACCGAGAATAATGCGTGTATGTGATACCATATTCCATTCTCGCGATGAATGTATCGATTAGGTTATATGCGATATAACCTAGTTATCGAATCAAGGATTGATTCGATAAGCCGATACATAGGATACTAGTCGGTTATATGCGATATGACCGGATCGTTAAATCAAGTATTGATTTAATGATTTAATGCATAATTGTATATTTGATATATTACTTTGCATTAACTAGTATTTGTTCACTTTAAAATGATTTTCTCACTTGATGTACACAAGTTGTATATGTGATATACTTTTGTGCACTTGTTGTATCATGTTTGATGATACAAGCTATCTTGAGTTTGTGTAAAGATTAAACCATGGTTGTGTAATGGTTAGGGTTTACATTTTTCTTATTCATTTGTTTATTTATTTCTTTTGGAAAAAGATAAATATTATGGTGGCTTTTTTTGTTTGCTTGTTGAAGCTTCATGAAGCTTTGACTAACTGACCATATTTGTCTCATGCTTAACCCTAACCATTCCACTTAACCATAATCTATTCTCTACACTTGATCATGGTTGATATATGATAAGTATTCATTTTATTATCTATTTTTAAATAACTTATGATATCATCTTCTTCTTCTTCTTCTTTCTTCAACATGAAGAAAGCTTGCCTTCATCAATGGCAACTAGTGAAATCAAGTGAGAAATCCAATTCTAAAGTGAACCCACTTCCTATTTCTTCATCCTTTACCTCTTGCCAAGTAGTAAAGGGTGTTTTCTTCACAAGTTTCATAACTTGGTGAAGTGGGAGTTTGATCTTGTGATGCCTCGACGTAGATCATCTTCGGCATCGAAGCCGACGATCAAGCCCGCCCATTTCTTCGATGAAGTCGATGCTAGAGTCCGGGATCCGATTTGGACAGTGGAGGGACATCATCGCGGAGCTTAGGAAATGGTGGACCGGATCTACAAAGGTTGTAGTCACTTTCCTTTAGCATTTAATTCGTTTACATGCTTGCATCGCCTATATATCTAGTTAACGATCCGTATTAGGGTTTGTAGGCACAAGAAAAAATTTGAATTAGCCATGTTTGATGCCTTGTGAGACTTCATTAGTATGCCTAGGAACCCTACAGTGGTATCAGAGCCTAGTTAGAGCCTCAGGCGATGCGTAGACGAAGTTAGAAATCCGATCGAACCGAAACCCTAACCCTAAACATGCTCTCTGGACAATTTTGTAAAATGTGGATTTTTATAAATTAAAAATATGCAGAAAAATCAGCAGGGGATTGTAAGGGTTACTGTAAAATTCGATGGCCTAATTCCTTAAAGGCGCCGCGGATCCGCGGCATGAGCATGCTCATGCGGCGGTTCCGCGGCCATTTTGTCTTGTTGTGCATCTAATTTTGCACAGTAATTCTTAGTTTGCTGTGCTGGTTTTCCTGGGAATTTTTAATATTTTTTTCCAGAGTTGTATTTTCTGGGTTGTATTGGGGATTCGGAGATTCGATCGGACTGTCTAATTTTGTCTGTGTGTTTTTCCGGGTAATTTTTAGAATATGTTAAAAAGTTCGACCAGATATAAATACCCACTTTTTCCCCTATCGGGAAATTTTCAAGTGTTGGATCTTTCCGTGGTTTAATAACATTCTAAGTAGTGCAAGTAACGCAATGGACCCTCTAGAAGACAACAAACCTTAACTCGATTATGTGACCGTCTTGAACTGCCCTTTGAACCTTAGGGTTTGGGGCAGTACGCCGTGCCACATGTGAGGCGTTGGCTTGACCCTTCTACGGCTGGACCGTTGGTACTGAGGCACGAATTGAATGTTTTTAGACTTATATCATGTGTTGAGCTGTATCGGGAAAACTTGGGTGTTCGATTGTTCGATCGGAAAGTTTAACATTTTCTATTTATCCGGAATGTGATACAATACTTGGAATTCGCAAATAGTTTTGAGATGACTGGATGAATGTTATAAACATAGCAGTTTAGTCTCACTTGATCGGTTGCCACGGAATTTTGATGTGATCAAAAGTCCGTCCCAATCACGTAGCGTACGCGGATACTCGCCGGGTAAACTTAATAGACAGCCTCACCCAATAGTCCCGACCAAGTGACTGTAGGAGAACCCCGTCGCCGAAAGCATCCGTTTGGGTGCTCACGGTAGCGGTGTTCCGCCTTGGTGCACTTCGTCGACGGTATCGGGGGTGCGACCGTCTACTAAAGTTTGCGACGAGCATTCGATCAAAATGTCGGGAATCCTGTTGAATTGCCCGACTTGATATTGAAAAGAGTTTTCGATAATGAGACTAAAATGCGGGGTTTATAATTGTTAGGCATGCGATGTCTAAAGAATTCATTTGATTAGGCATGTGATGTCTAAAGGAGTTGCGGATTCCAACTGTTGTAGTTTTACATTTTCTTTTCTGTGACCGTAAGTGTAATATGTGATATCGCCGGTTCCGTTGCTATATGTCAACGACAATTGGGATACGCATGTTTACTTACGTTGATGACATGTGTTGTTATGTGTTGCTGGATATGTTATATTGGATTGTCGTGTTTGAATAGCCGGGGGTTTTTATGTGAGATGAGTGTTTTTCATTTTCATTCATGTAAAAACTTGTATGTAATATTCTTTTATTGGGGCACTTCCAGGTTGCGGAAGATGTCACCATTTGTATATTATTTATTTTCCGCATTAGGATAGACCCAAGGAGGGGAGCACAAGTAGCCGGGTTCTAGGGTCCAGTGGGAGACCATCTCGAGGAGTCGAGTCCGGGTCTCCTAACCCTAGAATTGGTAGGGTTGCTTGCCGCTCGTAGGGGTCTAGGGGTGTGGGATTGGCTATTCATCACGACCATGGAATCCGTGTTTTATACTGGCTCGTATTGAAAACACGGACGTCCTAGTATATCCAATATTTCATATGTTTTCTTCTGCTGTGATTTATCTGTGATGTGATCATGTGATGTTCTGTGACAGATATTATATGTTGTATATATGATATATTATGTAGACGTTGCTTATGTTTTACACCCGCGCTAGCCCTGCCTCGCTCTGGCGTTAGTTACCTAACCTAACGGTGCAGACGGGACATCGAGGCGAATGCGGATGGCATAAGCGTACGTTATATTTATCTGTGATGTTTAGGTGGACTTGAATGATGGGATTTTCATTAATGAGATTAATGAAAGAAAATAAACCTAATTGATGTTGTGGAATCGAATTTCAAAAATAAAACAGGTAGCTACAGTTCTTGCTTTGCATCGCGGTGTTCATTGTAGAACATCCTGCACCTTATTCGATGAGGAAAGGACCGAGATCCCTTCACCGGGAGTGACTCCTTTAGCAATAACCGGCAGATGCTGCAACCCTCGGTTTTTCTTTTGATCGCTTCTATAGTTTTCGCTTTGCACAGTGATATATATGATATATCCCGCACCTCATTCGACGAGGAAAGGGCCGACGATCCCTTCACCGGGAGTGACCCCTTTACCAAAACTAGAAAAGCCTCAAAAACATTCCATTTAAAAACCATTTGATTCCGCAACGAGATCAAGTTCAAAGCGTTAAAGGTTTTCATAAAAACCATCCGCAACCCTCCGTCATTTTAGGAAGTAGAGTACTTAGTATTCGTGCTACGTTTGTCGATCATAGCCGAGGCTTAGTGTGCGGTAGCTAAGTGATGTCTTCCTACACAGCATATGATGCGATTAGTTAGGACAGTCATGTGGCTTTGTTGACCTTAGCCAAGGGTCATGTGGGTGGGTCTAATTAATCACGAAATGACGGGTAGAACTTGACTAGTACCTATGATTTGTTGACCTTAGCCAAGGTCATAGGTGCTAGGGGTAAAAACCTTTATCGGGAGTTTCAAGTGTTGAAATTTGCAATGAGATTGCATACCTTCTATATGATAGTTGGATCCCGATACCCACTGCGAGTAATTGTTACTCCTGGAAGAGTTTTGCACTTTACAATTAGCCGATCAAGTAGGTGTCTAGAAAGGTGTCAACGGGGTTACGCCTCTGGGAAAGCGAGGTTTACAGTAATTAGGTCCGTGCGAAAGCACGGGGAACCTCCCTCAAAGTACCGACACTGGCTTGGCTGAAAGATTGGCGAACTTGTAGAGTGTAATTAATCTCGGCTAGTCTTTCCTTTTAAGGTTTGAAGGAAGATTTGATAAAAACAGTGGGAGCCATCCTGATTAGATAAAATATATAACCAGTCTGATCTTGCAAGAGCGCACGCAGAGTGTTTTCTTCTCTCTCTCTCCAGGTAGCGACCATATCACGCCTTAATCAAGATAATAATATGGATGTATTGACTGAACCCACTTGTTATACTGAGCTGGGGAACATTGGTCCCGCTCCAACTTATAATTGTTATAAGACAGAGCAGGAAATAGGGGAATACCAGATTTCCTATGCCGCCCAAACGAAGAAAGTGCATGAGATGCATCTCCTTCGGGTGTGTTCATTATAAAGAACTGTTTCTCAGTATCCTCTGCATCCTGGGTATATGATACTGGATCAGGATCCCAGATATGTAATCTGTTACATAGGGCTACAAAAGGGTAGAAAAACTGAGAACGGGTGATAAGTTTCATGAGACAGAAAACGGGGCAAATGTTGCAGCCAAGTCTGTTGGTCACTATCACCCTGTATTACCAATACATTGATTCTGAACAAATGCTATTAGATACCGAACCTGATATACAAAATCATATCAGTCTCTTTATTAGTAAAGAAAGGATATAACTTTGTATTGATGGATAATGTTTTGAACATTTCCTATATCAAAAGTTGATCGGTTCAGGCACGTTATTTAAAAGCATTGACGTTCTAAATCAAACTACAGTTCCTAGTAAACAGAACACACACAAGAGGAAAAGGTCAGAAATGAACGAATCTTTCTTGAGGCATTGTAGACTAGGTCACATCAATGCGACCCGACTGGCTGAAGTTACATTTTAGATGCATATTTAAATCAGTTTGAATTTACATCTTATGAAACTTGCCAGTCATGTCACAAAGATTAGATGACCATAGCTCCGTTTACTGGAAACAGAGAAAGAGTTAGTAAACTCTTGGGACTGATACATTATGATGTATGTAAGGTCTCCTGTCTACACATGCCAGGACTGGTTCTTTATACTTCATTACATTCTCTGATAATCTCTCAAGATTCAGACATATGTTCCTGTTGAAACATAGGTCCGAACCTTTTGAGATATTCACAGAATATAAGTTAGAAGTAGAGAACCAATAACCGGGTATAAGTATTATGTCCTATGATGAGATCAGGGAGGAGAATACTTGTGCATGGCATTCTTGGACTATTCTAAAGGAAAATGAGATTCTCTCTCAGTATTACTCCTCTGAATACACCACAGCACAACGGTGTATCGGGGCGGGGCAATCACACAATATTAGATATGGTGTGCTCTATGATGAGTATTACTGAGTTACCTATTTCCTTTTGGGTGTTATGCGCTTGAGAAGCTGCATACCTATTGAATTAGGTTCGAATCAGATCACTGCCTACCATTCCATATGAGATATGGTATGGGAAGAGCCCATATCTTAAGTTAGTTAAGATTTGGGGTTGTCCAGCCTATGTCTAAAAAGCAAAATCGGGACAAGCTCGAGGCAAGGTCAGTTATGTAGAACTGGAAAGGTTCCATCTATACAATCAAAAGCTGATGATTTGGTAGAACCGAAGCATTCAATAGAATCCAACGAACCTCAGCCTCTCCGACGATCTAGTAGGGTTCCTCATCCGTCTGAGAGATACCTCGGTTTCTCGATGACAGTGGGAGCGAGGATTGCATCATGAGATGATGACCCAACCAGTTTCGAGCAGGCCATCGAGAGTAGGGACTCTGTAAGAATGGCTGGATGCTTAGCGATCTGAGATGGAATCCATATACACCAGCAAAGTATGGACTTTAGCTGCTATATCTGAAGGGTTAAATCCCCATCAGGAGTAAGTATATCTTGAGAAGATTACTTGGTGTAGATGGAAAAGTTGAGACTTTCAAAGCTAGACTTATTAAAGGTTTTCGTCATCGACCAAGAGTGGAAAATGATGAAACCTTTTCCAGGGACTATACTTAAGTCCATCCAGATCCTACTTAACATTGCTACATACCATGACTGCGATATCTGGTGGTTAGGTGTCATGACTGCTTATCTAAATACTGATTTAGAATAGAAAGTCTATATAGGGCTTCGTAAACAGTGGGAGCAGCGGAAACATGTGCAAGTTGCTTTACAGGATAAAGCAGGCATCGCGGAGTTGGAACGTCTGTTTTGATGTGATAGTCAAACAGTTTGACATCATCAAAATGGTAGATGAACCTTGTATATATAAAACGGTAGTAGAGAGTAAGGTGGTCATCCTCGTATTGTACGTGGACAACATACTCTTGATAGGAATAGGATTTTCTATACTACGCTTGGTCAATCTCCGCTTATCACAAAGATTCTCCAATAGGATCAAAGTGATACCTCATAAATCCTGAGTTTTCATCTATGAGATAGATGTAATTGGATGCTAGGATTCTCACTAGATGTAGTGAGATGGTATCAATCGATCCAGGGGAGAATCACTGGAAGGGTTCCAGGGTGATAAAGACGACTGAATGTCAGTCGCAGGCATTGTCTTTACCCTCAGTAAATGGACGGTATGTTGGAAGATTTCCAAGCTAGATACCGTGGCAAACTAGACGATAAAGGCTGGTAACATCGCTATTTAAGATACTACCAAAGAGGCAATTTGGGTGTATATTGGTTCATAAGATGAACTAGGTTCCTGCCATTGTATGACAATGGAAGTGTGACTTCGGCCCTGGAACCCTGGTCCCATCAGTGACCCAGACAAATTCTGAGGCAGCATCACCTGGTCATGGAGATAGTTGATCTCCAGGTTGATCGAGGTTAGGAGAGTAGACTCAGAGGACAATACGGCGGATCCACTCATGAAGGCCTTTTCCCAAAGAGAGACTTTTAGGGGATGGTTGAGTATGTGATACTGCAACCACTGCTACAGATGGCCCTAGTGCAAGTGGGAGATTGTTAGTTATATGTATGCCCTAGAGGTCATTACTGTACATTGGATGTATATTGTAGTGGATGCTGGGACATATATAGGTAGGACTTTCTTGCTCGACATGATAGTACGCTATCTGGTTGCTCTTTATCTTAACATGTATACTTTTTGTCTCTCTGTTACATGTTGATAAAGCCCTTAGGATGTGTACTCGACTTCCAGGACTATGATGCAGATCATACTAGTGGGGCCTGGGTAGTCCATGAGTACATCCTTCAATGTTCCTAGTCGAGTGAATATCGAGACGGGGCATCGATATTCCAGAGTAGACTAGCGTATATCTTCTCGACCCATGCGATGGGCGATGGATGATCCCATATCCATTGGTGTTTGACATCAGAGATGGTATACGGGTGCTCAGTGGAGACTGGGTACACTGAACGGACTCGCAGAGAACTCCCAGATGGTATTATACTTCACGTCAGATGGCAGTTCTCTGATGACACTGGTACAGCTTAGTCTGTTGACCCGAGATCGTCATAGAGTCTTGTGTGTCTCCCACTGTGCTTTGATTTCCACCCTACCACGGCTCTACTGAGTCGTGCAAACAGGTGGTTTTTAGGTACAGTCCCGATTCACATGGAGGCAATGAGCGATAGGAGGGGATTCGTCTCTCCCGGTATTGGGGGTTGATGTTGCGCTATGCTCGACTGGCCATAACAGGAAATCCCTGGCCAGGGTTGCAGTGACCTACTGGTAAGTGTTATCAGTAGTTTCACACATGTCATGGACTTCACGTCGGCATGACTTATCGAGCTACTGGGGTCTGACGTTTACCACCCCTAGGCGAGATATGCGACATATTAGACGGACAGACCGGATTGTACGGAAAGTGTTACTGGTTGGATTCACAGGAGTGTGAGCGGGCTTGCTCATCGATCTTCTGATCGCTTAATATCCGGGTGGCCATTACGTTTAGCAGGCCGCTTGCGGCTTGTGGGTGTTTGATATGATCATCACCTGCTGCCGGCGTATTGACGAGTCTTTAGAGTCCTACACAGAGGTTTCCTGGCTCAAGCGAAACGAAATAGGAGCGCATATGAGATATGTGCGGGACCGAGAATAATGCGTGTATGTGATACCGTATTCCATTCTCGCGATGAATGTATCGATTAGGTTATATGCGATATAACCTAGTTATCGAATCAAGGATTGATTCGATAAACCGATACATAGGATACTAGTCGGTTATATGTGATATGACCGGATCGTTAAATCAAGTATTGATTTAATGATTTAATGCATAATTGTATATTTGATATATTACTTTGCATTAACTAGTATTTGTTCACTTTAAAAGGATTTTCTCACTTGATGTACATAAGTTGTATATGTGATATGCTTTTGTGCACTTGTTGTATCATGTTTGATGATACAAGCTATCTTGAGTTTGTGTAAAGATTAAACCATGGTTGTGTAATGGTTAGGGTTTACATTTTTCTTATTCATTTGTTTATTTATTTCTTTTGGCAAAAGATAAATATTATGGTGGCTTTTTTTGTTTGCTTGTTGAAGCTTCATGAAGCTTTGACTAAGTGACCATATTTGTCTCATGCTTAACCCTAACCATTCCACTTAACCATAGTCTATTCTCTACACTTGACCATGGTTGATATATGATAAGTATTCATTTTATTATCTATTTTTAAATAACTTATCATATCATCTTCTTCTTCTTCTTCTTTCTTCAACATGAAGAAAGCTTGCCTTCATCAATGGCAACTAGTGAAATCAAGTGAGAAATCCAATTCTAAAGTGAACCCACTTCCTATTTCTTCATTCTATACCTCTTGCCAAGTAGTAAAGGGTGTTTACTTCACAAGTTTCATAACTTGGTGAAATGGGAGTTTGATCTTGTGATGCCTTGACGTAGATCATCTTCGGCATCGAAGCCGACGATCAAGCCCGCCCATTTCTTCGATGAAGTCGATGCTAGAGTCCGGGATCCGATTTGGACAGCGGAGGGACATCATCGCGGAGCTTAGGAAATGGTGGACCGGATCTACAAAGGTTGTAGTCACTTTCCTTTAGCATTTAATTCGTTTACATGCTTGCATCGCCTATATATCTAGTTAACGATCCGTATTAGGGTTTGTAGGCACAAGAAAAAATTTGAATTAGCCATGTTTGATGCCTTGTGAGACTTCATTAGTGTGCCTAGGTACCCTACAATTACTTCCTCGTCGCTCCGCTCTTTTGAAGATTATAGTGAGAGCAATTTGGAGAGCGCTTCCTGGATTTCACGAATCCATGCCGCTTGAGGCACCAGATGACGCTGAAGATAAAGCGCACTCAGTGTATCTGACGGGCCTGATCTCGAAGAAACGGCGAGATAATTACACCGATATCTTGCATCAAGTTTTCCAACAGACGACGGTAATCGCTGCTTATCAGAGGGCGGAGGACATTGGAGAGGATCCTGATGTTTGCGACCATGAGAGGGTGCACACAAGAATGGTCAGAAAGGCCAGAAACATTTTAGATGGCCTCGCTTTCGAATTTCTCAATCCGTGCCCCAGATTTAATGTTTTACCATTGTAAACATTTTCCTTTATTTTTGTATGAATCTTTGGAGTATGATGATAAAACTATCTTTCCCCCTTTTTGTTCACACATGTTCTTTATGAAGTTTTGTCATATTGTTGTTGGTGTTCACGTGTTTTGCACATGTGGAACTACTGGGGATTTCAATCTTGTGTTGGTGCCTGCTCAAGTGTTATGCATGTGCAGTGCCGTTTTAATTTCTAATATGAGTTAAGGCTGGTGCTCACATGTTATGCACGTGGGCTCTGCTGATGGGGTCGTTTCGTCTCCTTGCACTGATTTCAACGAGTCACCTCTTTTCATTTCCAACGCTCTCCCTTTTACCGGTCCTTGAGAATAGTTCCACCATGCATAACATTTTCTGTTCATAGCATTGAATGCTCCCCTGTATAATCCGAAGCCATGCCTTTCTTTCTCTTTTCAAAGAGAAACCCATTTAGGCCTTAAGCCGATCATCTTTGAGAAACCGATCAAGTGTTATGGCTTGCAACCGCCCCCATGCTCGTCGGCAACCATGGGAGGTGCCCGTCGAGGAGATGATTCCTCACTTTGCTGCGCAGCTAGTGGATCCTCTTCTCACCGACGCCGAATGTGATGCGGTGATGTAGGAACTTCTAACTCGTAGGGGCTCTCCCTTCCCTATGGGTTCCATTTGGCTGTGGATGATCTTTTCGTCCGTGCTTGCCGATATTCCTCCTCATCCGGCAGAGATGACCCTGGAAACTCTCGATACGGCGGAGGACGAGATCGAGTGTTTCTATGAGGCACGCTTGATTACCCGGGCTCTGAAGGATCGCTCGATCCATCTACTGGGTCAGATAAGAGTCCGGCGGGCTGTCATGTCCGCTTTTGCTGATGAGCATGGCGCTAATCGGTGGGGAGCAACTCCTCACGAAAACCGTCGCTTCGACGTGTTGGAGATGGCAGAGAGGGAGCTAGAGAATTTTGTATTTTGTTTTGTTAACCCTTGTATCTCTGATCCTGTGTTTGGTGATCTCTTTCCCATAGAGTAGTATCAATGTATTTCTCTTATCATTAATTGTTGAATGCTTTCTGTTGAATTTTTCTGTTTTGATGAATTATTCGCACGTGCATCCTACCTGTGTACATGAGCTTTATACTTGAACCTTGGGAATTTCCTTTAAGTGCGAATACTACCGTCGTGTTGTCCATAAATCATCACGTTTTGGATACTATCTCCATTTAAACAGGCATATAGTTACGAACGCATGCTTAATAGGGTACATACCGAAGACTTTCCTTGTTGCTAGAAAGAGAATGGTTTGTGTTGTATCCATTTTAATTCTTTTCACGATATGTATCTTGTACTCATTTTGAATTCATGAATAAAAGACAAATATTTTTCTTATCTCGTGCTTGCATGTAGCTCTGATGGATGTTGTCCATATGTAGTTTATCTGGATCTTTTTGCAGGGCAGCGATGGCTTAGGTAATAGGGTTGAGATTTGCTACCTAAGACTTTTCAACTTTACGAGCCATGAGGGTCTTATAAAGATTTTTCTCCCTATGAGTCGAGAGGATCTCATAGGTGCAATTTCTACTTAGGGGTCGTAAGGACCCCTAAGTAAGGATCTCACAAGGGAGCTTTTCTTTTTATGGGTTTGATAAACTTGTGTGTTGATTTATTTCTGAGTCGGAGCATTACTCTACGTCAGGGAGATCATCGGTTGATGTATTTCCGAGACGGAGCATTGCTCCGGCGGGGGGGTTAAGGGTTGACATGTATCCGAGTCGAAGCATTGCTTTACGACAGGGTGGTCAAGAGTTAACATGTATCTGTATCGAAGCGTTGCTTGACAACAGGGAGGTCAGGGGTTGACATGTATCCATGTCGAAGCGTTGCTTGACGACAGGGAGGTCGGGGGTTGACATGTATCCGTATCGAAGCGTTGCTTGACGACAGGGAGGTCAGGGGTTGACATGTATCCGAGTTGAAGCGTTGCTTGATGACAGGAAGGTCAGGGGTTGACATGTATCCGAGTCGAAGCGTTGCTTTACGACAGGGAGGTCAGGGGTTGATATGTATCTGAGTCGAAGCTTTGCTTTACGACAGGGATGTCAGGGGTTGACATGTATTCGAGTCGAAGCGTTGGTTTACGAAAGGGAGGTCAGGGGTTGACATGTATCTGAGATGAAGCGTTGCTTTACGACAGGGGAGTCAGGGGTTGACATGTATCCGAGTCAAAGCGTTGCTTTACGACAGGGAGGTCAGGGGTTGACATGTATTCGAGTCGAAGCGTTGCTTGACGACAGGGAGGTCAGGGGTTGACATGTATCCGAGTCGAAGCGTTGTACAACAAGGAGTTTAGAGGTTGACATGTATCCGAGTCGAAGCGTTGCTTTACGACAGGGAGGTCAGGGGTTGACATGTATCCGAGTCGAAGCATTGCTTTACGACAGGGAGGTCAGGAGTTGACATGTATCCGAGTTGAAGCGTTGCTTGACGACAGGGAGGTCAGGGGTTGACATGTATCCGTGTCAAAGCATTGCTTTATGACACGGAGGTCAGGGGTTTGACACTAGGTTGTCTATGCACCGTAGAGTCTTAGAACTGGGGACTTTGCCGTGGCTCCGATTGATGATGTCGCGTCCGTACTCTGTTGGCATGAGGAGGAGCGCCATTTTGGTCTCTAGGCTGTAGAGGTGGCCGTCGAGATTTGGAACTAGGGACTTTGCTATGGCTCCGCTTCGTTGCGACCTTGAGGTCAGTTGTTGACGTTGCGTCTGCATCCTGCTGGAGTTGAGAAGGAACGCCGTGTTAGTCTTCTGGTACACAGATATTGCCGCTGAGACCTGACTCTCCCTTTGGTAGAGTTTGTTTGGATATGTGTTTCGTTTTTTGTTTATGCCTATAGATTGTATACATGGGTCGGTATGGACTTACCTGCACGGCAAAAGTTTCATTTTTTTATTTCTTTCCGCGATGCTCTATCATTTCAGCTTTTTATATCGCGAAAGTCGCGATTGCCCAATCATTTCGGCTATTTTTCGCGGTGCCCAATCATTTCGACTATTTTTCTTTTTACTCGCTCCTTTTTTATTGCGAATTGCCCAATTATTTCGGCTATTTTGTATGCATATCTTTTACTTGCTGATTTTGTTGCAAGTTGCCTTACCATTTAGGCTATTTTTGTATGCATTTGTAGCTCACTGACTTTTTGATGTGAGTATGGAGCTTGGGATCTGATGCCAATCTTAGCATCAGCATCGCTGCGACTGGAATATTGCCAAGAGCGAATCATCATTTGCCGTAAAAGGACTTGGAATTTGATACCGATTTAGGCATCAGCATCGCTACCACTGGAACATTGCCAGGAGCGAATCATCATTTGCCTCCGTTGATGTCGAACAAAGGTGGCTTAGCAAACAGGGTTAAGATCCTGTCGACTAAGGCTTCTGACTTCACGAGCCGTAAGGGTCTCGTAAAGATATTTCTCCCTACGAGTCGTGAGGATCTCGCAGGTGCATTTTCTCCTTAAGAATCGTGAGTATTCTTAAGAGTATGGTCTTTTATAAGTCGTAAGGATCTCACAAGATTGCTTTCTCCTCATAAGTCGAGATGACTTACAAGTGTCGTTCGCCATGTAAGGATATCCCTCGTCAGTGGTAAGAACCTGTTGGGGAAACGTTTATTTGTGCCCGTGGATTGTATACAAGGGCCAGTAGTGAAACGCTTGTTGGGCAAATTGGGGTGTATGATGGCTTAAGAACAGGTTCAGATCCCTGTAGCTTAAGGCTTTTGAATCCTACGAGCCGTGAGGGTCTCATAAGAGGAATTCTCCCTACGAGTCTTGCGGATTTCGTAAGTTTAACTTCTCCTTAGGAATCGTGGGTATCCCTAAGTGTGTTGCTCCCTTGTGATACTTAAGGATCTCACGCAGGTATTTTCTCCTTATAAGGTCGAGAGGACCTTACAAGTGTCTTTTAACAAGATTGCGCCATTTCGGGTTTTCACGAACTCACCGGTAGCCCTGCTGTTTTTACTCACGGAGCCCTTTTGGGTTTTCATCTGTGCACATTTCGCTTATGGACGTACCGCTTTTATTTTTTTTTTGCGTCAGCCTTTAGATGCTGCGGTTTGCAGTAGTTTAAAGACGTTTCGGTCAGTAGTTAGTTCCAGGACATTACAGTCCATTGTTAGTTTTAGGACATCTCGGTCCGTAGTTAGTTTCAGGACATTTCGGTCCGCTGTTAGTTTCAGGACATTTCGGTCCGCTGTTAGTTTTAGGACATCTCGGTCCATTGTACATTTTCGAGGCGAGGTTTCGCCGGATACTACTTATAGAGTTTGGATTCAGGAAGATAGCGAGCGGACATAGGCGTCGTCATCTATCATTAACCTGGTTCGTGACTTGTCAGGCGTAGTATTTTTTCAGAAACCAACCGTTTATTGGCCTGAAGGGTCTTTCGCCATGCATATCCATGAGCAAGTAAGCCCCACCGTGGTAGACTTTGTCTATGATGTATAGGCCTTCGTAGTTCGGCTCGAATTTCCCCCATTTGGCACGATTGGGGATCATAGGCCTCCTGACCACCAGCACGAGTTCGCCTTGGCGAAATGTTCTCGGCCTAGTCAATCTCTCGTATGAGCGCGTCATCTTTGCTTTATAAACCTACAAGTTTTGTTACGCCATGAGCCGGGTTTCGTCAAGGGCGTCGAGTTCCTCAAGCTGAAGATGAGCATTCTCTTCGTCTGTTAGCTCGTAATGAACCGCCACTCGTAGAAAGGGTAGCTCTATCTAGAGGGGGAGTACCACTTCTGTGCCGAATACCAATGCATACGGCGTTGTGTTTGTGGTCATTTTGAATGTGGTCCTGTATGCCCAGAGAGCTTCATGCAGTCTCTCATGCCAGTTCTTCTTATTTCTGGACACCGTCTTCTTTATGATCTTCGTTAAGGTTTTGTTGAAAGCCTCAGCCAGACCATTAGCTCGAGAATTATAGACCGAAGAGTATCTTCGTCTATATTATGCTTCTGTGCGAAGCGGCTGATTTTATGGCTTCTATAGGCCGGCCCGTTATCGGAGATTATCTGTCGCGGAGTACCGAACCGATAGATGACGTGTGTCTTGAAGAAATGGAGGATATTCTCCATCTTCACTTCTCTCAGCGGTACTGATTCTGCCCATTTAGAGAAGTAATCAGTTGTTGCCAATATGAACCGATGTTCTCTAGATGATGCTGGTTCGATGGGCCCGATTATGTCAGTTCCCCACATTTTGAATGGCCAGCTAGCCACTGTTGGGTGTAGCGGATTTGGGTGCTAGTGGATGAAGTCCCCGTGAATCTGGCACGCGTGGCACTGTTTTGCATATTCGAAGCAGTCTTGAATCATCGTGGGCCAATAGTAGCCCATCCTTTTGATCTTCAGCTTCATCTTCGGGCCGGCTTGATGAGATCCGCAGAGTCCGTCATGAGTTTCTTGGACGACTTTCCTCGCTTCTTCCGGTCCCAGGCATCTTAGCCATAGAAAGTCGAATGATCTCTTATACAGAGTATCATTGACGAAGGCGAAAGACAAAACTCGTTTCATGAGCTGATGTCTTGAGGATGCATCTTCATGTGTTCGACGGGATTTAAAGTAGTCTATAAAGACTTCTCTCCAATCCTTAACCTTTTTCCGGTCCTCTGTTTGTAAGGCCGTCTCCTTGGTCGCTCCTTTTTCTTCAGACGACTCCGGAGATATTTCGGCTGGTGCAAGAACTTGACGGCTTTGTACAATGATCCTTACGTAATCGAGATTTTCGTCAGCCGGTTCTTTAGCGAGCTTGGCTAATGCGTCTGCCTTGCTATTTTCCGCACGTGGAATGCTTTCCAGAGTGTAGGAGGGAATTTGAGTCAGCAGTTGCTGCACTCTCTCACCGTACTTTACCAGCTCTGGTTTGCACATTTGATAGTCGCCGTTTACTTGGCTAACGACCATCTGAGAGTCTCCGTATATGAGGAGGTTTTCGATTTCCATGTCAACAGCGATCTCAAGACCCGCTATCAAAGCTTCATATTCTGCTTCATTATTTGTCCTCGGCTCTGTCAAGGAAAAGGCAAAGCGCATTATTCCTCCTTGTGGAGTCACGAAGATAAGGCCTACCCCCGATTTGATTATAGGGGTGTTGTGTTGTCGTCTCTTCATGGAAGATGCTCCGTCGAAATAGAGTTCCCATTGTTGGATATATATGCCCTAGAGGCCTTCATTGTATAGGATGCTAGGGATATGTATGTACATGACAATCTTGCTTGATATGATAGTACGCTATTTGGTTTGTCTTTATTTTAACGTGTGATATATTTTACTTTGTATTTATATACATGTTGATAAAGCCCATAGGATGTTTGCCTGACTACCGGCATCGTGATGGCAGTCATGCTTGTGGGAGCTGGGTAGTCAATAGGCACATCCTTAAATGTCCCTGGTCGCAGGAGTATCGAGACTGGGCATCGATGCTCCAGAGTAGACTAGTGTATACATATCCAGACCCTGACGAGGGGCGATGGATTGGTCTCGCAGCCATTGGTGATATGCACCTAAGATTGTATACAGATGCTCACCGAATGTGAGTACACCGGACAGGACTCGCCGAGAACTGACTGGATGGTATTATACCTAACGTCAGATAGCAGTTCTCAGGTGACATGTGTGCAGATAGTCTGTTGACTTGAGGTCGTCATTTGTCTCGTGTGAGTTCCCACTGTGCTTTGATTACTACCCTACCACGGCTCAAAGGAGTCGTGCAAACAGGTTTTAGTTGGGTACAGTCCCGAGCCACATGGAGGCAGTGAGCGACTGTTAGGGATTCGTCTCTCCCGGTATAGGGAGTCGATATCGCACTGTGATCGGTTGGTCATTACCATAAGTTCCTGGCCAGGGCTGATTGAGAATTACTGGTGGACTGATCAGTAGATTCTCGGATGGTCTTGAGCCACACCGGCACGACTTGTACGGTTGTTAAGGGTCTGACGTTCACCACCTCCCTAGACCATACATGCGATACTCTCAGACGAACAGACCGGACTGCGCGGATATTGTCACGGAAAGGCTCAGTAGGGGTTACGGACGAGTTCGCTCGTCGGCCTCCTTTTCGACACGTACCTGGGTTGCCGTTACGTACAGCTAGTGCCACTGACGGACTTGTGGTTAAACCCACTGCCAGCGTACTGTCGAGTCTTTAGAGTCCCACACAGAGGGTTTTCCCGGATCAGGCGAGACGATGTAGATGTCGTATGGTCTTACGGCAGGGTTTCGATCGCATTCGTGTACTGGCTACTCGAATGACGATTGGACGGATAATACTGGTAGGCTTTGGTTTAAGACGGATACGAGTATTGTAGTATTGGATTATACTGATCTCAGTGTATCCGTATTTTTCGGAATATGGATACGGGTATGAAAATACGGAAAAGGGAATTCTTGTAAATTCACAAGGTTGACCTTCTAGAAGGAGACACCTCATTATTGATTTATTATTTTTCATTAAAGGATTAATGAGGTGGAATTAGGAGAGTTATGAAGCATGGGTTGAAAGCATGGCTATGTATTTATTTATTCACTTTGGAATTACTATTCAAGTAAGGTTGCCTTTTATTTGATTAAAGAATTCCATGGTTGAATTATTGTGAAAAATACATAGCCATTCTCACTTCTTATATTATTTTCATTCTCACAAATGCTTTCTCTCTCCTAGGTTTTTCTTCTCTTCTTCATGAAACTCATACACTTGCATGTGTTGCAAATCAATGAGTTTTGAGATCGATTAATCCATAACACTCACTCTACATCTACTTAGTCTTCTCACTTAGCAAGTTTGATCACTAAGTTATCTCATGGAGGTTGGAGCTTGATCGTAGGCACCTCGGGTGGATCCATCTTTGACGCAAAGGAGACCGGCAACCGAACTCTTCTAAACCCTAGAAGTAGCCAAAGAAAGGAGATCAAGAACCAGGAGCTAGAACCAAGGAGCAAGGAGGAACTTGAAGATCCGAAGGACTAGACACGAGAGTTTAACTTCTTAACCTAGTAGTTAGCACTCTCTTAGTTTAGTTTTGTTAGATAAGGCTTAATAAAGATCCTAAAGTGGGAAAAAGTTCATGATGCAAAGCAAAACAAGTTTCTTTTGTTGTGAGAAAACCGTTTTTTAAAGTATTCCGCCTCCCCGCCACACGTGGGGTGTGCATCATGGACTTACACCCATCGGGTGTCCTTTTCTCTTCTCTCCCCGTCAATCGTGTCAAACGTGTGCTCTTCCTGTAACTCGCAATTTAGGGATGAATCGGCGGGTATCGGGTGCTCAGCGAGGAAGTCGGCGATGACCTGGCCTTTCACTGCCTTGAGGGGACGATAAGTTATCGAGAACTCCATCAAGAGGAGGGCCCATTTAGCGAGCCATCCCGTTAGTATAGCTCTTGACATCAAATACTTAAGAGGCTCCACTTTTGATATGAGATGGACCTCATGCGCCAAAGCATAGTGTCTGAGCTTCGTTATTGCGAAGATTTATGCCAGG
This sequence comes from Agapanthus africanus, assembly GCA_030015575.1. Taxonomy (NCBI): domain Eukaryota; kingdom Viridiplantae; phylum Streptophyta; class Magnoliopsida; order Asparagales; family Amaryllidaceae; genus Agapanthus; species Agapanthus africanus. Next base: position 405,807,121 of record CM057347.1, on the reverse strand, counting down.
CAGTGTTTTTCAATGGGGGAGTAGTTGTTTTCTGCCCCCAGGAGAACTTGACTCAGATAGTAGAGGGCTCTCTCTTTTTCTTGATCATTTTTCTGTGCCCATAGTGCGTCTAAAGAGCCTTCAAGGGCTGCTGTGTACAGGATGAGAGGCTTTCCCTTGACCGGAGCGGTCAGTACTGGCGGATTCTATAAGTATTGCTTGATTTCGTCTAGTGTGCTTTGGCATTTACGATCCCAGATGAACGGGGTCCCCTTCTTCATTAGATGACTGTAGGGGCGGTATTTGTCGGAGAGATTAGCTATGAATCGTCGGATGTATGCGAGCTTTCCTTAGAGAGACCGCAATTTCTTGAGGGTTCTTGGCGGAGGCATTTCCATGATCGTCTTGATTTTCGACGGGTCTATCTCGATGCCTCGGTGTCGTACGATGAATCCTAGAAATTTACTTGAGGAGACTCCAAACGCGCATTTGAGAGGGTTCATCTTCAAGTTGTATTTCCGAAGATGTTGGACACTATCTTCAGATGTTCCCAGTGCTCCTCGTACGATTTGCTTTTAACCATGAGGTCGTCGATATAACATTCGACGATTTCATGTATAAGGTCATCAAAGATCTTCGTCATGGCCCTCTGATAGGTGGCGCCGGCGTTCTTCAGACTGAAAGGCATCACTTTGTAGCAGAATATGCTCAGAGGGGTCCGGAAAGCGGTATGCTTCTGGTCTTCGGTATGCATCTTTATTTGATTGTACCCTGATGAGCCATCCATGAAGCAGAAGACTTTGTGAGTGGACGTGTTATCTATCATCAGCTAGGTAACCGGTATGGGAAAGTCATCCTTCGGACAGGCTTTGTTAAGGTCCTGAAAGTCCACGCAAATACGCACCATCCCATATTTCTTCATCACTGGGACAATTTTGGCGATCCAGTCAGGGTATTGCACTTCTTGGACGAAGCCGGAGTCGATTAGCTTCTTGACTTCGGCGTTGATGCTCATTTCAAGTTCGAGACGCATTCTTCTCGGTGCTTGTTTGACTGGCTTGATGTCTGGAGATATCGCCAATTTGTGCACAGCTACTTCTTATTCTAGTCCCGGCATTTCGGAGTAGTTCCATACGAAACAGTCTTTATACTGCATGAGCACGTCTTTCAGTGTAGCCACCTGCTCTTTAGAAAGAAGCTCACTGACGAACGTAGGCCGGGGTTCGTCTGTCGTTCCTAAGTCAATTTTCCTTAGGTTATCCGCAGTAGTGTGTATTCCATCTTCCAATTCTTTTGGCACCGGTGGAAACTCTGAGATCACCTCATCATCATCGTTTTCGAAGCACCAGGACAGGTCATCCATGTTCTCGCGCATTCCTTCTTCTGACAGCGCTATTGCGTGACAGGTACGAGATCGTTTCTAAAACCGATGTTGGTCTGGTTCTATTCTCGCCATATACGTTGCTTTTGGCATATACTTTTGCGGTGGGGCCACCTTCCAACTGTTGGATAAAGCGAACCTGCCGAATTGATATTGGTCTTCGACCTAATTTTTGAAAGTAAAGCAGTCTTCAAGAGGATGACCTATTTCTCGGTGATAGGAGCAATAATCTGGGTGATGAACTTCGTTTGCTTGATCGGGTTGCCGAGACTCCGGGAGTGTCATCGTTTGATGTTTCATGACGAGGTCAAAGATTTTCCTCGTCTTTTCCCGGGAAAAGAATATGCTCGGCCTATCTTTTTCATTAGCGATGGATTCCGGCTGACCTTTTCTTTATCGTGTGGCCTTTTGGATCCGTTTTGCCGTTTTCGTTCTTCAACTTTCTTTTGCCTCTGCATCGGGCCTTTTTCCTGTCTTGGGAGTGCGTGGCGGGCTGATGGCAAAGGGCATCATCATCTTCCGTGGCCTGCCGAATGAGACGTTTCGTCTTGGCCTTCTCGTAAATGGTCATTTCGCGGCTGAAGTCGTTTCGAACCTTTTGACTCGCTTCCCTCATTAGCATGTCCATTTGTTCTTCAAACGACGGACTCGGCATTTTTATGACAGGACCTCGTTCTGGTTTGACGTCAACGTCTTTTAAAAGGGCGTCCTCTTCTTCATCCAGGTCCTTTATGACATGGCAGCCATAGAACTGCTCCCGTTTCTTGGACAGGATATATCCAAGCCCGATCGCTTCCATTTTTCCGTTGGGTAATTTTCGCTGAGTTCCAGGGACGTTCCAGATCCTGTTGTATAACTGAGCTTGTCGAGAGGTTTGTTTGAAAGGTATGCCTTGGCATCTTAATAACCTTTTTAATTCCTCTGTGTAGTACCTGGGCAGACGAATGGGTTGGAGCCTGTCGAGCGCAGGATCGGCACCATGCCAGACTTCTCTTTCAACTTTAGTCTCCGTGGATCGGTAAAATAAGATCGCCTTTTCACCTTTTCGCCTGGGAAGGACATAGAATGTTTGCATCTCTTGCACACTATATGTTTCGAGCGTTGTTCATCACAGAAAACTGCATTTTATACCGCCCATTCTTATGCTCGTTTGTTTATAGTAGGTGCTTTTAATCCGTGTTTGCTACATATTTACAGGTTACAGGTTCCTAGTCCAAAATAATGCAAATGATACAAACTCTCCACTGTTACGCCAAAATCCAGAACATCTGTTGCCAGCAGATAAAAGCCAGGTTCCGATCATCCGTATCCGTCCAGTGCCGCGTACCAGTTCCAGAGACAAGATAAATGACGGTGGTCATTCGTGTCTCGGACAAGTACGAAGCACGAGAGGGACAAGCACAAAGCACGAGAGAGGCAGCACAAGAATCAATGGGTGCGCGGAGCTCGAGGGAGAAAGGTTAAATTAATCAAAAGTGAAGCTATATTTGGACTGTGCAGATCTGAAGAAATTGTGAAGGCATTTTGCAATTTGGGACATGTAGAACAACATAAAATAGTAACACAAGGAAACCCAGAAAATACGAGACCCCAATTCCACAAAACCGCGGCAGAACCGCCGCCAAATATGGGTTTTCGCGGCGGATCCGCCGCGGTTTAGTGTCATCATCTGACCAAATTTTAGGGGTAGTTTGGTCTTTGCATTTAGGGCCAGAATGTTGCCCTAGGGTTTCAGCACGCAGCCTATAAATAGCCCATTTTTGTGCCAAGCCAAATGTCTTCTTCATGTCTTCTTCTCCCATCTCTTTTAGTATAGTTTAGTTTAGCTTCTTCTTCTTCTTCATGTCTTCCTCCATTGAAATTGTAGTGAGAGCTTTTTGAGTGGATGGTGAAATGAAGATGAGGGTTATTTTTCTTATCTTGTATTTTTATTTCATTGTATTGTAATTTCATTTCTAGTGTAACTTTATTATTTGTTGTTAACTAGTTGTTGTTGTTTCCTTTCTTGCTCTTTTCCTTCTCTTCTCTTTTCCGTATTTTCAAGCGATGATACTTGACGGAGTTCCTTGCTAAGGTGAGGACCCAAGAGTTAGCTTGCTTCACTTGTAAAACCGTATTTTTTCTCTTTTATTCCTTCTTGTTTTGTTTTCTTTTCTTTTATGATGTGTGAATAATTTCCCTCTTGTTAAGGCTAAGGAAGGTGGTATGAGGGACGGAGAAATCCCTTGTGCTTCTCTTCTCCAAACATCTTGAAACGAACCCCGACCAAACAACTGCAACCCCTCGCTTAGGTGCGCTATACGTGACATATAGCCGCGATCTAAGTTGAGAAGTCTTTTAAGCGCAATACAACATGACATGTAGTTGTGACTTAATTGGATACATGGTTGCGGGTGTTTGGCCGAGGGTTGGAAATAAGCGTATTTAGCGGACGAATAAGGGGCACTAGGAATGGATTTAGCGTTGGAAAGCTTGCTTAAACTCGCAAATCCCATTCCTATGTCCTCCTAATCCCCGCTACTTTCGATTATCCCAACATCGTCTTAAGAATGGCAAAAGACAAGCACAAGACTAATCCTAACTCTACTAACAGACTTTAACCTTAACAAGCTTACTTGAACATAAATACGAATACTTAGGATAGACTTGAACATACATATACACATTCTTTATTGACTCGTCTAAAACTCGAACGGACATACAACCATCTCCCTACGGATCAACCCATGCTCAACCGGCTAGCTGCAAAGCGACACCGTCCTGATCGTGGTTATAACTTTAGAACTTTGAACATCCGACACGCCAAAAGCGTGCGATCAAGCGTATCAAGCTCTCTATAGTGCTGTCGCGGAACCATAGCGATTTGCAAGCTTTGATCTTCTCCAACGAGGGTCTGTATCGATGGCCGGATTGAGAACACTGCGTTAACTTCGTCTTCAGAGTCGCTACCAAAAACCAGCATAGGGGTAGATGGTCCCGGCTTATTGCATTGGGGTGGTCCTGAATAAACTATCTCTTCTTCCTCTTCGGTATCACTCCCAAAGACCGAAATATTGATGATAGCTTTCTGCTTATTCTACGGCTTACGGTATCTTTCCGTGTCTTCAAAGTCCGGCAGGAAATACTTTGCATCCTCGTACTTTCGGACTTCATTTACGGAAAATGGGTTCAGTTCCCCTATCACGGTATACTCAAGACCATCTTTGAAGTACTTCATACACTAATACTGTGTGGAAGGGATGATGTTGTAATCGTGTAACCAAGGCCTGCCGAGAAAAGCGTTGTAGCAAGTCTTGGCGTCAATGACATGAAACTTGATGTCAGTGACGAGCAGCCCAAAGCGTAATGTCAGTATCACATACCCGAGCGTCCGTGATGACTAGGAGTCGAATCCGGAGATAGTGATTTTATCCCGAGCGAGGTGTTGAACGCTCATGCAGATTTCTTTTAGCACCCTCACATTTAGGAGGTTAACAGATGACCCGTTGTCAACTAAGATTTTCCATATCTTGATGTCATGGCAGTATCCAGTGACATACAAGGACGGTTGTGCTCACATGTTCCGAGGAGGAGATCTTCGTCGCCGAAAGTGACATCAGCAATATGCACTTCTTCCAGCTCGTCCTTCATCTTTTCTTCGGCAAGGAAAGCTTGAAACCGTTCGGGCTTTTGTAGTGCCTTGATTAGAGAATCTCTCGCCTCTTTAGATAGCAGAAGGGCATCGAGAATGCTTAGTTGAGAGGGTATCTTCCTCAGGTGTTCCAGAACGTTATAATCCACCTTGTTTTTATTGAGCGGGTCCTTAGCTGTCAGCTTTTCGACGAATCGATCATCGAGGGCGATATCCTCTGAGACTTTTTCCTTTCTTTTATCTTTTTTATTCGATCCGTTGTTCGTAGGTCCAAAATTCTTTTCGGGCAGCGTACGATTGCGCAGCTGAATATTCTCGCAGGTCTTTACTTCTTCTGTTTCGGAGATCGATTCCTTGAAGAGAGGGCCGAGGGCTATTTCTTCATCAGAATCACTCCCGAAGGTGAGAACTTGCGATCCTCTGGAATCAACCATGTGACAGTTACCGGCGGTTCTTTTGTGCTCATCGGTCGCGCTTCTTTGTTCTTGACGAGTTTTGCGCTTCTTCCGCTTGAAATGTTGTTGATAAGCGACGTATCCCCGCCATCAATTTTTAAAGGCCATGCATTCCTCAGTAGGGTGCATGATCCTCTGATGGTATAAGCAGTAGTTTGGATGTGCATCCGGTTCATCAGGACACGTACTCCCTGAAGTATCTTCTTTGAGAGATGGCGACTTCATTCCCATTGACAGGGCTTTGGTGAACTGCTTCCTTGTCTTAAGCCTATTTTTGCAGGTGGCAGGAGTGCTTTGATCCGGTTGGGGTACTTCAACCCTTTCGTTCAGTCACCGACGTTTGGATTTTTCGTATATGGCGATTTTGCGCTCTCGGTCAGCTTTGCTTTTCTGAAGAGCTTCGTTCAGGAATACATCAATCATCTCATCTGACGGTTCTAGGAGTTCCAGTTTGTGATCTGCCCCCAGTTTCTCTGCATCAGGAGCTTCTTCACCATCTATTGATGAGTGTGAGATCATGTGACAGCTCGCCACATAGTTCTTAGGTTCATCTGACGAGTCTTCTCCCTCATCATTGTCATCGTTTCCGTCCTCAAGGATGTGGTTGAGAAACTCTTGGAGTGTGATCGGGATTCACGCCTTCTGGTTATATTCTTCCAACGCGTCAATGTGCTTTTGCAGCTCCGTACGCTGGTCATCAGGCTTCACGGGCTTTTTGGTCTTCTTCTTCTTCTTCTTCGAAGACTTTGACGGCTGGGCCTGAATGTTTTGTCCACCATCACCAACTTTCAGCGTTGGGCGTGGCTTCAGCATCCCTTCAATAATCTCAGGCTCCAGCGGGTTCTTCCACCTAATTGCCGGGCAAATTTGGAGATCCTTCAGCATTCGTTTTGTTTTGGCCGAAAGAGCGACTTCCTATGGCGCTTCTTCTATAAAAGAGCATGACGCCCCCGGTGTGTCTATCTTTTTAGGAGTGTGTGGCTGGGCCGAGCTTACCTTCCAATTCTTAGACAGCGCGAATTTGCCCTGTTGGTATTGGTCCTCTATCCAGCCTTTGAAGACGAACCAATCTTCGATTGGATGGCCTACTGCTCAGTGGTAGGGGCTGTAATTAGGATTGTTGGCGTCACCTGGCTGCAGTGGACGTCTTGGATCTGGCAGATTGATGAGTCTGTTGCGCACCGCCAGCTCGAACAGTCTTCTCATTTTATCCCTGGGAAACGAGTAAGGGCGTTTCAGCTTCTCATTGAAGAATTGATGTCTTTCATTTTGGCGATCGGCCGGTTTTGGACCACTGGGGTGCTGCTGAGCATTGGCGACGAAAGTCGCTTTTCTTTTCCCTTTTTCGTTTCGAAGGTCCATCTTCGAGAAAGACAGTCTATGGCCCATCTGATCCATTTGGGCCCGCTTGTCAATTAAGGCCTGGAAGATAGTTGACTTGAAAAACATCATGAACTGGGATATGGTCGCCTGCAGATCGAGGGTACCCACGAACATGCCTACTGCAGGAGCTTCTTCAATGCGCTGTTCGCATTTTGACCATAGGCTCCGTCACCGGATTGCATACTGAACCCATGTTTCTCCTGGCTTCACCCTGGCATTAATTAGTGCGGTGATCGGGGTGCGCTCGCTAGCGCTTATGAATCTTTGCGTGAACAGTAGCTCCATTTCTGCAAACGTCTTGACAGAGTCATTTGGGAGCTCGGAATACCACTCGAATGCTGTCTCCGACAAGCTGCCAACAAATTGGCGAAGCAGTAGCTTATCATCACCTCCGGTGTTGCCGCACAGAGCCCTGAACTGAGCAACATGTTGATGGGGATTGCCTGTCCCCTTGTATACATGGAACTTAGGGATCGTGTATCCCGGCGGGTACTTTATTTGGTCGTACCAACCCGGATAGGGTCGTCCATTCTTAACAATTTGGCCGGCCGCTTTGCTCGCCTGATGAGCTTGTATCTGTTGAGCTATATAGTCGTCAAGGGCGGCTTTGGAGGTGGTCTCTTCCTTGGCTGCTGAACAAGCAGGAAGAGGGTTTGATGTCTCCCTTTTGTCATCTTCAATTATTATTGGAGGTTCTTCGGCTGGAGGGTCCGACTGGATCATCATGCCTACTAGCCTACCATATTTTGGAACAATAGCGCCATTTGTTTTATGTTGGCCGCTTGTTCCGCGGCCTCTTTGTCTTTCCTCTCGAGCATTCTTTGGAGGAATTCGGCATCAGTTTCCTGTTCTTGGCACTGCTCTGACGATGTCTCCGGGCTTGCTTTTGGCCCGGTGAGTGCAGCCATCTGTGTCAGCATCTCTTGGAGATTATGTTGCTGCTCCTGAGTTTTCATCACAGGCCGTGTGAGCAATCGATGACCCGTAGAAGCACGGCTTTCCTCGTTTCCGGAAGCCATGTAAATGGTGTGCACCACCATGCCCCCAGACTTGGGGCGTTTGGATTCAGTGCCTTTGAGCTTTATCGCAGGCATAAGGATCTTCTCCGACCTCCTCTTTTTATGGGCAGTTGAAGCTGAGGGGGTTGCTATAATAGACACCGGGCAGACGATACGTTTCGTAGCGTGGCGGCGGGATGGTCCCCTTCTTGTTGAACTTTCATTTTCTTGGATCGACGGGAGTAGTCCTTGTTGATTACTGAGTCTTGGACTCTCCACCAGACCTTATGAATTTTGTAGGACAGCCGTTGAGGGGGCTGCTCCGGCTTTGCCTTTGTAGCGTTCTCCACAGGTGGAGGAGATCTTTTCAATACAGCATTCGGAGAGTTTTTACGCACCCTCCTAAGTGGTTCAAAGCTGTTCCCAGTTGAAACAGTAGCATCAATTTCCACCATCGGAGCTGGTGGAGTCAGTCCAGAAAGGGAACTACCCTCGATTTTCCTCACTCGGCGCCAGTGGCGACGTCGAGCATGTCGTGCGGTCGGGATCATGTCCGTTGCCGGGGTAACTTTGTCATGTCCCCTGTTTTGGTGAAGGGTTGCTACCGGCGCCAGCCTATTGAAGACTGACGTCCGCTAAGAAGAAGCACTCAACCTATCGATGATTGACCCTTGGGCAGGGGAAGCAACTTTGGTGATCTCGCCCGAAGCGGGAGTTGGAGCGGACAGTCTAGCGAAGACCGATCCCTTAGCAGGAAGAGCCTCTCTGATGATTTCGTTTGTTGGAACAGGGATGGCTATCCATTTCGGGATAACCCCCTCAGGTATCACAGGCTTCTTCACCGGCCCATTGGAGTTTTGACCCAGTCTGTTAAAGACTGAGGCGCTGGATTTAGGCGACCCGTTGAGAAGGGCCGCGGTAGTTGCAAGCCAATCAAAAACCGACTTCTTCAGAGTTTCTTGCAATGGCAGTGGGGCGTTGAAGGTCACTGGTGGGAGAATGCTCCCAACGAGCAGCCCGGTAGTGGCTTGCGTCACCTGTTCCACTGGCATCGTGAAAACAAAGGATGCTTGGGGCCCATAGGTCACTCCCCCAGCAAGAATGGAGTGAGAGTTATTGCAGTTGGTGCGGTTGAAAGCCATTGATCTTCTGTTTTCTGCATGGAGCAAGATACCAAATCTCAGTACCTCGAATCCAGGGGCAACCATAGCATACCGCGATTCGTTCGCGAAACACGACACACGAAGTGTGGAGTGGAAAGAGGAAAAGGTTCCACCGGGCGTGCCAGAATCTGTTCGCCGCCGACAGACGTGACCGAGGCGTTGGGACGTCCGGCCTGAATTTTAGGGGGGCAGATGCTATTTGGTTTTATCCGTCTACCTCTCCGAAGATGCCAAGTTGATTTATGACACCATGTATCGAAGGTTTAGACGGATGCGGCCAATGTAGCAGACTTCGTCAGTTCTCCCTCATTGAGGGGTTTTTGATTGTGGGGACGCTCTTCCCTGCAGGCGCAAGTCCCTGCAGTTAATTACGCTACCGCATCGCGGTAACCACTTTCTCCTTCTTCAGATGGTCATTTCGTGTCGTGTGTGTTTATTTTGTTTTTGGTTGCCCGTAAATTGTAGATGGAGACTAATTTATGTTGTCGCCCATAGGGCGTGGATTAGTCCAAATCCATATTTTCTTAGATTTGGGTTTGGTTTGGGTTTAAGGATCATTAATCTCATTGAGATCAAGATCAACTTAAATGTTGTTAAGGATACGTTGGTCTAATTTTTAGACTAAGATTTACTTAACTGGGTTTTTGGATTATTTAGATCCAACAAAAGAGCATTTGGACTCTATTGTTTTTGTTTAGGGACATTGCGGTCCATTGTTAGTTTTAGGACATCTCGGTCCATGGCAGTTTAGAGACATCATAGTCTGTTAGGTTTAGTTTAGGGACGTTGCAGTCCATAAGTTTAAGGACATCATAGTCCATGAGTTTAAGGACCCCACAGTCCGTAAAGTTTAAAGACATCATAGTCTGTACAGTTTAGAGACGTCATAGTCTGTGGGATTCTGGTTAAACAAGTTTGGGAATGTGCCAAAAGTTATTGGTTATTGGGACCCTCCATCTCTCTGAAGACGTTGAAAGATTACAACGACATGTATCAGAGGTATGAAGAGATGTACCCTTGAACCAATGCCCCGATTCGGGAAAGTGGGATAAACATCAGTTTAAATGTCATCTGTTGGGAGCTTATTAACTGTCTTGAGATCGGATTTGGAAACCCTGAGCATGAAGGGCTCAATTGATGGTCCTTGGAACATTTGGTCTGATTCTGGCTAATGTTAGCCCTTCATAGTGTTCAACACTATCATGTTCATTCAGCGCTCACGTGCTCCCACGTGATACTTTGAGGCAGTTAAATACTGGAATTTGAGAATGCTCACGTGTTGCACGTGATGCTTTAAAAGTGGTGCTGTTCGTCTGGTTTTATTCTCCATCTTCAGATAAGTGTTAAACACTTTAGCCGTCACGTGTGAGCACGTGAGGCGCTTGAGATAGTGTTAAACTTCAAGGATTTGAAGCGCTGTTTCTTTGGGTTCATTCTTTTGTTCAAGCGTTGTTCGGTCACGTGGGGTCACGTGAGGCGACCCAAAAGTGGGAACTGCCTTTGATTTATTCTTTTTTGTTCTGTAAGTACCAAGCACTATTATGGGGTCACGTGTGATCACGTGAGCCAATCTCAATTATTCTCTTTTGTTCATCAAAGGCACTCACGTGGGAATACGTGATCGACTGTTATCATGTTGGGTGCCAATCTTTTTACGTGCATGGAGATCCTGAGTTTCAAGACTTTCAAGCCTAATTGTTTTATGAGAATTGGATTCTTAAGACTTAGTTTTTCTCTTAAGTTTGAGATCTGTATGACAGAATCTCCCCGATGAGAATTAAATTCTCAACTTGTGAGGAGATCTGCTTCTGCAGATCTTTGCCATAAGGGAGAACTAAGTTCTCATGTGAAAGGTTAAACCCTTGTTTTATTAAAGGAATTAAATTCCCAGGAATTAAATTCCTATAGACTTTTATGGGAGAATTAAATTCTCTGAACTTAAGATCTCCCTCTGGGTTTTGGATCTGCATGGCAAAATCTTCCCGATGAGAATTAAATTCTCAACTTGTGCGGAGATCTGCTTCTGCAGATCTTAACCGGAGGAAGAACTAAGTTCTTTTTAGAAGAGTTAAACTCTTATGGAGGTGAAAAGGAGATGAGATATTCTCTGTATTTTGTTCCTTCTCTTACCTAGAGTTTCTTTTTCTCTTTTTCTCTCTAGAGAATTAAATTCTCTTTTCTTTTAAGCTTACAAAGGGTTTCTCTCTTTTTTTTTATCTTCTTATTTTCTCTCCCTCTATCTCTTTTTTTCTCTCTGTGTTTCTTTGCTCCTATTTATAGGAGAAAGAGGAGGATCAATTCGTTCAGAAAACCTCTCATTGAGAGATTTTGATCAACAAAAAGTGATCTTTTAAATCAATTGATGAATTTTATTCACCATTGGATTTTTAATCCAAGGAATTCTGTTTTACAGAAGATATTTCTTTTGTCGTTCTTAACAAATTTAGGAAGATATTTTCTTGCACAGAATTTTTCTGTAGATTGGTGATTTTTTAATCACCATTGGATCTTTAATCCAACGGCACTCTGTTTACAGAGCGTAATCTTTCTTGTTTAGAAAGATCCAAGGAAGTATTTTCCAAATAAGGCTTTTAATCCCTTTTAATTAGAATTTATTTTTATCAGTCTAGAAGGCATAAGAGTTTATCACGTGTAGCACGTGACCCTCACCAAATTAAACCGACCCAAGGGTGTCATGTGTTATCACGTGAGTTTCTTTTTGTCCCATTTGTTTGCTTTATTCAGGCGCCTGTATACTTTGTTTATAGAGGTCACGTGTCTGCACGTGAGGTTCAGTTTTGGCTTAGTTTTCGTTAAGCGCAGAGCCTATCACGTGTGGACACGTGATGCTCTACTTGGGGACTTTCTCCGCTGCTTTATTTATTTATTTTCCGTAAGGGAACGGTCCTTTACCGATTCGAGCTTCCAGAGTGATATGGACGACAGTAAGTCGGTCTCGGGTTTTGTCTTTACCCTCAACGGAGGGGCGGTGTGTTGGAAGAGTTCTAAGCAAGACACTGTAGCAGACTCGACGATGGAGGCTGTCACGCCCCGCTTCCCAGAGTATGCAAGATTGGGCACGTGACATAGCCAACCATGCTACCTGTGGGTAGGAAGTATCCATCCACAGTCACATTACGGCTGTAGAGATATCAAGAACAAGATAAAAACTATCTAACACATGTCCAAATCCAGAATAACAAGAGTCAATGATAAATAAGTGCGGAAGCAAATGATCCAATACAATGATAGAAAAGTATGTCCCATAATGCGGGCTCACATCTGGAAATAAGAATGCAGGAAATAAAACTAATCACTACAGAACTCACAAATCAGCCTGCTGGCTGAAATACTCCTGCTCGGTCAGCGACAGTGGTAAAGTGTAAGGTTAGTATAGCACCCTATGAAGTGTTTTGAAGCATCACATGACCCAAAGTTATAATTTTTAAGGTGCTAAACTAACATGCAAGTGGATCGATCCTAGAAAATTAGGGTTATTAAACTTTAAGCTAGTAAAGTTAAGGGTTTGAAGGCTACAACCTTTGTAGCTCCCTTTCGCTGGACTCCTTGGTCTCTAAGGTGTTGAACGAAGGTTCTTTTGATGTCCCCTTGTATCCACGACGATCCACCACGGAGCACTCCGTCCAAGCTCGCAATTTCGACAAACCGAAAAGAACACTCTAAACAAAGCGGCTAAGCTTGTGTAGAATGATGTTGTGGTTGGGTTTCTCACTTCAAAAACCTTTCTTTTGTTGTATTTCACTCACTAGAAAAGACTAGAGAAGAAAAGATGAAGGAAGATGAAGATGGTGGCTAATATTAACAAGAGATAAAAGATAACCCTTGAGTTAAACAAGAGAAAGAAATATATATCACTATATATATTTAATTCCTTCTTGACTTCAACCATGATTAAATGATAGATAGTTAATTTAACTTGGGTTTAGAATGATAAAGAGAAGGATAACCATAGTTTAGTGGTAGTTGAGATAGGTTAGGTTAGAAGAAGAATGTAGAAGCAAGAATGTTTATCCTTTCCTTTTTCATTTTACTTTAAAACCAAAATTAAATAATTATCCATTGTTTAATCTATGGTGTGAGGCTTATATTGCCACCATTTCCATATATAATCAACCATGATGGTTTGATGTATGTATGTGTACATGTATGCACATTTACATGTGCATGAAACTAGAAAAGAAGAAAGAAACACATGCATGCATGCATACATCCATCAAACCCTAGAAAGGTTTTAAGTGAGAAAACTAATGGTTAAATGATAAATCAACACTTGATTTATCAATCCGGTCATATCTCATATGACCCCACCAAAAGCAGTTCACCCGATCAATGTTCGGTATCATATACGCACATTTCAATCGGGTGCATGCGCATATCGCATATGTGCACCACAACGTTTCGCCTGGACTGGGTAACTCCTCTGTGGGACTCTAAGACTCGTCAATACGCCGGCAGAGGGTAATGATCATATCAAGTACCCTCAAGCCGCAAGCGGTCAGCTAAACGTAACGGCCACCTGGGTATTGAGCGATCAGAAGACAACAAGCGAACCTGCTACAACTCCCGTCGAGCCATCCGGCAACACTACCGTACAGTCCGGTCTCTTCGTCAGATATGCTGCATATCGAGCCTAGGGATGGTCACGTCGACCCCAATAACTCAATAAGTCGTGTCGGTGAATGGTCTATAACAGATCGAGAAACTACTGATAACACTTATCAGCAAATCTCAGCAGCCCTGGCCAGGGGCTTGCTGTTATAACCAGTCGGGCACTGCACAGCATCAACTCCCAATACCGGGAGAGACGAAACCCCTCATATCGCTCATCGTTTTCGTGTGTCTCGGGACTGTACCCAATGGCCACCTGTTTGCACGACTCAGTAGAGCCGTGGTAGGGTGGCAATCAAAGTGCAGTGGGAGAACACACAAGACTCCATGACGATCTCGGGTCTACAGACTAACCTGTACCAGTGTCACCTGAGAACTGCTATCCGACGATAGATATAATTCCATATAGGAGTTCTCGATGAGTCCGTCCAGTGTACCCAGTCACCACTGAGCACCCGTATATGATCTTGATGTCAAACATCGATGAATGTGGGAACATCCATCGCCCATCGTATGGGTCTAGTATCATATACGCTAGTCTACTCTGGTATATCGATGCCCCGTCTCGATATACCTACAACTAGGGACGTTCCAGGATATGCTTATAGACTACAGATGTCCCACTAGTATGATCTCCATCATAATCAGAGTAGTCAAGCCGATATCCTCAGGGCTTTATCAGCATGTATGAATGAATAAAAGCATGATCAAATCAACATGTCAGATAAAGAAGAACCAGATAGCATACTATCATGTCGAGCAAGAATGCAAACTGAATATATATACATGTATAGATACATCAACTATCACATAATGGCCTTTAGGGCATACATATATCCAACAATCTCCCACTTGCACTAAGGCCAGTTATTGGCGTATCTCATATCCAACATCTCAAAAAGTCGCTCATGCTGCGGCTGAGGGAGAGCCTTGGTGAATGGATCCGCGGCGTTGTTCTTTGTGTCTACTCTCTTAATCTCGATCTCGCGGCGATCTACAATCTCCCGGATCAAATGAAAGCGCCTCAGGATATGTCTGGACCGCTGATGGGATCTGGGCTCCTTGGCTAACGCCATTGCCCCATTATTGTCACAATACAAAGGTATTGGATCAATAATGGTTGGAACTACTCCTAGCTCCGAGACGAACTTCTTCATCCAGACGGCTTCCTTGGCGGCATCATTTGGAGCAATGTACTCAGCTTCCATCGTAGAGTCTGCAACGGTATCTTGTTTGGAACTCTTACAACTTACCGCCCCTCCATTGAGGGTAAATACAAACCCTGAGATAGATTTGCTGTCATCCTTATCGCTCTGGAAGCTCGAATCGGTAAAGGCCTCCATTTGGAGATCTTTATTACCATACACCAAGAACAATTCTTTAGTCCTTCGAAAGTACTTAAGAATGTTCTTCACAGCTGTCCAGTGGTTCTCCCCTGGGTTGGATTGATACCTGCTTACAACACTAAGTGCATAAGCTACATCTGGGCGTGTACATAACATCGCATACATTATAGATCCTACTGCCGAAGCATAAGGTATAATGCTTATGCGAGCTCTCTCTTCATCGGTCTTTGGACAAGAATCCTTGGAGAGAGTGACTCCATGGCAAGCGGATAAGGCACCCCGCTTGGAGTCTTCCATACTAAACCTCTTTAGGATGGTGTTAATGTACCTGGTTTGGGACAATCCCAATAACTTTTTGGATCTATCCCTATAGATCCTTATGCCCAGGATGTATGTGGCATCACCCAGGTCCTTCATGGAGAACCTCAGTGATAAGAATGATTTGACCGACTGTAGCATAGGAATATCATTTCCTATCAGAAGAATGTCATCTACGTACAATACGAGGAATGTGACAGCTCTTCCTACAGCCTTCCTATAAACACAAGGTTCATCTGGATTTTTGATGAAATCAAACTCTTTGATAACATCATCGAAACAGATGTTCCAACTCCGAGATGCCTGCTTTAACCCATATATGGATTTAAGCAATCTACATGCTTTCTCGCTGCTCCCACTGTCAATGAAGCCCTCTGGCTGATCCATATAAACGCATTCTTCTAAATCTCCATTCAGAAATGCTGTTTTAACGTCCATCTGCCAGATTTCATAGTCGTAGTGAGCAGCAATAGCAAGTAGGATCCGAATGGATTTAAGCATGGCTACGGGCGAAAAAGTTTCGTCATAATCCAATCCTGGTCTTTGACGAAAGCCTTTCGCCACAAGTCTTGCCTTATAGGTCTCTACCTGCCCATCCACACCAATCTTTCTTTTAAAGATCCATTTGCACCCTACAGGTTTTACCCCAGGGGGTACAACGTCCAAAGTCCATACTTTGTTGGTGTACATAGACTCCATTTCGGATCTCATGGCATCCAGCCACTTCACAGAGTCACCACTCGTGATAGCTTGCTGAAAACTGGTAGGATCATCATCTTCTATGATACAGTCTTCTCTGTCACCATCAATGAGGAAACCGTAGTACCTCTCCGGTGGGCGAGAAGTCCTACCAGACCTACGGAGTGGCCGAGGTTCTTCAGTTTCTGCTGCAACAGTTGGTTCAACCAAATCGTCATTTGTAGTTTGTGTCTCTAGAACCTCTTCTAGATCCACCACTTTGCCATCATCTTTATCTGTGAAAAACTCTTTTTCCAAGAATGTGGCATGTTGAGAAACAAACACCTTTTGTTCCTCTTTGTGGTAGAACAGATATCCATAAGAATTCTTTGGATATCCCACAAAGTTACACATGACTGACCGTGTCTCGAGTTTGTCCGGATTCTGCTTTTTAACATAGGCCGGGCAACCCCAAATCTTAATTCTCTTAAGAGATGGTCTCTTCCCATGCCATATCTCATATGGCGTGGTAGACACGGCTTTGGTTGGAACCCTGTTTAGCAGAAACGCTGCAGTCTCCAATGCATGCCCCCAAAACGAGACTGGTAACTCAACGTCACTCATCATGGACCGGACCATATCTAATAGGGTTCTATTCCGTCGTTCTGACACACCGTTGTGCTGTGGTGTGTAAGGAGGAGTGAGCTGAGAGAGAATCCCATTCTCTTTTAGGAAGTTTGCAAATTCTGTACTGAGATACTCTCCACCTCGATCTGATCGAAGCATCTTAATACTCAAGCCGGTTTGTTTTTCTACTTCTTATTTATATTCAATGAATTTCTCGAAAGCGTCGGAGTTGTGCTTTAATAAAAATACATGACCGAATCTTGAGAAATCATCAGTGAATGTAATGAAATATGAAAAACCGCCTCTAGCCTGTGTAGACATAGGCCCACATACATCACTATGTATGAGGCCCAGGAGCTGAGTAGCTCTTTCTCCGTGTCCGGTAAACGGAGTTTTGGTCATTTTACCCTTGATACAAGACTGGCAAGTCGCATAAGATTTATATTCAAAAGGATTTAAATATCCATCTTTGTGTAACTTGTTTAGTCTTGTTTCGTTAATATGACCAAGTCTACAGTGCCAAAGAAAAGCTTCATTTAATTCTGAAAGTTTTCTTTTATTAGTGTGTTGTATACTGAAAACTGTGTGTTGATTTAGGACATATATTCCGTTATTAAGTGTACCATACCCAACCAACATTTGATTCAGGTGAATGTTCATAACATTGTTTTGCAATACAAAATTATACCCTTCATTGTCCAACAAAGAAACGGATATTATATTACATAGCATATCAGGTACAAAATAACATGGATTCAAAATCAAAATACATCCAGACGGCAACCCCAAGTGATACTCTCCCACTGCGACTGTATGTACATTGGAACCATTTCCAACGCGGAGAGTATGGTCACCTGTCTTCAAAACCTTGCTATTTCTCAGCCCCTGCATAGAATTGCAAATGTGAGAACCTGAACCGGTATCCAATACCCAGGAAGCAGAGTTTATAGAAAAACAGTTTTCAGTCACAAACGCACCTGAAGCAGAAGCATCACCATGCTTCTTCTTGAGACTTAGGTACTCCGTGCAGTTGCGCTTCCAATGTCCTGTCTTGTGGCAATGAAAACACTCGCCTTTCCCTGGGTCTCCAGCCGTGGACTTTCCCTTTCCCTTCACCTTTTTGACTCCGCCCTTAGGATTAGTGGGTTTCTTCTTTTTCTTTCCCTTGGCTTTAGCTTTCGGGCGAGAAGAAGAAGACTGTCCAATCGTCATAACGGGAGTCTTCGCTGACTTCATAGTGCTCTCTGCACTCCTTAACATATTAAGGAGTTCAGGGAGTTCCTTCTCCATGCCATGCATGTTAAAGTTCACTGTGAACTGAGCAAAGGTGGAGGGGAGGGACTGCAGAATAATATCTATATATTGTTCATTGTCCATTGTCCATCCGAGGTCCTCAAGCTCTTCTATAAGAGCTATCATCTTCAAAACATGGTCTGCTACTGGTGTGCCAGGGGCCATCCGCATGTGAAACAGTTTCTTTGATGCCTCGTATCGTAATACGCGGGACTGCTCCCCATACAACTCCTTTGTATGGAGCAGTATCCCATGAATGTCCATGTCCTCGTGCTTCTTTTGATGTGTGTTGTCCATCGATGCAAGCGCGAGGCATTTTGCCGTGGCACAGTCAGCGTCCCATGTCTTGCGGACTTCAATGTCCGCAACTGAGGATTTTGGGCCTGGAAAGGGCGGGGCTGAAGCCGTGAGGACATATGATACTTTATCATAAGTCAAGGCGATCTTCAGATTCCTTAGCCAGTCTTTATAGTTGGTCCCATTCAGTTTGTTCTTATCTAGTAGAAGCTTAAGTCCAGTCATTGGTATCTGCCATTAAGAGAGAGAAAAGAATACACTCAGCGAAAGCTCTTGCACAGATTAGATTGGCTTATTATCTTGTCTAATCGATGTTTCCCACTGCTCTTTATCAAGTTTTTCTTTCAAACCTTAAAAAGAAAAACTAGCCAGGATTAATTACAGTCTACAACTTCGCTAACCGTTCAGCCAGGCCAGTGTCGGTACTTTGAGGGAGGTTCCCCGTGCTTTCGCATGGACCTAATTAGAGTAAACCTCGTTTTCCCAGAGGCGGAGCCCCGTTAACACCTTTCTAGACACCTAATGAGTTAGCTAATTGTAAACTGTAAAACTCTCCTAGGAGCAACTATTGCCCACAGTGGGATCGGGATCCAACCATCATATGGAAGGTATGCAATCTCATTGCAAATTTCAACACTTGAAATTCCCGATGTAATTTTTACCCCTAATACTCGTGACCTTGGCTATGGTCAACAAATCACGAGCACTAGTCAAGCTCAACCCGTCATTTCTTGATTAATTAGACCCGTTCACATGACCCTTGGCTAAGGTCAACAAAGTCATATGCCCGTCCTAATTAATCTGCATCATATGCGTTTGTAGGAAGACATCACTTAGCTACCGTACACTACGCCTTGGCTAAGGTCAACAAACGTAGCACGAATACTAAGTACTCTACTTCCTAAAATGACGGAGGGTTGCGGATGATTTTTAAGAAAATCTTTAACGCTTTGAGCTTGATATCGTTGTAGAATCAAAAGGTTTTCAAAAGGAGTGGCTTAAGCTCCGCAGTTTTGAAATATAGCTTTTTCATAAATAGCCGAGTAGTTTTTAAATCCAATTCTACAACATCTTTTAGGTTTATTTTCTTTACATTAATCACATTAATGAATCCCATCATTTAAGTCCTTAAGCCAATCACAGAAAAGAAACGAAAATAACACGTACGCTTATGCCATCCGCATTCGCCGCAATGTTCCGTTATGCACCGTTAGGTTACTTAACTAACGGCATACCGGGACGGGACTAGCGCGGGTGTAAAACATAAGCAACGTCTACTATATATCATATATATAATATGTCATTCGTCTCAGATATCACAGAACACAGGCAGCAGAAATATAGATATAACGTGGGATATACTAGGACGTCCGTATTTAGTATTTAGCCAGAATAGAAAATACGGATTCCACAGTCGCGATGAATAGCAAAGCCCACACCCTAGACCCCTACGAGAGCGGCAAGTGACCCTACCAATCCTGGAGTTTAGGAGACCCGGTCTCGACTCCTCGAGATGGCCTCCCACTGAACCCCAGAACCCGGTCACCTGTGCTCTCCTCCTTGGGTCCATCCTAATGCGGAAAAGTAAATAATATACAACACTGGTGACACAACCGCAACCTGGAAGTGCCCCAAATAAAAGAATATTACATTACATTTGAATTTACATGAATGAAAATATAAAACTCTCATCTCACAAAAACCCCCTGGCTATTCAATTGCGACAATCCTGCACATCATATCTCAGCAACACATAATATCACATATCATCAACGTAAGTAAGTATGCGTACCCCGATTGTCGTTGATGTATAGCAACAAAACCGGCGATATCTAACATACTACACTTACGGTCACAGAAAAGAAAGTGTAAAACTACAATATTTGGAATCCAGATTCTCTTTAGACATCATAAATGCGAAATATCATATATTTCGTATTTCATGCCTAAACCATATGAATTCCACATATTGTATCACATTCCAGACAAACAGACAGTATTAAAGTTTTCGAACGAACAATCAAGCACCCAAGATTCACTAAAGCTCAACACTTGAGCAGGGTTCAAAAAATCTGGAGTGTGACACAGTAGCGGCGGTCCAGCCGTAGAAGGGTCAAGCCAACGCCTCACATGTGGCACGCCGTACTGCCCCAAACCCTAGGGTTCAAAGGACAGTTCGAGACGGTCACATAATCGAGTTAAGGTTTGTTGTCTTCTAGAGGGACCACCGCAAAAAGACTTGCACGTATTTCCAAACTATTTAAACCCCGTGAATAGTGAGTAAATGATACTCGTTCAAACACTTCAATACTTTCTAATTTACCCGGAAAAACTACGAAATGAAAATCCCGATCGAATCGATGAATCCAAAAACATCTCCAGAATTTTTCAAAACTTTATTCAGTTTAAAAATACCCAAAAAATTATACATGCAGAAAATAGAATTACTGTAGAAACAGTATCCCCTAATTCATATGTACGGCCGCGGAACAGCGGCCTAAGCAAGCTTAGGCCGCGTTTCCGCGGCTATAACTACTGTTCACCGAAAATAATTTGTACCGTAACTCTTATATTTTCCTGCTGTATTTTTTACATATTTTTAATTCTGCAAAATGTCAAAATTTAGAAAATTTCCAGAGAGCATCTAAAAATACGGTATTTTTGTCCGATCGGGGTTTTCACTTTGTCAAAACGTCGCCTAATGTTCTAGGTCGGCTCTGATACCAATGTAAGGTTAGTATAGCACCCTATGAAGTGTTTTGAAGCATCACATGACCCAAAATTATAATTTTTAAGGTGCTAAACTAACATGCAAGTGGATCGATCCTAGAAAATTAGGGTTATTAAACTTTAAGCTAGTAAAGTTAAGGGTTTGAAGGCTACAACCTTTGTAGCTCCCCTTCGCTGGACTCCTTGGTCTCTAAGGTGTTGAACGAAGGTTCTTTTGATGTCCCCTTGTATCCACGACGATCCACCACGGAGCACTCCGTCCAAGCTCGCAATTTCGACAAACCGAAAAGAACACTCTAAATAAAGCGGCTAAGCTTGTGTAGAATGATGTTGTGGTTGGGTTTCTCACTTCAAAAACCTTTCTTTTGTTGTATTTCACTCACTAGAAAAGACTAGAGAAGAAAAGATGAAGGAAGATGAAGATGGTGGCTAATATTAACAAGAGATAAAAGATAACCCTTGAGTTAAACAAGAGAAAGAAATATATATCACTATATATATTTAATTCCTTCTTGACTTCAACCATGATTAAATGATAGATAGTTAATTTAACTTGGGTTTAGAATGATAAAGAGAAGGATAACCATAGTTTAGTGGTAGTTGAGATAGGTTAGGTTAGAAGAAGAATGTAGAAGCAAGAATGTTTATCCTTTCCTTTTTCATTTTACTTTAAAACCAAAATTAAATAATTATCCATTGTTTAATCTATGGTGTGAGGCTTATATTGCCACCATTTCCATATATAATCAACCATGATGGTTTGATGTATGTATGTGTACATGTATGCACATTTACATGTGCATGAAACTAGAAAAGAAGAAAGAAACACATGCATGCATGCATACATCCATCAAACCCTAGAAAGGTTTTAAGTGAGAAAACTAATGGTTAAATGATAAATCAACACTTGGTTTATCAATCCGGTCATATCTCATATGACCCCACCAAAAGCAGTTCACCCGATCAATGTTCGGTATCATATACGCACATTTCAATCGGGTGCATGCGCATATCGCATATGCGCACCACAACGTTTCGCCTGGACTGGGTAACTCCTCTGTGGGACTCTAAGACTCGTCAATACGTCGGCAGAGGGTAATGATCATATCAAGTACCCTCAAGCCGCAAGCGGTCAGCTAAACGTAACGGCCACCCGGGTATTGAGCGATCAGAAGACAACAAGCGAACCTGCTACAACTCCCGTCGAGCCATCCGGCAACACTACCGTACAGTCCGGTCTCTTCGTCAGATATGCTGCATATCGAGCCTAGGGATGGTCACGTCGACCCCAATAACTCAATAAGTCGTGTCGGTGAATGGTCTATAACAGATCGAGAAACTACTGATAACACTTATCAGCAAATCTCAGCAGCCCTGGCCAGGGACTTGCTGTTATAACCAGTCGGGCACTGCACAACATCAACTCCCAATACCGGGACAGACGAAACCCCTCCTATCGCTCATCGTCTTCGTGTGTCTCGGGACTGTACCCAACGGCCACCTGTTTGCACGACTCAGTAGAGCCGTGGTAGGGTGGCAATCAAAGTGCAGTGGGAGAACACACAAGACTCCATGACGATCTCGGGTCTACAGACTAACCTGTACCAGTGTCACCTGAGAACTGCTATCCAACGATAGATATAATTCCATATAGGAGTTCTCGATGAGTCCGTCCAGTGTACCCAGTCACCACTGAGCACCCGTATATGATCTTGATGTCAAACATCGATGAATGTGGGAACATCCATCGCCCATCGTATGGGTCTAGTATCATATACGCTAGTCTACTCTGGTATATCGATGCCCCGTCTCGATATACCTACGACTAGGGACGTTCCAGGATATGCTTATAGACTACAGATGTCCCACTAGTATGATCTCCATCATAATCAGAGTAGTCAAGCCGATATCCTCAGGGCTTTATCAGCATGTATGAATGAATAAAAGCATGATCAAATCAACATGTCAGATAAAGAAGAACCAGATAGCATACTATCATGTCGAGCAAGAATGCAAACTGAATATATATACATGTATAGATACATCAACTATCACATAATGGCCTTTAGGGCATACATATATCCAACATAAAGAATCTGGGCCATGCAAAACCCAGACGTCAGCGCGTCATGTCAACCAATAATATAATATGAACAGTGTAATAAGCAATGCAGAAATAAATATGAATAAAGCAATAGTATGAAACAAGCAGTGCAGGGTAGTGTGCAGTGGGTAACTAAACTGTTCTATCGGGTTTTCTATTCTAAAGTCTTTGAAATCAATTCGAGTAATCCTCCATGTAACTCAAAGGATATGTCCCATTACCCCTCGGGACCACGGATCAGGAAGATGGGAACCAATAATGGTTCTGTCCCGTTGCCCCCCGGGACCACGGATCAGGAAATGTAAGAGTCACAAATGGCTCTGTCCCGTTACCCCCCGGGACCACGGATTAAGTAATACCCTTTTAAGTTACACTTTAGATTACCCTTTTGATTTCCCCATACCCCCAGGTTATATGTGTCAGGTCAGGTATTCAGTAGTCAAGGACTAATGCCAACACAGGATCAGGTAACAGGTCAGGTTTGTCTGGGTAGACAACAGGAATGGTCCATGAGGACTCCATGTCAGGTTTGTTGGCATTAGGCATGAGATCAGGTAACAGGTCAGGTCATGGTGCATCAGGTTAAGTCGATAGTAAAGGGTACCATGTCCGGTACATCGGTATGTATACATGTCATGTGTAGCAAGGTCAGGTCAAGATGTAACACAATCAACGGTGTGCTCACAACAGGTATATAATCGAACTAGGATTAACAGCAGGAAGTAAGCAATAAAGTAAACAACAATAAGCAGTTCATTTAATCACAATGGTGCATTAATATAGTGCAGTCGTATTATCATATTAACAGGTTTGAGCACCCCTTGCGGTGCAATAGATCACATGGTGGTGCAATATCGTTATATCAATATCAGAATGTAATAGAGCTACATGTGTACGGCTATCGTCCTTTAGACGGTAAAATGTGATTAACGGGTAACTTCGTTATTAGGGTTAAAGTGGCAAAATGTGATTTTAGGTTAACTGTATCATGATATAAGTCATATTGCGTCCAAATGATAAAATAGCTATACCTAGTTAAGTTTGCAAGTTTAATGAGTCAAAACACATTTAATTGTATAGTGTAGCATGTAGCAAGTGATACTTGCCTCGACGGTTCGCGAACCGGGAAAAACGGACGTAACGTCGGCGGAAAAACACACGACGGACGCACGGTTCACGGATCGAAACCAAACAACGAACAGTGGGACCACGCAGACCGGAGTACCTCGCTGGAATGTCAGGTCAAGTCGTCGGCACGGCCGGATTCCGGCGAGATGCCAAAACAGCGACAAAAGTTAGAAATACTACGTACGGACGAAGATCAACCAGAGGGGGAAAAAGGAAGGGGAAGGTAAAGGGAAGCTTACTGGGATTGCAAGGGTTGCGACAGCGACGGGGTCGACGGCGATGGGGCACCGGCGAGGAGGCTGCGGCGGCAAACTCGGCTGCGGGTGCTGGAGGAGGAGAGACGGTGAGGAGGGAGAGGAAAAGGCCGGGTTTGGGTTGCAGGTGAAGAGGAGGTGGTCGGCGGTGGCGCAGGTGACGACGACGAGGGTCGACGGCGGCGTTTCCGGCCAACCGGAGAAGGTGCTAGGGTTGCTGTTGGGTCCCTGTTGCGGCGCCGGCACTCGGGAGAAGGAGGAGGGTGTCGAGGTCGGGAAGAGGGGCGAAGGGGAAGGTGCTGGCGTCGTCGGCGACGAGTTGCGGCGGCGACGGCGAGCAGCGATGGGTGCAGGTGGCTACGGCGTAGGTGCACGGGGACGTGAGAGAGGAGGAAGGAGGGCTGTTGTTGCGACGAGGATGGTGGTGGTGGTGGCGTCGGCGCCGGGCTGCGGCGGCGATGGGCACGGCGGCTAGGCTAGGGTTGCGATGGGGTTCTCGTGATGGTTCTGCGAAAAAGAAGAAGGAGACGAGGATAATTATATAGGGGATAGAGAGAGAGAGGGTTAGAGAGAGAGAGATCAGGAAAAGATTTGAGAGAGAGAGAGAGATAGAGAAGGAGAGAGGAGAGAGAGAGGGATAGAGGCGGGTCCCACGGGGGTTTAAACCCCTCGTGATTGGCCAGTGAGAAAAAGGAAAAATTTTAAAAAGATTTTAGAAGTTAAACGAACAGTAAGGAAATATTTTGAATATAATATGGTTTTAGAATATTTTATTAAATTGGGATTTTGGCGCTAAATGAAACATTTCCCAATCGCGCCCGGGTTGGGTCCAAAAATTTGAAATTCAAATAATAGGATTTTAAGCGGGTTCCAAATTTTAAAATGAAATGTTTTATGATTAAAAAGCATGCCCCCAAGTCGGACACTTGCACGCGCGCATAGCCGTCCAAACTCGTCCGTTTCACCGAACGGGATGAAAACTCGGCGCGCGGACGCTACCATGCGGCTAGGGGTAACGAGTACGCCAAGATAGATATTTTTAATATCGTTTTAGGTGCTAAAATTTATTATATGCAAAAATGACTTAGCAAGTTAAAATTTTACCGTAAGACCCAAACAAGCAAGATAAATGAAATGAGCGATCAAACACTCAACCAGTAACAGAAATAGTAGTATTGGGCTCGGGTGTTACATCATACCCAACTTCAAAAAGAATTTCGTCCTCGAAATTCCAAGAGTACAAGATTAAAAAAAAAACTACGGGAAAAGGTGAGGGAACTTCTGTCGAATCTCGTCTTCTCGCTCCCAAGTAGATTCTCCATGCGATCGATTACCCCAAGAAACTAGCACAAGGGGGATAACCTTGTTCTTAAGAACCTTTTCCCTCCGATCCTTGATTTCAACCGGTCGCTCCTCAAAAGTTAGGTCCTCCCGTATAATTAACTCCGAATGATCCAAGACGTGGGTTTCATCTCGAACATACCTTCGTAGTTGAGATACATGAAACACATCGTGCACACCTGCCAAGGACTGTGGTAACGCCAAACGGTACGCTACCTCTCCAACACGCTCCAACATCTCGAAGGGTCCAACGAATCGAGGACTAAGCTTTCCCCGACTCCCAAAACGAATCACTCCTCTAGTCGGTGATATCTTCAAGAATACCAAATCACCCACGGCGAACTCTAGAGGTCTTCTTGACGTGTCAGCCCAACTTTTCTGTCTGTCTTGAGCTGCCTTCATATGCTTCCTGATTGCGTTAACCTTCTCAACGGTCTGTACTACCAAATCTGGTCCCAATAATCTTCGTTCACCAAAGTCATCCCAACAAATAGGCGAACGGCACTTACGACCATATAAAGCTTCAAACGGAGCCATCTGAATAGTCGCTTGGAAACTATTGTTGTAAGAAAACTCCACCAAGTGTAAATGATCCTTCCATGAACCCTTGAAGTCCAACATGCACGCTCTCAACATGTCTTCAAGAGTTTGGATCGTTCTCTCCGACTGACCATCAGTTTGAGGATGATAAGCTGTGCTAAACTTCAATCGAGTCCCCAAACTTTCCTGTAAACTCCTCCAGAAGTGTGATAAGAACCGAGTGTCCCGATCGGACACGATGCTCACCGGTACGCCATGCAATCTTACAATCTCCTGCATGTACCGTTCTGCCAAAGCCTCTGTTGATTGACCAACCCGAAAAAGAATAAAGTGAGCTGCCTTGGTCAACCGATCGACAATCACCCATACTGCATTGTTGCCCTTTGGACTCCGCGGTAAAGCCATCACGAAATCCATGGTTATATGTTCCCACTTCCACTGAGGAATCGGAAGCGGTTGCAACAAACCAGCAACCCTTTGGTGTTCAGCTTTGACTTGCTGACATACCAAGCACTTAGCCATGAAGCGAGCAATCTCCCGTTTCATACCTTCCCACCAGAAATGCTGTCAAATATCTCGGTACATCTTTGTACCTCCTGGATGTACAGAGTAGGCTGAACTGTGTGCCTCCTTCATAAGCTCTTCACGCACATCCCCCTTTGGCGCACACACACGGCTACCATACCTCAACGAACCATCTTCGTGGACCAGTAAATCTGTTCGTAGTCCAGCTTCAACCTGCTCTCGAAATCTTTGCAGTCTAGGATCCTGCGATTGTGCTGCTTTAATCTTCTCAACTAAGGACGACTGTACTTGCAACTGCATCAACTGTCCCGTAGAATATGGTAGCACAACCTCCAAGTCAAATCTTCGAAAATCCGCAATGATCTCCCTCTGCGTAGTCAATACCTGAATCGCTGGTAACCGACTAAGCGCATTCGGCACGACGTTAACTTTTCCCGGATGGTACTTAAGATCAAGGTCGTAGTCGGCCATCGGCTCCAACCATCTGCGTTGCCTCATGTTCAACTCCTTCTGAGTGAACACATACTTCAAGCTCTTGTGATCTGTAAAAACTTCAACTCTCTCACCCAAAAGGTAGTGTCTCCAAATCTTCAAGGCGAAGATCATAGCCGCAAGCTCCAAGTCATGAGTCGGATAATTCTTCTCATGGGTCTTTAATTGTCTCGATGCATACGCTACAACCTTCCCATTCTGCATCAAAACACATCCCAATCCCTTTCCAGATGCGTCGCTGTGAATCACCAGTCCTCCAGAATTTTCTGGTACGGTCAGGATAGGGGCGGTTATCAACTTCTGCTTCAACGTCTCGAAAGCCAATGCACATTTATCCGTCCAAACAAAAGGTACTTCCTTGCGCGTAAGCTTGGTCAACGGTTCTGCTAAACGAGCGAAATTCTCCACAAATCTCCTGTAGTATCCGGCTAAACCAAGGAAACTTCTTACCTCAGCCACATTTCTTGGAATAGGCCAATCTCGAACTGCTGCAATCTTTTCGGGATCGACGGCGATTCCATCGCCCGACACAACATGCCCCAGAAACTTCACTTCTTCCAGCCAAAATTCGCACTTACTCATCTTCGCATATAATTTCTCCTGTCTCAGTGTCTGCAGTGCGATCTTCAAATGCTCAGCATGCTCTTCCGAACTCTTCGAGTAAACCAGAATGTCGTCAATGAATACCACAATAAACTGGTCCAAGAATGGTGAAAAGATTCGGTTCATCAAATCCATGAATATTGCCGGCGCATTCGTTACTCCGAAGGGCATCACTAGATACTCGAAATGCCCATACCGAGTTCGAAATGCCGTCTTGCAAATGTCTTCTGCTTTTACTCGGACCTGATGATATTCGGATCGCAAATCCAGTTTCGAGAACACCCTCGCACCACTAAGCTGCTCAAAAAGTTCTCCAATGCGAGGGATCGGGTACTTGTTCTTAATAGTCACCCGGTTTAATTCTCTATAATCAATGCACATCCTTCTCGTGCCATCCTTCTTCTTTACTAGAAGAACTGGAGCTCCCCAAGGCGAGTTGTTGCTTCGAATCCAACCCTTCTCAAGTAATTCACCAACTTGCTTCTTAACTTCTTCCAATTCCACTGGTGCCATCGGATAATAAGCTTTAGATACTGGCGCTGCACCAGGAATAAGGTCAATCGCGAGCTCCACGTCTCGCTTCGGCGGTAAGCCCGATATATCTTCAAATACGTCCATAAAGTCGCGAACAACTGCCGGCTCTTCATTACTATCAACTTCCATAGCTGCAAGAACACTGTTTGTCGGCCTAGCCCTGAACTCGACTGGCCCGACAGAGCTGCTTCCCCCAGTGAAGGTAAACTCAGGATGTCCGGGAATCTGGAAAATTACCTTCCTTGCCCTACAGTCAATGTGGGTGTGGAACGTGCCAAGAAAATCCATTCCCAAGACAACTTCATAGCTGCCCGTATCTATCACCAAGAAATCTGCAAAGAGCTCCCGTCCGCACACAACAACTGTACAATCTCTACATTCCCTACTAGCTATGATTTTCCCATTCCCAGTGTGTATGTCCCAAAAACTAGACAGGGTCGTGCAGGTAATCGAGTGCGTAGTTATAAATTTGGATGACATAAAACAGTGGGATGCTCCGGAATCGGATAATGCCAATGTGGGAAAACCATGAACGAGTAAAGTACTTGAAACCACTTCTCCTGATGCCTTAGCTTCCTCAGCTGTCAAGGTGAAAGCTCGAGCCTGATTAAGTCCCTGAGTCAACTGTTTCTGCCTTTGGAACGGTCTCTGTGGAGGCTTCTGTATAACATCTCTTGTGCGAAGCTTCGACGGACAGGCACCAACTGCGTGATCGGCCGCTCCACAAACCAAACAAAGTCCCAGCTTCCTTCGACAATCCTTCTGCATATGCCCGGGCAAACGGCAGTAGTCACAAATCACGCTCTTTCTTCGATCAACGACCACAGGCTTTTTCATGGGTGCTACACCATGACGGTCCACTGGAATACCTCTGCGCCCATGATCTCGGTTAGGTACGAATGCAGGCTTCCTGGCCGCAACTGCTGTCTGCTGCAGGTTCCCTTTCATTCCCGATAAACTCTGTTGCTCCCGGGCTGCCGTAAGAACCTGTGAGAAAGTGGTCAAACCCAGGGAGACAATCTGCCTCTGGATGTCCACATCCAAACTGCGCATGAACCTTCGCGCCCTGTCTGCCTCGTTGGCGACTAAAGGTCCAGCGAAACGGCTGAGTCTCGTCCACTCCGCTGCATGTACGTCCACGGGTGCTCCATTTTGCCTCAGCCCAATAAATTTCTCTTCCATTTCCTCCCGTGCAGTCCGCGGGAAGAATTTCTCCAGGAAACTCTTAGAGAAATCCGCCCAACTGATCGGCTTGGGCAAGCGGGTCTCCTCCACAAGCCACCACTCTCGGGCGTAATCCACTAGCTGAATGCGCACCACATCAACTCTTTTGTCCTCTGGGATCTGTGCCGCAATCAGCAAATTCTCCGTGTCAACTAGCCACTGCTCGGCTGGCAACGGCTCCTCCAGACCAGTGAAAGTAGTAGGACCCAAACATCTGAAATCTGCCACGGTCCCTATCCGGTCAACTGGTTTCGCTCCAGCGTTGTTTACAGACTGCCGAATGGCCTGCAAACCCTCCTGAAATGAATCTGCTTGCTGGTAGATCAGCTCAGTATGCCTCTTCTGATTTTCCAACATTCCACGTATCACTCCCAACATGGCGGCTTCATCCACGCGCCTCTGATACGTCTTGAAATTCCTATCTGCCATATTCCTGAAATCAAAACACCCAACATTAGCATGATGATAGATTCAATATATAAATCAAGGCTAGAACTCCAAGATACTTAAATAGAGTACCGCATTGTAACTATGCCGCGGTATCATAGCCACAATTACTTAACTCCACCCAAGTCGCCTAAGTCCTAGAGATAACAAGAAATCAGGTTTTCGAGTTGACATGCAAAGTAAGTTTGCACGTCGATATAATCCGGAAGAATGTGATTCAAGAATGGTAAAACGGTCAAGGTGGTAGGACATGTTTTCCTAAGCACGGGTATTCTGATTCGTGTATCGGGTACAATACCTAACTACAAAAGAATCAACCCAATTAACCTATTCTCTGATACCAAAAGAACCATGTCACGCCCCGCTTCCCAGAGTATGCAAGATTGGGCACGTGACATAGCCAACCATGCTACCTGTGGGTAGGAAGTATCCGTTCACAGTCACATTACGGCTGTAGAGATATCAAGAACAAGATAAAAACTATCTAACACATGTCCAAATCCAGAATAACAAGAGTCAATGATAAATAAGTGCGGAAGCAAATGATCCAATACAATGATAGAAAAGTATGTCCCATAATGCGGGCTCACATCTGGAAACAAGAATGCATGAAATAAAACTAATCACTACAGAACTCACAAATCAGCCTGCTGGCTGAAGTACTCCTGCTCGGTCAGCGACAGTGGTAAAGAATCTGGGCCATGCAAAACCCAGACGTCAGCGCGTCATGTCAACCAATAATATAATATGAACAGTGTAATAAGCAATGCAGAAATAAACATGAATAAAGCAATAGTATGAAACAAGCAGTGCAGGGTAGTGTGCAGTGGGTAACTAAACTGTTCTATCGGGTTTTCTATTCTAAAGTCTTTGAAATCAATTCGAGTAATCCTCCATGTAACTCAAAGGATATGTCCTGTTACCCCCCGGGACCACGGATCAGGAAGATAGGAACCAATAATGGTTCTGTCCCGTTGCCCCCCGGGACCACGGATTAGGAAATGTAAGAGTCACGAATGGCTCTGTCCCGTTACCCCCCGGGACCACGGATCAAGTAATACCCTTTTAAGTTACACTTTAGATTACCCTTTTGATTTCCCCATACCCCTAGGTTATATGTGTCAGGTCAGGTATTCAGTAGTCAAGGACTAATGCCAACACAGGATCAGGTAACAGGTCAGGTTTGTCTGGATAGACAACAGGAATGGTCCATGAGGACTCCATGTCAGGTTTGTTGGCATTAGGCATGAGATCAGGTAACAGGTCAGGTTATGGTACATCAGGTTAAGTCGATAGTAAAGGGTACCATGTCCGGTACATCGGTATGTATACATGTCATGTGTAGCAAGGTCAGGTCAAGATGTAACACAATCAAGGGTGTGCTCACAACAGGTATATAATCGAACTAGGATTAACAGCAGGAAGTAAGCAATAAAGTAAACAACAATAAGCAGTTCATTTAATCACAATGGTGCATTAATATAGTGCAGTCGTATTATCATATTAACAGGTTTGAGCACCCCTTGCGGTGCAATAGATCACATGGTGGTGCAATATCGTTATATCAATATCAGAATGTAATAGAGCTACATGTGTACGACTATCGTCCTTTAGACGGTAAAATGTGATTAACGGGTAACTTCGTTATTAGGGTTAAAGTGGCAAAATGTGATTTTAGGTTAACTGTATCATGATATAAGTCATATTGCGTCCAAATGATAAAATAGCTATACCTAGTTAAGTTTGCAAGTTTAATGAGTCAAAACACATTTAATTGTATAGTGTAGCATGTAGCAAGTGATACTTGCCTCGACGGTTCGCGAACCGGGAAAAACGGACGTAACGTCGGCGGAAAAACACGCGACGGACGCACGGTTCACGGATCGAAACCAAACAACGAACAGTGGGACCACGTGGACCGGAGTACCTCGCTGGAATGTCGGGTCAAGTCGTCGGCACGGCCAGATTCCGGCGAGATGCCAAAACAGCGACAAAAGTTAGAAATACTACGTACGGACAAAGATCAACCAGAGGGGGAAAAAGGAAGAGGGAAGGTAAAGGGAAGCTTACTGGGATTGCAAGGGTTGCGACAGTGACGGGGTCGATGGCGATGGGGCGCCGGTGAGGAGGCTGGGGCGGCAGACTCGGCTGCGGGTGCTGGAGGAGGAGAGACGGTGAGGAGGGAGAGGAAAAGGCCGGGTTTGGGTTGCAGGTGAAGAGGAGGTGGTCGGCGGTGGCGCAGGTGACGACGACGAGGGTCGACGGCGGCGTTTCCGGCCAACCGGAGAAGGTGCTAGGGTTGCTGTTGGGTCCCTGTTGCGGCGCCGGCACTCGGGAGAAGGAGGAGGGTGTCGAGGTCGGGAAGAGGGGCGAAGGGGAAGGTGCTGGCGTCGTCGGCGACGAGTTGCGGCGGCGACGGCGAGCAGCGATGGGTGCAGGTGGCTACGGCGTAGGTGCACGGGGACGTGGGAGAGGAGGAAGGAGGGCTGTTGTTGCGACGAGGATGATGGTGGTGGTGGCGTCGGCGTCGGGCTGCGGCGGCGATGGGCACGGCGGCTGGGCTAGGGTTGCGATGGGGTTCTCGTGATGGTTCTGCGAAAAAGAAGAAGGAGACGAGGATAATTATATAGGGGATAGAGAGAGAGAGAGGGTTAGAGAGAGAGAGAGATCAGGAAAAGATTTGAGAGAGAGAGACAGAGAAAGAGAGAGGAGAGAGAGAGGGATAGAGGCGGGTCCCACGGGGGTTTAAACCCCTCGTGATTGGCCAGTGAGAAAAAGGAAAAATTTTAAAAAGATTTCAGAAGTTAAACGAACAGTAAGGAAATATTTTGAATATAATATGGTTTTAGAATATTTTATTAAATTGGGATTTTGGCGCTAAATGAAATATTTCCCAATCGCGCCCAGGTTGGGTCCAAAAATTCGAAATTCAAATAATAGGATTTTAAGCGGGTTCCAAATTTTAAAATGAAATGTTTTATGATTAAAAAGCATGCCCCCAAGTCGGACACTTGCACGCGCGCGTAGCCGTCCAAACTCGTCCGTTTCACCGAACGGGATGAAAACTCGGCGCGCGGACGCTACCACGCGGCTAGGGGTAACGAGTAGGCCAAGATAGATATTTTTAATATCGTTTTAGGTGCTAAAATTTGTTATATGCAAAAATGACTTAGCCAGTTAAAATTTTACCGTAAGACCCAAATAAGCAAGATAAATGAAATGAGCGATCAAACACTCAACCAGTAACAGAAATAGTAGTATTGGGCTCGGGTGTTACAGAGGCTGAATACATCGCTGCTAACGATGCTGCCAAAGAAGCTGTCTGGATGAAGAAGTTCATTGCTGAGCTTGGTGTAGTTCCATCCATTGAGCATCCAATACCCGTGTATTGTGATAACAATGGAGCTGTGGCTTTGGACAAGGAACCCAGGTCCCATCAGAGATCCAGACATATTCTGAGACGATATCACCTGATCAGGGAGATAGTAGATCGCCGGGAGATCGAGGTCAGGAGAGCTGACATGAAGAACAACGTAGCGGATCCACTCACGAAGGCCCTCCCCCAGATACAGCTTGAGAGACTTTTTGGGATGTTGGGTATGAGATACTACAACACATGGCCTTAGTGCAAGTAGAAGATAGTTAGGAATATGTATGCCCTAGAGGCCATTATTGTACATATGATGTATATTATAGTGGATGCTTAGACATATATATAGAGGACTTTCTTGCTCGACATGATAGTATGCTATCTGGTTACTCTTTATCTTAACATGTTGACTGGTATTCTTCACTGTCTTGCTCTCACATGTTGATAAAGCCCTTAGGATATGTACTTGACTGCCAGGGTTATGATGAGATAATACTAGTGGGGCCAGGATGGTCCATAAGTACATCCTTTAATCAGTTCCTAGTCGTGGGAATATCGAGACCATGGCATTGATATTCCAATGTAGACTAGTGTGTACGTTTCTTGTCCCTTAGAGCGGGATGGTTGATCCCACAACCATTGGTGTATGACATCAAAGATTGTACACATGTGCTCATTGGAGAATGGATACACCGAACAGGACTCGACGAGGACTCCTATGTGGTAGTATACTTATCGTCAGATAGCAGTCCTCTGGTGACACTGGTACAGGTTAGTCTGTAGACCCGAGATCGTCATAGAGTCTTGTGTGGCTCCCACTGTGCTTTGATTTCTTCCCTACCACGGCTCAAAGGAGTCATGCAAACAGGTGGATTTTGGGTACAATCCCGAGTCACATGGAGGCAATGAGCGATAGGAGGGGTTTCGTCTCTCCCGGTATCAGGGGTTGATGTTGCGCTATGCTCGATTGGCTATAACTGGAAGTCCCTGGTTAGGGCTGCTGCTGAGATTTACTGATAAGAGTTATCAGTAGTTTCTCAAACCGTTATAGACCAGACATCGGCATGACTTATTACGTTACTGGGGTCTGACGTTTACCACCCCTAGACATGGTATGCGACATATCAGACGAAGAGACCGGATTGTATGGTAGTGTTACTGATAGGCTTCATCGAGTGTATGGACGAGCTTGCTTGTTGATCTTCATATCGCTCAATACCCGGGTAGCCATTACGTCCAGCTAGTACCGCTGACGGCTTGTAGGTGATTGATGTGATCATCACCTACTGCTGGCGTATTGACGAGTCTTTAGAGTCCCACACAGAAGTTTCCTGGTTTGAGCGAAATGAAGTAGGGCACATATGTTGATATGTGCGTGGGCCTGATTAAATATGAGTATGTGATACCGTATTATAATCTGGCAGTTATCTGATGTCGGTCAGGTTATATATGATATAACCGGATTATCGAATCAAGTGTTGGTTTGATAATGTGATATTCAGATTAATGATATTAGTCGGTTATATGTGATATAACCGGATTATTAGATCAAGTGTTGATTTAATAATGTGATATATATTATAAGTGATATAATTAAATCTTAACTAATATCATTAGCTCACTAATTGCTTTATATATATATATTAATGTATATTTGATATATAAATAAATAAATATATATATATATATTATATGAAGCATGGCATGTTTTTCTATTTTGAGAAAATAGAAAAATGAGGTGTAAATTGTGGAGATATTTGTGGAATGGGTAAGGCATGGGTTTTATTATTTGTATATTAGTCTTAACTCACTATTCAAGCATGGTTGCAATTTAGAATTGCAATTTTATTCCATGCTTGAATAAGTGAGGAAAGAGAGAGCCATTTTGAGTTTACTCTCATCATTTTCATTCTTTATACCTTAGCCATTTTCTTGAGATCTTGCTTCCTCTTGCTATCTACAATTTTCTTCACCTCACTTCCAAGTTCAAACCCTCACGTGTGATGTGAATTATTGAACTTGTGAAAACCCTAGTGAGCAAATTAAACCCCTACTTTACCGTCACACATTAGATTAGTAATTTGATGTGGAGTGTTACCTTTTCTAGTGAGATTAGTGAAGGGTTAGCTTGAGCTTGTGGACTTTGGGTGGATCGTCTTTGGCGCGAAGATCACGAAGGAGGTTCTTTTATCTTGAAGAGGAGCCTAGTGGAGTCGCGTGGACCACAACCCGGAGCTATTGAAGAGAAGGACTCGAACTACAAAGATTGTACGCTCTTTTCTTCTCTTTAGTTCATCACATCATCAAAGGCAAACCCTAATATTCTAGTAAAGATCTTGTTAGTCTAACTTAGAACCTAATAAAATTAAAATTTGGCATGCTTGATGCCTCTAGAACCTCATGGTGGTGCTAAGGTTGACTTTCACTTGTCTATGATGTACGGGCCTTCGTAGTTTGGCTTGAATTTCCTCCGTTTTGCACGGTTAGGGTTCATAGGTCTTTTGACAACTAGCACGAGTTCGCCTTGGCGGAATGTTCTCGGCCTGGCTTTGCTCTTTTGAAAGGCTTCGTTTAGCATCCTGTCAATTGGGTCTTCTGGCAGCTCCAGGGATTTTGGCGCAGGTCCTGCCCCCAGTTCCTCTGCATTGCTTTCCGACGCCGAGTGATTTTCTTCGTTATTTAATGACGAATGAGAAATCATGTGGCAACTTGCTACATAATCTTCGGTTTCTCCCGACGAGCCATTTCCCTCATCATCGGCACTATCTCCGTTCTCAAGGATATGGTTGAGAAACTCTTCGAGGGTGACTGGGGTCCGCGCTTTCTGGTTGTACTCTTCCAGCGCGTCGATGCATTTTTGTAGGTCCGTGCGCTTGTCGTCGTACTCGGCAGGCTGCACAGGCTTCTTGGTCTTCTTCTTTTTCTTCGAAGACTTTGAAGGCTTGGCCTGGAGGTCTTGCCCATCGTTACCTGTTTTCGGTGTTGGGTGCGGTTTAAGCATCCCCTCAATGATCTCGGGCTCCAGCGGGCTTTTCCATTTGATCATCGGACATTCTTGAAGATCCTTCAGCATTCTTTTAGTTTTAGCTGAAAGGACCACTTCCCAAGGAGCTTCTTCCAAAAATGAGCATGATGCCCCCGGTGTATCCACCTTTTTAGGAGTATGCCTCTGTAGCGGGTCACCCTCCAGTTCTCTGACAGCGTGAATTTCCCTTGATGGTACTAGTCCTCGACCCAGTTCTTGAAGATGTAGCAATCCTCAATGGCTGGCTCACCATTCGGTGATAGGAGCAGTAGTTGGGGTTGTCGACGTTACCGGGCTGCAGTGGACGTCTTGGATCCGGCAGTGTGATGAGATTGTTGCGCACCGCCAGTTCGAACAATCTCCTTGTTTTATCACGGGGGAACGAGTAAGCACGTCCTAACTTCTCTTCGAGGTATTGGCGCGGGTGCACGTTGCTTTGGCGAACAACCGGTTTCAAGTTGCTCGGCTGTTGTTGAGTGTTGGCAACGAAGGCCACTTTCCCTTTGCCCTTGGGATTTGCCGTCGGCGGTGGGAGATTCTCTGTCCTTCTCTTTTTGTGAGAAGTCAAAGTCGAAGGAGCCATTGTAACAGGTGCCTTCGTAGAAGAAGTCCCTCACTGCATGGTGGAAGGATGGTCCTCCTCTTGCCGAGCCTCTGTTTTCTTCAGTCGGCGAGAATAATCTTTATTGATCACAGAATCTTGGACCTTCCGCCAGACCCTGTGGACTTGGGAGTGTTAGTTATGTATATGCCCTAGAGGCCATTGTTGTACATATGATGTATATTATAATGGATGCTTGGATATATATAGAGATGACTTTCTTGCTCGTCATGATAGTATGCTATTTGGTTTCACTTTATCTTAACATGTTGACTTGTATTGGTTTACTGTTTTACTCTCACATGTTGATAAAGCCCTTAGGATCTGTACTCGACTACTGGGACTATGATGAGATCATAGTAGTGGGGCCATCGTAGTCGATGAGTACATCCTATAACTGTTCCTAGTCGAGGGTATATCGAGACAGGGTATCGATACACCAGAGTAGACTAGCGTATACGCATCTTGACCCATATGATGGGCGATGGATGATCCCATATCCATCGG
This sequence comes from Agapanthus africanus, assembly GCA_030015575.1. Taxonomy (NCBI): domain Eukaryota; kingdom Viridiplantae; phylum Streptophyta; class Magnoliopsida; order Asparagales; family Amaryllidaceae; genus Agapanthus; species Agapanthus africanus. The sequence goes on along the minus strand of CM057347.1, from coordinate 405,769,518 downwards.
TGTTAGACATCAGAGATGGTGTACGGGTGCTCAGTGGAGACTGGGTACACTGGACGGACTCGCCGAGAACTCCCAGATGGTGATATACCACACGTCAGATGGCAGTTCTCCGGTGACACTGGTACAGGGTAGTCTGTAGACCCGAGATCGTCATAGAGTCTTGTGTGATTCCCACTGTGCTTTGATTTCCACCTTACCACGTCCAAGCGGGCGTGCAAAACGGTGGCTTTTGGGTACAGTCCCGAATCACATGGAGGCAATGAGCGATAGGAGGGGATTCGTCTCTCCCGGTATAGGGAGTTGATGTTGTGCTGTGTTCGATTGGCTATAACTGGAAGTCCCTGGCAAGGGCTGATATAGAGATTTACTGGTAAGTGTTACTAGTAGTTTCTCGACCTGTTATGAGCCACACATCGACACGACTTATCGGTTACTGGGGTCTGACGTATACCACCCCTAGACTTGATATGCGACATATCAGACGAACAGACCGGACTGTACGGGAGTGTTATTGATTGGATTCACAAGAGAACGCACAGGCTAGCTTGTTGATCTTCTGATCGCTCAATACCTGGGTGGCTGTTACGTTTAGCTGACCGCTTGCAGCTTGTGGGTGTTTGATATGATCATCACCTGCTACCGGCGTATTGACGATTCTTTAGAGTCCTACACAGAGGTTTCTTGGCTCAGGCGAAATGGAGTAGAGGCACATATGTGATATGTGCAGGACCGAGAATAATGCGATATGGGATACCGTATTATATTCTTGCGATATTTAGTTGTGAACCGGGTCATCGGATCAAGTGTTGATTCGATGAATCGGTACATGATATATTAGTCGGTAATATTCGATATAGTCGGATCGTCGGATCAAGTGTTGATTCGATGATTTAATGTATAATAATATATATGATATATTATTACATTATCTAATATTGGCTCGCTTTATTATTTCATTTTCTCATTGGATGATACATTGATATATATGCGATATATGTTAATTGTATTATTTTCTTTTGTTGCAAATATATAATATATATGTGATATATTTATTGTGACATGATATGATTAATTGTTAAACATGTTTAAGGATGATTAATTGAGGTTAGGGTTTGATTAGGGTTAGATGCTTCATGCACCTTCTAGAAGCCTTTTCTTTTGTCATTCTTAAGATATTTTGGATGACACATTCTTAACCCAACCAAACCCTAACTCTAGTTTATTCTCTACTAAATCCTAGCCACTCATCCTTGACCATGGTTTATAAATCAATCATATAGCTTTTATTCTATTCATCACAAAAGAAAATAATCTCATTATCTTTTCCATGATCATCTTCTTCTCTCTTGAGAAAGCTTACTAGATTTTCTTCATGTGATGAATAAATATGAGAAAATGATTTAAAAAGAAAGCAAAAATACTACTCTCTCATCCTCATCTCATCTAGCCCATGAGATTAGTGTGTTCATCTCTTTAGAGTGAGAAAGCTTGAGTCTTTGCAATTTCGAGGTAGATCATCGGAGATTTGGAATACTTCAAGCTAGCATGGATCGTTCGAGTCGTGGAGCCTCTCATGAGTCCGGGAGATCGTGGATCGCGGCAAAGGGACTTCTACTCGGAGCTTGTGAAGTGAAGGAGCGGACTACAAAGGTTGTAATCCCTCACACTTAGATAAAAAGTTATCATCTTGCATGTTAAACCCTAATAATCTAGCAAAGATCCCGGCTTTGGGTTGTTCGGCACGTCGAAAATTTTATCCGGGCATGTTTGATGCCTTATGAACCTTCACAAGAGTGCCTAGGAACCCTACAGTGGTATCAGAGCCTAGCTAGAGCATTAGGCGATGTGTTTACGAAATTAAAACTCCGATCGAACCCGAAACGACAAAATTGGACCCCTCTCTGGAAATTTTTTAAATTTTGGGATTTTTCTGAATTAAAAATATGTAAAAACATCAGCAGGGAATTCTAAGAATTACCATGAAACACGGGCCCACAATTCCTCAAAACGGCGGCGGAACCGCGGCGCAAGCAAGCTTGCACGGCGGTTCCGCGGCGGATTTGTGGGATTGTGACACGTGGCTTCATGGTAATATCCGTAGGTGCTTGTTGATGCTTCTGGTTTTTAATCTGTTTCAGGTGTTGAAAATTCTGGGGTTTATTTTGTAATAGTAGACTCGATCGGAAATTTTAAATTCGTATTTCTTTCCGGATATTTAGAAACTGTTAAACTAGTTGAACGGATATCATTAACCCACTTTTTCCCGGCACGTAAAACTTTCAAGTGTTGAATTTTTATCGGGTTTAAATCTTTCGAAATAATTGTACAAGTTAAGCGGTGGACCCTCTAGAAGACAACAAACCTTAACTCGATTATGTGACCGTCTTGAACTGCCTTTTGAACCTTCGGGTTTGGGGCAGTACGGCGTGCCACATGTGAGGCGTTGGCTTAACCCTTCTACGGCTGGATCACCGGTACTGTGACATATTCTGAGATTATTTGAACTCCGCTCAAGTGTTGAGCACTTTAGGAAATTTTGGGTATTTGATTATCTGTTCGAAAAGTTTAATACTGTCTATTTATCTGGAATGTGATACAATATGTGGAATTCATAGAGTTAGGCATGAAATGCGAAGTATGTGATATTTCGGATTTACGATGTCTAAAGTGATTGTGGATTCCAAATATTGTCGTTTTACACTTTCTTTTCTGTGACCGTAAGTGTAATATGTGATATCGCCGGTTTCGTTGGTATATGTCAACGACAATTGGGATGCGCATACTTACTTACGTTGATTATATGAGATATTATGTGTTGCTGTGATATGTTATATTGGATCGTCGCGTTCTGAATAGCCGGGGGTTTTATGTGAGATGAGGGTTTTTATTTTCATTCATGTAAAATTCATTTGTAATGTAATATTCTTTTATTTGGGGCGCTTCCAGGTTGCGGTTGCTGTCACCAGTGTATATTATTTACTTTTCCGCATTAGGTAGACCCAAGGAGGGGAGCACAAGTAACCGGGTTCTAGGGTCCAGTGGGAGGCCATCTCGAGGAGTCGAGACCGGGTCTCCTAACCCTAGAATTGGCAGTGTTACTTGCCGCTCTCGTAGGGGTCTTGGGATGTGGGTTTGGCTATTCGTCGCGACCGTGGAATCCGTGTTTTATACAGGCTCGTATTGAAAACACGGACATCCTAGTATATCCAATATTTCATATATGTTCTTCTGCTGCAATGTTCTGTGATGAGATCATATTACTGCCTGAGACGAATGCTTATACTATATATATATGCTGATATATAAATATTACTGCTTTCGTTTCTTCTGTGATGCTTAGGAAGCATAAGCTGATGGGATATTTATTAATGAGATTAATAAAAAGAAAAGAAACCTAAAGATGTTGTGGAATCAAAACTTTATAAAAGGAGTAGCTACAGTTTTGCTTTGCACAGTGATATATATGATATATCCTGCACCTTATTCGATGGGGAAAGAGCCGACGATCCTTTCACCGGGAGTGACCTCTTTAGCGAAACTGGCAGATGCTACAAAATGCGGTTTGTCTTTTGATTGCTTTTAGAGTTTTGCTTTGCACAGCGGTATATATGATATATCCTGCACCTTATTCGATGAGGAAAGGGCCGACGATCCCTTCACCGGGAGTGACCCCTTTAGCGAAACTAAGAAAAGCCTCAAAGACACTCCTTTTCAAAACTTCACTCGATTCTACGACGATATCAAGTTCATTACGCTCAGGGTTTTCTGAAAAACCTGCGTAACCCTCCGTCATTTCAGATAGAGACTAGTTAGTATTCGTGCTGCGTTTGTTGACCTTAGCCAAGGCGTGGTGTATGGTAGCTAATTAGTATTTATCTGCTAAAACATGAGATGTGATTGAGTTAGGGTAGTCGTGCGATTTTGTTGACCTTAGCCAAGGGTCGTATGGGTGGGTTTAATTCAATCAAGAAATGACGGGTTAAACTTGACTAGCGCTTATGATTTGTTGACCTTAGCCAAGGTCATAAGTTGCTAGGGGTAAAAGCATTATCGGGAATTTCAAATGTTAAAATTTGCAATGAGATTGCATACCTCCTATGAGATAGTTGGATCCGATACCCACTGCGAGTAAGAGTTACTCCTGGGAGAGTTTTACACAGGATAATTAGCCGATCAAGTAGGTGTCTAGAAAAGTGTTAACGGGGTTACGTCTCTGGGAAAACGAGGTTTACTTTAATTAGGTGTAACGTTTTAAAAATAATTAAATAAATAATTAAATAAATAAAATTGTTTAAGTGAATTTTATGATTTTCGGTAAAGCAAAATGCATTTTTCAAAAAATCAAACCGCAATTGTTTTTCATTATAAATTCAAAAATACCTATTTAATTATGTAATTACTAGTAAATTGTGTTTATTTAGCCACTTATAAATTTTTAGTTTAATAAAATATTTTTCCTAAATTAATTATTTTAAATATTAACATAAACTTTAATTTTTTCACTAAATTAGTATAAATTACAATTTTGAATGGTTTTAATTTGTAAAAATGAACCATGGCATATTATAATTTAGTGTGTATCATACAAAATTTATTTGCAAAATTTTTGAAAATTCTAGAGTTTTCTTGAGTTGTGTTAGAAATGAAATAAAAGAAATTGATTAAAATGTTGAAATGACATAAAGAGGTGGATATTTGTGGGGAACTTTCTACATCATTCTCACTCTTTTCTCTCTCTCCCTCTCCTCCCCAAAGTGGCCGGCCTCCTCATCCCATGGCTGCCCCAAAAAAATTCCCCACTTCACTTGCATTTAAAATCATCAAATTCCATCAAAAAAATTCCAAAATAAACCCCAAAATCCATATTTAATCTTTACCCAATATTCTTTAACCTTTTGGGCATGGATCTTGGAGATGGAAATCATTATTTTGGAGGCTTATTTCATGCTTAGGTTTCATGTCATGAAGGTATAAATCTCATTCTTTTGTTTATTTTTTAGTTAATGTTTCTTTCTAGCATAATTATAATTAATAAATTAATTCTAGTTCCAAGTTTTAAAAATTCAAGTTAGGGTGGTAAAATCAAGTTATGATTTTTATTAATTAATTAGGCTTATAATAACTAGTTTAACAATTTTATAATGAGAAAATCTTGTATGGTTGTTGAATTGTAATTTGCTCAATCAAATTGTTAATTCAAGCAATTTTATTGCAAACTAGATTTATGAATAATATATTTATTAGTGAGATAAATTTACAACTAATGTTTATAACACTAGAGTGTGATTTTTAAGAGAATTTTAACTTGTTGGTGGAATGAAAAACTCAATTTAGTTACTAGTTTTATTGATAGTGGATAAATTATGATGAAAATTGCTATTTTGCTAACTAGTTCTTGGAAATTCTTAATTAATTGAGAGTAAAAATTTAAATTATAGTTTCATTATATCATTATCATCATAAATTGTAGTTTAAGACATTAATTTATGCAAAATCACGTTTTGCGGTGGAATTGTGGTATTTTGCTTGAAAAATGTTAAAATTGTTAAAAGTTGCAAACTTGAAATTTCAAATAAATGAAAAATTGTGTAATAAAAATATAGTAATGGTTTGTATAGTCTAGTAATGCTATTTAATGAGTTTTATGACCATTAGTTTCATTTAAATGTCAAGTTTTGATGAAAAACGGTATACTGGCATTTTCGGGTTTTTGCGAAATTGGACGGTTTGATAGATTTTAGGGTTTCGATGGATTTAATCGTGTTTTATGGTATAAGTAATGTGTTTTAAAACTACAAGTTGTTTGATGATGTTATCTCGATCCATCGGAGTTTGTACGCCGATATCGAGCGGTATTTGGTTCTTTTGCGTGGGCGGGACATAGGTTTTAACCTATGCTTGTTCCTTTAGATCGTTTGACTTTCGTATGTGATTCAGTTTACGATGCTATTTATATGTTTGCGTCTAGGTACCCCCCACGTGGACTGCGGGCAATGAAGAGGAGGATGGCGACACCGTCTTCGGCAGACATGGACCAGGTGAGTAGATGTATATCTACGGGGGGAAGTCGGGTGGATGGCGTTTAGCACCCTCGCAATGTAGAATAGGAATAGTACTTATCGACATTAGGAAACCAGACGTGACCCTTGTAGGACCCTAGTATTGACCCTAGGCTGGACTAGACTGATTTAGGAAAACCATATCAGAGGATGAGTACCTTGGAAGAGGTTCGTAAGTTTCAGATAGAAACACACCCACGCACACACTGAAACTCGATATGGGGTACGTGTATGTGTATATATATAGAACTAGGTATAGGTATATACATATATATACAACACATATAGGTGATTCATTGATGTGATATGATATCCGAGGTATGATGAAACTGTAGAACTGGGCTTGATGCCGTGATTCTTGACTATACAGTCGTAATAAAGTGTTAGCGGATCATTAGAGAATGAGATAATGAATATGAATATATAAATTATAAAGAGTGGTGGTGATATTGATGTACATGGGACGCTAGAATAGTACTCGGACTGTAACTTGTGACTGATCACGATATGATATATGTATAACTTGATTACGACATTATATTGGTGTGACCTGATGCCGATATCATATAAGTATGACCTAGTCACAATATGATACATATGACATGATATTCTGAGGATAAACTAATGATGCTTATCATGTTGGCAATGATATATGATTGATGTATGCAATCACAATTTAACACCTTGATCATGAGATGTGCTGATGATGACGTTATACGAATGAAGAGACACCTAGGAGATACTTGACCGTACCCCGATATTGGGATGCCGTACGATGGATTTTACCGTACGAGGCTGAGATTTGATGATCGATCCGCACTCTTGATTCGAGAAGGCCGTACTACGTACGTGACGCTATTGAGGCAGGATCGCCGACTATTAGAGATATTGATTTAGGCCTTAGGTAGACTCTAGTTTCTTACTGACTAGTCTATTAGGTTTAGTTCCTTAGGATGTTATATGGACACTGGTTTAGGTTCGACTCACATAGTGGTAGTTGTACTCGTATCTCGCAGAGGAGTGGATAATGCACATCTGTATTTACATTCATACTGTAATCATCATGGTGCATGTTCTTGTATATGTTGCTATAATCAGTATAAACTTTATCTGTTAGGACACCAGCACCATTACCGATGATGCGCATATTCCACGCACACTTATTTGCCGGCTCACACACATCATCATCGGTAATTGCTATGTCACGTACACTTTAGATCATAGTACCTTTTATTGATAGAATCAGTTAACAACTAAACCGATATAATATTGTGATCACTCTCTGATGTTAAGTATAAGACATGATATTCATTACTTAGATATTCATGCATTCATATTTTTGTGTTATCATGCAGTATTATGGGCATATGCCGACACTTATCATATAGTTACTTATGATTTTGAGATTTGGATTTCTATGAGATTTCTGGATTTTTGGGGAAAACCGCAAAAATATATAAAAACTTCTCTCTCTCTCTCTCTCCTCTTCTCTTTTTAAAGTAAGATGCGGTTTTCTCGTGATGTATGTGTCGTCCACCATGAGTATTTCATGTTTTCTGATGGATTTCGAGACCCGATTCGAGGAGTGGATGAACCGTCTCGGGTACATGGTGGGCCCGGTATGGTACTCCGGGGCAAGAAGATCGAGTTGTAGACGATGAGCCTGGCAGGGGAAGGCTACCTACCGGTGATGTCTGGCGCGGCGGATATCCGGAGGATACCGACCGTTGTCGTGAGATTTGATGATATGGGCCGATCCGGACTGACGGAGCCCGAGATATTGAGACTTGAGATTACATGCGTTGTGTCGATGTTTGACACGGATTTCCATGGATTTCATTATTGAGATTTCAGATTCTTATACACATTCTACTATGATAACAGCTAGAGATTTCTTATACATATATATCTGGATTTCAGGATTTGTCACTTTACATTCATGGTGCATGCATTTCATTCATATGACATAGTATTATATGAGGTACTGACACGACACGGAGTAGTTGCACTTACACGTAGTATTACCCTGCTATTACTAGATGTTGGGATATAGTAGTGTATTATTATGACCTAGGATAGCGTCGTGCATTCGATTTCTTTTCGTAGATGTCTTCTACTCACGAGTTGGCAACTCACCCCCGTTGTGCCAAATTCTTTACAGGTTTGATGTACAGGTTTCCGTAGCAGCTTGTTGGCACATCTTTTCTTCAGGGTGATTTGCACGGTAGGTTGGTTCACTTGTATCTGAACCACCATTGTATTTTTATTCTTTCATTTGTATCTAGTAAACTCCATCAACCATACTTGTATTACTTGATAAGTTTATTGGACCAGTCTTTTATTTCGACCTTAGAGTCGCGCATGTGTTATTCTGATCTGTTGGTTTTTGTTTTCTTTTGAGATTTGAGCCTCGCCCTTTGGCGTTGTATATTATTGTGATTGTTGTGGTTGTCTCCGCCTGTTGGCGTTGAGTTAGCACCCGTTGGGGATGCTTTTTATTGTTTATGTATATTATACTTGTTGTACCCGTTTGGGGGCCAGTTTTTACGGAGGAGACTCTGCCGAAATTTTTGGAAAAATTTGCTGATTTTCTTTTCTTTTCTTCTTTTTCTTCTTTTATGGTTTAGATTTCTGGGCTTCGGCTTACTTAGGTCACGTGGCGCCTCTAGACGCTTCGTAATCTAAGTGCCGGTCACGTTCCGTACTTTCGGGTCGTGACAAAATTGGTATCAGAGCGCTAGGTTTAACCTTGTATAAGTCTAGGTGACCCTTGGTTGATGGAGTAGGCGAGTTAGGTAGAGTAACGTACCGTGGGTATGGTCCGCGGCATACTTACGATACGCTACTCTGCTTAAGGAGCCTTAGGATGTACATTGTTTGCACCGTATTTCATTCGTTCCTTTGATCTATCTTCGTCGATGTCGGATGGTGGTTTCTGTTACCACGGGCAGAGGGAGCTGCGGCTCGAATGCGATAACCATTAGAGTATTGGTTATTCTTGAGAATTGAAGCATTGCTTAGCGTGCGGAAGAAGGGTATTCACATGCCGTCCGGATGAAGTTAAAAGGGTTCGAACGATTATCAGAAAACCATTTTCCTAAGTTTAAAGTATTCGGAAGAACATGCAGGTATTTCGATGGACCCTCTAGAAGAATGAAACCCTAACTCGACATAATGACCACGAGAACGCCCTTGAACCTTAGGGTTTACGGCAGTTCCGCTGTGCCATTAGTGAGGCTTGGGTTTGCCCTTCTGCGGCTGGATCATCGATGCTAGGGTATGTACCGGATATTTTTAAACTGTACTTGAGTGTTGAGCTCTCGGGGAATTATGGGATTTGATGGATCGATCGAAAAGTTTAATGTAGTCCGGATATCATGTGAAGGGATCGACTACGTGGGAGACTCTAGATATGAGTATTGCCGTTGGTAGCGCAGTCAGCACAGCTACGAAGAGATGAGTTCGAAGCAATCGACATCAGAGGAAAGAGGCGCACATTGACGATAGTGTTTACGATTGTGATTTAGTGATTTGAATTTCATATTTTCGTTAATTGGATTTTTGTATTTTGAGGACTTTGTCCTACGATTGGTATTTCCTGTGTATACCTTCATTCTATCTGTGTTTCATATATAAGTTGTATTGATGTGGTTTAGTACGCACCCAGTACACTTGATTTGGTTTTATATATTTTGAGATTTTTGATTGATTTCGTGCATATGGGTCACACATGATTTTGACATATGTTTTGACTTAGTTTTCATGCATTTTTGTACTGTGATTTTGATTTTGATATTCGAGGTTAGTTTTCGTGCACCATGTGCACCTGATTAGGATTCTTGCGCATACTTGGCGCACTTGATGCGATTTTGTGCACACCAGATGCACTAAATCGGGGTTTTGTGCAGATTAGATGCACCTGATATTGAGTCGTGCACGTCCGTTGCACTTGACAGATGTTTTTGGTGCACACCTGTTGCACTTAGTTTTGTTTTTGTGTGTATTCATGGTATCTTTAGTTGGTTTCGATTTCAGTGCGCACCGGACGCACATGATATTTTTATGATGTGATTGGGATTGATTTCAGTTTGAGCAGTATGTTTTCATAATCATTATTATTTGATTTAGTAACCAGGCGGGACGTGTATGTTAAATAAAAGATATATATATATAGCTATATTTTTTTATTTAAACGTCCGCTACTTATGCCGTGACACGTGCATCACACGGCAATTTTCAAAAAGGGGTGTTTGCATATTTCCTTATCCAGATATTTGTATGGTTTTACTATGATGCGCACTATATATAAGTTATAGATTGATGTATATTATGATGGTTTTCATATTGGGTTATGATATTTTATTATCGCCTTAACTCCGATAATTGCGTTATGCTTGACGGAGTTGATTTTTGTTATGTATTGATGATTTCGGAGCCCCGACGATTTGAATGTTATGCTAAACGTTTTAGTATTTGGATGGAGAGTTTTAATTTAAATTCGGGGACCGAATTTCCTAAAGGGGGGAAGATTGTAACGTTTTAAAAATAATTAAATAAATAATTAAATAAATAAAATTGTTTAAGTGAATTTTATGATTTTCGGTAAAGCAAAATGCATTTTTCAAAAAATCAAACCGCAATTGTTTTTCATTATAAATTCAAAAATACCTATTTAATTATGTAATTACTAGTAAATTGTGTTTATTTAGCCACTTATAAATTTTTAGTTTAATAAAATATTTTTCCTAAATTAATTATTTTAAATATTAACATAAACTTTAATTTTTTCACTAAATTAGTATAAATTATAATTTTAAATGGTTTTAATTTGTAAAAATGAACCATGGCATATTATAATTTAGTGTGTATCATGCAAAATTTATTTGCAAAATTTTTGAAAATTCTAGAGTTTTCTTGAGTTGTGTTAGAAATGAAATAAAAGAAATTGATTAAAATGTTGAAATGACATAAAGAGGTGGATATTTGTGGGGAACTTTCTACATCATTCTCACTCTTTTCTCTCTCTCCCTCTCCTCCCCAAAGTGGCCGGCCTCCTCACCCCATGGCTGCCCCAAAAAAATTCCCCACTTCACTTGCATTTAAAATCATCAAATTCCATCAAAAAAATTCCAAAATAAACCCCAAAATCCATATTTAATCTTTACCCAATATTCTTTAACCTTTTGGGCATGGATCTTGGAGATGGAAATCATTATTTTGGAGGCTTATTTCATGCTTAGGTTTCATGTCATGAAGGTATAAATCTCATTCTTTTGTTTATTTTTTAGTTAATGTTTCTTTCTAGCATAATTATAATTAATAAATTAATTCTAGTTCCAAGTTTTAAAAATTCAAGTTAGGGTGGTAAAATCAAGTTATGATTTTTATTAATTAATTAGGCTTATAATAACTAGTTTAACAATTTTATAATGAGAAAATCTTGTATGGTTGTTGAATTGTAATTTGCTCAATCAAATTGTTAATTCAAGCAATTTTATTGCAAACTAGATTTATGAATAATATATTTATTAGTGAGATAAATTTACAACTAATGTTTATAACACTAGAGTGTGATTTTTAAGAGAATTTTAACTTGTTGGTGGAATGAAAAACTCAATTTAGTTACTAGTTTTATTGATAGTGGATAAATTATGATGAAAATTGCTATTTTGCTAACTAGTTCTTGGAAATTCTTAATTAATTGAGAGTAAAAATTTAAATTATAGTTTCATTATATCATTATCATCATAAATTGTAGTTTAAGACATTAATTTATGCAAAATCACGTTTTGCGGTGGAATTGTGGTATTTTGCTTGAAAAATGTTAAAATTGTTAAAAGTTGCAAACTTGAAATTTCAAATAAATGAAAAATTGTGTAATAAAAATATAGTAATGGTTTGTATAGTCTAGTAATGCTATTTAATGAGTTTTATGACCATTAGTTTCATTTAAATGTCAAGTTTTGATGAAAAACGGTATACTGGCATTTTCGGGTTTTTGCGAAATTGGACGGTTTGATAGATTTTAGGGTTTCGATGGATTTAATCGTGTTTTATGGTATAAGTAATGTGTTTTAAAACTACAAGTTGTTTGATGATGTTATCTCGATCCATCGGAGTTTGTACGCCGATATCGAGCGGTATTTGGTTCTTTTGCGTGGGCGGGACATAGGTTTTAACCTATGCTTGTTCCTTTAGATCGTTTGACTTTCGTATGTGATTCAGTTTACGATGCTATTTATATGTTTGCGTCTAGGTACCCCCCACGTGGACTGCGGGCAATGAAGAGGAGGATGGCGACACCGTCTTCGGCAGACATGGACCAGGTGAGTAGATGTATATCTACGGGGGGAAGTCGGGTGGATGGCGTTTAGCACCCTCGCAATGTAGAATAGGAATAGTACTTATCGACATTAGGAAACCAGACGTGACCCTTGTAGGACCCTAGTATTGACCCTAGGCTGGACTAGACTGATTTAGGAAAACCATATCAGAGGATGAGTACCTTGGAAGAGGTTCGTAAGTTTCAGATAGAAACACACCCACGCACACACTGAAACTCGATATGGGGTACGTGTATGTGTATATATATAGAACTAGGTATAGGTATATACATATATATACAACACATATAGGTGATTCATTGATGTGATATGATATCCGAGGTATGATGAAACTGTAGAACTGGGCTTGATGCCGTGATTCTTGACTATACAGTCGTAATAAAGTGTTAGCGGATCATTAGAGAATGAGATAATGAATATGAATATATAAATTATAAAGAGTGGTGGTGATATTGATGTACATGGGACGCTAGAATAGTACTCGGACTGTAACTTGTGACTGATCACGATATGATATATGTATAACTTGATTACGACATTATATTGGTGTGACCTGATGCCGATATCATATAAGTATGACCTAGTCACAATATGATACATATGACATGATATTCTGAGGATAAACTAATGATGCTTATCATGTTGGCAATGATATATGATTGATGTATGCAATCACAATTTAACACCTTGATCATGAGATGTGCTGATGATGACGTTATACGAATGAAGAGACACCTAGGAGATACTTGACCGTACCCCGATATTGGGATGCCGTACGATGGATTTTACCGTACGAGGCTGAGATTTGATGATCGATCCGCACTCTTGATTCGAGGAGGCCGTACTACGTACGTGACGCTATTGAGGCAGGATCGCCGACTATTAGAGATATTGATTTAGACCTTAGGTAGACTCTAGTTTCTTACTGACTAGTCTATTAGGTTTAGTTCCTTAGGATGTTATATGGACACTGGTTTAGGTTCGACTCACATAGTGGTAGTTGTACTCGTATCTCGCAGAGGAGTGGATAATGCACATCTGTATTTACATTCATACTGTAATCATCATGGTGCATGTTCTTGTATATGTTGCTATAATCAGTATAAACTTTATCTGTTAGGACACCAGCACCATTACCGATGATGCGCATATTCCACGCACACTTATTTGCCGGCTCACACACATCATCATCGGTAATTGCTATGTCACGTACACTTTAGATCATAGTACCTTTTATTGATAGAATCAGTTAACAACTAAACCGATATAATATTGTGATCACTCTCTGATGTTAAGTATAAGACATGATATTCATTACTTAGATATTCATGCATTCATATTTTTGTGTTATCATGCAGTATTATGGGCATATGCCGACACTTATCATATAGTTACTTATGATTTTGAGATTTGGATTTCTATGAGATTTCTGGATTTTTGGGGAAAACCGCAAAAATATATAAAAACTTCTCTCTCTCTCTCTCTCCTCTTCTCTTTTTAAAGTAAGATGCGGTTTTCTCGTGATGTATGTGTCGTCCACCATGAGTATTTCATGTTTTCTGATGGATTTCGAGACCCGATTCGAGGAGTGGATGAACCGTCTCGGGTACATGGTGGGCCCGGTATGGTACTCCGGGGCAAGAAGATCGAGTTGTAGACGATGAGCCTGGCAGGGGAAGGCTACCTACCGGTGATGTCTGGCGCGGCGGATATCCGGAGGATACCGACCGTTGTCGTGAGATTTGATGATATGGGCCGATCCGGACTGACGGAGCCCGAGATATTGAGACTTGAGATTACATGCGTTGTGTCGATGTTTGACACGGATTTCCATGGATTTCATTATTGAGATTTCAGATTCTTATACACATTCTACTATGATAACAGCTAGAGATTTCTTATACATATATATCTGGATTTCAGGATTTGTCACTTTACATTCATGGTGCATGCATTTCATTCATATGACATAGTATTATATGAGGTACTGACACGACACGGAGTAGTTGCACTTACACGTAGTATTACCCTGCTATTACTAGATGTTGGGATATAGTAGTGTATTATTATGACCTAGGATAGCGTCGTGCATTCGATTTCTTTTCGTAGATGTCTTCTACTCACGAGTTGGCAACTCACCCCCGTTGTGCCAAATTCTTTACAGGTTTGATGTACAGGTTTCCGTAGCAGCTTGTTGGCACATCTTTTCTTCAGGGTGATTTGCACGGTAGGTTGGTTCACTTGTATCTGAACCACCATTGTATTTTTATTCTTTCATTTGTATCTAGTAAACTCCATCAACCATACTTGTATTACTTGATAAGTTTATTGGACCAGTCTTTTATTTCGACCTTAGAGTCGCGCATGTGTTATTCTGATCTGTTGGTTTTTGTTTTCTTTTGAGATTTGAGCCTCGCCCTTTGGCGTTGTATATTATTATGATTGTTGTGGTTGTCTCCGCCTGTTGGCGTTGAGTTAGCACCCGTTGGGGATGCTTTTTATTGTTTATGTATATTATACTTGTTGTACCCGTTTGGGGGCCAGTTTTTACGGAGGAGACTCTGCCGAAATTTTTGGAAAAATTTGCTGATTTTCTTTTCTTTTCTTCTTTTTCTTCTTTTATGGTTTAGATTTCTGGGCTTCGGCTTACTTAGGTCACGTGGCGCCTCTAGACGCTTCGTAATCTAAGTGCCGGTCACGTTCCGTACTTTCGGGTCGTGACATTAGGTCCGTGAGAAAGCATGGGGAACCTCCCTCAAAGTACCGACACTGATCTGGCTGAAAGATTGACGAAATTGTAAGGTGTAATTAATCCCGGCTAATCTTACCTTTTTGGGTTTGAAGGTAGATTTGATAAAAACAGTGGGAGACATCCTGATTAGATAAGATAATAACCAATCTAATCTTGCAAGAGCATACGCTAAAGTGTTTTCTTCTCTCTCTCTCCAGGTAGCGACCATGTCAGGCCATAATCAAGATAATAATATGGATGTATTGACTGAACCCAATTATTGTACTGAGCTAGGGAATGTTGGACCCGTTCTTTCTTATAAGAGTTATAAGACTGAACAGGAAACAGGAGAATATCTGGATTCTCACGCCGCCCAAAAGAATATGCATGTTGATGCATCTTCTTCGGGTGTGTTAGTTATTGAGAACTGTTTCTCAGTTCACCCTACGTCCTGGGTATTAGATACCGGATCAGGATCCCACATATGTAAACAGTTACATGGGCTACGTAAAGGTAGAGAACTGGAAAAAGGTGATCATTCCGTTCAAGTAGGAAACGGTGCAAGTATTGTAGCCAAAGCAGTTGGCGAATATCACCTTGTATTGCCAAGTCGTAATACACCGATTCTAAATGAGTGCTATTATATACCGAACATGATGTGCAACATTATATCAGTTTCTTTATTGAGTAAAGAGGGATATAATTTTGTAGTACAGGATAATGTTATGAACATATTCCTAGATCAAAAGTTGATTGCATCAGGCTCGTTACATAATGGTATATTCATTCTAAATCAGAATACAGTGCTGAATATACAAAACACACACAAGAGGAAAAGTTCAGACATGAACGAATCCTACTTGTGGCATTGTAGACTTGGTCATATCAATGCGACTCGACTGGCTAAGTTACATAGAGATGGTTATTTGAATCCTTTCGAATTATCATCTTATGATACTTGCCATTCATGTCTCAAAGGAAAAATGACCAAAGCTCCGTTTAGTGGACACGGAGAAAGAGTTACTGAACTCTTAGGACTAATACATAGTGATGTATGCGGTCCCATGTCTACGCATGCCAGGAACGGTTCTTCCTACTTCATTACATTCACTGACGATCTCTCTAGATTCGGACATGTGTTCCTGATGAAACACAAGTCTGAAGCTTTTGAGAAATTCAGAGAATATAAGCACGAAGTAGAGAATCAAACGGGCAAAAGTATTAAGATTCTTCGATCTGATCGAGGAGGTGAATACTTAAGCGGTGAGTTTTTAGATTATCTAAAAGAGAATGGGATTCTCTCTCAGCTTACTCCTCCTTATACACCACAGCACAACGGTGTTTCGGAGCGGAGGAATCGCACCCTATTAGATATGGTGCGCTCGATGATGAGTACAGCTGAGTTACCTATTTCTTTTTGGGGGTATGCACTTGAGACAGCCATATACCTATTGAATAGAGTTCCAACTAAATCAGTGCCTACCACTTCATATGAGATATGGAATGGGAAGAGACCATCTCTTAAAAGAGTTAAGATATGGGATTGTCTGGCCTATGTTAAAAAGCAAAATCCGGATAAACTCGAGGCACGATCAGTTCTTTATAAGTTTGTAGGATATCCAAGCAATTCGTATGGATATCTATTTTACCACAGTGAACAACAAAAGGTGTTTGTTGCTCAACATGCCACCTTTTTAGAAAAGGAATTTCTTGAAAAAGAAATTAGTGGTTCTGAGGTAGAACTGGAAGAAGTTCCAGCAGAACAAACTACAACAGATGATTTAGTGGAACCAGAGGATTCAGTAGTACCCGACGAACCCCAGCCTCTCCGCCGATCTAGTAGGGTTTCTCGTCCACCTGAGAGATACTACGGTTTTCTCATTGATGGTGGAAGCGAGGATTGCATCATGGATGATAATGACCCCACTAGTTTCGAGCAGGCCATCACGAGTGGTGACTCTGTGAAATGGCTGGATGCAATGCGATCTGAGATGGAATCCATGTACACCAATAAAGTATGGATTTTAGAAAATGCTCCTGAAGGGGTAAAACCCATTGGGAGCAAGTGGATTTTTAAAACGAAATTTGGTGTAGATGGAAAAGTTTAGACTTTCAAAGCTAGACTTGTAGCAAAAGGTTTTCGTCAACGACCAGGTGTGGATTATGACGAAACCTTTTCTCCAGTGGCTATGCTTAAGTCCATCCGGATCTTACTTGCCATTGCTGCATACCATGACTACGAAATCTGGCAAATGGATGTTAAGACCGCCTTTCTAAACGGTGATTTAGAAGAGAGCGTGTACATGACTCAGCCAGAGGGCTTCGTAGATAGTGGGAGCAGCGGAAAGGTGTGCAAGCTGCTTAAATCCATTTATGGGTTAAAACAAGCATCGCGGAGTTGGAACATCTGTTTTGATGTCGTAGTCAAAGAGTTTGACTTCATCAAAAATATAGATGAACCTTGTATCTATAAGAAGGTAGCAGAGGATAAGGTTGTCTTCCTCGTATTGTACGTGGATGACATACTCTTGATAGGAAATGATATTCCTATGCTGCAATCAGTCAAGCTCTTCTTATCACAGAGATTCTCAATGAAAGATCTAGGTGATGCCTTCTGCGTATTGGGAATCATGATCTATAGAGATAGATTTAAACGGATACTGGGATTGTCCCAATCGAGGTACATTGACACCATACTAAAGAGGTTTAGTATGGAAGAATCCAAGCGTGGGAACCAACCCACGATCTCTGGACTCACTCTCTCTAAAGAGATGTCTCCCAAGACTGATTTGGAGAGAGCTCGGATGTAAAGGATACCCTATGCTTCGGCAGTAGACTCTATCATGTATGCGATGCTATGTACCAGACCCGATGTAGCATACTCACTAAGTGTAGTGAGTCGGTATCAAGCAGATCCTGGAGAGAGTCACTGGACAGCTGTGAAGAACATTCTCAAGTACTTATGAAGGACTAAGGAGATGTTCTTGGTGTATGGTAACGGAGAACTCCAGGTGGAGTCCTTTACCGATTCCAGCTTCCAAAGTGATAAGGACGACTCTAAGTCGCATTCGGGTTTTGTCTTAATCCTTATTGGAGGGCCGGTATATTGGAAGAGTTCCAAACAGGATACCGTTACAGACTCGACGATGGAGGCTGAATACATCGCTGCCAACGATGCTGCCAAAGAGACTGTCTGGATCAAGAAGTTCATTACTGAAGTTGGAGTGGTTCCATCCATTGAGCATCCAATACCTCTGTATTGCGATAACAATGGAGCTGTGGCTTTGGCCAAGGAACCCAGATCCCATCAAAAGTCCAGACATATTCTGAGACGGTATCACCTGATCAGGGAGATAGTTGATCGCCGGGAGATCGAGGTCAGGAGAGTAGATACGAAGGACAACACTGCGGATCCATTCACGAAGGCTATTCCCCAGATACAGTTTGAGAGATTATTCGGGATGCTAGGTATGAGATACTACAGCAGCTGGCCTTAGTGCAAGTGGGAGATTGTTAGTTATGTATATGCCCTAGAGGCCATTGTTGTACATATGATGTATATTATAATGGATGCTTGGATATATATAGAGATGACTTTCTTGCTCGTCATGATAGTATGCTATTTGGTTTCACTTTATCTTAACATGTTGACTTGTATTGGTTTACTGTTTTACTCTCACATGTTGATAAAGCCCTTAGGATCTGTACTCGACTACTGGGACTATTGTAACACCCGAGCCCAATACTACTATTTTCTATTATTTGTTGAGCATTAGATATTACTCATTTCATTTATCTTGCTTGTTTGGGTCTTACTGTAAAATTTTATCTGGCTAAGTTATTCTGCATATAACAAATTTTAGCACCTAAAATAAAATTGAAAATATTTATCTTGGCCTACTTGACACCCTTAGCCTCATGGTAGCGTCCGTGCATTGTGTTCTCGTCCCGTTCAGTGAAACGGGCGAGTTTGGATGGCTACGTGCACGTGCGTGTGTCCATTTTGGGAGTATGTTTTTTTAATCATAAAACATTTCATTTTAAAATTTGGAACCCGCTTAAAATCCTATTATTTGAATTTCGAATTTTTGGACCCAATCCGGGCGCAATTTGGAAATGTTTCATTTGGCGCCAAAATCCCAAATTTTAATATTATTAAAACCTTCGCATATATTTTTTCTAACTAATCTGATATCTTACCGTTCATTACCTATCTTTTAAATCTTTAAGTTAACCATATAATATTTTTACAATCTTTTATATCCTTCTCAATTTATTCTCTCAGCCAATCGCAACCTCTCCTTTAACCCCGTGGGCCCCGCTTTCTCTCTCTCCACTTTTTCTCTCTCTCTCATATATCCTCTCGTACTTCTCTTTATCATTCTTTCTCTTCTTCCTTCATGTCTCGTTTCTTATTTTTTTTAACTGTTCTTTTGTTGCCGAAATTCCGTCGTGCCGGTGACGCTTCTCGACGTTCCAGCGAGGTACCCCGACCCGTGTGGTTCCTTTGTTCGTCGTTTGGGTTCATTCCGTGAACCGTGCGCCCGTCGCGAGTTTCCCCCGCCGACGGTTAACGTTCCGTTTTCCCGTTTCGCGACCCATCAAGGCAAGTTAATCTTGCTACATGCTATATAATTCATTTTATACTTATTTAAATAAATACCATACCTATAGTTTAAATCTAGTGCCCCATGTTTGATTTTATAACGTTTCGATGTTCCGTTGGCATCCGTTTATATCATATTAAATCTAGATCATGAAAACTTATCTTGTGACATACTAGATTACATTATACTGCAACCATATCATTTAAAATCGTCGTAATATTTATTATTATTATCTTTAATTAATTTATAATCTTCATTTTATAATGTTATACATTTGAAAATCTTATAGTTTACACATGAAACGTCGTTGGAAAATCGGATATGACAAATCTGAAATTTACTGTACACCTTATCTTATAAAATTCATTATAAATCATAGAAAAATCATTAGTATACGTTCTTTAGTTCGTTACGAAGCTAACTCAGAATACTATAAATGTATGAAATATTTACTTGCAAAATAAATTGTTTAAATAACGTAAAATGCAAATGAAAATGTCTCCAAACTTCTGTCCAGGGAAATTCCAGCAGCAAACTTTCAATTTCGAATATTCATAACTTTTTGTAGAGACAACTTGAGATGCTTATACTTATAAAACTGAAAACCTTATTGAATTATCTTCGTTTTGGTATAAGACACGTCCCTTTTGGAGAACTTTTGTTATTTTTAAGCTATTTTACAAATTAGGGTGACGCTGAATTTCTGAACGGAACTTTCTTGTGTTGGTTAATCAATACCACCTTTATAGTTATTAATCACTTTGAATATGCTATCCATATTAATATTTATATCACATACTGCATAGTTGTACGTCCCACGTTTCCATTTTATAGTTTTATAACTTTTCGGATACCCGTTTGCATCCATCGCATTTAAGATACATATAATTGCATCCATAGATCACATTACTACATAATAATGTGATATTAACACTCCATGTTTAATAAATTGCATCCTAATTAATATTGGAACTATAAATGTAACCCTAATCGATAACTGTGCATCCATATCCTTGAAATTATATCTATTTGCATATCATATTACATGTTCCAGTTTATTGTTCTGATAGTACTCATGCTTGTTTATTTATACACATGTTTATGATAGTTTGATTATGAGCACCCACATGACATCTTGTGCTTTCTGACATGACCTGTTACACTTCCTACTTGACATGACATGGTACCGTACACTCTTGACATGACATGACACCTTTATACATTATCTGGCTTGACCTGATGTACCATGACCCGACCTGTTACCTGATCTCGTGCCTAATGCCAACAAACCTGACATGTTGTCCTCATGGACCATTCCTGTTGTCTATCCAGACAAAACCTGCTGTTACCTGAACTTGTGTTGGCATTAGTTCTTGACCACTGAATACCTGACCTGACACATATAACCTGGGGGTATGGGGAAATCAAAAGGGTAATCTAAAGTGTAACTTAAAAGGGTATTACTTGATCCGTGGTCCCGGGGGGTAACGGGACAGAGCCATTCGTGACTCTTACATTTTCCTGATCCGTGGTCCCGGGGGGCAACGGGACAGAACCACTATTGGTTCCCATCTTCCTGATCCGTGGTCCCGGGGGGTAACGGGACATATCCTTTGAGTTACATGGAGGATTACTCGAATTGATTTCAAAGACTTTAGAATAGAAAACCTGTTAGAATAGTTTAGTTACCCACTGCACACTACCCTGCACTGCTTGTTTCCTACTATTGCTTTATTCATGTTTATTTCTGCATTGCCTATTACACTGTGCATACTATATCATTGGTTGACATGACGCGCTGACGTCTGGGTTTTGCATGGCCCAGATTCTTTACCACTGTCGCTGTCTGAGCAGGAGTATTTCAGCCAGCAGGCTGATTTGTAAGTTCTATAGTGGTTAGTTTTATTTCCTGCACTCTTATTTCCAGATGTGAGCCCACATTATGGGACATACTTTTCTATTATTGTATTGGATCATTCGCTTCCGCATTTATTTATCATTGACTCTTGTTATTCTGGATTATGGACATGTTTTAGATAGTTTATCTTGTTTTTGATATCTCTACAGCCGTAATGTGACTGTGGATGGATACTTCCTACCCACAGGTAGCATGGCTGGCTATGTCACGTGCCCAATCTTGCGTACTCTGGGAAGCGGGGCGTGACAACTATGATGAGATCATACTAGTGGGGCCATCGTAGTCGATGAGTACATCCTATAACTGTTCCTAGTCGAGGGTATATCGAGACAGGGCATCGATACACCAGATAGACTAGCGTATACGCATCTTGACCCATATGATGGGCGATGGATGATCCCATATCCATCGGTGTTAGACATCAGAGATGGTGTACGGGTGCTCAGTGGAGACTGGGTACACTGGACGGACTCGCCGAGAACTCCCAGATGGTGATATACCACACGTCAGATGGCAGTTCTCCGGTGACACTGGTACAGGGTAGTCTGTAGACCCGAGATCGTCATAGAGTCTTGTGTGATTCCCACTGTGCTTTGATTTCCACCTTACCACGTCCAAGAGGGCGTGCAAAACGGTGGCTTTTGGGTACAGTCCCGAATCACATGGAGGCAATGAGCGATAGGAGGGGATTCGTCTCTCCCGGTATAGGGAGTTGATGTTGTGCTGTGTTCGATTGGCTATAACTGGAAGTCCCTGGCCAGGGCTGATATAGAGATTTACTGGTAAGTGTTACTAGTAGTTTCTCGACCCGTTATGAGCCACACATCGACACGACTTATCGGTTACTGGGGTCTGACGTATACCACCCCTAGACTTGATATGCGACATATCAGACGAACAGACCGGACTGTACAGGAGTGTTACTGATTGGATTCACAGGAGAACGCACAGGCTAGCTGGTTGATCTTCTGATCGCTCAATACCTGGGTGGCTATTACGTTTAGTTGACCGCTTGCAGCTTGTGGGTGTTTGATATGATCATCACCTGCTACCGGCGTATTGACGATTCTTTAGAGTCCTACACAGAGGTTTCTTGGCTCAGGCGAAATGGAGTAGAGGCACATATGTGATATGTGCAGGACCGAGAATAATGCGATATGGGATACCGTATTATATTCTCGCGATATTTAGTTGTGAACCGGGTCATCGGATTAAGTGTTGATTCGATGAATCAGTACATGATATATTAGTCGGTAATATTCGATATAGCCGGATCGTCGGATCAAGTGTTGATTCGATGATTTAATGTATAATAATATATATGATATATTATTACATTATCTAATATTGGCTCGCTTTATTATTTCATTTTCTCATTGGATGATACATTGATATATATGCGATATATGTTAATTGTATTATTTTCTTTTGTTGCAAATATATAATATATATGTGATATATATTATTGTGACATGATATGATTAATTGTTAAACATGTTTAAGGATGATTAATTGAGGTTAGGGTTTGATTAGGGTTAGATGCTTCATGCACCTTCTAGAAGCTTTTTCTTTTGTCATTCTTAAGATATTTTGGATGACACATTCTTA
Source organism: Agapanthus africanus (assembly GCA_030015575.1). NCBI lineage: Eukaryota > Viridiplantae > Streptophyta > Magnoliopsida > Asparagales > Amaryllidaceae > Agapanthus > Agapanthus africanus. The sequence continues at coordinate 405,746,251 of CM057347.1, read as the reverse complement.
ACCCAACCAAACCCTAACTCTAGTTTATTCTCTACTAAATCCTAGCCACTCATCCTTGACCATGGTTTATAAATCAATCATATAGCTTTTATTCTATTCATCACAAAAGAAAATAATCTCATTATCTTTTCCATGATCATCTTCTTCTCTCTTGAGAAAGCTTACTAAATTTTCTTCATGTGATGAATAAATATGAGAAAATGATTTAAAAAGAAAGCAAAAATACTACTCTCTCATTCTCATCTCATCTAGCCCATGAGATTAGTGTGTTCATCTCTTTAGAGTGAGAAAGCTTGAGTCTTTGCAACTTCGAGGTAGATCATCGGAGATTTGGAATACTTCAAGCTAGCATGGATCGTTCGAGTCGTGGAGCCTCTCATGAGTCCGGGAGATTGTGGATCGCGGCAAAGAGACTTCTACTCGGAGCTTGTGAAGTGAAGGAGCGGACTACAAAGGTTGTAATCCCTCACACTTAGATAAAAAGTTATCATCTTGCATGTTAAACCCTAATAATCTAGCAAAGATCCTGGCTTTGGGTTGTTCGGCACGTCGAAAATTTTATCCAGGCATGTTTGATGCCTTATGAACCTTCACAAGAGTGCCTAGGAACCCTACAGGGAGGACAGCCGCTGAGGGGGCTGCTCCGGCTTTGCCTGCGTCACATTTTCAGCAGGAAGTGGATATTTCTTTAACACCGCGGTTGAGGAGTTCCGCCGCATCCTGCTAAGCGGTTGATCAGTCGAAAATATTGCATTCTTAACACATCGATTTCTCTACTTTTTCTAATCATCTAAAGGTGTTTGGTATAAATATAGCACATATTAGCAATTCGTCTGCAAAATATCGAATAACATGTGTTATACATTATAACCAGCATTATGAGGGAAATTGTGTGTTTATTACTACACGCATGATCTTTGTATATTTAAACACTTATTTCGAGATTGTGTGCAGGAAATTCTCCAAATTAAAGAGCCCGAATCACAAAAGTGCTGATAAAACGCATCAAGTCAAAGACTTGAGATCTGGAAGTAAACAAGAAATAACTATAGGATTCCAGACATCAGAAAATGGCCATAAAGCCAGCATGAAACAATCCAGAGATTTTCATGCACTGACTCCATCAAATGGCCGCGGATCCGCAGCCAAGTCAGGCCGATCCGCCGCGGATCCGCGGCCGATCTGACTCGTCGGCGGTTGGAACTTTTTGCAGGGCTTCTCTTTTAACGGCCAAGCTTCTCCAAGACGCTTCAAATTGTGTAGATTTCTCCAGAAACTTCCCTTCTAACAGCCAAGCTTCTTGTGCAAGTTTGATACCTACCAAGCTTCTCATTCAAGCTTCATAACAACCTAGTTTCTAGTAGGAGATAAACCAAGCTTCTAGGAGAAGATAAAGGAGAAACTATAAAAAGGGACCTAGGGCTTCATTGAAAAGGTTGTTGAGTTGTTGTTTGATTGTTGAATATTGAGCCAAATTTGCACAAATTGAGTGACACAACTTATGATCCAAAGCCCTAGCCCAAATCCAATTCCAAAGCCAAATCAAGATTCATCGAGAAGCGTCTCAAGCAAGCCTTCAACGAGCTTTTGAAGCAACGTCGGTCATCATCCGAGCAAGAGATCCACGACGATCCACGACTTAAGAAGATGATGCGAAGCTAATTTCGGCGGATCTAGTTACCTCCTCAAATCTTGTAATCTTTGAGTGAATGTGTACCTAATCGTCGATTAATAAATGTGAAAATTATAAATCTTGCTTTCTTTACATTCTTGCATTATGAAAAATTGTCGATTCTTGATTCTTTCATTTTTCATGATGTGTGAGTGAAATCTCAGCTTGTAGCGGAATCGAGAGAATAGGTAGATGATGATGATGAAATTCTTGAACGATTCTTAAGTCTTATGAGTTTTGTAAACTTTACGAAATTGAATCATCGAAGACCAAATTTGAGCGAGATCGATTTCTTGAATGTTTTCGCTCCAAATTAAAGATCAACGATCGGTGATTTAATTTGCTAGAGGCTGGAATTTGAATGATAATCAATGAAAGGACAAGGGATGATGAAGGAGAAACCCTAATTTCTTCAATAGATCCCTAAACCTCGTTGATCGTCATCGATCTAGCAACAAATCCTCAATAAATAAGAATTCGTAATCATTAGTATTCATTATCACTATCAATTTGATCGATTCCTACAAGCTACTTTACAAATCTTGAGAATTCAATTGGTTTGGACATTTCCTTGATTCTTTATTAATTCTTGATTTTAGATTTATTTCTTTATGATTCTTGAAACTAAATTTCATAAATATTGAATCATTTTCTTTTATCTTTTCTTTTCAACTCAACTAAAACAAATTCGAACAAATTCACACAATCTCAGTGGACGATCCGTATTCGCTAACGAAGCTACAATTGACACCGTTAATTGATTGCGGTATAAATTTCTTTGGTTGTGATTAAAACTCTTCCAAATACACACGAAGATGATCAATCAAATGGCGCCGTTGCGGGGGATCGTGTGCTAATTTGTTTGTTTTTGTAATTTGAGTTGGAAAAATTTATTATTCCATCAGAATTTTTAAATCAAAATTCGCATCATGTGCTTAACGATTTGTTGTGAATTGTTGTAAGGAGATATGGAATCTCTGGTGCGAAGGGAAAAATTTTCAGGTTATCTCAGAGAGCTAAGTGAAGGTACAAGAGCATTTGCACCAATTTCTGTGCAGGGATCTTATCAGAAGACCGCGCATCCGCGGCCATAGAGTGCTTCTTGCGGCGGAACCGCGGTTCATTGAGGGCTTCGCTGCTTCAAACTTCTCAGGTATACTTCTGTCTTTCTTATCTCCTCCCTGCTCTGTTCCATTAACCAATTTCTGCAGGTTTCTTTACAAAAATTTGCAGCGCCGTAAAAAGAAAATTGTTGCGTGTTTGATCTTGGTTGTTTGCATATTTTAACATGGAAATTAAGGGGAAAAGACCAAATTCAGATTAGGTGGGGATTTCATTACCCTTCCTAAGCCCCAAAAATCATAAACTTGCATCCGCATCACCCTCATTAACTAAAAAATATCTAGACAAGACTCTAAGGACCGTCGCGCTCAATTAGGACAGAAAGAGGTCGTGGGTAATCTTCTGTTTATCCGCGTTTCTTTTGTGATGTCTAAGGCAAGTGTGTCTAAGGCAAGTGGTTACTTAATTAGGCCCACTACTTACGTAGTAGAGAACCTCCCACTTACCTGGCCACAGAATGGATAAAGAGGCAGTAGAAAATCTATCCTGTAATTTGTCTTCTGGAAGTCTAGGAGCGGTCTAGAGACTTGATCTAGGTGACCATTAGATCCAGGGTTGCTTGTGCATTGTTTGTGTGAATTTTTCAAAATTCCGTATTTTTTCAAAACAAACACCAAATCCAAACTTTTCCTTAATTATCACTTAACGCTGTCACTTGTGCTAAACCATTTAGTGCATGCTCAGCTGGACACGGGATTCTAGTGCCCGTCTTGTCCGTGTTTCTTCTATCGACTCCGAAGTCGGTATTTCTACATCTTCTTTTTCTTCACCCACTACCACACCCACTTCGATGGACGGTTCTCCATCGAACTTCTCTAACACTACTCTTCCACTGTCCGCAGGTGCGCAGAATCTACCCCGCATCTCTCTCCAAGAGAGATACTACCCCATTCGAGGTCCTCTTTCTATCTGTCTTACCATTCCACCAGCCAATGGGGACAACTTTGAAATAAAACCTCAATACATCAATCTTTTACCAAAATATCACGGTCTCAAGTCTGAAGACGCATACGTCTTTATTACCAAATTTGAAAATGCATGCGCTATGATGGGTACTTCACAGCTTTCTGTGGATGCTATGAGATTACGTCTTCATCCATTCACTTTGTGCGATATAGCCGAGAAGTGGCTTTATAACACAGCCGCACATTCTATTTCAAACTGGGGAGAATTCGTAACAGCTTTCCTAAAGAAATTCTACCCTAATCATAAAACGGCTCGAGTCCGCAGCGAAATAAATCAATTTACCCAGCTTCCAAATGAACCATTTTTGAAGTGTTTTGAACGCTTCAAGGATCTATTAGTTCAATGTCCTCATCACGGAATCCCTATATGGGACCTGTGCAGAATCATATATGAGGGCATTAATCCTACAATAAAATAGACCCTTGAATCTATGTGTCAATGCACCGTCATGAATAAAGATGATGGTGAAGCCTGGAGATTTTTAGAAGATTTCGCTGAAAGAACTTTACAGTGGGAGAGTGTAAACCAGTCATCGTCTAGGGGTGGTATTCATCAACTTGATGTTTCCATAGGAGTTAGAGCTGAAATGGCAGCAATGCAAAAGAAACTCGAAGCTATGGAACATAAATTTTTAGCAGCCTCCCTGAATCAGATGTCACTCCCCAAAACTGTCTGTGGATGCTATTCTGATCCATCTCATCTTACGGAAGAATGTCCTTTAAATTCTTCGTTTCAAGGTCAAGAGCATACCAATGTTGCTTTCCAACAAAGACCTAGAAACGATCCGTATTCTTCCACTTATAATCAGGGTTGGAGGAATCACCCTAACTTTGCTTGGAACCAATCATAAACTCAAAACACAGTTCCAAATCAAAACAATTTCCAAAGGGGTCCTCCACCACAACAGCAACCACTTCAAATAAGTCAGCACCACTACCAATCACAAAACTTTCAAAATCCTGTCAACACACCTACACCGTATAATCCTTTGCAGTTGACCGGTACTGATAATTCCTCTTCACTTGAACGGACTTTTGAAATGTTTATGAAATAGTCCATTCAAATGTCGGCTGAATTTAAGTCTTCCCTCGATAAGATCCAGAAAAATTTTGACTCCCAAAGTGAGAGTATTAAATCGATGGAAGCACAAATTGCTCCATTAAATGTCGAGATGAGTGCTAGAGAGAAAGGGAAACTTCCGTCTCAACCCCTACCGAATCCTGGGCATTCACAACACTACAATGTGAATGCCATTACAATGTTGAGATCCGGAAGAGTGCTGAATAATCAAGTCGGTGAAGAGATTGATAATCATGAAGAATTAATCAATAACGCCCCGACTTCCAATTCCACTTTTCCTTCCACATCCACTTCTACTTCTAATCCTACTTTATCTACCCCACAATTTTCTTGCGAGCCTATTCTTTATTTTCCTCAAGGCTCGAACCCTCAGCATACCTCTTCTAGTCCACCAAAGATGATCCCCACTTCTATTCTGGAATCAGTTCCACACACACCACCTTCTCCAATGATGGACCCAGCTATTTTTGCTAAAGCTCTTTATCCGAATCGGTTAAGGGGAAACAAATCAAGTCCACATATGGAGAAGATTATGGAAATGTTCAAATAGGTTAACATCAATATCTCTCTCCTAGATGCTATCCAACAAGTCCCCGCTTATGCGAAAATTCTCAAAGACTTGTGCACTAGGAAGAGGAAGACTCAAGTGCCCAAAAAGGTTTTCATGACTAATAATGTTAGCACTACTTTTACCCCACAGTTATCAAAGAAACGTAAGGACCCTGGATGTCCTACAATCTCGATTTCTATTGGGGGTAAAAACATTAACCGTGCTTTACTTGATCTGAGCGCAAGTGTTAACCCGCTTCCATATTCGGTCTACGAGCAGTTAGGGATTGGAGAGTTAAAACCAGCTCATTGCACTCTCCAAATGGCAGACCGTTCAATCACCAAACCTAGGGATGAACTGGAGGATGTGTTGAAAAAACTCGGGGAATTTATATTCCCTGTGGACTTTATTGTTATCGATACACAACCTGTAGCAAACCCACAGAACCAAATTCCGGTGATTTTGGGTCGACCATTCCTTGCCACTTCCAATGCTGTCATTAATTGTCGAAACGGTTCAATGAACCTATCTTTTCGAAAAATGACAATTGAACTGAACATTTACAAAATTGGAAGTCAGCCGTCTGAACCCTCTGCTCACATACTTGATGTCTGTTCTGTCCACGAGATTGCTCCCGAAAGTTGCGAAGTTGATGAACTTTGCTTTAATAATATCAACGACACTAGCACATCAATGTTTGATCTTGCACATCTTAGTGAGGACACCCTTTCCATTCTTGAGTCTGACACTCTTGACTCTTTACCTTCCGAGTCTATATCTTTTGCAGGCTACGAGCTTCTTCGTGAATCTGAATGTGATTCTCTTACCCCACCTTCTATAGTTTCTCCGCCAGCATTAGATTTCAAATTTTTACCTTCTCATCTTAAATATGCATATTTAGGTGAGAATGAATCTTTACCTGTTATCATATTAGCTTCTCTAGCCTCAGAGCAAGAGAATGCGCTTTTGATGGTATTGAGATCTAATAGGCAGGCGTTTGGTTGGACTATGACTGACATCCAAGGGATTAGTCCCTTGATTGTTGAACATCATATACATCTGATGGATGAAGCCAAGCCAACCCGAGAACCACAGAGACGGTTAAACCCGTCATGAAGGATGCGGTGAAGAAAGAAATCGTCAAATGCCTTGACAGTGGTATCATTTACCCAATCTCTGATAGCCAATGGGTAAGTCAAATTCATGTCGTCCCTAAGAAATCTGGCATCACGGTCATAACAAATGAGGCAAATGAGTTAATCCAAACACGCGCTCAAACTGGGTGGCGTGTATATATCGATTATAGAAAACTCAATGCCGCAACGAGGAAAGACCACTTTCCTCTACCTTTCATTGACCAGATGCTGGAACGTTTAGCTGGACAGGAATATTACTGCTTCTTGGACGGATACTCTAGCTATAACCAGGTCCCTATTACCAAAAAGGATCAAGAAAAAACCATATTTACTTGTCCTTTTAGTACCTTTGCTTATAGACGGATGCCTTTTGGGTTATGCAATGCTCCCGCTATATTTCAGCGGTGTATGATGGGGATATTCTCAGACATGGTCGAGAATTTTCTGGAGATTTTCATGGACGATTTCTCGATATTCGGAGATTCTTTTGCTGACTGCCTATCTCATCTTGACGCAGTTCTTACTCGTTGTAAAGAGAAGAACTTAACCTTGAATTGAGAAAAATGTCATTTCATGGTCCAAGAGGGAATTGTGCTTGGACATGTTATTTCACGAAAAGGCATTGAGGTTGACAGAGCTAAAATAGATGTCATTCAAAACCTTCCTCATCCCAAATGCGTCAAGAATATACGATCTTTTCATGGCCATGCAGGCTTTTATCGGAGATTCATTAAGGATTTTAGCAAAATTGCTAGACCTTTAACTCTTCTCTTGGCCAAGGACACAACCTTTCACTTTGACTCGGATTGTGAGGCTGCATTTGACTCACTTAAAAACTCTCTCACTACAGCCCATGTTCTATCATCTCCTGATTGGAACCACCCATTTGAGTTTATGTGTGATGCATCAGATTTTGCAGTTGGTGCAGTCTTAGGACAGCACATGGAAAAGATTCCGCATGTGATTTATTATGCAAGTAAGACCCTGAATAATGCTCAAATTAACTATACAACTACCGAAAAGGAACTTTTGGCAGTTGTATTCGTATTAGAAAAATTCAGGCCTTACTTGATTGGCTCACCAATTGTTGTGTACACTGACCACTCCGCCTTGAAATATCTTTTGGCGAAGAAGGATGCTAAGGGTGTTAATACGTTGGATCCTTCTATTATAAGAATTTAATCTTGTTATTAAAAATAAGAAAGGATGTGAAAATATGGTAGCCGACCATCTGTCGCGCATCTCCTCTTCACCTGTGACCCTGCCGATCAATGATTCTTTTCCAGATGAACAACTCTTGAATGTATCCGACAAACCTTGGTTCGGGGATGCTGTGAATTATCTTGCTACGGGGCTTATTCCCAGCGAATGGTCGAAACAGGACAAACATTGATTTCTATCCCAAGTAAAACACTTTTACTGGGATGAACCCTATCTGTTTAAGTATTGTCCTGACCAGATCATTCGCAGATGTGTCCCTAATGATGAATTCAAGAGTGTTCTATTTTTTTGTCATGATCAGGCATGCGAAGGTCATTTCGGTCCTCGAAAGACGGCGGAAAAGGTTTTGCAATGCGGTTTTTATTGGCCGATTTTATTCAAAGATGCATTTGATCATTGCAAAACCTGTGCACAGTGTCAACATACGGGTAGGATTTCCTGGAGAAATGAGATGCCACTTCAACCTATTTTAGTGGTTGAAATTTTTGACGCTTGAGGTATTGATTTTATGGGTTCTTTTCCCAACTCCTTTGGGAATTTGTACATATTGCTTGCGGTTGATTATGTCTCGAAATGGGTGGAAGCTATTCCTTGTCGCACTAATGACAAAAAGGTTGTCATTAAGTTCTTAAAAGAAAACATTTTTTCGCGATTTAGACACCCACGTGCTATCATTAGCGATAACGGGACGAATTTCTGTAATCGGTCTTTCGAGACTTTGATGCGGAAATATGCAATCAACCACAAACTTTCCACACCCTATCATCCCAAAATGAGCGGGCAAGCTGAGGTTTCAAACAGACAAATCAAACAAATTTTGGAGAAAACAGTTTCTAAAAATCGAAAAGATTGGTCAACCAAATTGATGGATGCTATTTGGGCATTCCGAACTGCATATAAAACCGATCTAGGTATGTCTCCTTACAGACTGGTGTTTGGAAAGGCTTATCACCTTCCGGTCGAGATTGAGCACAAAGCAATGTGGACCATTAGAGAACTTAACTTTGACTTAAATCAAGCCTGTAATTTTCGGAAGTTGTAATTAAATGAGCTAAGCGAACTCCGCGATGAAGCTTACGATAATGCTGTGATTATAAAGAATCGGACTAAAGTATTTCATGATAAAAACATTTTGAGAAAAACTTTTACACCTGGTCAACAAGTCCTTCTTTATGATTCACGACTCCATCTTCATGTGGGTAAGCTACGATCTCGGTGGAAAGGACCTTTTGTTGTGCGGTATGTATACCCGCACGGGGCAGTTGAGGTTGAAAATATTGAAAACGGTACAATTTTCAAAGTAAATGGACATAGACTAAAACCGTATTTTTCCACTGACCTCACGGAGGAGCTCCTGTTTTTACAGGAGCCACTTTATCTCGACTAAAATTCCTCCGTCTCACCTCAATGTCTTAAAAAAATATTGTATCATCTTTAGAATGGAGGTGAGTGAAAAGAATAAGTTTGGGGGAGATTTTCATGTTCATATATTATTGCCCCCGTTAATAAATTTCCTCCCAAGCTTACAGGTTTTTGTGATCTAGCAGAAGACAACAGTGAGGTCACTGCTGAAAACAAGTTTGGGGAAGATTTGTACTTATTTACGCATCACTTTGCATCATACTTTGCATAAGCACAAAACATTAAAAAAAAATTAATATTTAATTTTATAATAAAAGATTAGATAGTGAAAAATTACACCCAAAAGATTAGAAAAGTTTAAGAAAACAAAGAAAGTTAGAAGTTTTCTTAAACGGAACTAGTAATAAGTAGTTATGAGCCGTTGTCCCAAGTGTTAGTAAGATGAAAGAAGTCACTAATCTGAGGATAAAAATAAGTCTGAAAAATAGTTCCTATTCTGGAAGCCAAACATTTGAATGTTGATACCTTACTATACGCATTTACACACGTCTTGAAACTCGGGATAGTAGATGATACTTTGAAATGCTCTTGTCTAAAAGCCAAAGTATGAAGAAAATTATAATTAAAGAAAATATAAAATGGTGTAGAAAAATGAACACTAGTTTTGTTATCGCCAAGGCAGCATAAAAAATATAGCGAGGGTGCTTCATCACCTAGTGCCTTAGACCAACTGGTTTGGGAGTCACTGCTAAGCCTTAGGTGTTGCAAGACGAGGAAATTGCTACTTACGCCTAATCAGCGAGTACATGAGTAATCGGTCGGTTAGTATCTCAAGAAGTATTAACGGTCGCATGAAAAATGTTTGAGCAATTCCAACCAAATTATTCACCAACTAAAAAAGTACTGAGGTCGATGGACACGAGTATGATAGGTTGAATTGAATTCTCCGAGTGTAGGGATGTCTTTTACACACACGTAGGGGTATATGATCGATATTTGGAAGAAAGGTAAGAATGAAGAATAAAGACAATATTTTATTGAGGGATGATGTGATTTCTAACATCTTTTCATGACTATTAAGATAGGGCTCATGACAACTGAAAAGCTAGTGTAGTTGGAAACTCTGATTTTCAAAGTCTTTCTTTTATAATTCTTATCTTTATATGTAACTTTCACAGTCTTTCTTTTATTATGGGATTTTTTGGGTACAATCCGCTGAAAACCCTCAGGAGACAACACTTCTCCTACTAGGGACACCTAGAGGTTTAAAGGCTTGTTGCACGTGCTCAGTGCAATCGTGTTGTCTACGAAAGTGTGCTAGTTAGTTTTTCTTTTTCTTTATTTTCTCCTTCACCTGAATAAAAGATATTTGCTTGAGACGACCAAAATTAAGTTTGGGGGAATTTTATCAGTCGAAAATATTGCATTCTTAACACATCAATTTCCCTGCTCTTTCTAATCATCTAAAGGTGTTTGGTATAAATATAGCACATATTAGCAATTCGTCTGCAAAATATCAAATAACATGTGTTATACATTATAACCAGTATTATGAGGGAAATTGTGTGTTTATTACTACACGCATGATCTTCGTATATTTAAACACTTGTCTCGAGATTGTATGCAGAAAATTCTCTAGGTTAAAGAGACGGAATCACAAAAGTGCTGATAAAACGCATTAAGTCAAAAACTTGAGATCTGACAGTAAACAAGAAATAACTATAGGATTCCAGGCATCAGAAAAGGGCCATAAAGCCAACATGAAACAATCCAGAGATTTTCATGCACCGACTCCATCAAACGGCCGTGGATCCGCGGCCGAGTCAGGCCGATCCGCCACGGATCCGCGGCCGATCTGACTCGTCGGCGGTTGGAACTTTTTGCAGGGCTTCTCTTTTAATGGCCAAGCTTCTCTAAGACGCTTCGAATTGTGTAGATTTCTCCAGAAGCTTCCCTTCTAACAGCTAAGCTTCTTGTGCAATTTTGATACCTACCAAACTTCTCATGCAAGCTTCATAACAACCTAGCTTCTAGTAGAAGATAAACCAAGCTTCTAGGAGAAGATAAAGGAGAAACTATAAAAAGGGACCTAGGGCTTCATTGAAGAGGTTGTTGAGTTTTTGTTTGATTGTTCAATATTGAGCCAAATTTGCACAAGTTGAGTGACACAACTTGTGATCCAAAACCCTAGTCCAAATCCAATTCCAAAGCCAAATCAAGATTCATCGAGAAGCGTCTCAAGCAAGCCTTAAACGAGCCTTTGAAGCAACGCCGGTCATCATCCGAGCAAAAGATCCACGACGATCTACGACTCAAGAAGATCGATGCGAAGCTAATTTCGGCGGATCTAATTACGTCCTCAAATCTTGCAATCTTTGAGTGAAAGTGTACCTAATCGTCGATTAATAAAGGTGAAAATTATAAATCTTGCTTTGTTTACATTCTTGCATTATGAAAATTTGTCGATTCTTGATTCTTTCATTTTTCATGATGTGTGAGTGAAATCTTAGCTTGTAGTGGAATCGAGAGAATAGGTAGATGATGATGATGAAATTCTCGAACAATTCTTAAGTCTTATGAGTTTTGTAAACTTTAGGAAATTGAATCATCGAAGACCTAATTTGAGCGAGATCGTTTTCTTGTATGTTTTCGCTCCATATTAGAGATCAACGATCGGTGATTTAATTTGCTAGAGGCTAGAATTTGAATGATAATCAATGAATGGACAAGGGATGGTGAAGGAGAAACTCTACTTTCTTCAATAGATCCCTAAACCTCGTTGATCGTCATCGATCTAGTAATAAATTCTCAATAGATAAGAATTTGTAATCATTAATATTCATCATCACTATCAATTTGATCGATTCCTACAAGCTACTTTACAAATCTTAAGAATTCAATTGGTTTGGATATTTCCTTGATTCTTTATTAATTCTTGATTTTAGATCTATTTCTTTATGATTCTTGAAACTAAATTTCACAAATATTGAATCATTTTCTTTTATCTTTTCTTTTCAACTCAACTAAAACAAATTCGAACAAATTCACACAATCTCAGTGGACGATCCGTATTCGCAAACGAAACTACAATTAACACTGTTAATTGATTGCGGTATAAATTTCTTTGGTTGTGATTAAAACTTTTCCAAATACACACAAGGATGATCAATCAGCGGTTCAAAGCTGTTCCCAGTTGGAACAACAGCATCAACTTCTACCATTGGAGCTGGTGGAGTAAGTCCAGAGGGGGAGTTGCCCCCAGCTTTCTTCACTGGGCGCCAGTGGCGACGTCGAGCATGTCTTGCAGACGGGATTGCCTCAGTTGTGGTATTGGCTTCCTTATGCCCCTTGCTTTGGTGAAGGGCTACTGCCGGTGCCAGCCTGTCGAAGACTGACGTCCGTTGAGAGGGGACGGTCAATCTTTCGAAGGCCGACCTTCTGGTAGGGGAAGCACTTTTTATGACTTCATCTGTCGGAGCTGGATCAGCTATTCGTTTCAGGATAACGCCTTCAGGTATTTTGAGCCTCTTTGCGGGCCTATTTGAGCTTTGGCTCAGCCTGTCAAAGACTGAGGTGGCAGACTTGGACGACCCGTTGAGAGGGGCCGTGGTGATTGCAAGTTGATCAAAAACTGACTTCTTTAGAGCTTCCTGTGATGGCATTGGGGCGTTGAAGCTTGCTGGCGGGAGCATGGACCCGAAGAACAATCCAGTGGTGGCCTGAGTAACCTGCTCCACTGACATTAAAAAGATGTAGGCCGCATTTGGCCCGTATGTCACTCCTCCAGCAGGGACGGAGCGGGAGTTGCTGTTGCAGGTACACTTGGAAGCCATTGATCTTCTTTTCTCTGCACAGGAGTAAGACACCGAATCTTAGTACCTCAAATCAAGGGGAAACCATAGTAAACCGTGATTTGTTCATGAATACGACACACGAAGTGTGGAGTGGAAAGAGAAAAAGGTCCCACCGAGCATGCCAGAATCTGTTCACCGCCGAAAACGGAGACGGACCGCGTAGGTCGTCTTGCCTGAATTTGAGGGCAGATGCTATTTGGATTTATCCGTCCTCCTCTCCGAAGATGCCAAGTTGATTTATGGCACCATGTATCATAGGTTTGGATGGATGCGGACGTTGTAGCAGACTTCGTCAGATTCCCCCTCGTTTGCGAGGGGTTTTTGATTGTGGGGACGCTCTTCCCTGCAGGCGCAAGCCCCTGCAGTTAATTACGTTACCGCATTGCGATAACCACTTTCTCCTACTCCAAAAGTTCGCTTCGTGTCGTGTATGTTTGTTTTATTTTTGGTTGCCCTTGGATTGTATACGGAGACTAATTTATGTTGTCGCCCGTAAGGCGTGGATTAGTCCAAATCCGTATATCTTAGATTTGGGTTTGGGTTGATTTAAGGATCATTAATCTCGTTTGAAATTAAGATCAACTTAAATTTTTGTTAAGGATACGTTAGTCCAATTTGAGGCTAAGATCTACTTAACAGGGTTTTAGGGTCATTCAGATCCAACAAAAGAGCATTTGAGCTCTATTGTTTTAGTTTAAATATGTTACGGTCCGTTGTTAGTTTAAGGACGTTTCGGTCCGTAGATCACCATTTTTGAGGTGAGGGTTTAGTTTAAGGGCATTTCGGTCCGTAGTAGTTTGAGAACGTTACGGTTCGTAGATCACCATTTTTTAGGTGAGGGTTTAGTTCAAGGAAGTTTCGGTCCGTAGTAGTTTGAGGACGTTACGGTCCGTAGATCACCATTTTTGATGTGAGGGTTTAGCTTAAGGACGTTTCGGTCCGTAGTAGTTTGAGGACATTACGGTCCGTAGATCACCATTTTATGCCCGTGTATTTGTTACGTGACAGGATGTACGGCGATGATGTGGGATACACCCAATTGGGGTGTGATTTGGTTTAAGGTGTGCACATCAGCTTGGGAAATGCACCCAAAAGTAGTTGGTTGTCGGGACCCTCCACCTTTCCGAAGACGTTGAGGAATTACAACGACATGCTCAGAGGTATGGAGAGATGTACCCTTGAACCAATTCCTGTGTCTGAAGGAAGCGATCATGGTGGACCATCTAAGAATCATTAGCCATTTTTGGGGACTAAGATTAACTTAGGAAATATGGGATGAACATCATTTTGGATATCATGAGTCATGTTTAGGAAACAATGAACCCATGGACTCAGTTGATCTGAATTAGGGACCTAGCTAACTTGGGCTTGACCCACTCAATTTTCTTTTATTTGAAATAAGTGCTAAGCACTGGTTTGGGCTCAGTCCCCTTTTCTTGCAAAAAGTGCTGAGCACTTATGTGAGTTTTGACGCTCGCACTTTACTCTCTTTTCTTTTGTCTCTATATGGAGTGCTGAGCACTCTTTATGGCGCCCACGTATGAAGCACGTGAGGCGCTAGGCGCTGAATGATGAGTGCCAAGCACTTTTATGTTCTGTGGCGCCTACGTGAGGGTCACGTGGGACGCTGGGCGCTGGACGCCGCACCACTGAGTGCTAAGCACTCCTTATTTTGTAGCGCCCACATGAGGGGCGCGTAAGGCGCTGGGCGCCAGCCACTGAGTGCTAAGCACTCTTTATTTTGTAGCGCCCACGTGAGGGGGCACGTGAGGTGCTGGGCGCTGAGTTCTTTTCCTTGTATATTTTGTTCTGAGGAGTTCAATTTCCTTATTCTTTTCTGAATCTTTGATCTCTAAGAACGAGTTCGTCCTAATGAGAATTAAATTCTCAACTGGTGGGAGAATTCTCTTGTGGATCTTAGATCCAGAGAAAGAACTAAGTTCTTATTTTTAAAAAGGGTTAAACCTTTCAATAGGCAAAAGAGATGCTTTGATCTCTCTCTTTTTTTATTTACCTAGAGTTTTTTTTGAGAAGGGAAATCTTCTTCTTTCTTCCTTTTTGAAGCTTTCAGCTTTTTTTTCCTCAAAGCTTATGGGGGGTTCCTCTATATTAGACTTGAAGTCTTGGGTTCTTTATATAGTAGAGGCAAGTCTGTTGATTAGTTGAAGAAATCTCTTATTGAGAAATCTTAATTGATTTGGGGATTTTACCCACCATTGGATCGTTGATCCAAAGGTTTCTGTTTTACAGAAGGTATTTTTCTTGTTTTTAACAAGATTAGGGAAATATTTTCCCACACAGGGAAATATTTTCCCACACAGAATTTATTCTGTAGATCGGTGATTCTTTAATCACCATTGGATTTTTAATCCAACGGTGCTCTGTTTTACAGAGGGAAATTTTTCTTGTTTAGAAAGATTTGAGGAATATTTCCTTAACAGAATTTAATTCTGCATTCTGATGATTTATCATCTCCGTTGGATCTTTGATCCAAATGCTCTGTTTAACAGAGAGTAGAATTTAATTCTATTAGGCGCTGGCGCTCACGTGCTGTGCACGTGTGGCGCCAATAAGAGTTTTTAACTCTGGCGCTGGCGCCCTCATAGCAGGCACGTGAGGCGCTGCCTCTTGAGTTTTGTGTGCTTTGCACACGGGCGCTGCTCATATAAGAGTTCTTTTAACTTTGGCGCTGGCGCCCTCGTGGCAGGCATGTGAGGCGCTGGCTTTTGAGTTTTGAACAAAGCTTTGCTCTTTTAGTGGGGAAACAAATATAAGTCAACATGTTAAGATAAAGAGTAACCAGATAGCTTACTATCATGTCGAGCAAGAAAGTCCTCTATATATATGTCCAAGCATCCACTTTAATATACATCAATGTATAATAATGGCCTCTAGGGCATACATATTCCTAGCACATACCTCATCTCCCTGCCACCGAACTAACTCCATTCAGTTCCCTTTGGCCGTTTGGACAATGGGAGATGGATATGGTGGGCCAACTCCCCACCGGCACGGGCGGGTACAGATACATCCTTATCGCTGTGGACTACTTCACGAAATGGATAGAGGCCGTACCCATCAGGAAACCGGACGCCACCTCTACAATAAAGTTCCTGCAGAACAACATAATTTC
Source organism: Agapanthus africanus (assembly GCA_030015575.1). Taxonomy (NCBI): domain Eukaryota; kingdom Viridiplantae; phylum Streptophyta; class Magnoliopsida; order Asparagales; family Amaryllidaceae; genus Agapanthus; species Agapanthus africanus. The sequence goes on along the minus strand of CM057347.1, from coordinate 405,730,155 downwards.
TCGATTTGGGATCCCGAGGTGCATAGTTACTGACCATGGGACCAACTTCGAAAACGATATAAGTCAAAGAGTTTTGCAGCGACTACCACATACTGATGAAATTTGCCGCGGTCGCACATCCACAATGAAACGGGCAGGCCAAGGTAGCGAACCGATGCGTCATCCGCAGTCTCAGAGCCCGTTTGGAAGGAAGGTAAGGCGGCTGGGTCGAGGAACTGCCACGGGTGCTATGGGCGTTGCGAACATCGAAGAAAACATCCACGGGAGAAACCCCATTCAGCCTCTGCTACGGTACCAAGGAAATGGCCCCCGTGGAAATTGGACTGCCCAGTTATAGGGTCGAACACTTTGACGATGAATCCAACACCTCGGCGCTCCGAAGCAACTTAGACATCTTGTTGGAAAGGAGGGATCGAGCGCAAATCAGAGTAGCCGCCTATCAGCAGCAAACCGCACGCTACAACAATGCCTGAGTTAAATGTCGGGCCTTCAAGACGGGAGATCTGGTCTTATGAAGAAACGAGTTTGTAGACCAAGGGAGGCTACATAAGTTCTCCCTGAAGTGGGATGGACTGTTCCTCATAACAGAAGCGTTGCCCAGTGGAGCATACTGTCTGCAGGACGCCGGAGGGCGTAATTTTCTTCGGCCTTATAACGCCAAAAAGCTTAAGTTGTATAAATAAACGTGTACCCTCTTTTAAATGAATGTAATTCCTTTTAGCATTAAACTAAGTCTTCCAAGCTAGGTCCTCCCACAGAAGAAAATTTTTATACCACTGTAGGGCTCCAGCCCTTTGTTTCTTTTCTCGGTTCCAAGACTCTAAAGTTTTTTAAGAAAGACATAAAATATATATCAAGGAGAGGAAAAGAGACAGTACACTACAACCAAAGACAAGTTTATTTATTTTAGAGGTATTAGGGGCTCCCCAGCCTTACAACATTTACAGCAGAGGAGGGCGAGGATTAAGAACACATTGCCGGTGATACTCAGAAGAAATCTCTTCCAGCCGAGCCTAAGCAATCTCGGCCCACTCCCTCTGACGGTACCCATGGACCCTAGAAGCCACGGACTCGCCGGGTACCCCGTCTGCCGAGCAAGATGCGATGACCAACCTTTACTGGAAACTCTCAAGAAGGAGGTCTACCGAGCAATCCCGCCTACCCTTTGAGATCAGACCAAGCCCGTAGACCGTGTGCATTTTGTCGAACGCCTCGTCTATCAACTGCGGAGATAGGGTGTTGTACAGACCCGGGGAAGTCCTCTATATCGCATAAATTAGCACCTGAAGGAGAGGAGATCGCCGGGGAAGCAGGTGCCCACAGTGGCCCTCTAGGCGGCCTATCACCGCCTCGTACGTCTCCTCGGAACGATCGAGGTTATAAAAGTATACATCGTCATGAGAAACGATCTTCCTGATGGTATACATGCGACCGGTCATCTTCAGGGAATGCAAGACTAGGAAGAAACCAATATGCCTTTGGTATTTATAGCCTCAACAAAAATCTTCCAACGGCCGAGATTTACTCGCACAATGACGCAAATCATGGAATATCGCACTTTCCCAATATGGTGCAGCCATGTGTCATCCACGACGGTCACCATTCCCGTCTATATGGGTCACGGAAGGTTAAACGACGCCGCAAGGAGATACTAGAGAGATAATAAAGACCTCCTCACGAGGCCGCCGAGCAGATTCCTGCTCGGCCCATCCGCAACTGGTAGCGTCCTGCCCAACAAACGCTGTGGATCCAAAGACTTCATCACGAGGCGACCAGGTAGCTTCCTGCTCGGCTCATCTATAAGCGGGTAGTTTCCTGCCCAAAAAACGTTGTGGATCGAGAGCCCTCCTCACGAAGCCACCGAGCAGATTCCTGCTCGACCCATCCGCAGCGGGTAGCTTCCTGCCCAACAAACGCTGTGGATCTAAAGCCCTCTACACGAGGCCGCCGAGCAGATTCCTGCTCGGCCTATCCGCAGTGGGTAGGTTCTTGCCCAACAAACGCTGTGGATCTAAAGCCCTCCTTACGAGGCCCCCGAGTAGATTCTTGCTCGGCCCATCCGCAGCGGGTAGTTTCCTGCCCAACAAACGCTGTGGATCTAAAGCCTTCCTCTAAGGCCGCTGAGCAGGTTCCTGCCCGGCCCATCAGTAGAGGGTAGCTTCCTGCCCAACAAACGCTGTGGATCTAAAGACCTCCACATGAGGCCGCCGAGCAGATTCCTGCTCGGCCCATCTTCACCGGGTAGTTTCCTGCCCAACAAACGCTGTGGATCTAAAGCCTTCCACACGAGGCCGTCGAGCAGATTCCTGCTCGGCCCATCCGTAGCGGGTAGCTTCGTACCCGACAAACGCTGTGGATCTAAGGCCCTCCTCACGAGGCCGCCGGGCAAATTCCTGCTCGATCCATCCACAGTGGGTAGCTTCCTATCTAACAAACACTGTGGATTCAAAGTCCTCATCGCGAGGTGATCGGATAGAATCGAGTGACGCCGACCTATTCAAACTTGGCTATCGTTCGATTCATATTCGATGCACGATCGCCGTCTCGATTCTGGGGAAAGGGAGGATACCGACCTTCCTACACTTGGCTATCGTTCAACTTATACTCAATGAATGGTCGTCACCTAAAAAGGGTGGGCACCGACCTAACACTAGCAAGATAAAGAGACTTACGAGCTAAAAGTACTTGTAAGATAAATAGACCGACGAGCCAAAAGCACTTGCAGAATGAAGACACTTGAGCAAAGAAAAATAAATGCTGAGCTAAAATTACTTGCAAGATGAAACGACCAACGAGCTAAAAGCACTTGCAGAATGAAGACACTTGGGCAAAGAAAAATGTATGTACTTTATTTACGATCAAAATTATATACAAGGTATTGTGGGCTCCTCAGCCATACAAAAATGCCCGGAGGCTTATAAAAATTCTAAAAAAAGAAAAAGAAGAAGGGGGAATAACTCAGGCTGCCCGCTCGGCCACCACCTCTCTTGGCTTTGTGCCTCCATCGGAGGCAACGACGGCGACCTCGGGCTCAGCGCTTCCGTCGGCCACTACGGCTTCCATGACCCGCTCGACACCGCCCTGTGGTACATCCTCGGTGAGAGGAAACTTGGCTCGGAGCTCGCGGTCGACGAACTCGGGCATAGCCTTTTTGACGACGTCGAGGGCATTATGCCACCCGACGACCGCGGAGTCGGCGAGTTGGAGATTAAACTGATCAGACGCTTTATACTCCTACACGGCCCTCTCCACCCTTCTCTCAATGAGCTTCGCCACATCTAAAGCCGCCCGAGCATCCTTCTTGACGGCGTCCCTCGAACTTTTCATGGCGTTGAAAAGGCCGTTCGACTCCTCCATCTACGCCTGGATAGCCCGGTTGGATTCGGTTAAGAGCCGATAGGACTCCTTCGGCTTGGAGACCACCAGCCTATTGGCGACCAATCTCGAGTCGAGGAGAGCCGCCTTCTCTTCCGCTTGCTGCAGTTGAAGGAGAAGCTCTTCCTCTCGCGAGGAGGATTCGCCCGCTTTCTTCATTGCCGGGACTATCTCCTCGGACTCCATGGAAACAAGGAAGGCACAGTGGTGAAAGACCTGAGGAAAACGACAAACGTGTAAACAAACTGAAACCGAGAAAATAAAACTTAAGAAATTTTTTAAAGAGAGTAGCCGACCCGAACCGCTTCCTGAGAAATTGCAGCAACTTGGGCCTTCATGATGCCTCGGGGAATCTTGGCCCCAGCCGCCTTCTCCATATCCGCCAACAAGCTGTCGGCCACGGATAGCTCCGAGAGACCTCGATGCAGAAGTCACCCTCCTACACTTGGATCCCGGTAGGGGGTGACCGAGAAACCACCCGCTTCTTTCTCCTGAGGGGGAATTCGGCGGGGGAGACTCCTCCGCCCTCGCCCCGGGCGCTGGGTCCCGCAGCTGCTTCTGTACCCCCCGCGACGTTCCTCCGGGACCGGGGGCACTGCGGAAGCCCTGGTCGGAGGAGTTTGCCTCGGGGCCACGCTTGAACCAGCTCGGGACGAGCTTGCGCCACCGGTCTTTCATCCTTGGGCCTTAGCGGCCATGGCAGCCATGATCTTTGATCGGTCCATGGGCTCAGCAAATACACAGGAGAAAAAGGTCAGCGACACTGAAAAGGCAAAGAAAATTTAGCAAAGTCTAAATAGATCGTCAAAAACCTTAACTTATCCATAAAACGCGCAGGACTGAGCCCAGCCCAGCTCAATACCTTCTCGGAAAGCAGGATATCATCCCGCTGGATCGGTTTCCACTGGGACACCACCTTCGCCTCGGGGATGTTCGATTGCCACACCCTTGGGTAGTCGGCCCTGTGCCACTGGGTTGGCACATGCCAATCCTCGCCCTTTGGTGGCCCGACGAAAACAAACTTCTCCTTCCATTCATGGATGTAAGAAGGGACGACCACTACCCCCGACCCAGCCGTCCTACCCTTGCGTTTTTTAAACGATAAGTACACCCGGCTCGGCTCTTCCTTACTGGTACCGGGGTGATTTTTATAACAGAGAAAAGAAAGGAGGAGGCTCAAATTGAAGGGGATCCGATCAAGCTACAACCGGACCAGAAACCCGAGGAGGATCCTCCATGAGTTCGGCGCTAGCTGGTCGGGGACAAGATGGAAGCAATGAAGCACCGCACAAATACCGAATGAGAAGGGAAGATACATTCCTGTTCAGAATGCTTCCAGATACAGAGCAATCTCCTTGCCCCGGACCTGGTCTGCCCGCTCACCCTCTCTGGCCAAACGGAGTGAATGGTTAAAGGGAATATGGAATCGAGTCCAGATGTCGGAAAGCTTGACCATACGATTCAAGACGGAGGGCACATTGTGGGTATTCCCGATGCGCACCTTGGGAGCCCTTATCGCCGTCCGACGGCGAATGACTAGGGCAACCCTGACTCTAAGGGTCGAGTTCGACATAGAAGACACAGTAGAAGAACCCTCTCGGCTATCTGAAGCCGAAGAGGAAGAAGACCCACTGGACTCGGCCCCAGCAACTTGAGCCTCATCGCTCGATTCTACCCCTACTACATCTACAGACACCTCGGAGGAAGACATCTAACCTGATTCAAAGGAAGGGTTTGCCGAGGAAAATTCAACAGAAGATCCGACCTAAGCGGAGGTGCGTCGAGCAATCTTCAAACAACGAAAGAGAATTGAGGCAAAGTGTCGGCCCTAGGATGGTCCCCCCTATTTATACATTCCAAAAGAGAACATCCTACGGATCAGATCGATTCCCGCCAAAACGAAGCGTCGCGCCTAGCGGCCGTCAATGCTCCACGTGGCGATCGACCATTAGGGACGTCTCTTCATTTCAGAAGTCAGAGACAGCCTGTCACACCCGCCAACTAACGACAGACACGTGGCTCGTAGCCCAACAGACGATCGAGTGAAACAGCGCCCCCTCTTTAAAGCGCGATCATTTCATCGATCCGTTGACGCCATCGGGGATACGCACGAAAATTTAGGCGCATGTTGAGACGCCATGTGGACTCAAAAATTGAATAGACGCAATTTCCAAACGCCTTATCGTCCCCGGACAATCCTCCACGAAGAAATCTGGGCGCCGAACTAAGCAGGGAATACTTAGCAGACCACTGTCGCCCCCGACCCATAAATAAGTCGAAACGAGAGTGGGGGGCTAATGATGATGCTCATAAGTGGGAATTCCCCAGATCACGACATGTAGCGGATGACGTGTCTCGGAGACTACGGAGCTGGAGTAAGTCTGATGCATTGGAGACGTTTCTCGACCCTCGTCTCCGAGGACGCATCTGACCGTTCGCAGACCTCCCTGAGTACCTCCTATATTCACTTAGCAAACAGCCAACATCTCCCCTCCAAGTAGTCCAGCAAGCTTCCTTAACCTCCTTGCTCGTCTCTGAGCTGTTGCAATGCCGAGCTTCCTCGGACTCCCGGCTCGTCTCCGAGCCATCTCACAGGCCGAGCTTCCTCAGCATCCCGGCTCGTCTCCGAGCCATCTCACAGGCCGAGCTTTCTCGGCTTTCCCGATCAACCGAGAGCGCGGAGCCTGTGCGCCCCCGCAATGGCTCTGTGTATCTCGCCAAAGCAAGATATCTGCCGCCCCATGTTCCGCTTCCCACGCGGGCGCGTTCCCCCATTAATCAACGGATCCCGCCAACAACGCGGACATAATGAGGGGGCGTAACCGACGGCGAGAATCTTGTCCCGGCTCGCCCCATGTGACCACTATATAAACCCTTTTTTCGGACAACACAGATAACTCGAACTCATTCCAATAGGCCGTTATGCTGCTCTAATTCCCCGGTACTAACTTGATCTTCGGAGGGTTCTACGGTGGCTTCCCACCCCGGCACTTCCCTTATAGGTAGCTCGGCCTCAACAACATCCAACAAGCTATTGAGATCTACGCGCTCAACAACCCCCAAAACAAATCTCAACCGCTCAAAACCACTCACTACCAGATCGACGGAGGACAACATCTGAGGAAGATCACAACCTCCATCAGGATACGCGTGGGCTTAGGATTTGCTTTAAAACTCTCCAGATGTTTATATCAACTATAGGAGCTCGGTGGGTATGGACACTTTCTCTTTTTGGGAGAGTGTGGGGTTTGAACCCCGGGAGCCCTCGAAAGGGAAGTGAAGATGCTCGTAAGAAGGAATCCCCAGATCATGACACGTGGCCAGTGACGTGTCATTCACGTAAATCCACTGGATTCTCGGGGACTACGGAGCTGGAATAAATATAATGCATTGGGGACATTCCTCGAGGCCTCGCCTCCGAGATTGCAGCAGACCTTCTAAGAAGGCCTCCCCGGAGTACCTTCCCCCTTCGGCTGACCGCCAGCTAATAGCTTGTCTCCGAGCTATCCTATAGCCGAGACTTCTCAGCTCACTTGCTCGTCTTCGAGCTAGCCTATATCTGAGATTTCTCAGCGCCCCTGTCTGGCCGGGAGCACGGACCCTAAACACCTCCCGTAACGGCTCCGTGTATCTCGCCGTGACGAGATCTCCGCCGCTCCACATCCTGCATCCCACGCCAGCGTATCTCGTCATTAATGGGTGTATCCCGCCATCAACACGAACGTGACGTGGGAGCGTAACGGACGGCGACAATTTCGCATCAGCTCGCTTCATGCGACCGCCATATAAACCCCTTTTTCAGACAATTCATAACTCGTTCCAATATGCCGCTACCCTACCATTATTTCTCGGTACTTATTTGATCGTCAGAGGGTCCTACGGTTGTTTCCCACTCCGGGACTTCCCTTGCAGGTAGCTAGGCATCAACAACAACCAACAATCTATTGAGATCCACACGCTCAGCCCTCATCTCAAATCTCAACCGTTCGACACCGTTGGTCCTAAGATTGACTGAGGACAACATCTGAGGGAGAAATCGACCTCCATCAGGAAGTGACCACAATGTAACGCTTTCGTGGCAAATTCATGGATCCCCAGGTTGTGTCTTGTATGTGTTGGCGTGTTTGTGTGTGTTATGTGCATAGGCTAGGTCGTATGTGCCGGTGCCAAAAAAAATTTAACAATTATGTTATAAGATTAACGTTTTTATTGCATTGTTCACATATGATGACCAAAAGAAGACAGTGAGCCTAAATTAAATTTTGAACCAACCCCGCCAAAAGTAACCTATAGTTTCCAACTACAGACGAAGGGGCAAAATAGGTATTTCACATCCACATCTGATCAATACAAGTGTTGAAAACTCATTGGCTCTCCTTAGCGCGCAGTTTATCTCGCGGCATTCCATAATCCCATGACCAAAATAACCTCACCTTGTAATCAGAATCCCCATAGAACCACAAACTACCATCTTTAAAACCAGTGGGTATTTTTGTCATTTTTCTTAATGATATTATTGGCTGAGGGCCCTAACCATGCATCATGCCCCACCATGATGATATGATGATGATGATGATGATGCGCATGGCATGTGCCCATCCACATGAAACCCCCATCGTGGGGCCCACGTAACGGGCCGTTCACGGCGCTGGCCCCCAATCATGATAAACAAGTCAACTCATACTGTCCCACTTAACAATAATAGAATATCCTGAAAAGGTGTTAGGATTTGGACGGCTGATATTAAACCGATTAATGCCTTAATTAGGTTTGGGGAAATCTGGACTGTTGATTTTGTAATTAGGACAGCTAATGATAGGGGAATAAAGAGTTGGCAGGAAGCATAGTTCGAGTAGCGTTTGGCTTAGCCCTGAGATGACGTGTGAAGTGATTAGCTAACAAACTCTTTAGTTAAATTCCCGTGAGCTTGAACCCGCGGGAAAAAATGGTCATAAATTAATGCTTTCGAGGCAGATTCGTAGGTCTATGAGGGGATAGGTGAGCTATGATGTACTTAGTTAAGATTTACAGGCCGGTGCCCAAAAAAAAGAAACAAACAAACTCTTTTGTTTGTGAAGTTCTAGAAGTATTTCGTTACGAGTTTTATGTAGCGGCTTACTGTAACTGATTAGCAGCCATTGTTAATTGAAGTCCATATCTCAAAATTTTCGGAAGGAGGGTGTTGTTGCGGACAACCCCAGCCATATTAAATTCTTTTGTCACGTAATGTCTATCATTATTGAAGTCCTTATAAATAGTTACCATACCTAATAATGCGGACTCGCTCTGGAGTGCCATCTAATGGAATTTTGAGGTGAAACCTCATGCTTGCGTAAGTTGATTTATAAAGATTCAAGCGATAGCAAAAAAAGTCAACATTAGATGTCATAAGCAGACTTTAATAGACATGGAAAGCCTTATAGGTGACATGGATAAATCAAACTTTCATAATGCGAAGTTAATATACTACGATAAATATTTCACTTGCTGATTTGATTTCGACCTACTTTAATTTTGTAGAAATTGCTGTTTTCATGGTCAAGTTGCAGCCATGCATCTTAAAAATATTACCACGTATGTAAACAGGCCTTTACGGGTGTCATTAAAAGTCTAACTTTCACTAATCATGGATCAAGGCATGTTTGGACAATAAGAATTAAAATTTGTACGATTTAATTTGGAATTAGAATATCCAGGAATGCACTTGCATTCTCTTTGGGTGTAAATGTAGAGTATTTTCGATTTGGATGAGTGTTTCGATAGTTTGGAAGAAGAATATTCATTTTTAAAAATATTTTTTCCTTAAAATGGCTATATAAATTGTTGGATTCTTTTTTTTAACTGCTCCATGAACAACCTAAAACCCGTACTTCAAGCATCAAAATGTATAAAATGTAGAAGATCAAAATGTGTAAAATGCAAAAATTAAGCAAACAATTATCTAACAAAGGATTATGAACAAAATGTTCAAAAGAGGACACAACTTCCAAATTCAACCCTCAAATTTACAAAAGGTATGGCAAAAGTTTTTTCTATAAGCAGTTGAAGGAGATCCATTCCTCTCCTTCCTCTTGCCCTCCTCCAATATCCTCTCATGCATCCGTCAACGCCGATGCCCACGAGAAGCTCCTCATGGGCGGTGGGGAAATGGACCTGGATCCCTCACCTACAGCTGCTTGGCGGCTGACCAGGACCGAGACACGCTCCACGAGAGGATCAGGATGGCGAGATCCGTTAGCGCCTTCTTGGCTCTCCGGATCCGCCCCTCACCGACGGATCGATTGTTTTTTTAAGGAATCAAGGACGGTGTCTAGGTGGTTGTTCTACTGGCGGATGAGATCGATGTTGCCGCGGACGGCGTTGCAGAGGTCGAGGGCCTTGACGGAGCGATTGAAGAAGCCGGTGATGATTCGGGTGATGGGGGGATTGGAGAGGAAGAACCTGCTGGCGGTGACGAAGATGATGACATGGAACTCCTCTTGGAAGATGAGAAAGGCGTTGAGGAGGTGGGAGATCCATGAGAGGGAGAGGATGCGAGCGGATGGAGAGGAGCGAGCGGTTGTACTCCATGGCGGGCATTGTCATCGGATGATGATTCCAACACCCTAACTGATGGAGGTCTGGATCTCCTTCAGTTGATGTCTTCCATTTATCTGTCGACGAGCGTTGATGAATGACTAAGATTAGGTTTGAGGGCTGTCTCCTTGGGCGTGTGGATCTCAATGGATTGATTTTGAGGTGAAGCCGAGCTACCTGCAAAGAAGTCCTGGAGTGGGTAACCATCGTAGGACCATCCGACGATCAAGTTAGCCGAGGTATTTGGGCAGAGTAGCGGCCTATTGAGATAGAATTACCTAACCTGAGTCGTCTGAGAGGGGGTTTATATAGTGGCAGCCATGGGCTGGCGGGCGCGAGATTTACGCCGTCCGTTATGCCCCTGGAGTCACGCCTGAGTGAATGGCGGGATCCTCCATTAACGACGAGATACGCCCGTTAGCGGGGGAACGCAATGGAGTGGAACACGGGATCTTGGGACGGCGGATATCTCGCGTCTGGCGAGATTCGTGGAGCCATCGCGGGAACGCCTGCGATCTGTGCTCCGGGTCGGTCGGTGAGACCGAGGAGGCCTAGCTCGGCGAGAGGCCTAAAGAGGGCGGGTGTCCGAGTCAGTTCGGTTCTATGATAGCTCGGGGGCGAGCTGGGAGGGCTGAGGAAGCCCGGTGCGCTGGAAGGCTTGGAGGTGAGCCAATGGTTATTTGTAAGACGAGCATAGGAGTGTTCCGGGAGGTCATCGAAGGTCGAGAACATCCTCGGGTCGAAGGCCCTGGGTACTGTTCTTGCTCCTTCCCGTGAGCCTCGGGACACGTCATCTGCCACGTATCATGATCTGGGGAGTTCTCAGTACTGAGCATCATCATTAGCCCCCTACTCTCATCCCGACCTATTTATGGGTCGGGTTGAGAGTGGTCTGATTGGTCACCCGGGCTAAGTTCTTAGTTGAAGACATCATCGGCACAGATTTCCGGGCAGTTAGTCGTGTCTTTTGATGATGTCAGCGGATCAGAGAGGAGATCGTACATTAAAGGGGAAGCGCTGATTCGATCGTACGTTCTTTGAGGCGCCAGGCTATGTGCCCGACGCTGGTTGGCTGACGTGACAGGTCGCCGGTGTACTTTGCGCTTGAGGGGACGTGTCCAATGCTCTTGAGACACGTGGAACGTTGATGGCCGTCGAACGCGAAACGTTGTTTTGGCGGGAAACGATCGGCGCCGTTGGATGCGCTTGCCAAATACTATAAATAGAGGTGAGATCCCCCCAGGGTCCACACTTCGCTATAATTTCCTCATCGCTGCGTGAGTTAGCTCAGCGCTCTTCCCTTTAGGTCGGATTTATCGTGCCTTTACCTCAGAGGACTCCTTCCTTTGCTCAGGTTAGATGTCTTCCTCTGGGGAGTCTGTTGAGATAGTTCGGGTAGAGTTTAGGGAGTCTTCTGTTGCTTCTTCCTCTGCCTCATCCAAGTCGGATCCTCCCCGGGGAGCTAGGGTAAGACATGGTTCCCGGGGTTGCGCGATGGGGACAGTCCCCAAAACGCGTATCAAGAGTGCTCATGACGCGCCTTCCCACCTGAGGAATGTGGACGAGCTCACCACAATCCGGGCACGCTTCCACATTCCCCCTGGCTACTCACTTCGCTTGGCCGGGGAGGGAGAGAGGGCAGACCAGGTGCGGGACAAGAAGATTGCCTTATACCTGGATGCTTTTTGGGATGGAATGTGCCTGCCCTTCTCCCCCAAGGTGAGTGCGGTGCTGCATTGTTTTCAACTAGCTCCGGGCCAACTAGTGCCGAACTCGTGGAGGATTCTCTTCGGGTTCCTGGTCCGGTTGAGGCTACAAGAAATCCCTTTCATCCCGACCCTTCTTCTTTCCTTCCTCTGCTACAAAAATCATCCCGGCACCCGTAAGGACGAGCTGAGCTGGGTTTATGTTTCCTATAGAAAACACAGGGGAGGGGGTCGTAGCAGTTTCTTCTTCCATCCATGAATGGAAGGAGAAATTCTTATTTGTCGGGCCACCCGAGGGTGAGGATTGGCCTGTGCCTGTTCAATGGCACATGGCCGACTGCCCGCGGGTGAGGTGGTCGTCCAATCCCGAAGCGAGGGCAGTGTCGGCGTGGGAGCCTGTCCAACGGGCCGATGTATTGCTTTCCAAGCAGGCCCTCAGTTGGGCCGGGCTCAGCCCCGCTCAGTTCGTGGGTAAGTTAGGAGCCTAAGCAACCTGTTAGACTTTCATATTCTTCTTCTATTCTTTCTGGCATCACTAACTCCCTTTGTGTATTTTCCTTCTTTGCAGAACCGATGGACCGCTTTAAATTTCTGGCTGCGGTGGCTGAGAAGAAAGGGAGGAAGGCCGGAGGCGCCGGCTCGTCGGCGGTCGCTTTGAGCCCGGCCCCGTCGGCGGCCGCTTCGGCTAGACGTTCCACTACGCCCCGGGCTTCGAAAACCAGCCACGGGGAGAGCCGCAAACACGCTCGGAAGCAGGAACCCTGGGTTTTGGAGGTGGCGGATGAGGCTGACCCTCCCGTAACCCCCCTCAAGCGGCACAAAAGGATGGTGTCCCAAGCCCCGTCTTCCCCAATCTTCATGCAGGAGGGGGATCTTCGTTTTGAGGTGCCCTCAGGGCTTTTTGTCGCCGATAGCTTGCTCTCGGAGATGGAGCGGTCTGCTCGGGGCAAAATCCCACAGGGGACCTTCAAGACCTAAATCGCGGCCATAGCTCAGGAGGCCGTGCAGGACAGTGTCCGCCTCCCGTTCGGGTTTTCATTAAGCCTTTAATTGCAGGATCGGATACCTTTTTAACCCCTCCTTTCTTTTTCCTCAGGTCCTCCAGCACTACGCTCTCGTCGCCAACATAGAGCACGAGGAAATTGCCCCGGCGATGCAGATAGCGGGCGAGTCTTCCTCGCGGGAGGAGAACCTGAGCCGGGAGCTGCGTCGGGCGAGGGATAGGATCGTCGTCCTCGAAGACCGGGTGGCTGCCGAGGAAGGGGTGAACGCCAACTGCCGGGAGTCCATCCGAATTTTGAAGGGGTCCAACAAGGTCGCCGAGGCTAAGTTGGAGGAGGCCAGGGTGCTCAACACCACTTTGAAGAAGACGCGGGATACCCTTAAGAGGGAAAACGAGGTGGCGAAGGAAGGGGTGAAGCACTCTGACCTCCGGGATGCGAAGGCGGTGGCGAGATACAAGACGTCGGACTAATTCTATGCCGACCTTGCTGATGCCTCAGCCCTCGTCTGGCATCAGGCCCTCGACGCCGTCAAGGCGTTGATGCCGGAGTTTCCCGACGGCGGGCTCCGGCTCGAGTACCCCCTCGAGGATGAGACACAGGGGGATGCCGCCGGGGGGAAGGCCCCCGGTGGGGGCGTTAGGGATAAGGCGATCACCCCGGCTCCTAGTGCCGAAGCTCCTATTGTGGGCGCCGACCCTCAAGCCGCCACCCCGGCTTCCGACGCTGGCGTGGAGCACATCGAGGTCCTCCCCGGCCCCGAGGCCTGAGCCTATCTGCCTTCTTTCCCCCCATTTTTTGTCTTGGGATTTTGTAAGGCTGAGGAGGACACAATACCTTTGTAAAGACTCCCGAGTTGTGAATAAAGCCTTTTTGCAGAAATTCATTTTGTGGTAATGTCTTCATTTTGCTCGCCTGACGAGCGCTAGGTCGGCTGTTTCCCCCAATCAGAGCAAAGTTCTGTTTGAATTTCAAAATTCAAAATTCGAAGCAACGCTTCAGATTCTTTGCGCTGCGCGCAACGCGCCACGCGTCAAGAGCTGATACATCAGCGCAGTGCCCAAGGCAGCGCGTCCAATCAGAGCAAAGCTCTATTTAAAACAAAATTAAAGGAAGCAACGCTTCAGTCGCGCAAGCGCTGCGCTGCGCGACATGTGTCAGCGCAGATGCGCAAGCGCAGTTGCGCTGCACGACACGTGTCACGAGCTGGGGCATTTGCGCAAAACAGAATTAAAATTTTAAAGAAATCTTTCTGTTCTTGTTAAAACAAGAAGATTTTCTTCTGTAAAACAGGAGCTCTTGGATCAAAGATCCAACGGTGGGGAAAATTCCCCAAATCACTCAGAGAAGGATCTCTTTAACAAATTTAACAAATTTATGGGCACTATATAAAGGCCCCTAGACCTCAAATCAAAGGGATGAATATTGTGAGAAATCAAGAAGTTCAAACAGAGAGAACTCTGAAGAAATTTCAAGAAGAAAAATGTAAAAACCTTTAAGATAGAAGAGTTTCTTCTAATAGATCATTGATCTAAGAACAAGATCAATGATCTTCAATAAAAAACAAATAAAAATAGTGCTTTGCACTTATGAACCATTGGTTCTCTGAGATCAAGAAAAAACAAGAAATACTTGTTTTCTTTGATCTAAATTAGATCAAGAAATCAAATAGTGCTTTGCACTTTTTTATGAACCATTGGTTCTGGAATCTAAAATATTCTTAAGTTAATAGTGCCTTGCACTTGCAAAACTGCACTGTTGCGCTCTTAGGTTGGCGCAAGCCACCAGAGAGCGCCACGTGTCAGCATCCGAACCACTTGCGCTATGCGCTTTAAGATAGAGCCTTGCTCTCTGAAACTGGCGCAACTCACCAGAGCGCGCCACGTGTCAGCAGCGCAAGCGCAGCGCACTAACGCAGCGCACTGCGCTTGCGTGACACGTGTCACCACCACAAGCGCTTGCGCTCAGTGATTGGTGCAAAGCGCCTGACAAATGCAAAGCATTATTTACTGAAGGGCCAGGACCAAATCAAAAAGGTCTAATAGGCCAAATTAAATTGCAATGCAATAAAAAGGGCAGAGCCCAAACAAAATTGATGCTCTGCATCATTTATAAATGGGCAGAGCCCAAACAAAATAATAAATAATGCAGTGCATTATTTTAAAAGGGGCAGAGCCCAAATAAAGGTCCAACAGAGACCAAGATTAATGCAGTGCATTATTTTAAAAGGGGCCAAGCCCTAGCATAGGCCTAATAGGTCAAAAACAAATAAAAAAGTTGAATATTCCTCAACTGGACTTAGCCCAATCATGGCCGTAAGTCCTCAAATTAAATTGACTGGGCACAGCTGCTCTCTTAAATCAATTTACATCCGGTTCGAGGGTACATCTTCGAACTCCTTTGACTCCAATCGTTGTAATCCCTCAACGACGTCAGAGAGGTGACGGGTCCCGACAACCACACATCAATACGGACTGTGGGGTCCTTAAACCCACGGACTTAAGCGTCCTTAAACTAAAACACGGACTGTGAGGTCCTTAAACTCACGGACTTAAGCGTCCTTAAACTAAAACACGGACTGTGGGGTCCTTAAACTCACGGACTTAAGCGTCCTTAAACTGAATATGGACCACCATGTCCCTAAACTGGAATATGGACCACCATGTCCCTAAACTGGAATATGGACCCCCACGTCCCTAAACTGGAATATGGACCGCAACGTCCTTAAACTACCTATCGACCGCAACGTCATTAAACTAAACAACAGAGCCAATTGCTTTCTTGTCGGATCCAAACGATCCCGTTAAGTTGATCTTAGTCTCAAATCAGACTAACGTATCCTTAACGAACGTTTGAGTCGATCTTAGCCTAAAAATGGCTAACGTATCCTTAAACTAAACACCAAACCCAAATCTAAGTAAATACGGATTTGGACTAATCCACGTCCTACGGGCGACGGCATCACTTAGTCTCCGTATACAATCAACGGGCAATCACAAACAAAACAAACACACACGACATGAAGTGAAATTCTGGAGAAGGAGAAAGTTGTTACCGCGACGCGGTAGCGTAATTAACTGCAGGGGCTTGCGCCTGCATGGAAGAGCGTCCCCACAATCAAAAACCCCTCAAACGAGGGGGAATCTGACGAAGTCTGCTATATCGGACGCATCCGTCTAAACCTCCGATACACGGTGCCATAAATCAACCTGGCACCTTCGGAGAGGTGGACGGATAAAACTATATAGCATCTGCCTCGAATCTCAGGCAAGACGTCCTCGCGTCTCGGCCGCCGTTCGGAGGGGAACATCGGCGACCGATCCTTTAGTTGGCGATCGCGCGTTGAGTTAAGTTAAATCCAATTATTTGTCAAGTGTATAAAGGTCTGTGTAAGGTCGGCGTCCTTATGGCCTCGAAGTCGAGGTGGCGATCGCTCGTTGAAGGTATGTCGATTGGTACCTCCAAGTAGAAGGTGTAGACTTGCCCATTCCCTCGAGTTGGACCGGCGACCATCTCTCTTAAGATTGGTCGGCGTTGCTAAGGTTGAGGGCTTTTGATCCTTAGTACAGATGGGTAGGGAGTTACCCACTAAGGATGGACCGAGCAGGGAAGCTGCTCGGTGGCCTTATGACGAGGGTTTTGATCCTTGGCGTCGGTGGGCAGTAACCATCAGCCATGGATTGACCGAGTATGGAAACTACTCGGTGGCCTCTTGATGAAGGCTTTGGATCCTTAGCGTAGATGGGTAAGAAATTACCCACTAAGGATGGACCGAGCAGGGAAGCTTCTCGGTGGCCTCTTGACGAGGGGTTTGATCCTTAGCGTAGATGGGTAAGAAGTTACCCACTAAGGACGGACCGAGCAGGGAAGCTGCTCGGTGGCCTCTTGACGAGGGCTTTGATCCTTAGCGTAGATGGGTAAGAAGTTACCCACTAAGGACGGACCGAGCAGGGAAGTTTCTCGGTCGCCTCTTGATGAGGGCTTTGATCCTTATCATAGATGGGTAAGAAGTTACCCACTAAGGACGGACCGAGCAGGGAAGCTTCTCGGTGGCCTCTTGACAAGGGCTTTGATCCTTAGCGTAGATAGGTAAGAAATTACCCACCAAGGATGGACCGAGCAGGGAAGTTGCTCGGTAGCCTCTTGACGAGGGCTTTGATCCTTAGCGTCGGTAGGTAGTAAACTACCAGCCATGGATTGACCGAGCAGGGAAGCTGCTCAGTGGCTTCTTGATGAGGGCTCTGATCCTTAGCGTAGATGGGTAAGAAGTTACCCACTATGGACGGACCGAGAAGGGAAGCTACTCGGTGGCCTCTTGACGAGGGCTCTGAACCTTAGCGTAGATGGGTAAGAAGTTGCCCACTAAGGACGGACTGAACAAGGAAGATGCTCGATTTTGCGAGGCGTTGCACGACCTTCCTTGGTGTGTGAAAATCTGGAAGAGTGACCGTCGCGGGTGGCACGTGGCAGGAACGCACGGGTGAGGCGAGGCGTTCCAAGATCCGGGTCGTTCCAACTTCGGTTTGCCGAGAAATACAGGATGCCCACCACGTAGCGGTGCGGTATTGGAAGAATTGAGAAAATCCCAGGATTCGCGCCTGCGCGCGCGCAAATTTGGGCCCTTGGGGATTCTGTTGAGGCTATAAGTAGAGAAGGAGATGGGTTCATTTCAACATTGCTTTTTTAAGATGGTCGGGCATATTTACGCGATTGAAGAGATCATCACTCCCGATGACGTCTACCTATACGACCAGTCCGTTTCCAAGGAGAGGTACCGGGGTGTTGTCCATCGCCTCAAGGATCACATCGGCCGTCTACTTCCTCGCCGGTCATCCCTCCTCCAATTGCTGATGTATGCAATTTAGAGGAGGTCCCCGGGGCTGTACAACCCCCTCTCCGAGGAGCTGCTGGATGAGGCGCTCGACAAAGTGCGTACGATCTACGTCATCGGCCTCATCTTGAAGAACATGCACGACCGATCTGTGGCCCTCGTTTTAGAGTGCTTCCAAAAGAGACAGATCGCAAGCCAGGGCTCAGCAGATGGGGCGCCTGGCGCTTCCGTGGCATCCTGAGTTCGTGGGCAGTATCAGCGGGGGCGGGCTGAAGAGGCAAGAGCTCGGCTGGTGGAGATCTCCACGGAGTATCACCAGCAGTGTTTCCTTGACCCCGTTCCCCCTCTGTTGTAATTTTAATTTTTATGTAAGGCTGAGGAGCCTACAATACCTTTTGATAAATAAATGGAGCTCTCCTTTTGCGACGTTCTATTGTTTCCATTTTGTCCTTACGGGCGCATTTAAGTATTTCCGCGAAACAAAATCCGTGAGTTTTGAACCGAGGAAGAGGGAAACACATAGGGGAAGTTCCTTCTTATTACTAAAAAAACTTAGAAAAATTTACATCGCTTTGTCAAGGAAGAAACATATACTTATAGATATACTTTTCAAAGATACAACTTGAGCTTCTCGGCGTTGTAGGGCCGTGGAAATTTACGACCCGCCGCGTCTTGTAAGCGATAGGCCCCGCCGGGCAAGACTTCGGAGGCGAGGAATGGGCCGTCCTACTTCGGAGACAACTTGTGCATTTTTCCTTGATCAACGAACTCGTTCCGCCTTAGGACCAAATCTCCGGTTTTGAAGGCACGATGCTTGACTCGTGCGTTGTAGTAGCGGGCAGTTTGTTATTGGTAAGCGGCAGCTCTAATCTGTGCCCGGTCCCGCTTCTCCAACAAGAAGTCCAAATTAGTCCGGAGGGCCGAGGTGTTTGCTTTGTTGTCGAAGTGCTTGCTTTGTCGTCGAAGTGCTCGACCCTGTAACCGGGCAGCCCGATCTTTGCTGGGACCATCGCCTCGGTGCCGTAACAGAGGTAGAAGGGGGTCTCTCTAGTAGGGGTCTTCTTCGATGTGCGCAAGGCCTATAAAACCCGGGGTAATTCGTTGACCCAACTGCCCTGTCGTCCTTCCAGGCGAGCTCGGAGACCTTGAATGACGTCCCGGTTAGCGACCTCGGCTTGCCCATTGCACTGGGGGTGCGCGACCGCGGCGAACTTCATCAGTATATGGTATTCGCTGCAGAACCCTTTAACTTTTTCGTTTTCGAAATTCGTCCCATGGTCGGTGATGATACACCTCGGGGTCCCGAACCGGAATATTATGTTGTTCTGCAGGAACTTGATGGTCGTGGTGGCGTCCCATTTTTCGATGGGGACGACCTCGATCCACTTAGTAAAGTAGTCCACCGCAACGAGGATGTATTTGTGCCCGCCCGCCCCAGTAGGGAATTGGCCTATCATGTCTATTCCCCACTGGGCAAACGGCCAGGAGGAGGTTAGGGCCGTTAGCTCGGTAGCCGGAAGGCGAGGTATGCTGCCATGGAGTTAGCAGCTCTTGCACCTTCTGACGAGCTTTTGAGCATCCTGATAGATGGCCGGCCAATAGTACCGTTGGAGGAGTGTCTTCTGGGCTAAGGTGCGGGCCCTTTGATGTGCTCCGCCAATCCCTTCGTGAACCTCACGGAGGACATAGTCGGCTTCATGGGGATCGACGCACCGAAGCGGGGGGTTAAGTGAAGGATTTCTTGTAGAGGTTCCCTTTGCTCCAGACGAAATGGCTGGCTTTGGCTCGGAGGCGGCGGGCTTCCCCTCGATCTTCTGGGAGCGTACCCTCCTTCAGGAATTCCACGAGGGGCTTCCTCCAATCCCGGCCTTTTTCCCGGGCCGTGTAACTTTGGAGTGGTGTCGCTCTGTCTTCCATGCTGGGCGGTGGCAAGACCTCAAAGAGGATATTTCTCTTGTTGTTGGCCGTGTAGGAGGAAGCTAGCTTGCTTAGGGCGTCGGCCTAGGCATTTAGGTGCCGGTGGATCTGCTCCACTTGAACTTTGTTGAAGTCCTTTCGTAGTCTTCTTACCTCGGCTAAGTATTTCACCATCAGAGGTTCCCATGACTTTAAACGGACGGTCACTTGGCCAACGACCAGGGCGGAGTCACTGCAGATTCGGATCGCCTTCAGCCCTACTCGGGATGCGATTCGCAGTCCAGCTAGCAAAGCCTCATACTCCGCGGTGTTGTTTAAGGTTTTGAACCCGAGCTTCAAAGAATACTCCATCTCTGCCTCGTTTGGGCCTTTAATGACGAGGCCCGCATCACAGCCTTTTTTCGGTTGATGACTCGTCGACGTAAAGGACCCAATCAGGGATGGAGTTGGGCCTCTCTTCGATCGAGGGGTGAGATCCGGGGGCCGGCACGGCAACTGCCTCCTTGTTGGGAATAGTGCATTCGAAGATAAAATCTGCTAGGACTTGCGCCTTGATAGCCTGCCTCGGGCGGTATTTGATGTTGAATTAGTATAACTCCCACCTTCACTTCTCCAAACGACCAGAAGACTCGGGGGAGGCGAGAATGGCCCCTAAAGGGCGCTTGGTGAGAACGAGGATGGTGTGTGCCTGGAAGTAGTGCCACAGTTTCCTTGAGGCCACTATAAGCACCAATAAAATCTTCTCTATGGCAGGGTACCTTGTTTCCGCGTCCTTAAAGACGTGGCTTACATAATAGACCGACCTCTGGACTCTTTTGACCTCTCGGATGAGCACCGAGCCTGCAGCTTGATTGGACACCGCTAGATATAGCGATAGCTCGTCTCCTTCAACTGGCCGGGTGAGTAGTGGGGGAGTCGCCAGGTGCATTTTCAATTGCTCGAAAGCGATCTGACACTCCTCTGACCATTCGAGCCTTGGGATCTTCTTCAGGGCTTTGAAGAATGGGGGGCACTTTTCCCCGGATCTTGAAATGAAACGACTCAGGGCGGCTACCCTTCCCGTGAACCGCATGATTTCGACGTTGGTCTTTGGTGTGGCCATGTTGAGGATGGCACTGATTTTCTCCGGGTTAGCCTCGATTCCTCGATGGGTAACCATGAATCCGAGGAATTTTCCGCTAGTGACCCCGAACGCGCACTTGGCGGGATTCAGTTTCATTTTGTACTTGCGGAGGATGTCGAAAGTCTCGCTCAGATCTTTGGCGTGCTCATCCGACGAGGTCGATTTAACGAGCATGTCGTCGACGTAAACCTCTATGTTCCTCCTGATATGTGGTTTGAACATCTTGTTGACCAAGTATTGGTACGTAGCCCCGGCGTTTTTGAGGCCGAAAGGCATCACTTTATAGCACTATACCCCCGGTCCGTTGTGAATGCGGTGAGCTCTTCGTCCGCCGGGTTCATACAGATCTGGTTGTAGCCGGAGAAAGCATCCATAAAGCTGAGTAGCTCATGGCCTGCCGAACTGTCGACGAGTTGATCTATCCGAGAGAGGGGATAGTTATCTTTCAGGCAGGCCTTGTTGAGATCAGTGAAGTCGATGTACATGCGCCGCTTCCCGCTTGCCTTTCTAATCATGACCACATTCGCCAACTATTCCGAGTATGCTACGTTCCGAATGAAGTTGGCTGCAAGCAGCCTGTCAACCTCGTCCTCGATCGGTTTTTGCTTGATCGGAGAGCTTCGTTTCTTCTGCCTGACGGGTCGGACCGCCGGGTTGACCCCGAGCTTATGTGATATTACTTTAGGGTCGATCCCAGGCATGTCAGAAGGCGCCCAGGCGAACATGTCTGAGTTCCCTCTGAGGAAGTGGACCAGGTAGTCGCGCCAAGTCCTCGTTAAGAGTGACCCGATTTGGATGGTTCGTTCATTGTCTCCTTCGACGAGGGGGACCTCCATTAGCGGCTTCACCGGGGCTCCTCGGATTTTTTTTGCTCGTCTCGAGTATCCAAGGACCCCTTGAAACCATCCGTGCTTTCTAGGTCATCGCTTCACTCCTCGAGCATAGATGTCGCTATGAAGCAAATCTTTGCAGCGTGCTGGATCCCGTAGGCCCGGCCTATTCTGCCTTGGTTGAGCGGAAACTTGACCGCGAGGTGGTAGGTCGATATCTGGGCCCGAAGAGAGTTTAGCATCGGGCATCCTAGGAGGATATTATAGGTCGACAGAATTCTGGCGATGATGAACTCCACAGGCACGGTACGTGTATGTTCTGCCTCCCTAATGTTAAGTAGGAGGGCGACCACTCCTTTTGCCGGGATGGAGTGGTTAGTAAACCCCGACAGGATGTGGGCGGTCAGCCTCAGGTCCGACGGGGCAAGCCCCATACGTAGAAAGCAGTCGTAGAAGAGGATTTCTGCCGTGCTCCCTAAGTCGACCAGTATCCTTTGAAAGTATCCTTTGAACTTCGTAGCGGTGGACCTGTGCTGTAATCACCAGGGGGTCGTTGTGAGTAAAGGATATCCCGTGGAGATCCTCATCGGTAAAGGTGATGGGCTCGGTTGTTTTGATCCTTTTCCTGGGTTGGTTGCTAGTCCCCTCGACCAGCAGGGGGCGTTGTGTTTCGTCGTCCCCAGGCGCACCCCTCGCTGACATGACCATGATTTGGCCGATCGTCAGCTCACCGGGAGGGGATGGTTCTCTTGCTCCCGGTCGGCTTGTCGCTTTTCCTGCAAGTATTTTGCCAGGTGCCCCGAGCGAATTAACTCCTCGATGTAGTCTCAGAGCTGTTTGCAGTTCTCGGTGGGGTGTCCCTGCGACCTGTGGAAGGCGCAGTAGGGTCCCCATGTCCGTTTGGCCGCCCTATTGTTGACCCGGGGGAGTTTGAAAAATCTCTCGCTCTTCGCCTCCTCCAACAGCTCTGTCTGGGAGATATTGAGTGGGGTATACTCCTGGAACTTCGGGGAGTATGGTTTTGGCCGGTCAATCTTCTTTTTCTCTTCTCTGGCTCTGTTCAGTTGATAAAACTGCACATTTGTTATTACATTTTTCCTACCATTTTCATATTAAAAAAAGGTCTTTATTATAATATATCATACATATGAGGGTTTATGTGTAAAAATACTATTTTCCATGTGTTGATATATTATAATTAGCATTTGGTAGGAAAATGTATGCAAATAATATCATTGACCAAATCCTAGTAGAACAAAGTCTACTAAATATTATTTGAGTTGTTGTGCAGAATTTTTCCAAGTTATGCAGAATTTTTCAAGACTAAAATCAAGGAAATCAAGTTGTTAAAGAAAACCTGGCTAATTAAGAAAGCAAAACTTGAAGACCAAGTCTGGCAGCAGCCACGAGAAGATTTCCATGTTACAAAGGTTCCAGAGATCGCCAAATGTCACACACAAGAAGCCCCAAAAATTTGATCAAGGGTCAAGATTAAATGGCCGCGGATCCGCGGCCATACCCCCCTTGGGCCGTGGATCCGCGGCAATTTTGAAGATTTAGTTGCTGCAATTTTTGTGGAAAAATCTTTGCTGTTATTTTCCTAATTTGGAAGCAATAGTTCTGTCTTTGGGGCTATAAATATGGACCGAGAGCCTCTTGGAAAAATCATCAAGCCGACGAGATCACGAAGTCCAAGACGGCTCACGCATCCAGGCTGATCATCAACGGTTCATCTACCTCCTTAGAAGAGATCGAGAAGCAAACTAGTATTTGTAATCATTTTCTAAGGAATCAAAGTGTAATGAATATTGTTGATTAATAAAGGTAGTTCTTTTTCTTATTCTATTTATGCATTTTCTCTCCATCTCTTTTTCTCCCAACACGCGCGAGTAATTCTCCGCTTGTTAGGGTTCGTAGGATTATGGTAGGCTAATGGATGATGAACATCCCTAAACCCTTTTTAAGTCCTATAACATTTATGAACTTTATCAAAAGAATCATTAACATCCTAATCGGGTGCGCTAACAATTCTTTGATAGTTCCGATCGCGATTAGAGATTAGATTAATGATTGTTTTGGTAAAGGCTAGATATGAACGGAGTTCCGTGTCGAGATAAGGGTTAAGAGTGGGATTCCTTTTCCCTCCAGAAACCCTAATCTACACGCATCACCGTCGTTCTAGTTTTAAATCTATTAAAGGATAAAAGGGTAACTTTTAATTAATCGTCCATGACTACTAAATCCTAACGAACCCTACAAACCCCCTTATTATATTAACTACATCCCTAAAATAATCTAGATCTATATTTTTGCATTCTTGCTTAACGTAGATCTAGAAACCATTCTTCAAAATTCTTTATCCCTCCGCTCTTTTTCAACACATCTAAAGTAAGAGTAAAAGATTCAACGTTTCCCTGAGGACGACCCGTACTCATCTCGGTCTAGCTACATGCGACATTGTTATTGATTGCGGTTAAACTACAAACACACTTTTTCGTATCAATCAGGCTCTTTTCTTTTGATCGGCCTGGTCGGTCCGGGGTAGGTTTGCGTTCACCTCGGACTCGAGCTGGATCTCTCGCTCGGTCCAGGCTTTTATCTCGGCCATGGTCTTAGGTTGTGCTAATGCAAATGAGCGGAGCCACTCCTTGTGCCTAAGACCCGACCTAAGGGCCGTGATGACCATCTCGTCCCGGTACTCTGGGACTTCAAGAAGAGCGTTGTAGAAGCGGGTGACGTATCCTTTGAAAGATTCCTTGTCCCCGCTCTTTATAGTGAAGAGGTAGTCGATGATCCGCTTCTGCCGTCTGTTCCCGACGAAATGGCCGAAGGAATTGGGCGGCCAGCTCATCGAAGGTAGAGATGGAGCATGGCATGAGTCCTCGGAACCAATCTCGTTCAGCGCGGATGAGAGTGGCAGGGAACGCTCGGCATTGGGCGGTGTCAGAGTTGTCCCGGAACCTCATCCCGGCCGTGAACGCGTCTAAGTGGTCTTTCGGGTCGGACTTTCCGTCGAAGAGGGACACCTTTGGAGGCTTGTTCCTGGAGGAGACGCGGACAGCGAGCAGCTCTTCGGTGAAGGGCTTCATAAGCGAGTCGGCGGCATATCTAGCCCCCTCGCTTGAAGGGAGACTCTCTCGATGTATACCCTCGATCTTCTTTTCGAGGGCATCGAGTCAGTCGTGATATCCTCAGGATTCGGCATACTCGGAGTGATGGCCCTTCCTGCTGGCAGTCTGCGTCTGGCCGTGGTTCCGATTCCGTTCTATGAGGTTCCTCAGGTCCCCCGGCGAGGTCGTCTTCAAGCTACCTTAGTGAGTCCCATCTGCGCGACCCTGTCGAGGGAGAGGGCGCCGGCCATGCCTGGGAGCAGGCGAGCTGACAGACACTTCCTCGGGAGGGACAGGAGAGCGATGGGCCTCAGGGCGGGGTGGCGTGGAGCTGTGAGGCGCCCAGGGGTCATTGAATTGGTCGCCACGAGGGATCTGTGGCCGCCTGTAACACTTTGAAACTTCGTATAGGTTAATTTCGTGTTAATTAGCGATAATGCGTGTTTTACGTAAAAACCTAGTTAATAAATATTTTTCATATAATCATGGATATATCTTTTTGAAGATGTAAATATGTGTATAATCATGTTTTATTAGTTAACATTTAAATTATTGTTCACTTAATTATTTATTTTACTTATTTACTAATTACTAAGCTATTTTCTTAAAAACATGCACACACATCTTGTGTAACCCTAGTTTAACAACATGTTGACACATGCTTAAACAACCATGGCAACTTAATCTCTTTTTCTTTATATATAACATACTCTTCTTTCTCTCCTCTCAAGTGTTCTAGAATTTTCATTTTTTTAAGAAATGAGAAAAAGAAAAGAAATGTAGGCATGGGAGGCATTTAATGCAAGCATGGCTCATTTCTTTCTCCCTCTCTTCACTCTAGAACACACACACTCTCTCAACTCAGCAGCCCTCTCCCTTCTTCCTTCTTCCTTCTTCATTTTTCCTTGGATTAATCTCTACCTCACACCTTCACAAAAATCAAATCCAAACATAAAAAATCAAGCCTTTTCATGGTTCTTGAGGCAAGTTTTCCATTTGGGAGGCAAGAAATCTTAAGTTGAATCAATTCAATCCCCCCTTGAGGTATACGGCCTAACTTAAGTATTCCTTTGCTAAAATTTTGGTTTATCATGCTTAATTTAGTGTTTAAGTGGTATATTAGTACTAACATTGAAGTTTAAGTGAAGATTAGGATAAGTTAGGGTTTGTATGGTATAATTAGGATAATTAAGTTTAGTTAGTGTCTATTAATCTTATTCCTTCTACAAGTTTACACTAAAATACCTTAATGTCACTAATTTGAGTTTTAAAACGGTTTTTAATCAAGTTTTAGGATATTATGAATCTTCTATTACCGTGGTGGTTTTTAAAACAAACAAACATATACAATATACTATACATTGTGTTAGGAGTGTAGTGTAGAAATCTGGACCCTTTTCACCCGATTTGATCCGGTGACAACCCCATCGTGGCCGACCCAATTTTGGAGAAAAACGTTGAAACTTTGCAGGTAGTTGTCTGTAGGTATTATATGAGGTATGGTCTTGTTTTTTTTTTCTTGTTTCTGCTCCAGATAAAATCTGGGACCTATTTTTGGTGTGCTGTGTCTTGCGCGATACGTGCGATGCGAGTCGTGGCCTAGTGTGTCTGGGATAACAGCCAGATCTGGATGGTTTTGTGTGTTGTTATACACGTCTTGTGCACCAAGTGCACACGTATTCTTACTCGTAGCGTTAATTCCTTCGTATCGCCATCTTCGCGTTTTATCGAATGTTTAGCTTTCTATATTGATATTTGTACGATTCCAGGATCGGTTGCGGAGACATCGGACATGGCACGGAAAGGAAAGGCGGTGATTGGATCGGACCAGCCGAGGCGTCCCGGTTGGTAGATGTACACATCTACGGGGGAATCGTCTGGATGGCGCAAAGCGCCCGATAATTAGAATTTCTTTTAGCACTTGCATTTATATGCGTAGTTGCTAATTATTCATCTCGTTGTATCGCATCATCTTTTATATATATATATATGTGATATCATCTCATAGGACACTTACACTATTTGTAGCGTTTTGAAAATCGTTTCGGTGAAATTTCGGAAAATCGGTAAAATGAGGGGGTTTTCTGTAAAAAGTCAAAATACAAATATCTTATTATAAAAATTAAATATACATATTCTAGCTATGTAATTGCTATTATTTGGTGTTTATTGAGCCGCTGGTGAAATTTCAAATTTTCTGAAAAAAATATTATTTTATTATTATTTTAAGCCGTCACTAATACATTTAATTAGGGAAAATTACAAATCGGAATGAGTTGAAACAAATTTTGTGCATCATAAAACATTAAATAAAATTTTATTATGTGGTTTTTGGAACGAAATCATTTGCCAAAACGGTTTAGAAATTTTTGAAAAAAAAAAGGTTTTTTTTAGCGTAAATGGATGTTTGGGGTATCGTATCTATCATTTTTCATCACCCCACACCCGTACCCACACCCACACACCCCCACTTACTCCTCCCCTTAGCCAAATTCAGCAGCCCTCACTTTTTCCCCACTTGGTTTGCAAAGGAAAGAAAAGGAAAAGAAAAGAAAAGAAAAGAGTAGAAAATGATATAAATTGAGTTGACTTTGACTTGAAACAACTTTCCCCACCTCACTCTCTCTCCTCACTCACCCACTCCCCCCAAAATCTGGCCGAAACTGATCCCTTAGCAGCAGCCCCCCTCCCCAAGTTCTCACTCCATTTTTGCTTCAAAAATCCATAAAAAGGCTTCAAAATCCATACAATTTCAAAGCTTTTTTTCCAAATCCAACACTTACCCATTATTCCTTAGCATTTCAAGCATGGATCCTTGTGAAAAGAGAGCATTTTGGAGTGCCATGGATGCTTGTGGATCTTCATATGCTGTTGGGTATATTTCTAAACATTTTTGTTGCTTAAATTGTTACTAAATTCTTAAGCTAATTTATTTAAGTGTTATTTGGATATGTGAGTTTAATTGCACGTTTTGGAATTCAAGAAAAGGGTTTGAATGCAAGTTAGGTTATTGTGAATTGGTGTATGGTTGTGATGGGTAGTTTACCATCTTAGAATTTGTAGAAAGTAATTTAGTAGTTAAATTTCATATTGTTGCATGGAAATGTCTAAATTAAGTTTTGTTTTTGCTAACTAGAGTTTTTGAAAAATTATCAAATGCTTAGATGAAAATATAATTAAGTGTTCATGTCATTATAACTATTATAATGAGTGGTTTAATGACTTTGGTTCATGCAAAACGAAGCTTAATTGATGAATTGTGAATTTTGCTTTAAAGGGTGTTAAATTTGATATTTTGCAAACTAGGATTTTGGAAATTATGCAAATTTATGAGTTTAAATTATGGAAATGGTTTTTATGGCTTATTTAAGATATTTAATAAATATATTGGCCGCTACATTCATTTAAACATCGTGTTTTGTACAAAAACGGCGAATTGTGCTTGCTAGATTTTCGGAAAAATGACTTTTTGAGTGAAATTGGCGTTTTTGTGAGTTTTAACCTAGTTTATATTAAAATTAGTGTTCGTGAATGTGCAAATGAGTGTATTTGGGTTTTTCTCGATGGTTTGGCGTTTGTACGCCGACGTCGAGGGTTTTTGGGTTGATTTGTGAAAGCAACCATAGGTTTTGACCTATGTGGGATTCGTGCGTCGTTTTGATCATGAGTCGGATTTTAATGAGATATGGTGCGTTATGATATGTAGGTACCCCCATGTGGATTTCGAGACGACAAGTAAGCGCGTGGCAACGTCGGCACCGGCTAGCGAGGACCAGGTGAGTAGATTTATATCTACGGGGAGAAGTCGGGTGGATGGCGTATAGCACCCCCGCAGTCCGTGGTGGTGTATACAGATGCGTATACACACCAACAATTATTATATGTTATTTAGAATTAATAACGATGCTTAGGATGGATATTGGTGTGTTGGACTATTTTTAGTGTTGCGAACCCTAGGGTAGTGTTGCACTACACATACACACATACATACTTGCATACATTCCTATTGATATGTACTCATGGGATTCTTTATAGTTATGTATTCACATGGGTATGGGACTATGTGTTCACATACGGATTGAGGATGATACTTGGGATTGAGCTGAGTCGATGAGATTTGATTTGAGGCCGTGAGATCGGTGATATAGCAGGGTTTGTATCTTAGATACGACATGACGTTGTAGCGGGTCCTTGACGTAGTGTTTCACATACGTCCATGCACACGTAGGCGGTATCAGTATGGTACTAGACGTAGATCAGTACCCCGATCATGATATTTGATAAAGAGGATACCAGGTGAATAGTATGATGAATGTGATATTGACCCGTACCCAGATTGGGATGCCGTACGACGGATTTACGTACGAGCTATATTGATGATTGATCCGCACTCTTGACTTTGGATGCCTGATTATAGATATGGTATCGGATATGATATTATTGAGGCGGGATCACCGACTATACATATACAGGTATGTATATGTATCGACTCAGATGATAGGCGGTTTCATTACCTGTAGTTCAGCTTGTTAGTTCAGCCGTATAGTTTAGTGTAGTTGTTAGATTAGATTAGACTTCTTACCTATTTCAAAAACTAACGAATCGTGGGCATTTTTAAAGACAGCTCAAGGGAATCTACGGATATTTCAAAAACGACGTATCTTTTCATAAAAACACCGTAGCCCCTATTTTCAAAACCCCATGATTCGCGTTATTTCAAAAGGCACCATTTGTAGGACTTATATTAGATTATTGCAGATTAGTTATCGTTGTGTCTAGTATTCAGCTCCCGCACATTATTGCTGTTCGCTCTGCCTCGCATATTTATTTTGCTGCATATTCCATTATTGATATCATGCTGTTAGGACACCAGCACCATTACCGATGATGCGTATGTACCACGTACACCTACTTGCCGGCTCACACACATCTTCATCGGTAATTGCCATGTCACGTACACTTTAGAGAATATAATTGCTTGACTTAGATTGTTAGCTAGTAGTTTTGACATGATATTAGTGTGCTTCCCTTATATGCCATATTAGACACTGTAGTTATTACCTACCACTTCATGCATACGGTTATTCAGTTGTTCATGCCTAGTTCATTATCATTGACATATGCACTTGTGATGATTTCTTGAGATTTATGATATTTCTGGATTTCGGGGAAAGCCGCAAAAATTTACAACTTATGATCTTTTAAAATATAAAATGTTGCGGTTTTCTAGTGATGTAAAGTGTCGTCCACCATGAGTTTGCTGTGGTTTTGGAGATCCGTGTCGAGGAGTGGAGGAACCGTCACGGGTACATGGTGGGCCCGGTATGGTACCCCGGGGCAAGAGGAATGTGGTGTTGACTTTGAGCCTGACTGGGGAGCACTACCTACTGGTGATATTACCCGACGCGTCGGATATCCGGAGGATACCGTCGTGGTCTTGAGATGGATGGTAGGGGTCGGTCTGGACTGACGGCGCCCTAGATATTGAGATTGAGACATTGATATTTCGAGACAGTGAGATTTATGTTTTGTGTCGATGCTAGACACTGTTGATGCTGATTTCATTTATGATACCTCAGTTTAAAAATACGAAGGAAATCTCACTAATTTATGAAAACAATTTCTTTATTTACATGTATTCTGTTTCATGCATTCATACCTCATTCATATGATATATTGCTACCTGAGGCACTGACACGGGCACATGAGTTTACACTCGGTTAGATATTACCCTAGCCATTGTTATAGGCTGCATGCTATACATATTTTTGAGGATATATTATGATCATTGACCTATGTTGCGTTATTTATGCGATTTCTGTGCGTAGATGTTTTTCTATTCACGAGTTGGCAACTCACCCCCGTTGTGCCCCAGTTTCTTGCAGGTTGCCGTACAGGTTCCTTACGGCTTTGCGGGCATAGTTTCATTCGGGTGATTTGCTAGTAGGTGGGTTTACTTGTATCATACCCCCATTATTTACCTTGTATGATATTATTCAGTTGTATCTAGTAAATTCCATCAACCAAACATGTATTTATTGAGTTAGAGACCAGTGTTGTTTATTCTTTCGACCTTAGAGTCGCTCGTTATATTTCTGGTGGTTTTGAGTTTCCTTTTGACTTTTGATCCTCGCCCTTGGCGTTGTATATTATTTTGCTTGTGTGGTTGTGACCGTCGATTGACGAAGAGCTAGCTCCCGCTTGGGGATGCCTTTTTTTTTATTTCGTATACTATTCATGTTGTATCCCGTTTGGGAGCCAGTATTTACAAAGGAGACTCTGCCGAAATTTTCAGGAAATACTTGATGTTTTTTTTAAAAAACCGCATAATTCGGCTTATGCTATTAAAACTACTTGATTTTAAATTGTTTTCCTTCACTCTACTACTTTTCTTGGTTTGGATTTCTGGGTTTTCGGCTTACTTAGATTACGTACGCCTCGAGACGTTTCGTAGTTTAAGTGCCGGTCATTTTACGGAAATTCGGGACGTGACACTATTACCATTGGTTTATACGGCACGAGCACTATTCATGTGAACACACACACCTTGGTAATTGTTATGCCACGAACACTATATAACTTGTTTAAATCAGAATATAAAACCATTGCAACATATATGATTTGTGAACTTGTATTTGTATATTCAATTCATCATGATGGATACGTAGGATTGTTAGTCATTTGCATATACCTTATTGCATCATCGTTCATGCATAGTTTGCTAGTCACGCATCGTATTTCATATTGTTGATACCATAGGCATTCATCATCACCGGTATGTGTACATATGGTGATTTTTTTCATGAGGATTTCAGTATTACGAAATTTCTGAATTTTTGGGAAAACCGCAAGAATTTTATAAACCGTTATCATTTTAATAATGCAAGTTGCGGTTTTCTCATGATATGATGTATGTGTCGCCCACCATGAGATTTCTCGGTTCTTGAGCGGTATCATATACCTGATTCGAGGAGGAGGAGGAACCGTCTGTGGGTGCATGGTGGACCCGGTGAGCTACCCCGGGGCAAGATGGTCGCAGATGATGGCGTTGAGCCCAGCAGGGGAGCACTACGACCGGTTTTTTGTGACGCGGCGGATATCCGGAGGATACCGATGTAGTCTTAAGATTGATGTTTATGGGCCAGTCCGGATTGCCGGAGCCCGAGATATTGAGATTATGGGCCAGTCCGGATTGCCGGAGCCCGAGATATTGAGTTATTGATACATTATGACATCGAGACATTGAGACCTGAGATGTCGAGACATTGAGATATTCATATTTGGTGTTGATGCTTGACATGGATTTCTATAGATTTCAATGATGATACTACAGTTAAATTACAGAAGTCTTACTAAGATAAGAATACATATTTTCTCGTACTAAACATGTTCAGATCTCGTGTTGATTTTGCATTCATGTTGCATACATATTAGTGCATCGCATCACATCGATATATGTAGGTTGTGACGCATATGCGTGCATGCTTACGATAACCTTATTAGATGTTACTTACTACTCACGAGTTGGCAACTCACCCCCGTTGTGCCACAGTGTCTTGTAGGTTTGACCCTTCAGCGCAGTAGCGGCGGGCGTTCTTCCTCTTTTGGCTTTATTTGCTTGATTTGCAGCTTGCTCGTAGGTGGGTTGCGAGGATATTTTTATTCCATAATGTACATTATATTGTATCTAGTATACTCCATCTACCCTTCTATATTTGACTAGACAGCGAGACTCGTGAGACTTATATTTGCGGTGTTTGTGTCGATGCTCACTTGAGCCGACGTGGTATTTTCTCATTTCTTGCTTTATAATGCTTATTGTGCACCTTTGATATACATATTGTATGTGGTTGTGAATCCCCCGTTGGCGAAGAGCTAGCTCCCGCTTGGGGATACCTTTATTCATTTTTCATATGTATTTCATGTGTTGTACACGTTTGGGGGCCAGTATTTACAAAGGAGACTCTGCCGAAATTTTCGGGAAAATATGATGTTGTTTTTAAATATTTAATGCCACTTATTTTGATAAAACCACTTGCTTTAAAACAAGTTTTCCTTTACTCTATTTGTTAAATGGTTTAGTTTTCTGGGCTTTGTCTTACTTAGATTACGTTGCACCTTGAAACGTTTCATAGTTTAAGTGTCAATCACGTTCCATACCTTCGGGTCGTGACATCGCCGGAAATAGCGAGGCGTTGTTCGGTCATGCCAGCGTGGGCAGTGTCTTCTCCCCCTCTATGGAGGTCCCGGTCCCGAGATAGGGGAGCGGCGACTTGGGGGACTCGTCCTGCCGTTTGGACACGGACAAGGGCATCCATGATGGACGCGAGCCTGTCGATTCGGACTGACAGGGCGTGAACGGTGTTCGGGGGAGGAGATGATCCATCCACGCCTCCATTATGAGGAGGACGGCGGCTAGTGCTTGGATCGTCACGATGATCACTAGCCATGAATTCGAGATCGGAAAATCAACTTTCGTTGAGTAGAATCCTCGCTTCCCACAGACGGCACCAACTGATGGAGGTCTGGATCTCCTTCAGTTGATGTCTTCTGTTGATCTGTCGACGAGCGTTGATGAATAGCTGAGATTAGGTTTGAGGGTTGTCTCCTTGGGCGTGTGGATCTCAATGGGTTGATTTTTAGGTGAAGCCGAGCTACCTACAAAGAAGTCTCGGGGTGGGTAACCACCGTAGGACCCTCCGACGATCAAGTTAGCCGAGGTATTTGGGCAGAGTAGCGGCCTATTGAGATAGAATTTCCT
This sequence comes from Agapanthus africanus, assembly GCA_030015575.1. Classification (NCBI taxonomy): domain Eukaryota; kingdom Viridiplantae; phylum Streptophyta; class Magnoliopsida; order Asparagales; family Amaryllidaceae; genus Agapanthus; species Agapanthus africanus. The sequence goes on along the minus strand of CM057347.1, from coordinate 405,696,925 downwards.
TACCTGAGTTGTCTGAGAGGGGGTTTATATAGTGGCAGCCATGGGCTGGCGGGCGCGAGATTTATGCCGGCCGTTACGCCTTTGGAGTCACGCCTGTGCGAATGGCGGGATCCTCCATTAATGACGAGATACGCCAGTTAGCGGGGAACGTGATGGCGTGGAACGCGAGATCTTGGGGCGACGGATATCTCACGTCTGGCGAGTTTCGCAGAGCCATCGCGGGAACGCCCACGATCTGTGCTCCGGGTCGGTCGGTGAGACTGAGGAGGCCTAGCTCGGCGAGAGGCCAAAAGAGGGTGGGAGGCCGAGCCAGTTCGGTTTTGTGATAGCTCGGGGGCGAGATGGGAGGGCTGAGGAAGCCCAGTGCGCAGGAGGGCTCGGAGGTGAGACAATGGTTATTTGTAAGACGAGTATAGGAGTGTTCCGAGAGGTCATCGAAGGTCGAGAATATCCTCGGGTCGTAGGCCCGGGATACCGTTCTTGCTCCTTCCCGTGAGCCTCGGGACACGTCATCTGCCACGTGTCATGATCTGGGGAGTTCTCAGTACTGAGCATCATCACTAACCCGACCCCTAATTTCCTTTTCGGGATTTTGGAAGAAGAAGAAGAAGAACGAAGAAGGGGAGAGAGAGAGGAACCAAGCAACAGATGGACACACGTGAGAAAAGACTGGGAAAAAAATTTGACCGTGACTCGATTTTTTTTACCCACTGGACAGGACAAAAATAGTGGGTTTTCTCCTCTGAATCAAAGAAAAAAATACTCATCCAAACAGTCACTTTCATAGGATTGGACCAATCCGGTAGAAAAATGACATCTGACCTTTTTCCAAGGGATAGATAGCATCCAAACAGGGCCTTAATATGGATATCATAAAATTTAGAAATCACATAGCATAATTGATTGTACATAAACGCATGACCTTTTAGCATTTTAAGTTTAATAAGTTTTATGCAGGCTTTGAATTTCATTAACCTTTTTAAGTTCAAATATATGTCAAAGTCCTCAACGAAATGTGCCAATGTTTCTCTTTATAGATGAACATATTGGACCGACCCTAATTTTCTAACCTATCATGGGTCAACTGAGTCGTGCAAACATGTTTTAGTTGGGTGCAGTCCCGAGCCACATGAAGGCAGTGAGCGATTGTTGGGAATTCGTCTCTCCTGGTATAGAGAGTTGATGTCGCGCTATGTTCGATTGGCCAGCACCATAAATTCTTGGCCAAGACAGGTGAGATTTACTGACAGCTTGGTCAGTAGTTTCTCGGTTGGTCCTGAGCTACATCAGCATGAATTATCGGGTTGTTAGGGTTTGACGTTTACCACCCATAGACTCGGTATGTGATTCTATGGAGATTGTTGTTGGCTATAGTGCCCTCAAGGTAATTATTGTAATCACAGACAGGTGATTATGATGATTGAGAGAGGACCTATACGGATAGAACATTCTTACTCAAAATGATAGTATGCTATCTAATTTGTCTTTATCATCATGGACATGCATTATATGGTATTACAGATCACTATTACATGTTGATAGAGCCCATAGGATTCTTACTTGACTACCAGCATTATGATGGCGATCATATACGTGGGAGCTGGATGGTCTATAAGCACATCCTTAAATGTACCTAGTCGAGGGAGTATCGAGACTGAGCATTGATACTCCAGAGTAGACTAGTGTGTACTTATCGAGACCCCGACGAGGGGCGGTGGCCGGTCTCACAAGCCATTGGTTTCTGTTGGTCACTTAAGAGAGTTTGCTGGTGCTCATTGGGTTATGAGTACAGTGGACGGACTCGCCAGGAACATGCTAGTTTGTATTATACCTATTGTCAGATAGCAGTTCCCAGGTGACATGTGTACATGTTAGTCTGTCGACCTGAGATCGTCATTTGTCTCGTGTGAGTTCTCACTGTGCTTTGATTACTACCCTACTACGGCTCAAAGGAATCATGCAAACAGGTTTTAGTTGAGTACAGTCCCGAGTCACATAGAGGCAGTGAGCGGATCGTCGGGGATTCGTATCTCCCGGTATTGGTGGTTGATGTCGCGAGGTGCACGGGTGACCATCACCAAAAATCCTTGGTCAAGGTAGTCGAGAATTACTGATTTGGATCAGTAGTTTCTCAGTAGGTGATGGGCTTCATACCGACACGAAATATCGTGTTATTAGGGGTCTGACTTTATCCACACCCTAGACTCGATATGCGATACTCTTAGACGAACGGACCAGACTGTACGGAGATTGTCACGGACAGGCTCAGTAGGGGTTCGGATGAGTTTGCTCGTCGGCCTTCCTTTCGCTCAATACTTGGGTAGCCGTTACGTACAGCTAGTGCCACTGACGTGCTTGTGGTTAAACCCACTGCCAGTGTATTGACGAGTCTTTAGAGTCCCACACAGAGGGTTTCCCTGATTCGTGCGACACGATGTAGAGGTTGTATGGTATTACGGCAGGGTTCGATTATATACGTGCACTTGTGCATGTATCATGATACGGATGGATAATACTAGTGCGCTTTGGTTTAAGCCGGATTTTAGTGTTATATTATTGGATTATTTTTGTCTCTTTGTATTCGTAATTTTTGGAATACGGATACGAGTATGTATATACGGATGAGGGGATTCTTATAATTTATTACAAGATGCTTCTAGAAGATGCTACCTCATTTTTGTTTTAACCATTCTGTTAAATGGTTAATGAGGTAGAGGGATGAGGTGTTCTTTGGCTTTATATGGAAGCATGGCTCACTTGGTGACTCATGGTTCATTATTATGGCATGCTTGATATTTATTTGTGTTCTGAGATATTTTGAGAAGCTTGATTCATTCTTTGTTCACAACACTTAGCCATTTTTCTTTGGTTGCTTCACACTCTCATCCTCAAGCTTCTTCTTCTACCTCCACGATAAAATTCTTATGTGTTGAGAAACCTAGGGTGTTTGGAGACAAAATAATCCATCATTAGGTTCTACATCCTCTAGGTTATCTAGTTCAGCGAACTAGGTACCCTAATTACCTCGGCTATGATGTTGGAGCTCAAACTACAAATCCTCAGGTGGATCATTTTCGATGGAGGGAGACCGACGATTAAGCTTGATCATGGTGGCCTCTAAGAGCTTAGGAAGATGGTAGAAGACTGAAGGACTCGGATCATTCTGTTTAACCATTCTAAACTCTTTATTGTTTGCTAGCTTTTGGTTTATGGTAGATCCGGGTTATAGGGTTGTTCTAGCGCCAGTTTTGAAAATTTTTGTTCCGCAAACGGTCACGGTAGATGGCCAGGGCGCTAGCATAACCCAACATAGTATCAGAGCCAACCCATAAACCCTAAACTAGCAGTTTAAACGATGTTTAACGTAACGAAATTGAAACAACTCCGAAACAATACGCAAAGTATTCAAGTTTCTGTCGATTTTTTGTAGTCTTTTAAAATTTTTTAAACAATTGCATAAGGCTATTTATGTTATAACTAGAACACAGTTTGAAAACGAGCCCCAAACTCCATACTTTGGCAGGCGAGATCGGTCGTTTTCCCGGCGCCGCTGGTTTTTTTATGGAGTTGGGACTTGGTGTTTTGGGTGTGTTCTGGAATCTTGAATATTGGGTTTGTGGTATTGTTTGTTTTTACCTAAATTACATATTATGTTATCTTTGGTTTGGGGGTAATACGGAGTATTTCGAAGTCGCTATTTTTAACACCGTTTAAAAGTGTTCAGTACATACATTACTATCTACGACCGTGAATGTCATTAGAGCGGTATAATTCGTCTAACTGCTATATGTTCTTTTAGACGGGTTTGCGAACATGACATTCACGTTGATATTCTGTGTTGTGCTGAGGTTGTGGTTGGATTGTCATTGTGGTTGGATTGTCGTGGTGGATAGCCAGTGGTGCAATGATAGTTGTACAGTTTAGATTCATTTGTACATTTGATATTGCGGGGCGAGCGTCCAACATGTGGACTGCTGTCTCTGCCAGTTTGTATATTATTTGTTTGGGGCACGACCGGGTTGAGGTCGATGTCACCCTTGTACATATATTTTCATTTTCTGTACTAGGATTGCCCTACGGAGGAGTGCTCGAATAGCCGGGTTCTAGAGGGCAACGGTCCCGCATCTCATAGCATTGAGACGGAGGCGGCCTTACTCTAGAATTGGCGGGCCATTCGATGCATTCGTAGGGGGTACAGGATGACCCACGGAGGGGTGCTAAAGTTACCGGATTCCGTGAAGTGCTGGGTGGCCCATTCACTTTATTGATTGGGGTTGCCTCACTTCTGGGATTGGCGGGTAACTTGCCGCGCTCGTAGGGGTCCAGGTTTTCATTGCACAAGCTATTCACACGACAGGGAACGTCGAGTCTTATTTGCGGCTCAAATGAAACCCGTGGCTCCAAGATTATCCACCATTCTGTGTTGCTTGCTGAGATTCTGTGATGTTGCTTATATCATGCCTGAAACAAATGTTATATATATATATATTTATATATATATTAGTAGATGTTGTATATGTTTTACATTTGCGCTAGTCCAGCCCCCGCTTTGCCGTTAGTTAAGTAACAAAACGGTGCATAATGGGACCCCGTAGCGAATGCGGATGGCATATACGTACATTGTATTTTCGTTCTTTTCTGGTGTGATATGGATTAATTGATGGGATTGCATTAATTCTAATTAATGCAAGAAAAACAAACCTATATGATGTTGTTGGAACCAAGTTTTTAAAAATTGACATTACAGATGTTTCCTTTTGCTTTGCACAGTGGTATTTGGTTATGAATATCCAGCACCTCATTCGACGAGGCAAGAGCCGATATCCCTTTATCGGGAGTGACCTCTTGAGCAAAAGTTTGCGTCAGTGTAATAAATCCACTATAGTCGATTCTTTTGATTTGCATCGTGGTATTCAGTTTGGAATATCCTGCACCTCATTCGATGAGGAAAAAGCCGAGACCCCTTCACAGGGAGTGACCTATTTAGCAAAAGTTTGCATAACTATATATTTGTAAAACCACTCGGTTCCTTCAACGATATCAAGTTCATTACGTTAAAGGTTTTTCGCCAAAACCAGCCATAGCCCCTCCGTCATTTCAGATTAGTATTGCTTAGTATTCATGCTACATTTGTCGTTGCTATTCGTTGAGACGTAGTGTGTGGTAGCTCTGTAATACTTTTCTGTTGCATAGATAATGCGATTGGTTAGGACAGTCGTGTGACTTTGTTGATTATTCGTCAAGGGTCATGCTGGTGGGTCTAATGCAATCTTGGATAATGACGGGCTGAACTTGACTAAGACCTTTTGATTTGTTGATTATTCGTCAATGTCACTTGGGTCCTAGGGATAAAAAACCACATCAGGAGTTTCAAACATACTGGAAACTTGCCAGGCATGCGCATACCTTCTGGAGTGTGGTGACTTGAGTGGCTTCCATCAAGTTATCATGTGATGATAGTTGGATCCCGATTCCCACTGATGAGTAGGTGTTACTTCTCGGGTGATTTTAGATGATCCCGACTAATTCTCTTTTTAGGGTTTGAAGGAGAATTCGAGCAAACAATGGGACCCATCCTGATTAGATAAAGTGATTAACCAATCTAATCTAGGTTAGAGTGCACGCTGAGTGTTTCTTTTCTCTCTCTTTGGCAGTGACCATGGCCTAACCTTAAAAACTCTGAACCAAGTTAGCCGAACTTTCTTAAAACACTTTGGTTTTTTGGATTGTCATTTAGTCGCATATATTATTGCCGCTACTACATCCCCTTTGCATTTCTCCAGAACAATCCGTATCACTATGAAGATCCATATTGATTGGATATGCCATCGTATAGTTACATACGAACTCGAAGGAACTCGCTCCAGTTCGAGGATGGTTTCTGGTTCTGGAGAAATTGAATAAGATTATTCGGTTGTCTTTTATCTTTACCTTCTCTCAGGTTGTGAGGGCTCCTGGTATTAGGAGAGTACACCTATTGCGCTTATTGGATAGTCTTCTTCCAAACTATAGGCAGGTGCCGAAGGGTAAAGAAGGAAGAAAATCAATTAGCCTAAGTGTGGTGTACAGAAGGTAATAAGCAAAGACATATAAAGGGATTAGATAAAGGGCAAAGTAAATTGCGACTACTATCATTCACGACGAAACATCGTATACCCCTGCCACTCCTATATCTCCTTTGCATTTCTTCGGAACACTCCGTATCACTACGAAGATCCATATTGCTTGGGTATGCCATCGTATAGTTACATACGAACTCGAAGGAACTTGTTCCAGTTCGAGGATAGTTTCCGGTTTGGGAGAAATAGAATAGGATTATTCAGTTGTCTTTTTCCTTTACCTTCTCTCATGTTGCGAGAGCTCCTAGTTTTAGGAGAGTACGCCTATTGCGCTTATTGGATAGTCTTTTTCCAAACCTTAGGCTGGTGCTGAAGGGTAGGGAAAGAAGAGAATCAATTAGTCTAAGTGTGGTGTACAGAAGGTAATAAGTAAAGACATATAAAGGGATTAGAGTGATGGAAAGGATATATATGGTTACAGTCATGAATCTGGATAGTGGAAGAGGCATTACTAGGAATACCCGGGCACCTCTTCGAAACATTTTCATGTTTCAGTTTTACTGTGCGGCGTTAAATGAAAACTGTTTTCCCAGTTACATTCTAACTCCAGGGTATGTATTTACCAGATTTGATTCTCACATCTGTATGGCGTTGCGGATGCTGAATGGGAGTAAAATATTGGGAATTGGGTGATTAGATCCTCATCATATCGGAATTCTTTGTAATTGGTGATATTTTAGGAAATCACCTGGGTTTTGTCCGACGACAAATATTTGGTTTTGAATATCCGTTGTTATGCACCAATTTCAAACTGATATATCTGTACGTTTATTTTATAAAGTGAGATATAACATTTTGAAATTATGTGTATGACATTTACCTATATCAGTTGATGGTTAGGTAAGGTGCATTCAACAACGGTGTAATTCTTCTTAACCATAGTACAATTTTCAACTTACGACGTATAAGGTTTGAGTTATTAAACTCAGTGGACTTATACAAAGTATTGTATGTTGTCCGATATCCGTTAGGACAAAGGGGTTGGTACTCGTACTATATTCTGTTTGATCATGACTTCTCCAGTTCTAGACAAGTATTTTGTTGAAATACAAGGTCCATATATTGAGAAGATATAGGTATAAGAATAAAGGAGAGAACCATATGTTGCAAGTATCAAGATTCTTCAAAGTGATCGAAAATGTAGATACCTATGTTAGGTATTTCGTTGTAAAGTAATGGTTTAAAGAAATTTCTTCTCTTTCAGGTCACTCATAGGTGGATGCATTCCTTGATGAGCAATGCTGTATGGCCTCCTTCCATTTGGTTGATATGCACTGAAAACGGCTGCAAGATTTTTGAATCTGGTTCCAGTTAAATTAGTGCCTTTGTTTCTATATTGGATATATAGAATTGATTCATATCTTAACGATGTTAAGATATATGGAGTCGTCCGGCTGATACTTAAAACCAGAATCTGGACAAACTCAAGGCACGTTCCAGTAATGGCAGTTTGTGGGTTATCCCGGGCTTTGACGAGAGATAACATTCTACCATCTGAAAGGTCAATAGTTATATTGTTCTTGACTCGCCACCAGTTTTAGTAAAATGGATTCTTTTCAGAAAACATTAGTGGGAGTATGGTAGAACTGGAAGTGATTCCAGAACCGCAAACGATTACTGAAAATTTAGTAGAACCTGAGGATTCAATTGGTTTCTACAATCCATTAGCCACTCTGCAGATTTGGTGGGTAACCTCAAGAACCCGAGAGGTACTTCAGTCTCTTCAGAGACGGCGACTGGAAGGTTTATGATTACCCAAACTTGCCACTATTGCTGTTCTAGACTATAAGATCTGGCAGGAGGATGAATATAACATCGTTCTATATTATCTTTAGAAGTGCACGTGTATATGACTCTGCCAGAAGGTTGTTGTAGTCAGTGGGAGCAGCGGAAGCATAGTGGCCAAGTATCTTATGTCTATTTATAGACTAAAGCAGGTATAGCGGAGCTAGATCATCTATTTTTGATATGACAGTTATAGAGTTTGACATCATCAGAATAAGAGATGGATCTGGTAAGAAGGTAGTAGGGAGTGATGTCCTAGTATTTGGATGACATGCACTTAACAGGAAGAGATCTTCCTATACTACAATCGGTTTTACTGTGGTTGTCACAAGGTGGTTTCTCCAAATAGGATATGGATATAATGTCAGGGATTCTGGTGACTAGATCTATGGTTTTAGATCTAGATTTGAGAAGTGTCCCAATTCAGGTACTTTGACATTATTCTAAAGTGTTTTGGAATGGACGACTCCTGGCGTGGTGGTGTACCCGCAGGTAATGGAGTCACCCTCTCTAAAGAGATGTCTTTTAGACTGATGAGGAGAGAGATTTGCATGATTGACATATCACTTGCTTAAGCTTAAGCAATTGAGTCAATCATGAGATGTCAAGTACAACACCAAATATTGATTTTGCACATGCTGCAATAAGTATATATTAATCTAATCTTGGAGAAGCATTGGGAAGCAGTTATGAACATAATTGGATGCTTTTGGTATATGGTATCGGCAGCCTCCTTCGGGATGCGGTTATTATTTTAGGCTTCCAAGGTAACTTGGATGACAGAGTGGCTGTCAGAGTTATAGTTTTCCCTCTTTTGAGGGGCAGTATGTTGGACAGGTAGTCCAAGCGGATACTGAGGAAGGTATGGAGCAAGATACTGATTAAATTCAGTGGATGATACAGTCTAAGAAATTTGTTGGATTTGGAGTTCATTTGTGAACTGGGCCCCATCAGATATCCAGACAAATTCTAAGACAGGTATTGCTCATTTCGGGAGATAGTCTTTCTCCGCGAATTTGAGATATATAGAGAGATAAAGATATAAACATCGGAGCGGATCCACTCACTGAGGCTATTTCTCGAACGCAATAGTTTCACAAACGAGTTTTGTGAGACTGATTAGTAGAGAAGTTGGGTGTTCGGTATTACACAGGCTGTGAGTATGCGACACCGCAATAATTAGCCTTAAATGCAAGTGGGAGATTGTTGGCTACAGTTCCCTCAAGGCAATTATTGTAATCGTAGGCAGGTGATTATGATGATTGAGGGAGGACCAATACGGATAGAACAGTCTTACTCAAAATGATAGTATGCTAGCTGGTTTGTCTTTATCATCATGTACATGCATTGTGTGGTATTACAAATTATTATTACATGTTGATAGAGCCCATAGGATTCTTTCTTGACTACCAGCATTATGATGGTGATCATATACATGGGATCTGGGTAGTCTATAAGCACATCCTTAAATGTCCCTAGTCGAGGGAGTATCAAGACTGGGCATTGATACTCCAGAGTCGACTAATGTGTACTTATCGAGACCTCGACGAGGGGCGGTGGCCGGTCTCGCAAGCCATTGGTGTCTGTTGGTCACCTAAGATAGTATGCAGATGCTCATTGGGTTATGAGTATACTGGACGGACTCGCCGGGAACATGATAGTTGGTATTATTCCTATTGTCAGATAGCAGTTCCCAGGTGACATATGTACAGGTTAGTCTGTCGACCTGAGATCGTCATTTGTCTCGTGTGAGTTCCTATAGTGCTTTTATTACTCCCTACCATGGTTTAAAGGAGTCATGCAAACAGGTTTTAGTTGGGTACAGTCCCATGCCACATAGAGGCAGTGATCGGATCGTCGGGGATTCGTCTCTCCTGGTATTGGGGGTTGATGTAGCGAGATGCATAGGTGTCCATCACCAGAAATCCTTGGCCAAGGTAGTCGAGAATTACTGATTTGGATAAGTAGTTTCTCTGTAGGTGATAGGCTTCATACCGACACGAAATATCGCGTTATTAGGGGTCTGATTTTATCCACCTCCCTAGACTCGATATGCGATACTCTTAGACGAACGGACCGGACTGTACGGAGATTGTCACGGACAGGCTCAGTAGGGGTTCAGATGAGTTTGCTCATCGGCCTTCCTTTCGCTCAATACCTGGGCAGTCGTTACGTACAGCTAGTGCTGCTGACGTGCTTATGGTTAAACCCACTGCCAGCGTATTGACGAGTCTTTAGAGTCCCACACAGAGGGTTTCTCTGCTTCGGGCGAAACGATGTAGAGGCCGTATGGTATTACGGCAGGGTTCGATCATATACATGCACTTGTGCACGTATCATGATACGGACGGATAATACTAGTGCGCTTTGGTTTAAGCCGGATTCTAGTATTATATTATTGGAATATTTTCATCTCTTTGTATTCGTATTTTTCAGAATACGGATACGGGTATGTATATACGGATTAGGGGTATTCGTGTAATTTATTACAAGATACTTCTAGAAGATGCTACCTCATTTTTGTTTTAACCATTTTGTTAAATGGTTAATGAGGTAGAGGGATGAGGTGTTCTTTGGCTTTATATGGAAGCATGGCTCACTTGGTGCTCATGGTTCACTATTGTGGCATGCTTGATATTTATTTGTGTTGTGAGAGATTTTGAGAAGCTTGATTCATTCTTTGTTCACAATACTTAGCCATTTTTCTTTGATTGCTTCACACTCTCATCCTCAAGCTTCTTCTTCTACCTCCACCCTAAAAGTCTCATGTGTTGAGAAACCTATGGTTTTTGGAGACAAATTAATCCATCATTAGGTTCTATATCCTCTAGGCTATCTAGTTCAGCGAACTAGGTACCCTAGTTACCTCGGCTATGAAGTTGGAGCTCAAACTACAAATCCTCAGGTGGATCATGTTCGATGGAGGGAGATCGGTGATCAAGCTTGATAATGGTGGCCTCTAGGAGCTTAGGAAGATGGTAGAAGATCGAAGGACTCGGATCATTCGGTATAACCATTCTAAACTACTTTATTGTTTGCTAGTTTTAGGTTTATGGTAGATCCAGGTTATAAAGTTGTTCTAGCACCAGTTTTGAAAATTTTTGTTCCGCAAACGGTCATGGTATTTGGTCAGGGCGCTGGCATAACCCAACAATTGTTACGGATAGGCTCAGTAGGAGTTCGGATGAGCTTGCTCGTCGGCCTTTCTTTTCGACAGGTACCTGGGTAGCCGTTACGTACAGTTAGTGCCGCTGACGTGGTTGTGGTTAAACCCACTGCCAGTGTACTGTCGAGTCTTTAGAGTCCTATATAGAGTTTTTTCCTGGTTCAGGAGAAATAATGTATTGGCCGTATTTTGATACGTACTGGGTTCCGATCAAATGAATGTACTAGCTACCCGAACTTTTGATCAGACGGTTGATGATACTAGCCGGCTTAGGATTAAGCGGATTATTAAATCATGTATTGATTTAATAATTTACATATATATATATATATTTCAAAATATATATTTTAGTATCATGTTCATAGTATTATTCTATCTCTTTGGGTATTCGTATTTTGATACGAATACGAGTATATATATATGAGAAATGTATTTTGTATTTATATAAAACACATTCTAAAAGGTGGACACCTCTATATTGATTTTCTATTTTGAAAAAATAGAAATGAGGTGTAAAGGTAAAGGGATGGAGAGAAAGGGAGGCATGGTGAGGGGTGTAGGAAAATGAATTGTTAATTCATTTGCCTACACTATTCAGGCATGGTTAGATTTTAAAATGCTATATTAGTTTTGATAAAATAAAAATGACATGCTTGAATGAAAAAGGATGAGCTCATTCTCACCATTCACTTCTCTCTCTTCTCTTGAGCTGTAGCTCCAGTTCTTCCCTTTTTTGCTCTAGTTTTTGAGTTTGATCTCCATTTTCATCTTCCCTACACTCCCATGTGTTGAGAAACAAGGGAACGAGATAGATAAACACTTGAACAACTCCACTACAACTCTAGGTATCACTTCTTAGCAAGTTATGATTCCTAGTTACTTCACTTGATCGATCGGTGAGAAGCTAGAGCCTTGAACCCGTTCCTTCAGATGGATCATCTTTGTCAAAGGTAAACCGGCGGTCAAGCTCGATCACGGAGACCCCGAGAAGCTAAAGAAAGGAGGTGAAGACCGAAGGACTCGATTCTTCTGGTATAACCTTCTAACCGAGTAGATAACTCTTGGTAGTTTACTGGTTTAGTGTTTGGTTTAGTGTTAGGTTTACGTTTCTAGCGCCAATTTTAAAAAATCAAAGTTTTTCTTTCCGCAAAGGCCATGGTTGTAGTGGTTAGGGCGCTAGGAATATCTTGGTATCAGAGCTACTAGGCAGGGATGCCGACCTATAAGGGGTTCTCACTGTGTGATAGTAATAGCGAAGCGTAGGCTCTTATCCCCAGGATGCCCCATGCGGATTGGTCCGGCGGGTTGTAGTCCGTCGTAAGGGGACAACGTAAAAAGTAACTGCTGAGAGACCTTTTGGTGCCATGGAGAGCTTCCGCTATGCCGACTGACTCTTCAATGGTATCAGAGCCACCCAAACACATAAACCAGCAGTAGACGATACTTTAGTTGCAAAACCGAAAACTTCCGATTTTCAAATCCCAAGTTTCTGTTGAAATATTTTTGATCTCTAAAAAATTTTTAAACAACTGCAGAGGCTTGTTCTTAATAAGATATTGACACAGAATGAAAGCGAGATAGAAAGTACATAACAAAACTGCCCAAAATCCCTTAATCCCCGCTTCTGGTGGTTTTTTAATCTCTTGCAGTCCTCGTTTTCATCCAGTGTCTTAGGGTTTGGAAATTGGGATTTTTGGTCTTGTTTGATTTGCCCCAGATTTCATTTAGTGTTATCTTTGCATTCGGGCAACTTGGAATGTTTTAAAACTCGAAACTTTTGCATCGTTGATATCTGTGATGTTGTGTATGTGTTTTCAAATGTCGTCTAATTGCTATATGTCATTTAGATGGAGTTGCATATACTTGCTTCCGCCGTTGTGACATTTATCTCTGTGATGGTTTATATGGATTGTCGTGTTGGATAGCCCCTCGTGCGATATTGGTTGTACAATTATATCATATGTATATTCATTATTGCGAAGCGAGTGTCCGACATGTGAACTGCCATTTCTACCTGTTTATATATTCTTTTATTGGGACACGGCCGGGTTGAGGTCGATATCATCGTTGTATATATTTTTTCTCATTTCTGTACTAGGATAAACCTGCGGAGAATGCTCGAATAGTCGGATTCTAGAGTGTGCTAGGTGGTCGTATCGCAGTGGCGAGTTTGAGCCGCCTCGCTCTAGAATTGCCAGGCTATTCGCCGCACTTTTAGGGGTTTTAGGATGACACGTGGTGGAGTGCTCAAGTTACCGGATACCATTAAATGTCGGGTGGCCCATTCATGACCTAGAGTGCGGGTTGCTTCACTTATGGAATTAGCGGGTAACTTCTCGCGCTCATAGAGGTCTTGGTTCGATTTTGTACGGGCTTTCCACACGACCGGGGAACGTCAAGTTTCATTTGCGGTTCAAATGAAACCCGGGGCTCCAAGATTCTCCGCTACTATATTGCCCGTCGCTTATCTGTGATATTGCTTATATCATGCCTGAGATGACTATATATATATGCTGTATAAGTTTTGCATTCGCGCTAGCCCTGCCCCCGCTCTGGCGTTAGTTAAGTAACCTAACGATGCATAACGGGACCCCATGGCGAATGCGGATGGCATATACGTACATTCTATTTTCGTTCTTTTATGGTGTGATAGGTTTTAATTGATGGGACCACATTAATTTTGATTAATACAAGGAAAATAAATCTAAAAGATGTTGGAACAAATTTTTCGAAAAGCTATAGTCGTATTCTTTTGCTTTGTATAGAGGTATTCGATTAGGAATATCCTGCACCTCATTCGATGAGAGAAGAGCCTTGATTCCTTCACGGGGATTTCGCTCTTAAGCAAAAAATTATGTTACTATAGACTACTCGGTTTTCTTCAAAACCACTCGTTTTAAAAAATAGGAGCCTAAACCACTCCTTTTCAAAACTACTCGGTTCCTTCAACGATATCAAGTTCATTACGTTAAAAGTTTTTCGCTAAAAACCAGCCGTAGCCCTCTGTCATTTCTTACAAGTATTACTTAGTATTCGTATTGCATATGTTGACTGTGTCAAGGCGTAGTATACGGTAGCTAAGTGGTGCTTATTTTTAGCATATGATGCGATTGGTTAGGACCGCCGTATAATCATTTTGACTGTGTCAAGGGTCATGCAGGTGGGTCTAATGCAATTTAGGACAATGACGGGTTGAACTTGACTAGCGACTTATGATATGTTGACCGTGTCAAGGTCATAAACCGTTAGGGGAAAAAACCACATCGGGAGTTTCATATATACAGGAAACTTGATAGTGTTACATACCTTCTGGAGTGTGGTGATTAGAGTGGCTTCCATCCAGGTTATCACACGATTATAGTTGGGTCCCTATCCCACTGATGAGTAGGATTACACTTGGGAGATATTTTTCATTTCACAATTAGCTAACCTATTTGGTGTCTAGAAAGGTGTTAACGGGGGCTACGCCTCTGCGGAAACGGGATTTATTTTAATTATGTCCGTGCGAGAGCACGGGGAACCTCCCTCGGAGTACCAACACCCACCTGGCTGAACGGTTAGCGAACTTATAATGTGTAAATGATCCCGACTAGTTCTCCTTTTAAGGTTTGAAGGAGAATTAGAGGAAACAGTGGGAGTCATCCTGATTAGATAAACTAATAGCCAATCTAATCTTGTAAGAGCGCACGCCCAGTGTTTCTTTTCTCTCTCTCCAGGTAGCAATCATGTCTGTAGGGTTCCTAGGCACACTAATGAGGTCTCACAACAGATCAAACATGCCCAATTCAAAATTTTTCATGTGCCTACAAACCCTAATACGGATCGTTAACTAGATGATAAGGCGATGCAAGCATGTGAACAACATTATTGCTAAAGGAAAGAGGCTACAGCCTTTGTAGATCCGGTCCTCCACCTTCTTGGCTCCGTGATGACGCCCCTCCGCTGTACCTATCGGAATCCAGAATCTGGCGAAGGTTTCATCGGAGAAATGATCGGGCTAAGTCGTCGACTTCGATGCCGTAGATGATCTACGTCGAGGCAACTCAAGATCAAGCTCCAACTTCACCAAGTCATGAAACTTATGAAGAAAACACCCTATACTACTTGGCAAGTGGTAGAGGATGAAGAAATAGGAAGTGGGTTCACTTTAGAATTGGATTTCTCACTCTTTTTCTCATGTTGCCATTGAAGGTAGCAAGCTTTCTTCTTGTTGAAGAAGAAGAAGAAGAAGAAAAGAATATGATAAGTATTCTTGAAAATAGAAAATAAAATGATACTTATCATCTATTCAACCATGGTTTAGTATAGAGAATTAACTAAGGTTAGTTGAATGGTTAGGGTTAGGAGAAGAAGACAAGAATGGTCACTTAGTCAAAGATGCATGAAGCATCAAGAAGCTTCATGTTTGAAAGCAACCATTTTGTTTTCTTTTATCTTTTAACCAAAAAAGAATAGATAAATAAATAAGTGAAATGAAACCCTAACCATTCACTAAACATGGTTTAAGTCTTTACACAAACCCAAGTTTGCATGTATCATCAAACATGATACAAACAAGTGCACAAAAATATATCACATATACAACTTGTGCAATTCAAGTGAGAAAATCCATTCAAAGTGAAAAAATACTAGTTAATGCAAAGTAATATATCAAATAAATAATTATACATTAAATCATTAAATCAACACTTGATTTAACGATCCGGTCATGTCGCATATAACCGACTAGTATCCAATGTATCGACTTATCGAATCAATCCTCGATTCGATAACTAGGTTATATCACATACAACCATTCGATACATTTATCGCGAGAATAGAATACGGTATCACATACACGCATTATTCTCGGTCCCGCACATATCTCATATGCGCTCCTATTTCGTTTCGCTTGAGCCAGGAAACCTCTGTGTAGGACTCTAAAGACTCGTCAATACGCCGGCAGCAGGTGATGATCATATCAAACACCCACAAGCTGCAAGCGGTCTGCTAAACATAATGGCCACCTGGGTATTGAGCGATCAGAAGATCGACGAGCAAGCCCGCTCACACTCCTATGAATCCAACCATTAACACTTACCGTACAGTCCGGTCTGTTCGTCTGATATGTCGCATATCTCGCCTAGGGGTGGTAAACGTCAGACCCCAATAGCTTGATAAGTCATGCCGACGTGAGGTCCATAACAATCGTGAAACTACTGATAACTCTTACCAGTATATCACAGCAACCCTGGCCAGGGATTTCCTGTTATGGCCAGTCGTGCATAGCGCAACATCAACCCCCAATACCGGGAGAGACGAATCCCCTCCTATCGCTCATTGCCTCCATGTGAATCGGGACTGTACCCAAAAACCACCTGTTTGCACGACTCAGTAGAGCCGTGGTAGGGTGGAAATCAAAGCACAGTGGGAGACACACAAGACTCTATGACGATCTCGGGTCAACAGAATAAGCTGTACCAGTGTCACCAGAGAACTGCCATCTGACATGAGGTATAATACCATCTGGGAGTTCTCGGCGAGTCCGTTCAGTGTACCCAGTCTCCACTGAGCACCTGCATACCATCTCTGATGTCAAACACCAATGGATATGGGATCATCCATCGCCTATCACATGGGTCGAGAAGATATACGCTAGTCTACTCTGGAATATCGATGCCCCGTCTCGATATTCCCACGAATAGGAACATTGAAGGATGTACTTATGGACTACCCATGCCCCACTAGTATGATCTACATCATAGTTCTTGAATTCGAGTACACATCCTAAGGGCTTTATCAACATGTAACAGAGAGACAGAAAGTATACATGTTAAGATAAAGAGCAACCAGATAGCGTACTATCATGTCGAGTAAGAAAGTCCTACCTATATATGTCCCAGCATCCACTACAATATACATCCGATGTACAGTAATGGCCTCTAGGGCATACATATAACTAACAATCTCCCACTTGCACTAGGGCCATCTGCAGCAGTAGTTGTAGTATCTAATACTCAACCATCCTCTAAAAGTCTCTCTTTGGGAAAAGGCCTTTGTGAGTGGATCCGCCGTGTTGTCTTCTGGGTCTACTCTCCTAACCTCGATCACCCTGGAGATCATCTATCTCCATGATCAGGTTATGCTGCCTCAGAATATGTCTGGGTCACTGATGGGACCAGGGTTCCTGGGCCAAATCCACTCTTCCATTGTCGTACAATGGTAGGAACCTAGTTCATCTTATGAACCAATATACATCCAAACTGCCTCTTTGGTAGTATCTTTAATAGCGATGTTACCAGCCTTTATCGTCTAGTTTGCCACGGTATCTAGCTTGGAACTCTTCCAACATACCGTCCTTTTACTGAGGGTAAAGACAATGCCTGTGACTGACATTCAGTCGTCTTTATCACCCTGGAACCCTTCCAGTGATTCTCCCCAGGATCAACTGATACCATCTCACTACAACTAGTGAGAATCCTAACATCCATTTAGATCTATCTCATAGATCCAAAACCCAGGATTTAGGAGGTATCACTTTGATCCTATATAGAGAATCTATGTGATAAGAGGAGATCGACCGATCATAGCATAGGAAACTCCTTTCCTATTAAGAGTATGTTGTCTACGTACAATACGAGAATCATTACCATACTCCATACTACCCTTTTTGTACATACAAGGTTCATCTACCATTTTGATGAAGTCAAACTCTTTGACTACCACATCAAAACAGATGTTCCAACTCCGCGATGCCTGCTTTATCCTGTAAAGCAACTTGCACACGTTTTCGCTGCTCCCACTGTTTACGAAGCCCTCTGGCTGTGTTCTTATAGACGTTCTCTTCTAAATCACTATTTAGAAAAGTAGTCATGGCACCCAACCACCAGATATCGCAATCATAGAATGTAGCCGTGGTAAGTAGGATCTGGATGGACTTAAGCATAGTCCCTGGAAAAGGTTTCATCATTATCCATGCCTGGTTGATGACGAAAATCTTTAACAAGTCTAGCTTTGAAAGTCTCAACTTTTCCATCTACACCAAGTAATCTTCTCAAGATATACTTGCTCCTGATGGGGATTTAACCCTTCAGATATCGCAACCAAAGTCCATACTTTGTTGGTGTATATGGATTCCATCTCAGATCGCTAAGCATCCAGCCATTCTTACAGAGTCCCTACTCTCGATGGCCTGCTCGAAACTAATTGGGTCATCATCTCATGATGCATTCCTCGCTCCCACTGTCATCGAGAAACCGAGGTATCTCTCAGGCGGATGAGGAACCCTACCAGATTGGCGGAGAGGCTGAGGTTCGTCGGGGACTATTGAATCCTTTGGTTCTGTCAAATCATTATGTCACGACCCGAAAGTACGGAACATGACCGGCACTTAAACTACGAAACGTCTCGAGGCGTACGTAATCTAAGTAAGCCGAAAACCCAGAAATCCAAACCCAGAAAAGTAGTAGAGTGAAGGAAAACCAATTTAAAATCAAGTAGTTTTAATAGCATAAGCCGAGTTATGCGGTTTTTTTTAAAACATCAAAAATTTCCTGAAAATTTCGGCAGAGTCTCCTTTGTAAATACTGGCTCCCAAACGGGATACAACATGAATAGTATACGAAATCCATAAAAAGGCATCCCCAAGCGGGAGCTAGCTCTTCATCAATCGACGGTCACAACCACACAAGCAATATAATATATAACGCCAAGGGCGAGGATCAAAACTCAAAAGGAAACTCAAAACCGCAAGAAAACCACAGAAAAATAACGCGCGACTCTAAGGTCGAAGGAATAACATCACTGGTCTCTATCTCAAAATAAATACATGTTTGGTTGATGGAACTTCTAGATACAACAGAGTAATAATATACAAGTTATATAATGGGGGGTAAGATACAAGGAAACCAACCTACTTGCAAATCACCCGAACGAAACTATGCCCGCAAGCCGTAATGAAACCTGTACGGTAAACCTGCAAGAAACTGGGGCACAACGGGGGTGAGTTGCCAACTCGTGAATAGAAAAACATATACGCACAGAAATCGCATAAATAACGCAACCTAGGTCAATGATCATAATATATCCTCAAATATGTATAACATGCAGCCTATAATAATGGCTAGGGTAGTATTTAACCCGAGTGTGATCTCATGTGCCCGTGTCAGTGCCTCAGGTAGCAATATATCATATGAATGAGGTATGAATGCATGGAACAGAATGCATGTATCGACGAAAACTGCTTTCATAAATCAGTGAGATTTCTGTATTTTAAAAGTGAGGTACCATAAATGAAATCAGCATAAAATAGTGCCCAGCATCGACACAAAACAAGTGTCCAACTATCTCGATATCTCTGAATCACAATCGCTGTACCTCAATATCTCAAATCACAATATCTAGGGCGCCGTCAATCCAGACCGGCCCCTACCATCCATCTCAAGTCCACGACAGTATCCTCCGGATATCCGACGTGTCGGGTAATACACCGGTCGGTAGTGCTCCCCTGCCGGGCTCAACGTCAACAACACATTCCTCTTGCCCTGGGGTACCGCACCGGGCCCACCATGTACCCGAAACGGTTCCTCCACTCCTCGAATCGGGTCTCGAAATCCATCACAAACTCATGGTGGACGACTCATACATCATGGGAAAACCGCACTTTTTATTTTAAAAGAGAGAAAATGTTTATTTATGTTTTTGCGGTTTTCCTCCAAATCCAGAAAATCTCAGGAAAATCCGAATCCAAAACCTCAATAACACGTAAAATAGTGAATATATGCATGAGAATCCATGAATGTGTCATAACAATGAATAACAGTATGCATGAAGTAGCAGGTAATAACTATAATGTCTAAACTATTAGCTAACAGGCTATGTCAAGCAATAATATTTTCTAAGGTGTACGTGACATGGTAATTACCGATGAAGATGTGTGTGAGCCGGCAAGTAAGTGTACGTGGTACATACGCATCACCGGTAATGGTGCTGGTGTCCTAACAGCATGATATCAATAGTGGAGTATGAAACATAAAATAAGCATGCGATGCGAAGCGAACCACAATAATAAGCGGGAGCTGAATACTAGACGCAACTATAACTAATCTGCATTAGTCTAATATAAGTCCTACAGATGGTGCCTTTTGAAATAACACGAATCATGGGGTTTTGAAAATAGGGGCTACGGTGTTTTTATGAAAAGATACGTCTTTTGAAATATCCGTAAAATCCCTTGGGCTGTCTTTTAAAATACCCACGATTCGTTAGTTTCTGAAATAGGTAAGAATCGAATCTAATCTAACAATTAAACTAAACTAAAGGGCTAAGCTAACAAGCTGAACTACAGGTAAGGAAACCGCCTAACATCTGAGTCGATACATATACATACCTGTATATATATTAGTCGGTGATCCCGCCTCAATAATATCATATCCGATATCATATCTATAATCAGACATCCCAAGTCAAGAGTGCAGATCAATCATCAAAATATAGCTCGTACGTAAATCCGTCGTACGGCATCCCCAAATCTGGGTACGGGTTAATATCATATTCATCACACTATTCATCTGGTATCCTCTTTATCCGAGATCATAGTCCAAGGTACTGACCTATGTCTAGTACAATACTAAAATCATCAATATAGTCATGATCTGACTACTGATCAACAGTCTCATACAAACCGATATCATCAGCATATATCATCATCAAGGGGTATACATCGCCCGATACGGCCTAATATCAATATCCTAGCATATCATGCCTCATATCACGATCACATGTCGACCATTTTATTTATAACACTATTCACCCGTATCGCCGCCCCAAGATCCGCTATAACACCAGGACGTACCTCAAGTACGAATCCGGCTATATCACCGATATCACAACCACACAACAAATCTCATCGACTCAGCTCAATCCCAAGTATCATCCTCAAATCCGTATGTGAACACATAGTCCCACACCCATGTGAACACATAACTATAAAGAATCCCATGAGCATATATAAATAGGAATGTATGCAAGTATGTATGTGTGTATGTGTAGTGCAACACTACCCTAGGGTTCGCAACACTAAAATAATCCAACACACCAAAATCCATCCTAAACATCGATATTAATCCCAAACAACATATAATAATTGTTGGTGTGTATACGCATCCGTATACACCATCACGGACTGCGGGGGTGCTATACGCCATCCACCCGACTTCTCCCCGTAGATATAAATCTACTCACCTGCTTCTTGTTTGCCGATGCCGATTTCACCCTCTTCATCTTCAACGTCTCGACATCACGTGGGGGTGCCTACACATATACATAATCGTAAATGCGCATTAAAATCACATCGGAAAACCAAATCGACACGCCAAAGGCCTATAGGTTAGAACCTATGGACCACGCTTTCAAAACCACCACCAACCCTCGATATCATCGTACAAACGTCAGATCATCGAGTTAAAACCAAACAAACCAATCATGGTTTCATAAATCACTAAAAATATATGAAATACGATGCAAATCATCAAAACCAATAAATTGATCAAATCGGTTTATTTCACAAAACTTAGAAAACACTTAATTACCGTTTTAATTCGAAACTTGACATTTTAACAAAACTAATGGCCATAATATCCACTAAATATCATAACTAAGTTATATAAACCATTTCCACAATTTAATCTCATTAAATTTCATTAACCCCAAAAACCTAGTTTACAAATTATCCAATTTTAACAATTTTCAAGCAAAAATTCACAATTTAACAATTAAGCTTAGTTTTGTATAACCTAAGGTATTAAACCACTCATTATAATGTTAATAATGCTATGAAACCATAATTAGAATTTTTATGTAACAATTTAACTTAATTTTGAAAACCTAGTTTGCAATATTATGCAATTTGGACAATTTAAAGGTAGCAATTAGCAAGATGTAACAAGATTAAGTTTTACATAACAAAAATATGTTAATCTACTCATTAAGACCACAATCTAATGATAACAACCCTAATAAAAAAATTAAACCCTTTTCTAGAATTTCCTAAACTAGCAATCAAAACCAAATTAACACTCGAATAAAATAGCTATCATAATTAAACAACAATTTAACAAAAAGGGTCAAGATTTTTATACCTCACAACCCATTGATCCAACTTGAAATCTAGCCCTCCAAATTGAAATCTTTGTACCAAGATCCATGCTATAGGGGCTAAGGAAAAATGGGTAGGAGCTTGATTTTGATTTTGTAGGATTTTTGATGCATTTTTGAAGGGTTTTTGAGGTTGAATGAGAAGGGGAAATGGGGGAAATGAGAGGGGGCTGCTGTTGCAGCAGGAAGAGGAGAGATTCGGCCACAATATGGGGAAGGGAGAAGAGAGAGTGAGGTGGGGAAATAAGCCAAGTCAACCCACAAAGTCAAAGCCCATACTCTTTAATAATTTCCCTTCATTTTCTTTGTTTTCTCTTGATTTTTCTTGTAACAATACAAGTGGGAAAATGAGGGGGGACAACTTGGGGCTGCTGATTTGGGGAGAGGAGAGAGGGTGTGGGTAAGTGTGGGTGAGGAAAAAATGATAGATACTATACCCCAAACACCCATTTACACTAAATTCACTAAAAAAAGCCTTTTTTTTCTTCGATAATTTTTAAACCGTTTTTGCAAACGTTTTCATTTCAAAAACCACATGATAAAATTTTATTTAAAGTTTTATGATGCACAAAATTTGTTTCAACTCATTCCAATTTGTAATTTTCCCTAATTAAATGTATTAGTGACGGCTTAAAATAATAATAAAATAATTTTTTTACACAAAATTTGAAATTTCACCAGTGGCTCAATAAACACCAAATACTAGCAATTACATAGCTAGAATATGTATATTTAATTTTTATAATAAGATATTTGTATTTTGACTTTTTACAGAAAACCCCCTTATTTTACCGTTTTTTCGAAATTTCACCGAAACGATTTTCAAAACGTTACAATCTTCCCCCCTTAAAGAAATTCGGTCCCCGAATTTAAATTAAAACTCCCCCCAAATACTAAAACATCTAAGCAAAACCATCAAGTCGTCGAGGCTCCGAAATCATAAATACATAAAACAAATCGTAGCGCAGCGCATGCGCATGAAAAATAAGCATATAACTCAAATCAAAACTCCATCCAGCATCCCGCAATCATCGGAGTCATGGTGAAGACACAATGTCCAAATCAAAAATGAAAATCAGTATGATATACATCATTAAAACATCTGGAAGCAATGCATGCCAAATCTTCTTCAAATCGTTGTGCGATGCTCGCAGCACTACAAAGTGGCGGACGTTTATTGTAAAAAAAATAAATAACTATATATATATATATATATATCCTTTGTTTAATATGCACGTCCCGCCATTTTGGAAGCAATTTCAGAAGGGTTTCCTTTATAAAATGTTTCGTGTCATCTCAGACACGTAGGTAAATACTTAGACTATAGCTCGCTTTTTGGAAATCCCTTCGATAACTATCAATGCATGCAAAATATATTCAGGTACCGTCCTCTGACTAGTCCTGCTCAGTACGAGAACACATAGCGAATATCATAAAAACGTACTGCTCCATAAGAAATCAATCACAAATATATATGAATACTACGTGCGTCAGGTGCGCACGGAAATCAAAATCTATAAATGTGCCATACATGTGCACAGAAACAACATCTAGGTGCAACGGGTGTGCACACAATATCAGTCATAGGCAACGTGTGTGCCTGACAGCAAAATCAGGTGCATCTGACATACACGAAAAATCCCGATTCAGTGCATCTGGTGTGCACCAAATCGCATCTCATAACAGGCGCCCAACATGCGCTAAAAATCCAAATCTGGTGCATCCATCATGCACAAAATCAACTCAACTGTATCAAACCCATAAAATCATAAACATGAGAAACCAAGGCACGAAAACGATGTCAAGTGCAACAACTGTGCAAAATCGTAAATACTCAGTAGGTGCAACCATGGTCCATGAAAACAAATATCATGAAATTCAATCATCAAAATCAATCATGCGAATAGATCGCCCAAAATACCCAAAATCAAGTATGGCGGAATAGTCCCGCTCAAGCACATACTCAAGAATCTCTGGCCAACTGTCGTGGTCACTCATAGCATGTCTCGTCGACGATCTTGAACTCTGGCCTGCCGGTGTGCATAACATGACCACTACTGGGTCCAAGTCTTCTCGTAATTTATTCCAGAAAGGTCCTATCGAGATCTCTCCCAAATCTCGTCTCTGCCGAACTGTCCGGAAGTCATCGTCCCTTACTAGATCTATTCTCGTTCCTGAACGGCTACATACTCATCGCGACTCCTTCTGGAAGGTATATCCAAGAACAATGCCTCGGCATGCGTACCTCATCTCTGATGTCGGCTGAGTGGAACGTCGTCTCATCAAGATCTCGTACGAACCTCTTACTCCACTTTTCTCTAATGTCGACTGTTCCGGACTCGTCTCGTCGTGGCTGCATGGACTGAGCTCCAACGGCTATCATCATATCTGGAGTCCCCTAAGAAATGCATCTCACCACCTAGCATCCGAATTAAGTCGAGCCATCCGATCAAGTCGTCAAAACCTCATAATCCCCCAAGAGCTCAACCTCTTGGGCATGGTTTAATAGTATCGAGTACATACCACAGCATCGGTGGTCCAGCCGTAGAAGGGAAAACCCAAGCCTCACTAATGGCGCCGTAGAACTGCCGCAAACCCGAAGGTTCAAAGGCTTTCACACGGTCATTAAGTCGAGTTAGGGTTTCATTCTTCTAGAGGGACCATAGAATTGCCTGCATGTCTTTCTGACTACTTTAAACTTGGAATAATAGGTTTCTGACATTCGATCGTCTCTGTCGACTCCCAACGTCTCCGCGTGAAGTCGTCTCTAGCTGGAATCAATCTATCTGATGACCTCGCATCGGGGTAGGCGTGTCCTAGTCATTCATCCTCGATGACTAGCGACCTTCTATCATCTCTTAGTACAACTCGTTCTGCACTAACTCCAGCATCTGGGGCAATATCTCGCCGTTTGCAGCAATAACTGGCTCGCTCGTCTGCACGCTGAACAGTGCCTTGACCATCATGAATAAGCAACACACCAGCGGTCATCAAAATCTGGCTGGCCTCTATCATTGGCTCAATGCTCTAGTGCTAATCTGCACGTCCGAGCAATCTCATACGGCGATCCATCCAACGCTCGTGGCGTAAAACACAATCAAAAGACACCTCTCTACAATCGGGTGTCGCCGGAATCATGCCCTGGTCAGTCCTCGTTCGTGACGAGCTCGTGCTGACCGCAACTCTAGCCGTAGCTCTCCCTGCCCGTAATCGTGGCAGCAAAACCAAACTGGTACCGATGAGGCTAGATCAGGAAGGAATATAATACTGAACAAGGAAATGTACATCCTAAGGCTTCTTAAGTGGAGTGGCGTGTCGTAAATATGCCGCGGAACATACCAACGATACGTCACTCTACTTTAGTCACCTATTCCATCAACCAAGGGTCATCCTACGCTCCGAAGGTAAAACCTAACGCTCTGATACCAACTTTGTCACGACCCGAAAGTACGGAACATGACCGGCACTTAAACTACGAAACGTCTCGAGGCGTACGTAATCTAAGTAAGCCGAAAACCCAGAAATCCAAACCAAGAAAAGTAGTAGAGTGAAGGAAAACCAATTTAAAATCAAGTAGTTTTAATAGCATAAGCCGAGTTATGCGGTTTTTTTTTAAACATCAAAAATTTCCTGAAAATTTCGGCAGAGTCTCCTTTGTAAATACTGGCTCCCAAACGGGATACAACATGAATAGTATACGAAATCCATAAAAAGGCATCCCCAAGCGGGAGCTAGCTCTTCGTTAATCGACGGTCACAACCACACAAGCAATATAATATACAACGCCAAGGACGAGGATCAAAACTCAAAAGGAAACTCAAAACCGCAAGAAAACCACAGAAAAATAACGCGCGACTCTAAGGTCGAAGGAATAACATCACTGGCCTCTATCTCAAAATAAATACATGTTTGGTTGATGGAACTTCTAGATACAACAGAGTAATAATATACAAGTTATATAATGGGGGGTAAGATACAAGGAAACCAACCTACTTGCAAATCACCCGAACGAAACTATGCCCGCAAGCCGTAATGAAACTGTACGGCAAACCTGCAAGAAACTGGGGCACAACGGGGGTGAGTTGCCAACTCGTGAATAGAAAAACATATACGCACAGAAATCGCATAAATAACGCAACCTAGGTCAATGATCATAATATATCCTCAAATATATGTATAACATGCAGCCTATAACAATGGCTAGGGTAGTATCTAACCCGAGTGTGATCTCATGTGCCCGTGTCAGTGCCTCAGGTAGCAATATATCATATGAATGAGGTATGAATGCATGGAACAGAATGCATGTACTGACGAAAACTGCTTTCATAAATCAGTGAGATTTCTGTATTTTAAAAGTGAGGTACCATAAATGAAATCAGCATAAAACAGTGCCCAGCATCGACACAAAACAAGTGTCCAAATATCTCGATATCTCTGAATCACAATCGCTGTACCTCAATATCTTAAATCACAATATCTAGGGCGCCGTCAATCCAGACCGGCCCCTACCATCCATCTCAAGACCACGACAGTATCCTCCGGATATCCGACGCGTCGGGTAATATCATCGGTCGGTAGTGCTCCCATGCCGGGCTCAACGTCAACAACACATTCCTCTTGCCCCGGGGTACCGCACCGGGCCCACCATGTACCCGAAACGGTTCCTCCACTCCTCGAATCGGGTCTCGAAATCCATCAGCAAACTCATGGTGGACGACTTATACATCATGGGAAAACCGCACTTTTTATTTTAAAAGAGAGAAAAGGTATATTTATGTTTTTGCGGTTTTCCTCCAAATCCAGAAAATCTCATGAAAATCCGAATCCAAAACCTCAATAACACGTAAAATAGTGAATATATGCATGAGAATCCATGAATGCGGCATAACAATGAATAACAGTATGCATGAAGTAGCAGGTAATAACTATAATGTCTAAACTATTAGCTAACAGGCTATGTCAAGCAATAATATTTTCTAAGGTGTACGTGACATGGCAATTACCGATGAAGATGTGTGTGAGCCGGCAAGTAAGTGTACGTAGTACATACGCATCATCGGTAATGGTGCTGGTGTCCTAACAGCATGATATCAATAGTGGAGTATGAAACATAAAATAAGCATGCGATGCGAAGCGAACCACAATAATGAGCGGGAGCTGAATACTAGACGCAACTATAACTAATCTGCATTAGTCTAATATAAGTCCTACAGATGGTGCCTTTTGAAATAACACGAATCATGGGGTTTTGAAAATAGGGGCTACGGTGTTTTTATGAAAAGATACGTCTTTTGAAATATCCGTAGGATCCCTTGGGCTGTCTTTTAAAATACCCACGATTCGTTAGTTTTTGAAATAGGTAAGAATCGAATCTAATCTAGCAACTAAACTAAACTAAAGGGCTAAGCTAACAAGCTGAACTACAGGTAAGGAAACCGCCTAACATCTGAGTCGATACATATACATACCTGTATATATATTAGTCGGTGATCCCGCCTCAATAATATCATATCCGATACCATATCTATAATCAGACATCCCAAGTCAAGAGTGCAGATCAATCATCAAAATATAGCTCGTACGTAAATCCGTCGTACGGCATCCCCAAATCTGGGTACGGGTTAATATCATATTCATCATACTATTCATCTGGTATCCTCTTTATCCGAGATCATAGTCCAAGGTACTGACCTATGTCTAGTACAATACTAAAATCATCAATATAATCATGATCTGACGACTGATCAACAGTCTCGTACAAACCGATATCATCAGCATATATCATCATCAAGGGGTATACATCGCCCGATACGGCCTAATATCAATATCCTAGCATATCATGCCTCATATCACGATCACATGTCGACCATTTTATTTATAACACTATTCACCTGTATCGCCGCCCCAAGATCCGCTATAACACCAGGACGTACCTCAAGTACGAATCCTGCCATATCACCGATATCACAGCCACACAACAAATCTTATCGACTCAGCTAAATCCCAAGTATCATCCTCAAATCCGTATGTGAACACATAGTCCCATACCCATGTGAACACATAACTATAAAGAATCCCATGAGCACATATAAATAGGAATGTATGCAAGTATGTATGTGTGTATGTGTAGTGCAACACTACCCTAGGGTTCGCAACACTAAAATAATCCAACACACCAAAATCCATCCTAAACATCGATATTAATCCCAAACAATATATAATAATTGTTGGTGTGTATACGCATCCGTATACACCACCACGGACTGCGGGGGTGCTATACGCCATCCACCCGACTTCTCCCCGTAGATATAAATCTACTCACCTGCTTCTTGTTTGCCGATGCCGATTTCACCCTCTTCATCTTCAATGTCTCGACATCACGTGGGGGTACCTACACATATACATAATCGCAAATGCGCATTAAAATCACATCGGAAAACCAAATCGACACGCCAAAGGCCTATAGGTTAGAACCTATGGACCACGCTTTCAAAACCACCACCAACCCTCGATATCGTCGTACAAACGTCAGATCATCGAGTTAAAACCAAACAAACCAATCATGGTTTCATAAATCACTAAAAATATATGAAATACGATGCAAATCATCAAAACCAATAAATTGATCAAATCGGTTTATTTCACAAAACTTAGAAAACACTTAATTACCGTTTTAATTCGAAACTTGACATTTTAACAAAACTAATGGCCATAATATCCACTAAATATCATAACTAAGTTATATAAACCATTTCCACAATTTAATCTCATTAAATTTCATTAACCCCAAAAACCTAGTTTACAAATTATCCAATTTTAACAATTTTCAAGCAAAAATTCACAATTTAACAATTAAGCTTAGTTTTGTATAACCTAAGGTATTAAACCACTCATTATAATGTTAATAATGCTATGAAACCATAATAAGAATTTTTATCTAACAATTTAACTTAATTTTGAAAACCTAGTTTGCAATATTATGCAATTTGGACAATTTAAAGGTAGCAATTAGCAAGATGTAACAAGATTAAGTTTTACATAACAAAAATATGTTAATCTACTCATTAAGACCACAATCTAATGATAACAACCCTAATAAAAAAATTAAACCCTTTTCTAGAATTTCCTAAACTAGCAATCAAAACCAAATTAACACTCGAATAAAATAGACTATCATAATTAAACAACAATTTAACAAAAAGGGTCAAGATTTTTATACCTCACAACCCATTGATCCAACTTGAAATCTAGCCCTCCAAATTGAAATCTTTGTACCAAGATCCATGCTATAGGGGCTAAGGAAAAATGGGTAGGAGCTTGATTTTGATTTTGTAGGATTTTTGATGCATTTTTGAAGGGTTTTTGAGGTTGAATGAGAAGGGGAAATGGGGGAAATGAGAGGGGGCTGCTGTTGCAGCAGGAAGAGGAGAGATTCGGCCACAATATGGGGAGGGGAGGAGAGAGAGTGAGGTGGGGAAATAAGCCAAGTCAACCCACAAAGTCAAAGCCCATACTCTTTAATAATTTCCCTTCATTTTCTTTGTTTTCTCTTGATTTTTCTTGTAACAATACAAGTGGGAAAATGAGGGGGGACAACTTGGGGCTGCTGATTTGGGGAGAGGAGAGAGGGTGTGTGTAAGTGTGGGTGAGGAAAAAATGATAGATACTATACCCCAAACACCCATTTACACTAAATTCACTAAAAAAAGCCTTTTTTTTCTTCGATAATTTTTAAACTGTTTTGGCAAACGTTTTCATTTCAAAAATGACATGATAAAATTTTATTTAAAGTTTTATGATGCACAAAATTTGTTTCAACTCATTCCAATTTTTAATTTTCCCTAATTAAATGTATTAGTGACGACTTAAAATAATAATAAAATAATTTTTTTACAGAAAATTTGAAATTTCACCAGTGGCTCAATAAACACCAAATACTAGCAATTACATAGCTAGAATATGTATATTTAATTTTTATAATAAGATATTTGTATTTTGACTTTTTACAGAAAACCCACTTATTTTACCGTTTTTTCGAAATTTCACCGAAACGATTTTCAAAACGTTACACATTAGCTGCAGTTTTGTATAGCTAGAATCTTTCCAGTTCTACAAAACTGACTTTGCCTCGATCTTGTCCGGTTTTTTGCTTTAGACATAGACTGGACAATCCTAAATCTTAACTAACTTAAGAGATAGGCTCTTCCCATACTATATCTCATATGGAGTGGTAGGCACTGATTTGATTCGAACCTAATTCAATAGGTATGCAGCTTCTCAAGTGCACAACCCCAAAAGGAAATAGGTAACTCAGTAATACTCATCATAGAGCACACCATATCTAATATTGTGCGATTGCTCCGCCCCGATACACCGTTGTGCTGTGGTGTATTCAGAGGAGTAATACTGAGAGAGAATCTCATTTTCTTTTAGAATACTCCAGGAATGCCATGCACAAGTATTCTCCTCCCTGATCTCATCATAGGACATAATACTTATACCCGTATTGGTTTTCTACTTCCAACTTATATTCTGTGAATACCTCAAAAGCTTCGGACTTATGTTTCAATAGGAACATATGACTGAATCTTGAGAGATTATCAGAGAATATAATGAAGTACAAAGAACCGGTCCTGGCATGTGTAGACAGGGGAGTTTACATACATCATCATATATCAGTCCCAAGAGTTTACTAACTCTTTCTCTGTTTCTAACAAACAGAGCCATGGTCATCTAATCTTTGTGACATGACTGGCAAGTTTCACAAGATGTAAATTCAAACTGATTTAAATATGCATCTAAAATGTAACTTCAGCCAGTCGGGTCGCATTGATATGACCTAGTCTACAATGGCTCAAGAAGGATTCGTTCATTTCTGAACTCTTCCTCTTGTGTGTGTTCTGTATACTAGGAACTGTAGTTTGATTTAGAACGTCAATGCTTTTAGATAACGTGCCTGAACCGATCAACTTTTGATATAGGAAATGTTCAAAACATTATCCATCAATACAAAATTTTATCATTTCTTTAATAAATAAAGAGATTGATATGATTTTGTATATCAGGTTCGGTATCTAATAGCATTTGTTCAGAATCAATGTATTAGTAATACAGGGTGACAGTGACCAACAGACTTGGCTGCAACACTTGCCCCGTTTTCTGTCTCATGAAACTTATCACCCGTTCTCAGTTTTTCTACCTTTCGGTAGCCCTATGTAACAGATTACATATCTGAGATCCTGATCTGGTATCATATACCCAGGATGCAGAGGATACTGAGAAACAGTTCTTTGTAATGAACACACCCGAAGGAGATGCATCATATGCACTTTCTTCATTTGGGCGGCACGGGAAATTTGGTATTCCCCAATTTCCTGCTCTGTCTTATAACAATTATAAGTTAGAGCGGGCCCAACTTACCCCAGCTCAGTATAACAAGCGGGTTCGGTCAATACATCCATATTATTATCTTGATTAAGGCGTGACACGGTCGCTACCTGGAGAGAGAGAGAAGAAAACACTCAGCGTGCGCTCTTGCAAGATCAGATTGGTTATTTATTTTATCTAATCAGGATGGCTCCCACTGTTTTTATCAAATCTTCCTTTAAACCTTAAAAGGAAAGACTAGCCGGGATTAATTGCACTCTACAAGTTCGCCAATCTTTCAGCCAGGCCAGTGTCGGTACTTTGAGGGAGGTTCCCCGTGCTTTCGCACGGACCTAATTACAGTAAACCTCGTTTTCCCAGAGGCGTAACCCCATTGACACCTTTCTAGACACCTACTTGATCGGCTAATTGTAAAGTGCAAAACTCTCCCAGGAGTAACAATTACTCGCAGTGGGTATCGGGATCTATCTATCACATAGAAGGTATGCAATCTCATTACAAATTTCAACACTTGAAACTCCTGATAATGGTTTTTACCCCTAGCACCTATGACCTTGGCTAAGGTTAACAAATCATAGGTACTAGTCAAGTTCTACCCGTCATTTCGTGATTAATTAGACCCACCCACATGACCCTTGGCTAAGGTCAACAAAGCCACATGACTGTCCTAACTAATCGCATCATATGCTTTGTAGGAAGATATCACTTAGCTACCGTACACTACGCCTCGGCTATGATCGACAAACGTAGCACGAATACTAAGTACTCTACTTCCTAAAATGACGGAGGGTTGCGAATGGTTTTTATGAAAACCTTAACGCTTTGAACTTGATCTCGTTGCGGAATCAAATGGTTTTTAAATGGAATGTTTTTGAGGCTTTTCTAGTTTTGCTAAAGGGGTCACTCCCGGTGAAGGGATCGTCGGCCCTTTCCTCGTCGAATGAGGTGCGTGATATATCATATATATCACTGTGCAAAGCAGAAACTATAGAAGCAATCAAACGACAAACCGAGTGTGTAGCATCTGCCAGTTATTGCTAAAGGAGTCACTCCCGGTGAAGGGATCTCGGTCCTTTCCTCATCGAATAAGGTGCAGGATGTTTAACAAGGAACACCGCGATGCAAAGCAAGAACTGTAGCTATCTGTTTTATTTTGAAATTCGATTCCACAACATCAATTAGGTTTATTTTCTTTCATTAATCTTATTAATGAATATCCCATCATTTAAGTCCATCTAAACATCACAGATAAATATAACTACGCTTATGCCATCCGCATTCGCCTCGATGTCCTGTCTGCACCGTTAGGTTAGGTAACTAACGGCAGAGCAAGGCAGGGCTGGCGCGGGTGTAAAACATAAGCAACGTCTATATAATATATCATATATACTATATACTATATCTATCTGAACAAATCACATGATCACATCACAGATAACGCAGCAGAAAGTATCATATGAAATATTGGATATACTAGGACGTCCGTGTTTTTAATACGAGCCAGTATAAAACACGGATTCCACGGTCGTGATGAATAGACAATCCCACACCCCTAGACCCCTACGAGAGCGGTAAGCAACCCTACCAATTCTAGGGTTAGGAGACCCGGACTCGACTCCTCGAGATGGTCTCCCTCTGGACCCTAGAACCCGGTTACTTGTGCTCCCCTCCTTGGGTCTATCCTAATGCGGAAAAGTAAATAATATACAAATGGTGACATCATCCGCAACCTGGAAGTGCCCCAATAAAAGAATATTACATACAAGTTTTTACATGAATGAAAATGAAAAACACTCATCTCACATAAAAAACCCCGGCTATTCAAACACAACGATCCAATATAACATATCCAGCAACACATAACATCACATGTCATCAACGTAAGTAAATATGCGCATCCCAATTGTCGTTGACATATAGCAACGAAACCGGCGATATCATATATTACACTTACGGTCGCAGAAAAGAAAGTGTAAAACTACAACAGTTGGAATCCGCAATCTCTTTAGACATCGCATGCCTAACCAAATGAATTCCTTAGACATCACATGCCTAACAATTATAAACCCCGCATCTTAGTCTCGTTATCGAAAACACTTTTCAATATCAAGTCGGGCAATTCAACAGGATTCCCGGCATTCTGATCGCATGCTCGTTGCAAACTTTAGTAGGCGGCCGCACCCCCGATGCCGTCGACGAAGTGCACCAAGGCGGAATACCGCTGCCGCGAGCACCCGAACGGATGCTTTCGGCGACGGGGTTCTCCTACAGTCACTTGGTCGGGGCTATGGGGTGTAGCAGTCTATTAAGTTTACCCGGCGAGTATCCGCGTACGCTACGTGATTGCGACGGACTTTTGATCACATCAAAATTCCGTGGCAACCGATCAAGTGAGACTAAACTACTATGTTTATAACATTCATTCAGTTATCTCATAACTACTTGTGAATTCCAAATGTTGTATCACATTCCGGATAAGATAGAAAATGTTAAACTTCCCGATCGAACAATCGAACACCCAAGTTTTCCCGAAACAGCTCAACACATGAAATAAGTTTAAAAACATTCACTTCGTGCCTCAGTACCAACGGTCCAGCCGTAGAAGAGTCAAGCCAACGCCTCATATGTGGCATGCCGTACTGCCCCAAACCCTAAGGTTCAAAGGGCAGTTCAAGACGGTCACATAATCGAGTTAAGGTTTGTTGTCTTCTAGAGGGACCATCGCGTTACTTGCACTACTTAGAACGTCATTAAACTACGGAAAAGTCCAACAATTGGAAATTTCCCGGCAGGGGAAAAATGGGTATTTATATCCGGCCGAACTTTTTAACATATTCTAAAATTACCCGGAAAAAACACAGACAAAATTAGACAATCCGATCGAATCTCCGAACTCCCAATACAACCCAAAATACTCAACTCTTGAGTAAGATTTAAAAATTCCCAGAAAATACAGCACCCAAATATAGAAATTACTGTGCCAAAAATAATGGGAGAAGCGACCGTACGGCCGCGGAACCGCCGCACGAGGCATGCTCGTGCCGCGGAACCGCGGCGGTTTGATGGATTCAGTCGCTCGAACTTCACAGTAACTCTTAAAAACTCCTGCTGAGTTTTCTGCATATTTTTAATTTTCAAAAATCCCCGATTTCAAAAAATGTACAGAGAGCAATTTGAGATTATGGTTTCGGTTCGATCGGACTTCTAACTCCGTCTACGCATCGCCTAAGGCTCTAGCCAGGCTCTGATACCACTGTAGGGTTCCTAGGCACACTAATGAGGTCTCACAATAGATCAAACATGCCCAATTCAAAATTTTTCATGTGCCTACAAACCCTAATACGGATCGTTAACTAGATGATAAGGCGATGCAAGCATGTGAACAACATTATTGCTAAAGGAAAGAGGCTACAACCTTTGTAGATCCGGTCCTCCACCTCCTTGGCTCCGTGATGACGCCCCTCCACTGTACCTATCGGAATCCGGACTCTGGCGAAGGTTTCGTCGGAGAAATGATCGGGCTAGGTCGTCGACTTCGATGCCGAAGATGATCTACGTCGAGACAACTCAAGATCAAGCTCCAACTTCACCAAGTCATGAAACTTGTGAAGAAAACACCCTATACTACTTGGCAAGTGGTAGATGATGAAGAAATAGGAAGTGGGTTCACTTTAGATTTGGATTTCTCACTCTTTTTCTCATGTTTCCGTTGAAGGTAGCAAGCTTTCTTCTTGTTGAAGAAGAAGAAGAAGAAGAAAAGAATATGATAAGTATTCTTGAAAATAGAAAATAAAATGATACTTATCATATATTCAACCATGGTTTAGTGTAGAGAATTAACTAAGGTTAGTTGAATGGTTAGGGTTAGGAGAAGAAGACAAAAATGGTCACTTAGTCAAAGATGCATGAAGCATCAAGAAGCTTCATGTTTGAAAGCAACCATTTTGTTTTCTTTTATCTTTTAACCAAAAAATAATAGATAAATAAATAAATGAAATGAAACCCTAACCATTCACTAAACATGGTTTAAGTCTTTACAGAAACCCAAGTTTGCATGTATCATCAAACATGATACAAACAAGTGCACAAAAATATATCACATATACAACTTGTGCAATTCAAGTGAGAAAATCCATTCAAAGTAAACAAATACCAGTTAATGCAAAGTAATATATCAAATATATAATTATACATTAAATCATTAAATCAACACTTGATTTAACGATCCGGTCATGTCGCATATAACCGACTAGTATCCAATGTATCGACTTATCGAATCAATTCTCGATTCGATAACTAGGTTATATCACATACAACCATTCGATACATTTATCGCGAGAATAGAATACAGTATCACATACACGCATTATTCTTGGTCCCGCACATATCTTATATGCGCTCCTATTTCGTTTCGCTTGAGCCAGGAAACCTCTGTGTAGGACTCTAAAGACTCGTCAATACGCCGGCAGCAGGTGATGATCATATCAAACACCCACAAGCTGCAAACGGTCTGCTAAACGTAACAGCTACCCGGGTATTGAGCGATCAGAAGATCGACGAGCAAGCCCGCTGACACTCCTGTGAATCCAACCAGTTACACCTACCGTACAGTCCGGTCTGTTCGTCTGATATGTCGCATGTCTCACCTAGGGGTGGTAAACGTCAGACCCCAATAGCTTGATAAGTCATGTCGACGTGAGGTCCATAACAATCGTGAAACTACTGATAACTCTTACCAGTATATCACAGCAACCCTGGCCAGGGATTTCCTGTTATGGCCAGTCATGCATATCGCAACATCAACCCCCAATACCGGGAGAGACGAATCCCCTCCTATCGCTCATTGCCTCCATGTGAATCGGGACTGTACCCAAAAACCACCTGTTTGCACGACTCAGTAGAGCCGTGGTAGGGTGGAAATCAAAGCACAATGGGAGACACACAAGACTCTATGACGATCTCGGGTCAACAGACTAAGCTGTACCCGTGTCACCAGAGAACTGCCATCTGACGTGAGGTATAATACCATCTGGGAGTTCTCGGCGAGTCCGTTTAGTGTACCCAGTCTCCACTGAGCACCCGCATACCATCTCTGATGTCAAACACCAATGGATATGGGATCATCCATCGCCCATCACATGGGTCGAGAAGATATACACTAGTCTACTTTGGAATATCGATGCCCCGTCTCGATAGTCCCACGACTAGGAACATTGAAGGATGTACTCATGGACTACCCAGGCCCCACTAGTATGATCTACATCATAGTCCTGGAATTCGAGTACACATCCTAAGGGCTTTATCAATATGTAACAGAGAGACAGAAAGTATACATGTTAAGATAAAGAGCAACCAGATAGCGTACTATCATGTCGAGCAAGAAAGTCCTACCTATATATGTCCCTGCATCCACTACAATATACATCCAATGTATAGTAATGACCTCTAGGGCATACATATAACTAACAATGTCATGTCCTAATCAAGATAATAAAATATATGACTTGACCGAACTAGCTTATTACACTGGGCCGGGGAATGTCAGTTCGGCTCTAACTTATGACAACTGTCATGAGTATGGGTAAAGGAAAGAGCACTGTAAGGAATTCCATTTGACCCTGATGAAGGAGAAGCATTCTAATGCATCTCCTTCTGGTGTATTTGTTATTGAGAACCGTTTTTCAGTCAACCCTACCTCCTGGGATCAGGATCTTATATTTGTAATTTATTATAAGAACTAAGAAAAAGTAGAATGGTTGGACCGGATCGTATGTCCCCCAGAGTAGGGAATGGAGCATAAATTAATACGGCTGCTGTCGATAAATATCACCTAGTGTTGCCAAGTGGCAATACTATGATTTTGTACAATTGTCACTAAATACCTTCCATGCTTTGCAATATTATATCAGTTTCTTTACTAGATAAAGATGGATATAATTTTGTTCTAGATAGAAATATCATGAACTTTTACCTAAATCAGGTATAGGTTGTAGAAGCTATATTATACAATGGTATCTATATTCTTAATCAAAACATAATTTTCAATATACAAAACATAGGCAAGAGGAAGAGTTCAGAAGTGAACGAAGCCTACTTGTGGCATTGTAGATTTGGTCACATCAATAAGAAAAGACTAGCTAAGTTGTATAAGAATGGATATTTGGATCCGTTCGAATTTTCATCATATGAAACCTGTCAGTCTTGTCTCAAAGGAAAGATGACCAAAGTCACAGGACACGGGGAAAGAGCTACAAAGCTTGGAACTCATACATAGTGATGTATATGGTCTATTGTCTACGTACGCAAGGGGTGGGTTCTCGTACTTCATTACATTCACTGATGATCTCACTAGGTTCAGATATATATATTTCTCATGAAATATAAATCTGAAGTTTTTGAGAAGTTCAAAGAATATAAAAGCGAAGTAGAGAACCAGACAGGAAAATGTATCAAGGTTCTTTGATCTGATCAAGGAGGGGAGTACTTAAGTATGGAATTCTGTGACTTTCTAAAAGAAAATGATATTCTCTCTCAACTTACTCCTCTGTATACACCACAGCACAACGGTATATCGGAGCAGAGAAATCGTACCCTATTCGATAAGGTTCGCTCCATGATGAGTAATGCCAAGTTATCTCTTTCATTCTGGGGATATGCGCTTGAGACAACAACATATCTATTGAATCAAGTTCTATTTAAATCCGTGCCACTCCATATGAAATATAGAGTGGTAAGAGTCTGTATCTTAAACGTGTTAAGATTTGAGGTTGACATGCTTATGTTAAAAAGCAGAACCCAGATAAACTTGAGACACGATCAGTTTTGTGTAAATTTGTGGGATATACAAAGCATTCGAATGGATATCTATTCTACCATGTAGAGGTACAAAGGATTATTGTTTCTCGGAACGCCAAATTTTTAGAATGGCAGTTTCTTGCAAAAGAAACCAGTGGAAGCATGGTAAAACTGGAAGAAACTCCAGAAACACAAACTACAACTGAGGATTTGGTGGAACCTCAGGATTCGATAGTCTCCGACGAACCTCAGCCACTCCGCAGATTTATTAGGATTTCTCATCCGCCCGAGAGATACTGCGGTTTTCTCATAGACGGGGATCGAGAGAATTGTATCTTGGAAGAAAATGATCCTACTAGTTTTGAGCAGGCCATTACCAGTAGAGACTCTAATATATGGTTGGATGCTATGCGATCAGAAATGCTGTCCATGTACACCAACAAAATTTGGACCTTGGATATTGCTCTTTCTGGGATAAAACATGTTGGATGCAAATGGATTTTCAAAAAGAAGATTGGTGTAGATAGACAGGTGGAAACTTATAAGGCTAGACTTGTTGCAAAAGGTTTCCGTCAAAGACCCGATATGGACTATGACGAAACATTTTCTTCAGTGACTATACTGAAATCCATTCGGATCCTACTTGCCATTGCTGCCTTCCATGACTATGATATTGGCAGATGGACATAAAAATGACTTTTCTAAATAGAAGTTTAGAAGAGTGCGTTTATATGCATCAGTCGGGGGGGTTCGTAGACAGTGGGAGCAGCGGGAAGGCATGCAAGTTTCTTAAATCCATTTATGGATTAAAGCAGGCATCGCGGAGCTAGAATATCTGTTTTGATGAAACAATTAAGAAATTTTATTTCATCAAAAACGATGACAAGCCTTATATCTATAAGAAGATTGCAGGGAGAGCTGTAGTATTCCTCGTCTTGTATGTCGATGACATTCTCCTGATAGGAAATGACATTCCTATGCTGCAATCGGTTAAGCTATTCTTTTCACAAAGGTTCTCCATGAAAGACTTAGTGTTGCCTCCAACATTCTGGGGATAAAGATCTACAGAGATAGATACAAGAGATTGTTGGGACATTCACAGTCAGGTAAATAGAGGCCATACTAAAGAGGTTTAGTATAGAAGATTCCAAGCGCGGTAATACACCCACTTTGCATGGAATCACCCTCTCCAAAGAGATATCTCCCAAGACTGATGAGAAGAGGGCTCACATGAGCAGTATACCCTACGCTTCTGCGGTAGGATTTATAATGTATTCGATGTTATATACCATACCAGATGTAGCTTACACACTTAGCATGGTAAGCCGGTATCAGTCAAACCCAGGAAAGAACCACTGGACAGCAGTAAAGAACATTCTCAAGTACCCAAGAAGGACTAAGGAGATGTTCTTAGTGTACGGTAATGGGCACCTCCAGGTGGAGTCCTTTACAGACTCGAGCTTCTAAAGTGACAAAGATGACGGCAACTCTGTTTCGGGTTTTGTGTTTACCCTCAACAAGACACCGTCGTAGACTCGACGATGGAGGCTGAATACATTGCTGCCAACGATGCTACAAAAGAAGCGGTCTGGATGAAGAAGCTCATTACTGAACTTGAGGTGGTTCCGTTCATTATTGATCCAATACCTTTGTATTGCGATAACAATGGGGCTATAGCGTCAGCAAAGGAACCACGGTCCCATCAGAAATTGAGACACATCTTGAGGTAGTATCACCTAATCAGGAAGATCGTAGATTGCCGGGAGATCGGGATTTGGAAAGTAGACACAATAGAGAACACGACGGATCCATTAACCAAGGCCCTCCCTCTAGCACAGTTTGAGAGACTATTTGAGATATTCGGTATGTAGTATAGAAACCCAATCTCATCCCAAATTGGCTAAGTTTCCTGAGGTTAAACCTCTTGGATTTTAAATCAACCGAGCCCATATGCTCGTGATTTCCAAACTGATCTTAGTCTCAAACATGACTAATGATCTCTCATTGATGATATCCAAAATGATATTCATCCCATATCACCTAAGGTAATCTTAGTCTCTAATATGACTAACGATTCTTAGGTCCACCACAACCCTTTTTTTCTTCAAATACGGAATTTGATTTAAGGGTAGATCTCTCCACACCTTTGATATATGTCGTTGTAATTCCTCAACGTTTTCAGAGAGGTGGCGGGTCCCGAAAACTAACAATTCTTTTCTCGTCCTAACTTGATGTAAAATTTCATTAAGACAGGGAATGATAGATCCCACATTGATGCACTTCCAAATTGACGTGCACAGCTCAAATCGGACCGCACCCCAAATTGGGCGCATTCCATGTCATCATCGTTCATTCCGCCACGTAACAAATACACGTGCGTACAAGATGAATAATGTTGGACCGAAATGTCCTTAAACTAACATTCGTCCCCAAAACGGGAATGTTGGACCGAGATGTCCCTAAACTAGCGCGTTATCCCAAACACGGTGATAATGGACCGTGATGTCCTTAAACTAAAATAATTGAGCCCATATACTCATTTGTTTCTAAGTTGATCTTAGTCTCAAATATGACTAAAGATTCTTAGATCAAACCCAAATATCTCATGAACTGATGGACCTCATTTATAAGAGATCTGTGTCCTAAATTCATTCCCGTTGGCAAACCAAGCAACCAACGTGGATCCTGTCAAGCAAATCCTTCACTCATACCCAAATCTCAAATATACAGATTTGGACTAAATCGCGCCCTACGGGCGACGACATAAATTAGTCTCCGTATACAATCCACGGACAACCCAAAATAAAACAAACAACACACGACACGAAGTGAACTGTTGGAGCAGGAGAAAGTAGTTATCGCAATGCGGTAACGTAATTAACTGCAAGGGCTTGCACCTGCAGGGAAGAGCGTCCCCACAATAAAAAATCCCTCACAAATGAGGGGGAATCTGATAAAGTCATGCTACAACGGTCGTGTCTATCCAAACCTCCAATATACGGTACCGTAAATCAACTTGATATTTTCGGAGAGGTGGATGGAGAAGTCCAAATAGCATCTGCCCCTAAATTCAGGCAAGACAATCTATCCCAGTTCATCTCTGTTTTCGGAGGTAAACAGTCCCCATAATAAAAAACTCCTTAATGAGGGGGAATCTGAGAAGTCACGCTATATCGGTTGCATCTATCCAAACTTCCTATATATGGTGTCATAAATCAACTTGGCATCTTCGGAGAGGTGGACGGATATGTTCCAAATAGTATCTTCCCCCAAATTCAAGCAAGATATTCTATCCCAGTTTGTCTCTGTTTTTGGCAGTAAACACCTCTGTGTGGGACTCTAAAGACTCGATCGTATGCTGGCAGTGGGTTTAATCACAACCACGTCAGCGGCACTTCCTATACGTAACAGCTACTCAGGTACCTATCGAAAAGGAAGGCTGATGAGCAAGCTCATCCAAACTCCTACAGAGCCTATCCGTGACAATCTCCGTACAGTCATGTCTCTTTGTTTAAGAGTATCGCATACCGGGTCTAAGGGATGGTAAACATCAGACTTTAATAATCCGATAATTCGTGCCGATGCGGCTCAGGACCAACCGAGAAACTACTGACCAACCTGTCAGTAAATCTCACCTGCCTTGGCCAAGGACTTATGGTGCTGTCCAATCGAATACAGCGCGACATCAACTCCCTATACCAGGAGAAACAAATCCCCAACAATCGCTCACTTCCTCCTTGTGGCTTTGGACTGCACCCAACTAAAACCCGTTTGTACGACTCAGTAGATCCATGGTAGGGTAATAATCTAAGTACAGTGGAAACTCACACGAGATAAATGACGATCTCAGATCTAAAGAATAACATGTACTTATGTCAACTGAGAACTGCTATCCGACGATAGGTATAATACAATCTAAAAGTTCTCGGCGAGTCCGTTCAGTGTACTCCTCTCTAGTGAGCACCTGTCTATGATCTTAGGTGCTAAACACCAATGGTTGTGAGACCAACTATCACCACTCGTCGGGGTCTAGAAATGTATACACCAGTCTACTCCGGAATATCGATACCCGGTCTCCCACGACTAGGGACATTTAAGGATGTGCTTATGGACTGCCCAGCCCCCACAGGTATGACCGCCATCATAACGGTGGTAGTCAAGCAAAAATCATACGGGCTTTATCAACATGTATTAGCGATACGTAATAACAAATAAAACATATACACATGTTAAAATAAAGACAAACCAAATAGCATACTATCTTATCGAGCAAGATTTCCCTGTACATACATATGTCCAAGCATCCACTACACATACACAATAATGGCCTCTACGGCATACATATCAAAAAATCTCCTACTTGCACTAAGATCATATATTGGCGTATCGAATACCCAACGTCTGCTCTAGGTTCAGTTGTTGGCGTATCTACCCAGCAGTGCTAAGCACTGAGATATACAGCGCTCATGTGTGTTTCATGTGTGGCGCTGGAATAGTGCTAGGCACTAATCTTTTCTGACGCTCGCGTGCTTTTCACGTGAGGCGCTGAGTTTTTTTAGGCTTGGGCGCTCGCATGCTTTTCACGTGAGGCGCTGAGTTTTTAGCCTTGGGCACTCACATGCTTTTCACGTGAGGCGCTACCATAGTGCTAAGCACTAATTTTCTCTGGCGCTCACGTGTGTTTCACGTGAGGCGCTATGTTTTTGGAGATTTAATCTTTATTGATATTTTTTAGAGAACTTAAATCTCTGTTAATGGTATTTTGACCATTAACGATCACCAAGATCACTATTTTGAGGATCTGGGATTAGATTCTTTAAGAACTAAGTTCTTGTTTTGAAGGAACTAAGTTGCCGTAGTATTATGGACTCCATTTTCTCCACGTTCTATTATCTCTCTTCTCTTGTTCATGTTTTCAGAGAGGTTAAACCTCTATTAATGGTATTTTGACCATTAACGATCACCAAGATCACTATTTTGAGGATCTTGGATCGGGTTCTTTAAGAACCAAGTTCTTGATTTGAAGGAACTAAGTTCCTGGAGTATTATGGGCTCCCTCTTCTTTCCTTTCAGC
The DNA here is from genome assembly GCA_030015575.1 of Agapanthus africanus. Taxonomy (NCBI): domain Eukaryota; kingdom Viridiplantae; phylum Streptophyta; class Magnoliopsida; order Asparagales; family Amaryllidaceae; genus Agapanthus; species Agapanthus africanus. Next base: position 405,653,466 of record CM057347.1, on the reverse strand, counting down.
TTTGTTCTTCCCTAAATCTTTGATTTTCAAGAACAAGATCATCCTGATGAGAATTAAATTCTCAACTTATGGGAGACTTGTCTTGTGGATCTCAGATCTAGAGAAAGAACTAAGTTTTTTGAGAAGGGTTAAACCCTTAGATATGGTATGTTAGGTAAAGGAGATATTGTGATCTCTTCTTTTTTCTTTACCTAGGGTTTTTAGGAGGAAGATTTTCTTCTTTGAGAGATTAAATTGTCTGTTGTTTTGAGAGCCTTCTGTATTTTTACAGAAGATTATGGGGGTCTCCTCTCCTTTTTTCCTCCTTTCCTTCCCCTCCTCCTTGATTAATCTCTTTGCTCCTATTTATACGAGAAGAGAAAAATCAATTTGTTGAGAAAATCTCTCATTGAGAGATCATGATTGATTTCATGATCAATTAAAATGATCTTTTAGATCAATCGGTGAATTTTATTCACCGTTGGATTTTTAATCCAAAAGCTTTCTGTTTAACAGAGAAGATTTCTTGTTTGTTTAATAGAAATATTTTCTTAAGATAGAATTTTATTCTATCATATAAATATCTTGTTATTTTAACAAGATTAGAATTTTATTCTATCATATGGATATCTTGTTAGTTTAATAAGATTAGGAAGATATTTTCCTAATATAGAATTTAATTATATCATATGGATATCCTGTTAGTTTAACAAGATTAGAATTTTATTCCAACATAGAATTTAATTCTATCACATTGAATTTTATTCTATCATATGAATATCTTGTTAGCTTACCAAGATTAGAATTTTATTCTATCATATGAATATCTTGTTAGTTTAACAAGATTAAGAATATATTTTCTAACATAGAATTTAATTCTGTTATATGACTAGCTTGTTAGTTTAATAAGATTAGAAAATATTTTCCTATGATAGAATTTTGTTCTATCATATGAATATCTTATTAGTTTAATAAGATTAGAATTTTATTTTATCATATGAATACCTTGTTAGTTTAAAAAGATTAAGAAGATATTTTCCCAACATAGAATTTAATTCTATCATATGGATATCTTGTTAGTTTAACAAGATTAGGAAGGTATTTTCTTAACACAAAATTTTATTCTATCATATGAATATCTTGTTAGTTTAACAAGATTAGGAAGATATTTTCCTAACATAGAATTTAATTCTATCACATAGAATTTAATTCTATCATATGGATATCTTGTTAGTTTAACAAGATTAGGAAGGTATTTTCCTAATATAGAATTTTTATTCTATCATATGAATATCTTATTAGTTTAACAAGATTAGGAAGATATTTTCCTAACATAGAATTTAATTCTATCATATGAATATCTTGTTAGTTTAACAAGATTAGGAAATATTTTTCTAAAATAGAATTTAATTCTATCATATAGAATTTAATTCTATCATATGGATATCTTGTTGGTTTAACAAGATTAGAAAGATATTTTCCTAACATAGAATTTAATTCTATGAAATAGAACTTAATTTTATCAGATGGTTTAAGTGACTTTATCACCATTGGATTTTAAATCCAAAATTCTCTGTTAGAGAAGATCTTTCCATAATATAAGAAAAATATTTCCCAAATAGAATTTATCATTTGATAATTTATTGTCACCATTGGATTTTTGATCCAATGGCTCTGTTTAACAGAGAATATCCCAGTTTTGAGGGAAATATTTCCCATGCAGAATTTAATTCTACCCTCTTTAATTTGGGCATTGACGCTTACGTGCTATGCACGTGGACACCGCCTAAGAATCTAATTCTTTTATAAATAGTCACTCATGTGTTTCACACGCCGGCGCTCACGTGTGTTTCACGTGAGGCGCCACTATAGGATTTAATCCTAACAGAGGTTGGCGCTGGCACTCATGTGGGAAATACGTGAGGCGCTCAAGGATTTAATCCTATCTTAGACGGTACTTACATTCTTTGCATGTGGATGCATATGTTTAACACGTCGCATGTGGGTGCACGTATTTAACACGTGGAGGTTTCCCTTTATTTTTATAAGGGAACAGCAAGGTCTGAGCTAAAATTTTTTGGCGGGAATAAATACCCCCTACTACTTTTCCCACGTAAGTTTGTACATAGGTTAAGTAGTGCAAAATAACGCATTGCCGTAGAATTGATGTCTTAGGAAACAAGTTTAGGATCCCCGTCGCCTAAGACTTTTTCATCTTCATAAGCCGTAAGAATCTCAAGAAGGTTTTTCTCCCTATGAGTCGTGAGGATCTCATAGGTGTGTCTTCTCCTTAGAAATCGTGAGGATTCCTAAGTGTCTTTCACCTCCGTGAGTCATAAGGATCTCACGTAGGTATTTCTCCTTACAAATCGAGAGGACCCACAAGTGGCTTCTTCACTTCATTGGCATGTAACTTTGATGAATGTGGCCTGTGGATAGTATACAAGAGTTAGTTTGGATCTTCTTGTAGGGCAACGATGACTTAGGAAACATGTTTAGATCTGTCGCCTCATACTTTTCAACTTTATGAGCCGTGAGGGTCTCATAAAGATATTTCTCCCTACGAGTCGAGAGGATCTCGTAGGTGTATTTTCTTCTTAGGAGTCGTGAGGACTCCTAAGTGCGTTTTCTCTTGAGAGTCGTAAGGATCTCACAAGAGAATTTTCTCCTTACGAGTAAAGGGGACTTCTAAGTGGTTTCTCCTCCTCATCGATATGCGACTTTGGAGAATGTGGCCCGTGGATAGCATACAAGAGTTAGTTTGGACCTACTTGTAGGGCTACAATACTTAGGAAATAGGTTGATATCCCCGTCGCCTAAGGCTTTTCACTTTCATGAGTCATGGGGGTTTCATAAAGGTGTTTTTCCCTATGAGTCGAGACGAGTCGAGAGGACCTCGCAGGTGTATCCAAACATGAAACATAGATAACCCCTTTTTTTGATAGAGGTCTGTTAGGTTTGTGGTACTAGAGTTTTAGTCCATGGTACTAGGGTTTTAGTCCGTGGTACCGTCGCATTGGTTGATATATGTAAGTCTACGGTAGCGCCCCGGCCGTCTGTCCGAGGCCAAAATGCGGAAACGAAAACTTTTTCAAAACTTGAAACCGACGCTATCACAGACTTTAATCCCGGATCGAACCATTAACCTATAAGTAGCTAACTAGAGAAAGGATAGAAAAGCTATACTGATCGATCCGTGTCCTTCGGTCTTTGGCCACCATCCCAAGCTCCTCGCAACATCTCCGACCTCCGATCTCCTCGTCGGAAGGGCACCACATCAATGAGTCTTTTTACGGGCTCCTGCTTCATCCGAAGTAACTCGGGCATGAAGTTCGCTAGCCGACGTATCCAAGGTGAAGTAGAGAATGTGTGCGATCACTTTGTCTCAAGAATCTATTGATTCTCAACACATGAGAGTGTATGGATGGAGGTTGAAGATGATGCCATTAATGGAGATAGTGAGCTCAAGAGAAGAAAAGAGAAGAAGAAGAAGAAGCCTTTTCTTTTCTTTTGTGTTGCTATGAAAAATGAGAGTAAGTATGAAATAATACAAGAGCAAACCCCACCCTATGGCTGCTCTCTCTCTCTCTTCTTATCATATCAGCACTCAAATCCATCAATAATGTGACACATGCACAAAGAAAGAGACCATGAGTCACCACTTATCCATGTGTCACAATTAATGATCCTAATCATGATTTTTAGCTCATTATTTCCATTTGTAAACATTAACCCAAATGTTTACAACAACAAAAAGATACGACAACATCTAAAATAAACCCGTGACGGATCACAAGGATACCCCTCACCTGTATATACATACCCGCATCCGCATTCCGACTGAATGCGAATGTGATGAGACTAAAGTAATCCAATAAATCTAATACTAGGATCCAGCTTAAACCAAAGCCCACTAGTATGATCCGCCCGATCATGATCCGTGCACTACTGCACGTATATGATCGAACCCTGCCATAATACCATACGGCCTCTACAACGTTTCGCCCGAAACTTGAGAAACTGTCTGTGGAGGACTCTAAAGACTCGTCAATAGTTTGGCTGTGGATTTAACCACTAGCACGTCAGTGGTACTAGCCGTATGTAACGGGCTACCAGGTATTGACCAAAAGGGAGGTCGATGAGCGAACTCATCCTGACACCCTACTAGGCCTGTCAGTGACAATATCCGTATAGTCCGGTCCGTTCGTCTATGAGTATCGCATGTCGGGCCTAGGGGGTTGGTAAAAGTCAGACCCCCAAAAGAGGTACAAGTCATGTCGGAGTGTAGCCCAGAACACCCTGAGATACTACTGGAATACCTACCAGTAAATCTCCTGCCTTGGCCAAGGACTTCGTGTAATGGCTCTCCTAGACACAGCGCGATCTCACCCTCAATACCGGGAGAGACGAAACCCCTGCCGATCCGCTCACTGCCTCCATGTGGCTCAGGACTGTACCCAACTAAAACCTGTTTGCACGACTCCTTTGAGCCATGGTAGGGTAGTAATCAAAGCACAGTGGGAACTCACAAGAGACAAATGACGATCTCAGGTCGATGAACTAACCTGTACACATGTCACCAGGGAACTGCTATCTGACGCCAGGTATAATACCAACTAGCATGTTCCCGGCGAGTCCTGTCCGGTGTACTCATAACCCAATGAGCACCTGTATACATCTTAGGTGAACCAACTGACACTAATGGCTTATGAGACCGGCCACCGCCCCTCGTCGGGGTCTCGACTGTATACACTAGTCTACTAATGGAGTGCCGATGCCCAGTCTCGAAACTCCCACGACTAGGGACCACTTTAAGGATGTGCTTATAGACCCCAGCCCCCATATATATGATCACCATCATACTGCTGGCAGTCAAGCAAGAATCCTAAGGGCTCTATCAACGTGTAATAGCGATCTGTAAGTTCACCTAAAGCAGTACACGATGATAAAGATAAACCAGATAGCATACTATCATCTTGAGTAAGACTGTCCTACCGGTATAGGTCCTCCCTCAATCATTGCAATCACGTGCCTGTGATCCAATAATTGACTCTGATGGCACTATATCCAACAGTCACCCACTTGCACTCAAGGCTAATTATTGCGATGTCGCATACTCACAGCCCGTGTGATACCGAACACCCAACTCCTCTACTAATCAGTTTCACAAAGCCTGTTTGCGAAACTATTGCATTCGAGGAATAGCCTCAGTGAGTAGATCCGCCCTAATGTTTCTTTCTATGTCTCTCTTTATCTCAAGTTCGCGGAGAAATCCATCTCCCGAAATGAGCAATATCTGTCTTAGAATATGTCTAGATATTTGATGGGACCTAGTTCATAAACGAACTCCAAATCCAAACTTCTTAGACTGTATCGTCAACTGAACTTAATCAGTATCCTGCGCCATGCCTCCCTCAGTATCCGCTTGGACCATTTGTCCAAACTACTGCCCCTCGTCAGAGGGAAAACTATAACTCTGACAGTCACTCTGTCATCCAGGTCACCTTGGAAGCCTGGAATGATAACTGTCTGCTAAAAGAGGCTGTTGTTATCATATCCCTAGAATATCCACTTATGTTCTAAAACTGCTTCCGAACGTTTCTCCAGGATAGGATTAATATCAACTTATTGCATCTAGTGCAAAAAACAACGTCTCGTGTGGTACTTGACATCTCATGATTGACTCAATTGCCTAAGCAAGTGATGTGTCAATCATGCACATCCCTCTCCCCTTTAGTCTGTAAGACACCTTCAGAGAGGGTGACTCCATCACCTGCAGGTACACTACCATGCCAGGAGTCATCCATTCTAAAACACCTTTAGAATGCTGTCTAAGTACCTAGATTGGGACACTTCCCAAATCTAGATCTAAAACCATAGATCTAGTAACCAGAATGTCTGATATTATATCTATATCCTATGTGGAGAAACCACTGTGTGACAACCAAAGCATAACCGATCGTAGTGCAGGAATATCACTTCCTACTATGTGTATGTCATCCAAATACCAGGACATCATACCCTACTACCTTCTTAATAGATCCATCCCCTATGCTGATGAAGTCAAACCTATGACTATTACATCAGAAATAGATGATCTATCTCTGCTGTATCTGCTTTAGTCTATAAATAGACATAAGCTACTTGTCCACTATGCTTCCGCTGCTCTCACTGACTACGACAACCCTCTGGCAGAATAATATACACGTGCATTTCTAAAGCCAGTTCAGAACGACGCTATATTCATCCTCCTGCCGGGTCTCATAGCCTGGAACAACAGTAGTGTCAAGTCTGGGTAAACAAGAACTTCCCTGTCACCGTCCTTGAGGCTATCGGAATACCTTTCGGGTGCCTGAGGTTACCCACCATATCTGCGGAGTGGCTAATGAAATGTCAAACCAGATTGAATTTTTAGGTTCTTATCAAATTTTCAGTAATCGTTTGCGGTTCTGGAATCACTTCTAGTTCTACCATACTCCCACTACCGTTTTCTGAAAAAATTCATTTTTATTAAAACTGTGGCGAGTCAAGAACAATATCACTATTGATCTTCCAGATGGTAGAAAGTTAACCCTCGTCATAGCCCGGGTCAACCCACAAACAGCCATTACAGAAACGTGCCTTGAGTTATCCAGAGTCTGGTTTTAAGCATAAGCCGGACAACTCCCCGTACCTTAACATTGTTAAGATATGAACTATTCTATATCCAATATAGAAACAGAGGCACTGATTTAATTGGAACCAGATTCAGATCATGCAGCTGTCTCCAGTGCACGTCTACTAAATGGAGAGAGGCCGATCGGCATTACTCAACTTAGGAGTGCATCCAATTATGAGTAACCTAAAAGAGATACAAGTTTCTCAAAGCCATTACTATTAACTGAATATCATACACAAGTATCTACATCTTCGATTACCTTGAAGAATCCCGATACTTGCGACACCTAGTTCTCTACTTTATTCTTATACCTATAACTTCTCAAAACTTTAGACCTTGTATTTCTGCGAAACACTTGTCTAAAAGCTAGAGAAGTCACAAGTACACAGAATATAGTACGAGGACCGACCCCTCTGTCCTAATGGACACTGGACAATATACAATGCTTTGTATAAGTCCCCTGAGTTGAATAACTCAAACTCTGTGCGTCGTAGGTTGAAAACTGTACTTATGGTTAAGAAGAATTACACCACTGTTTAATGCTCCTTACCTAACCATCAACTGATATAGGTAATTGTCATGGACATAATTTCAAAATGTTATATCTCACTTTATAAAAATAAACGTACAGATATATCAATTTGAAATTGGTGCAAAACAACGGATATTCAAAACCAAATATTTGCCGTCCGGCAAATAACCCAGGCGATTTCCTCAAATATCACCAATTACAACGAATCCCGATATAATGAGGATGATCACTCGATTCCCAATAACTTACTCCCACTCGTCATCTGTAAAACCATACAGATGTGAGAATCATACCTGGTAAATACATACCCTGGAGCAAGGGTCAAATTGGAAAATCGGTTTTCTTTTAACAGTATACAGTGAAACTGAAACATGTAAATGTTTCGAAGGGATTTTCTGGTATTCCTAGTAACGCCTCTTCCATTATCAGATTCACAACTGTAACCGTATATTTCTTTGCCATCTCTCCAAATCCTTTTATATATCTTTAGTCATTACTTTCTGTACACCACCTTTAGGCCAAATGGTTTTCTTCCTTCCCTACCGTTCGGCACCAGCCTATGGTTTGGAAGAAGACTATCCAATAAGCGTAATAGGTGTACTGTCCTAATCCTGGGAGCACTCGCAATGCGAGAGAAGTTAAAGATAAAAGACAACTGAATAAACCTTATTCCTATTTCTCCTGAACCAGAATCCAACCCCGAAAAAGTTCCTTCGAGTTTGTATATAACCATACGATAGATTTATCCAATGGAATTGGATATTCGTAGTGATACGGGGTGTTCCGGAGAAATACAAAGGTGAAGTAGGAGTGGCGATGAAATACTTGGTTTGGTCGTGAATAGCAGTCGCAATTTATTTTGCCCTCTTTCTAATCCCTTTATTTGTCTTTACTTAATATCTTCTGTACACCTTTTTTAGGCTAAATGGTTTTCTTCATTCCCCACCCTTCGGCACCTGCCTATGGTTTATATGAAGACTATCCTATTAGCGTAATAGGTGTACCGTCCTAATCCAAGGAGCACTCGCAACCTGAGAGAAGGTAAAAGGAAAAGACAACTGAATAATCCTATTCTTTTTCTCCAGAACCAGAAACCATCCTCGAATCTGGAACAAGTTCCTTTGAGTTCGTATATAACCATATGATGGTTTTATCCAATGGAAGTGGATGTTCGTAGTAATACGGGGTGATCTGGAGAAAAGGGTAAAAGTAGGAGTGGTAATGAGGTATGCACTCTGACAATCCAAAAGCCAGTGTTTTTAAGAAGGTTCGGTTAACTTGGTTACTGAGTCATAGTCTAGGGTCGGGCCATGGTCGCTGCCAAAGAGAGAGAGAAAAGAAACACTCTGCATGCACTCAAACCTAGATCAGAATGCTTACCAATTTATTTAATCAGGAAACATTCCACTGTATCCACAAATTCTCCTCCAAACCTGAAAGAAGAATTAGTCGGGATCATCCGAGGATTAAACCAACTCATCAGTGGGAATCGGGATCCAACTATCATCGCATGATAACGTGATGGAATCCACTCACGTTATCACACTCCAGAAGGTATGCTCATATCTGGTAAGTTTCAGTTTCTTTAGAAACTCCCGATGCGATTTTTACCCTTAGGACCCAAGTGACCTTGACGAATAATCAACAAATCAAAAGGTCCTAGTCAAGTTCAACCCGTTATTATCTTGATTGCGTTAAACCCACCCGCACGACCCTTGACGAATAATCAACAAAGTCATACGACCGTCCTAACCAATCCATATATCCATGCGACAGAAAAGCATTACAGAGCTACTGCACACTACGCCTCGACAAATAGCAACGACAAACGTAGCACGAATACTAAGCAATACTAATCTGAAATGACGGAGGGCTACGGCTGGTTTTTGGGGAAAAACCTTTAATGTAATGAACTTGATATCGTTGAAGGAACCGGATAGTTTTTTATAAAAATATAGTGGCGAAAACCTTTGTTAAAGAGGTCACTCCCGGTGAAAGGATCTCGGCTCTTTCCTCATAGAATGAGGTGCAGGATATTCCAACTGAATACCGCGATGCAAAGCAAAAAGTAATCGACTATAGTGAAGTTATTACCCTGACTCAAACTTCTGTCCAAGGGGTCACTCCCGGTGAAGGGATCTCGGCCCTTGCCTCGTCGACTGAGGTGCAGGATATTCCAACTGAATACTACTGTACAAAACAAAAGAAAATGTCCTTGCAATAACAGCTTTTTGAAAAATGTTCCAACAACATCAAACAGGTTTGTTTAGCTTGCATTGATCCGAATCAATGCAGCCATCAATTAATCACACCACAAAAGAACGAAAATATGACATACGTATATGCCATCCGCATTCGCCGCTGGGTCCTGTCATCACCGGTTAGGTTACTTAACTAACGACAGAGCGGGACTGGACTAGCGCGGGTGTAAAACATATACAACATATACTAGTATATATATATCAATATATAATATTCGCTCATGGCATGATAAAATGCAACATCACAGAAATGTAATAAGCATTACAGAACAATACAGATAATCTGGGATCCCCGGGTTTCATAGAGCCGCTACTGAAACCCGACGTTCCCCTGGTCGTGTGGATAGCTTGTGCAATGAAATCCTAGACCCCTACGGGCGCGACAAGTTACCCGCCAAAACCTGAAGCAAGGCAGCCCCCTACAGCAAAGTGAATGGACCACCCAGCACTTCACGGAATCCGGTAACTTGAGCACCCCTCATTGGGTCAACCTGTACCCCCTACGAGTGCGGCGAATAGCCCGCTAATTCTAGAGTGAAGCCCCCTCCGTCTCAAAGCCATGAGATGCGGTCCCGTTGCCCTCTAGAACCCGGCTACCCGTGCACCCCTTCGCGGGGTAATCCTAGTACAGAAAGTAAAATATATACAACGGGTACATCGACCTCAGCCCGGTTGTGCCCCAAAAGAATAATAGACAAACAGGCAGTGACGGCAGTCCACATGTCGGACGCTCGCCCCACAATATCAAATGTACAAATACAACCAAACTGTACTACCATTGCACCAGGCTATCCACCACGACAAATCCGCAACATCATAGCACAATACAGAACATCAACGTGAATGTCACGTTCGCAAATCCGTCTAAAAGAGCTATAGCAATTAGACAAGATTTACCGATCAAATGACATTCACGGTCATATATATAAAGTAAGCAACTAACATATTTAAAATTTTCGATCGACAAAATTTCTCGAAGTGGGCCCCAAGTACAAATCCCAGTACTCAAAATAATCTGAGCCAAAACAAAATATTCCAGAAACCACATTTTCACACAAAAGACCAGCACAAGAAAAATGGTGCACTGAAGCCATATAACGGCGGTGGAACCGCGGCCAAAACGTGGTTAGTGCCGCGGTTCCGTGGCGCTACAGTGGATTCGTGCTCCTAAATTTCTACAGATGTCATAAAAATGCCTGCCTGATTTTCTGACATACTCAAAATAATTTTTAGACCACAAAAAAAATTCGACAGAAATTCAGAAAATGAAAACACGGTTTCGGAAATTTTGATCGATCGATATTTTAAACATGTTAGAACAAGCTAGTAAAGGTTAATGGCGTGGCTCTGATACCATGTAAGTCTACGGTAGCGCCTCGGCCGTCTGTCCGAGGCCAAAATGCGGAAACGAAAACTTTTTCAAAACTTGAAACCGGCGCTATCGCAGACTTTAATCCCGGATCGAACCATTAACCTATAACTAGCTAACTAGAGAAAGGATAGAAAAGCTATACCGATCGATCCGTGTCCTTCGGTCTTTGGCCACCATCCTAAGCTCTTAGCGACATCTCCGACCTCCGATCTCCTCGTCGGAAGGGCACCACATCAATGAGTCTTTTTACGGGCTTCCGGTTCATCCGAAGCAACTCGGGCATGAAGTTCGCTAGCCGACGTGTCCAAGGTGAAGTAGAGAATGTGTGCGATCACTTTGTCTCAAGAATCCATTGACGCATGAGAGTGTATGGATGGAGGTTGAAGATGATGCCATTAATGGAGATAGTGAGCTCAAGAGAAGAAAAGAGAAGAAGAAGAAGCCTTTTCTTTTCTTTTGTGTTGCTATGAAAAATGAGAGTAAGTATGAAATGATACAAGAGCAAACCCCACCCTATGGCTGCCCTCTCTCTCTCTCTTTGTATCATATCAACACTCAAATCCATCAATAATGTGACACATGCACAAAGAAAGAGACCATGAGTCACCACTTGTGCATGTGTCACAATTAATGATCCTAATCATGATTTTTAGCTCATTATTTCCATTTGTAAACATTAACCCAAATGTCTACAACAATAAAAAGATACGGCAAAATCTAAAGTAAACTCATGACGGATCACAAGGATACCCCTCACCTGTATATACATACCCGCATCCGTATTCCGACTGAATGCGAATGCGATGAGACTAAAGTAATCCAACAAATCTAATACTAGGATCCGGCTTAAACCAAAGCCCACTAGTATTATCCGTCCGATCATGATCCGTGCACTACTGCACGTATATGATCGAACCCTGCCATAATACCATACGGCCTCTACAACGTTTTGCCCGAAACTTGAGAAACTGTCTGTGGAGGACTCTAAAGACTCGTCAATAGTTTGGCTGTGGATTTAACCACTAGCACGTCAGTGGTACTAGCCGTACGTAACGGGCTACCAGGTATTGACCGAAAGGGAGGTCGATGAGCAAACTCATCCTGACACCCTACTGAGCCTGTCAGTGACAATATCCGTACAGTCCGGTCCGTTCGTCTATGAGTATCGCATGTCGGGCCTAGGGGGTTGGTAAAAGTCAGACCCCCAAAAGCGGTACAAGTCGTGTCGGAGTGTAGCCCAGAACACCCTGAGATACTACTGGAATACCTACCAGTAAATCTCCTGCCTTGGCCAAGGACTTCGTGTAATGGCTCTCCTAGACACAGCGCGATCTCACCCCAATACCGGGAGAGACGAAACCCCTGCCGATCCGCTCACTGCCTCCATGTGGCTCGGGACTGTACCCAACTAAAACCTGTTTGCACGACTCCTTTGAGCCGTAGTAGGGTAGTAATCAAAGCACAGTGGGAACTCACACGAGACAAATGACGATCTCAGGTCGATGAACTAACCTGTACACATGTCACCAGGGAACTGCTATCTGACGTCAGGTATAATACCAACTAGCATGTTCCCGACGAGTCCTGTCCGGTGTACTCATAACCTAATGAGCACCTGTATACATCTTAGGTGAACCAACTGACACCAATGGCTTGTGAGACCGGCCACCGCCCCTCGTCGGGGTCTCGACTGTATACACTAGTCTACTAATGGAGTGTCGATGCCCAGTCTCGAAACTCCCACGACTAGGGACCACTTTAAGGATGTGCTTATAGACCCCAGCTCCCACGTATATGATCGCTATCATACTGCTGGCAGTCAAGCAAGAATCCTAAGGGCTCTATCAACGTGTAATAGCGACCTGTAAGGCCATCTAAAGCAGTACATGATGATAAAGATAAATCAGATAGCATACTATCATCTTGAATAAGACCGTCCTACCGGTATAGGTCCTTCCTTAATCATTGCAATCACGTGCCTGTGATCCAGTAATTGACTCTGAGGGCACTATATCTAATAATATATTCCTCGATATGCAGTTTTTAAGCCGATATTCGAGTATCCCCATGACTGTCGTGTCTCTGATCCCTTCGGAAGCTGGACAAGATTTCTTCAAGTAATCTCCTTAGGTCATTTTACCATCGGAAGAGCAAGCGTTAGGAATTTGCAATGATGCTTTTTACTTGAGGTTAAGCTTAATTTGGAGCCCTGATGAGTCATAACCGCACCCTGCTGAGGGTGGGATGATCTCCAATGGTCTTTTAGGCTTTATATGGGTTGCCGTCAAGACCCGAAGCTAGGAATATACCGTCACTTCATTTGTTTTTTTTCTTTAAGGATGTCGCGCCGATTCTTTGCTAAAGTCGGGAAAACATCTGTGTGATCTCTATGCTGTATGTATTGCAATTGAGATCTGGAGTTAGGAATATGCCATTGCTCCAATTTTATATGATAGTTGCGTCCGCATCCCGCTAAAATGAGGGGGAACGTCGAGATAGTCTCTATGTTGTGTTGGATATGTATGCCCTAAAGGCCATTATTGTATATGTATACATGTGGATGCTTGGATATATGTATGTACAGGACAATGTTGCTCGATATGATAGTATTCTATCTGGTTTTTCTTTGTCTTAACATGTGCATATGTTCTAATTATTAGTACGTATCATCTATACATGTTGATAAAGCCTGTAGGATCATTGCTTGACTACCTGCATTGTGATGATGCTCATACTTGTGGGAGCTGGGTAGTCGATAAGCACATCCTTAAAAGGTCCCTAGTCGTAGGAGTATCGAGACTGGGCATCGATATTCCGGAGTAGACTAGTGTATACGTTTCTAGAACCTGACGAGGGGCGATGGTTGGTCCCGCAGCCATAGGTCTTTTGCACCTAAGATCGTATACAGGTGCTCACTGGGGGTGAGTACACTGGACGGACTCACCGAGAACTTCTAAATGATACTATACCTATCGTCAGATAGAAGTTCTCAGATGACATGAGTACAGGTTAGTTTTCAGACCAGAGATCATCATTTGTTTCGTGTGAGTTCCCACTGTACATTGATCACTACCCTACCACGGCTCTATTAAGTCGTGCAAACAGGTTTTGGTTGGGTACAGTCCCGAGCCACATGGAGGCAATGAGTGATTGTTGGGGATTCGTCTATCCCGGTATATAGAGTTGATATCGCATTGTGTTCGATTGGCCAGGACCATAAGACCTTGACCAAGGCAGTTGGGATTTACTGATAGGTTGATCAGTAGTTTCCCGGATTGGTCCTGAGTCGTATCAACATGAATTATCGGGTTATTAGGGTCTAACGTTTACCACTCCTAGACCCGGTATGCGATACTCTTACATGAAGAGACCGGACTATATAGAGAGTGTCATAGATAGGCTCAGTGGGGGGTCAGGATGACCTTGCTTGTCGGCCTTCCTTTCGATAGATACCTGGGAAACCGTTACGTACAGCTTGTGCCGCTGATGTGCATGTGGTTAAACCCACTGCCAGCGTACTGTCGAGTCTTTAGAGTCCCATACAGAGGGTTTCTCTGATTCAGGCGAAACGATGTGGTGGCCGTATGTTTATACGTGCAGGGTTTCAATCGAATGATAATACTAGCCGGCTTAGGATTAAGCCAGATTATTAATCAAGTATTGATTTAATAATTTAGGTGTACATATTTAGATATGTATATTCTAGTGTTATCCAGATTTCTTCGATCGGACAAATAATACTGGTGGGTTTAGGATTAAGCCAGTTCATTAAATCGGATATTGATTTAATGCTAATATTATTTTAGTGGTATTGTTCTATCTCTTGGGTATTCGTATTTTGATACGAATACGTGTATGTATATATGGTAGAAAGTATTTTGTATTTATACAAAATACCTTCACACCTCATCTTGTATTTTTCTATTTTCTTGAAAATAGAAAATGGGTGGAAAGGGAAGAGATGGTTGAAGCATGGCATGTGGTATGAGCTTGGCATTTTTTATTGCTACTATTGAAGCATGGTTGATTTTAAAAAGAAAAGAACTACTTGATAAAACAATGCCTTTGTCATTCTCATGATTCATTCTTCACTTGCCATTCTCTCTCATCTTGAGAGCTCATTTTCATTCTCTTCTTTTCTTTTGAGTTCATCTTCAAGATAAAACCCTACCATTCTCATGTGTTGAGAAACAAGAGTTTTTAGATAGAAACTTACCATTAATTCCCTACCACATCACCTAAGAAACTAAAACAACAAACTAGTTTGCTTAGTTCACTTCACTTTGGAGTGGAAGCTTGGATCAAGGATCCTCAGGTGGATTATTTAGGACCGAGAAGGCCGGTTTGCAAGCTCGATCGAGATCACCTAAGGAGCTAAAGAAGAGGAGTGAAGACCCGAAGGACACGAGTCACTAAGTATAAACATCTATCATAGTAGATAGAACTCCTTAGATAGCTAGTTTAGGTTTATGGTTAGATTCTGATGGTGAGAAGAAAACTCATCTCTCAAAATAATGAGCCATCCATGGAGAGAGAAAATAATGGTGCAAGGTTTTGTATAAACATTTCTTTCATTTTAAAATCAAGCCCATGCTTGAATAGTTTGCACAAATGAATTAATAATTCATTTGTGCAACACTATGCAAGCATGACTCTCACAATACTCCCTTCATTCCTTTTCCAACTCATTTCCATTTATGAATAAATGGATAAAAACTAAATGAGGTGTCCACCTTCTAGAATGTTATCTGTAAAAAATACGGATTACATTCTACTGTATATACATACCTGTATTCGTACCGAAATACGAATAGCCGAAGAGATAGAATAACACAAAGAACATACTACTAGAATATATATATCGAAATACATATACGTAAATTATTAAATCAATACCTGATTTAATAATTCGGCTCAAACCCGAGCCGGTTAGTATTATCAACTGTCCGATCGAAAGTCCTGGTACATAGTACAATCAATCAATCGGAACCCTGCACGTATGCAATATGGCTACTACATCATTTCGCCAGAACAAGAGAAACCCTCTGTGTAGGACTCTAAAGACTCGTCAATACGCTGGCAGTGGGTTTAACCACAAGTACGTCAGCGGCACCAGCTGTACGTAACGGCTACCCAGGTATTGAGCGAAAAGGAAGGCCGATGAGCAAACTCATCTGAACCTCTACTGAGCCTGTCAGTAATAATATCCGTACATTCTGGTCTGTTCGTCTAATAGTATCGCATATCGGGTCTAGGGGGTGGATAAAATCAGACCCCTAATAACGCGATATTTCGTGTCGGTATGAAGCCTATCACCCACTGAGAAACTACTGATCCAAATCAGTAATTCTCGTCTACCTTAGCTAAGGATTTCTGGTGATGGCCACCCGTGCACCGCGCGACATCAACCCCTAATACCGGGAGAGACGAATCCCCGACGATCTGCTCACTGCCTCCATGTGGTTCGGGACTGTACCCAACTAAAACCTGTTTGCATGACTCTTTTGAGCCGTAGTAGGGTAGTAATCAAAGCACAATGAGAACTCGCACGAGACAAATGACGATCTTAGGTCGACATACTAACCTGTACACATGTCACCTGGGAACTGTTATCTGACAATAGGTATAATACCAACTAGTATGTTCCCAGCGTATCTGTCCAGTGTACTCATAACCCAATGAGCACCTGTATACTATCTTAGGCGACTGACACCAATGGCTTGTGAGACCGGCCACCGTCTCTCGTCGGGGTCTCGATAAGTATACATTAGTCTACTCCGGAGTATCAATGCCCAGTCTCGATACTCTCTCGACTAGAGACATTTAAGGATGTGCTTATAGACCACCCAGCTCCCACGTATATGATCGCCATCATAATGCTGGTAGTCAAGCAAGAATCTTATGGGCTCTATCAACATGTAATAGTGATCTGTAATACCACATAAAGCATGTACATGATAGAGACAAACCAGATAGCATACTATCATATTGAGTAAGACTGTTTTACCCGTATAAGTTCTCCATCAATCATCACAATCGCGTGCTTGTGATTACAATAATTGACTTGTGGGCACTATAGCCAACAATCTCCCACTTGCACTTAAGGCTAATTATTGCGGTGTCGCATACTCACAGCCCGTGAATACCCAACTTCTCTACTAATCAGTCTCGCAAAGTCCGTTTGCGAAACTATTGCGTTCGAGAAATAGCCTTAGTGAGTGGATCCGCTCCAATGTTTCTATCTTTATCTCTCTATATCTCAACTTCACGGAGAAAGACTATCTTCCGAAATGAGAAATACATGTCTTAGAATTTGTATGGATATCTGATGGGACCTAGTTCACAAATGAACTCCAAATCCAACAAAATTCTTAGACTGTAACATCCACTGAATTTAATCAGTATCCTGCGCCATGCCTTCCACAGTATCCGCTTGGACCACCTGTCCAACATACCGCCTCTCAAAAGATGGAAACTATAACTTTGACAGTCATTCTGTCATCCAGGTCACATTGGAAGCCTTAAATGATAACCGCCTCCTGAAGAAGGCTACCGTTACCATATACAAAGAACATCCACTTATGTTCATAACTGCTTCCCAACGTTTCTCAAGGATTGGATTAATATATGTTTATTGCAGCTAGTGCAAAAACAATATTTGGTGTGGTACTTGACATCTCATGATTGACTCAATTTCCTAAGCAAGTGACATGCCAATCATGCAAATCCCTCTCCTCATCAGTCTAGAAGACATCTCTTTAAAGAGGGTGACTCCTTCACCTACGGGTACACCACCACGCCAGGAGTCGTCCATTCTAAAATACTTTAGAATAGTGTTAAGTACCCAAATTAGGACACTTCCCAAATCTAGATTTAAAACCACCCTGATATTTTATCTAGATCCTATGTGGAGAAACACTTTGTGACAACCACAGTATAACCGATCGTAGTATAGAAAAATCACTTTCTATAAAGAGCATGTCATCCATATACCAGGATATCACTCCCAACTACTTTCTTACCAGGTCCATCTTTTGTACTGATGAAGTCAAACTCTATGACTGTCACATCAAAACTAGACGATCTATCTCCGCTATACTTTCTTTAGTATATAAATAGACATAAGCTACTTGCCCACTATGCTTCCGCTGCTCCCACTGACTACAATAACCCTCTGGCAGAGTCATATACACGTGCACTTCTAAAGATAATTTAGAACGACGCTATACTCATTCTCCTGCCAGATCTCATAGTCTAGAACAACAGCAGTGTCAAGTTTGGGTAATCAAAAACCTCCCTGTCACCATCTTTGAGGAGACCGAAGTACCTCTCGGGTGCCTGAGGTTACCCACCAAATCTGCGAAGTGCTAATGGAATGTCGAATCCAATTGAATCCTCAGGTTCTACTAAATTTTCAGTAATCTTTCGTGGTTCTGGAATCACTTCCAGTTCTACCATACTCCCACTATTGTTTTCTGAAAAAAATTCATTTTACTAAAAGTGTGGCGAGTCAAGAACAATATAACTATTGATTTTCCAGATAGTAGAATGTTAACCCTCGTCAAAGCCCGGAAAAACCCACAAACTGCCATTACTGAAACATTCCTAGAGTTTATCTGGATTCTGGTTTTAAGCATAAGCCGGACAACTCCATATACCTTAGCATCGTTAAGATATGAATCTATTCTATATATCCAATATAGAAACTAAGGCACTAATTTAATTTAAACCAGATTCAAAATACATGCAGCCGTTTTCAGTGCATATCAATTAGATGGAAGGAAGCCAAGCAGCATTACTCCTCAAGGAGCGCACTCACGCATGAGTAACCTGAGAGAGAAGCAAGTTCTCAAAACTATTACTTACAACGGAATACCAAACACAAGTATCTACATCTTCGATCACCTTGAAAAATCCTGATACTTGCAATATATGGTTCTCTACTTTATTCTTATACCTATATCTTCTCAAAATCTAGACCTTGTATTTCAACGAAATACTTGTCTAAAACTAGAGAAGTCATGAGTAAACAGAATATAGTACGAGTACCAACCTCTTTGTCATAATGGACACCGGACAACATACAATACTCTGTATAAGTCCACTGAGTTTAATAACTCAAACTCTGTGCGTCGTAGGTTGAAAACTGTGCTATGGTTAAGAAGAATTACACCGCTGTTGAATGCTTCTTACCTAACCATCAACTGATATGGGGTAAATGTCATAGAAATAATTTCAAAAGGTTATATGTCACTTTATAAAATAAACGTACAGATATATCAATTTGAAATTGGTGCATAACAACTGATATTCAAAACCAAATATTTTCCGTCAGGCAAAACCCAGGTGATTTAAAGAATTCTGATATATAGAGAATCTAATCACCCAATTCCCAATATCTTACTCCCACTCATCATCTTTAACACCATACAGATGTTAGAATCAAGTCTGGTAAATACATACCCTGGTGTTAGAATCTAATTCGAAAAATAGTTTTCACTTAACACTGTACAGAAAAACTGAAACATGAAAATTTTTCGAAGGGGTGGCCAGGTATTCCTAGTAATTCCTCTTCCACTATCTAGATTCATGACAGTAACCGTATACTTCCTTGCCCTCACTGCAATCTCTTCATATGTCTTTACTTATTACCTTCTGTACACCACACTTAAGCTAATTGGTTTTCTTCCTTCCCTATCTTTCGGCACCTGCCTATGGTTTGGAAGAAGACTATCCAATAAGCGCAATAGGTGTACTCTCCTAATACTACGAGCCCTCGCAACCTGAGAGAAGGTAAAGGGAAAAGACAACCGAATAATCCTATTCAATTTCTCCAGAACCGGAATCCATCCTCGAACTGGAACATGTTCCTTTGAGTTCGTATGTAACTATACGATGGAATATCCAAGAAATGTGGATCTTCGTAGTGATATGGAGTGTTCTGGAAAATGCAAAAGGAAAATAGGAATGGCAATGATATATGCGATTAAATGACAATCTAAAAGCCAAAGTGTTTTAAGAAGGCTAGGTTAACTTGGTTCATGAGTTTTTAAAGTCAGGCCATGGTCGCTACCAAAGAGAGAGAGAGAAAAGAAACAATCAGCGTGCACTCTAACCTAAATTAGATTGGTTAATTACTTTATATAATCAGGATGGATCCCACTGTTTCCTCGAATTCTCCCTCAAACCCTAAAAGAAGAATTAGTCGGGATCATCTAAAATCACCCGAGGAGTAACACCTACTCATTAGTGGGAATCGGGATCCAACTAACACCGCATGATAACTTGATGGAAGCCACTCAAGTCACCATACTCCAGAAGGTATGCGCATGCCTAGAAAGTTTCCTGTATATTTGAAACTCCCGATGTGGTTTTTACCCCTAGGACCCAAGTGACCTTGACAATGCCAACATATCAAAGAGTCCTTGTCAAGTTCAACCTGTCATTATCTTGATTGCGTTAAACCCACTCGTACGTGTCCTTGACAATGCCAACATGACCGTACGACTGTCCTAACCAATCCACATATCTATGCGACAGAAAAACACTACATAGCTACCGAACACTATGCCTCGGCAATGCACGACATACTTAGTGTCACGCCTCGCTTCCCGGTATACGAGGAGGGGACGCGTTGAGATCCGCTACGTATTTACTCCGAAGTAAATATGCTAAGCGCATCTAAGAAATATAAAGTAAAATATGCACAAGAGACAGGAATATAAATGAACAACAATTTTATTTATTAAACATTCTTTTACAGGTACAACTGGAAATGTAAATACATGAATAGAAAGCAATGCCTAAACAATAGCATAACTGAAATGAAAAGTATGTACAAGTTTCTAAAGCTCGGGGTCAAAGGCTAACTGCTCCAAGTCATCAATACTGGGCTCGATCTCCAGTGAGTCCGATCCACCAGACAACATTCCAAAGAAAGAAGAAAAGGAATGTCGTCGGCGAACAATCGCTCGGTAAGTCCCAAAGATGGGTAAAGATAGAATAGATAGAAAGGGAGTATAACTAGTAATGTTTGATTATAATGTTTACACGGTTGTTTGTAGCTTGGTGCAGAATATGCTAGTGTATACGAGAGGAATCCCACTATTTCGGTGACTAAGGTATACGGAGCACAAGGAACCATTCAGCCACGGTACAACAGCAGTGGATATTCAGGTTAGGTGTATTAAAGTGACCGTCTCGTGCCACTTCTAACACATTCCATACTAGTGTACCCCTTTAAAACCCCGTAATGTATTTTGTATTGAAATGTATTGTTTTGTTATATAGATGGATGACTTGCCGAAACCATGATATCAGTAAACAGAATGGATATAAATGGATAGTTATGTAATCAGAGTATATCCATGATTCGGTTCAGTCAATATAGATTGAATTCTAGTATTCATGGATTCATATTGTATTGTATTTTATACTTGAATCATATTCAAGTAATATTGATTAGATTGAGGCACCGTCTGAGTCAGACACTTTGAAAAGAAATTAAAGTCCTGAATTAGTTTTGATGTTATCGGTAACTGCTGTACATGGACGACAGGATTTGTGTCTTTTTCCAAGACAATTACCGTGTTGATAACACCGTTGTTAGATTGTCTACCTTAGATAGGCAAGCGCCCACTTTCTCCGGCTCCCCGAGGCTCAAGAGACCGGTCCCGCTTAAACCTATATTTACTAGGGTCCTTATTGTAATTTAATATAACTTGAGAGGGTTTTATGTAAAAATAGTTTTGATATAATTTTAAAATACACTTCAAGTATTTAATTATCGTCTTTAGGGTTTTCATAGATGTATATTTTATAAAAATGAATTTTCTAGTGAGTAAATCCTAGTTTTCATTATATATGGTATTTTAATAAAGAATTGGAATTTGTACTTTATTAAAATGGTAGTTTCATGTAATGGTGATTCCTTTGATTTAGAAAACATAGAATATTTATATAATATATTTAAAATAGACCTTTTGATAATCTTCATATATATATATATATATTTATATATTTAATAAAAATAAATTTTATTTATTTTATAAAAATCTCATTTTCTTAAAAATTGCATTAAAAACTCAATCGAGATCGAATGCTCCTTGTGGAGGTCTGCATCTCACTCTACTAGGCCTGAGGACGTGCGATAACCCGCACCATCCCGATCGGGGTTCCCCAAAATGGGTTGTAGAGGCACAATTGTAAGGAATTTAATTAACACCCTTTTTAAAGAAAACGGTTTTTAATTGTTTAAGGTATTTATTCGTAAAAGCGTATTTTCCCATAACTTAGAATCCCAAAATTCATAGTGCTATGTCAAAAATATGTGTTGTGATGAGGTAGATCATTACCTCGTGAGTTATCTAAAGGTAATACGGTTAAATTGAACATTTACAAGTTGTATGTAACATGATGGTATTTTACTGTAAAAGTGAAATAGAAATTGCAAAATGATTTATTTTGGGATGAAACCTTTTCTAATATGTTTATTTATGTTTGTTAAACATTATATGAGAATATGGTATTTTATTGTTTAAGAAAAGTGGAGTATTTTAAAGGAAAACGCATCGGAAGTCGGAATAACTCCGCTTCTGACGAGTATTGAAAAAGAGGAGTTTTAGAATAGAAAAAGAGAAGGGGAAAGGGGACTTGCAAGCTATTAAGAAGGAAGAGAGGAGGAGGAAACTTTAGGAACAGTCGGGACGTCGTTTCGTCGCTGGAATCTCCTCGAAACGTCGTCAGAACTCCGCCTCTTGCTAACTCCACTTGTACAACTTAGGACTTGGAAATTTTTGAGAGTTTTTGTAATGAAATTCTTGTTAGTTATGTATATGCCCTAGAGGCCATTGTTGTACATATGATGTATATTATGATGGATGCTAGGATATATACAGAGAGGACTTTCCTGCTCGTCATGATAGTATGCTATTTGGTTTCACTTTATCTTAACATGTTGACTTGTATTGGTTTACTGTCTTACTCTCACATGTTGATAAAGCCCTTAGGATCTGTACTCGACTGCTGGGGCTATGATGAGATCATACTAGTAGGGCCATAGTAGTCAATGAGTACATCCTATAACAGTTCCTAGTCGAGGGTATATCGAGACAGGGCATCGATACACCAGAGTAGACTAGCGTATACGCATCTTGACCCATATGATGGGCGATGGATGATCCCATATCCATCGGTGTTTGACATCAGAGATGGTGTACGGGTGCTCACTGGAGACTGGGTACACTGGACGGACTCGCCAAGAACTCCCAGATGGTGATATACCACACGTCAGATGGTAGTTCTCCGGTGACACTGGTACAGGGTAGTCTGTAGACCTGAGATTGTCATAGAGTCTTGTATGATTCCCACTGTGCTTTGATTTCCACCTTAGCACGTCCAAGAGGGCATGCAAAACGGTAGCTTTTGGGTACAGTCCCGAATCACATGGAGGCAATGAGCGATAGGAGGGGATTCGTCTCTCCCGGTATAGGGAGTTGATGTCGTGCTGTGTTCGATTGGCTATAACTGGAAGTCCCTGGCTAGGGCTGATATAGAGATTTACTGGTAAGTGTTACTAGTAGTTTCTCGACCTGTTATGAGCCTCACATCGACACGACTTATCGGTTACTGGGGTCTGACGTATACCACCCCTAGACTTGATATGCGACATATCAGACGAACAGACCGGACTGTACGGGAGTGTTACTGATTGGATTCACAGGAGAACGGACAGGCTAGCTTGTTGATCTTCTGATCGCTCAATACCTGGGTGGCTGTTACGTTTAGCTGACCGCTTGCATCTTGTGGGTGTTTGATATGATCATCACCTGCTACCGGCGTATTGACGATTCTTTAGAGTCCTACACAGAGGTTTCTTGGCTCAGGCAAAACGGAGTAGAGGCACATATGTGATATGTGCAGGACCGAGGATAATGCGATATGAGATACCGTATTATATTATCGCGATATGTAGATATGAACCGGGACATCAAATCAAGTGTTGATTCGATGAATCGGTACATGATATATTAGTCGGTTATATTCGATATAGCCGGATCGTTGGATCAAGTGTTGATTCGATGATTTAATGTATAATGATATATATGATATATTGTATTACATTATTTAATATTGGCTCGCTTTATTATTTCATTTTCTCACCGGATTAATACATTGATATATATGCGATATATGTTAATTGTATTATTTTCTTTTGTTGCAAATATATAATATATATGTGATATATATATTATTGTGACATGTAATGATTTATTATGAAACATGTTTAAGGATGATAAAATGGGATTAGGGTTTGATTAGGGTTAGCTCATTCTTGTTCATTCTAGAAGGATTCTATTTTGTCTTGGTTAAGATATTATGGTTGATACTTATCCTTAACCTAACCAAACCCTAACTCTAGTTTATTCTCTACAAACTTTTAGCCTCTCATCCTTGACCATGGTTCCATAATCAATCATATACATTTATCTACTATTCATCACAAAAGGATGATTCTCTTCATTTTTCTTCATCTTCTTCTCTCTTGAGTTTGAAAAAAAGCTCACTAAAAATTCCTTTTGTGATGATTTATTGTGAGAAAGTGAAATAAAAAGATAGCATAAATACTACTCAATCATCCTCATCTAATCTAGCCCATTAGATTAGGGTGTTCATCTCTTTAGAGTGAGAAAGTTTGGGTTATAGCAATTTCGACGTAGATCATCGGAGAATCGGAACACTTCAAGCTAGCATGGATCGTTCGAGTTGTGGAGCCTCTCTTGAGTCCGGGAGATCGTGGATTGCAGTGAAGGGACTTCTACTCGGAGCTTGTAAAGCGAAGGAATAGACTACAAAGGTTGTAATCCCTCACACTTAGCTTTAAATATGTTATCTTGCATGCTAAACCCTAATAATCTAGCAAAGATCCCGTCTTTGGGTTGTTCGGCACCTGTAAAATTTTATTCGGGCATGTTTGATGCTTTATGAACCATCACAAGTATGCCTAGGAACCCTACAGTGGTATCAGAGCCTAGCTAGAGTATTAGGCGACATGTTTACGAAGTTAAAACTCCGATCGAACCCGAACAGACGAAAATGAACCCCTCTCTGGATATTTTTCAAAAACTATGATTTTTCTGAATTAAAAGTACCTAAAAAATTCAGCAAGAAAATATAAGAATTATGGTGAAAAACGTGCCCCCAATTCCTCAACATGGCCGCAGAACCGCGGCAATTACCCACCTTTGGCGGCGGTTCCGCGGTAGGGTAAAGGTATTAGGGATGTAGTTTTGCACAGTAATTCATGTCTCTGTGGTTACTATTTTATGGGTATTTTTAATCTAACTCAAGTGTTGAGTATTCTGGGGCTTATTTTGTAATCGTCGATTCGATCGGGAATTTTAAATTCGTTATTGTTTTTTCGGATATTTAGAATCTGTTAAAATGTTCGAATGGATATCATTAACTCAATTTTTCCCGACACGAAAATTTTTCAAGTGTTGAATCTTTTCTCGAGTTTAAATCTTTCGCAAATACGTGCAAGTTTTGTGGTGGACCCTCTAGAAGACAACAAACCTTAACTCGATTATGTGACCGTCTTGAACTGCCTTTTGAACCTTCGGGTTTGGGGCAGTACGGCGTGCCACATGTGAGGCGTTGGCTTGACCAATCTACGGCTGGACCACTACTACTGTGACACATTCCGGATTATTTGAACTCCGCTCAAGTGTTGAGCAGTTTAGGAAATTTTGGGTATTTGATTATCTGTTTGAAAAGTTTAATACTGTCTATTTATCTGGAATGTGATACAATATGTGGAATTCATTGTGTTAGGCATGAAATGCGAAGTATGTAATATTTCGGATTTACGATGTCTAAAGTGATTATGGATTCCAAATATTGTAGTTTTACAATTTCTTTTCTGTGACCGTAAGTGTGGTATGTAGTTGTATTGCCGGTTGTCGTTGCTATATATCGACGACGATCGGTGTATGCATACTTACTTACGTTGATGATATGAGATATTATGTGTTGCTGAGATATGATGTGCAGGATTGTCGCAATTGAATAGCCGGGGGTTTTATGTGAGATGAGAGTTTTATATTTTCATTCATGTAAATTCAAATGTAATGTAATATTCTTTTATTTGGGGCACTTCCAGGTTGAGGTTGATGCCACCAGTGTTGTATATTATTTACTTTTCCGCATTAGGATGGACGCAAGGAGGGGAGCACAGGTGACCGGGTTCTAGGGTTCAGTGGGAGGCCATCTCGAGGTGTCGAGACCGGGTCTCCTAAACTCCAGAATTGGTAGGGTCGCTTGCCGCTCTCGTAGGGGTCCAGGGTGTGGGCTTGGCTATTCATCATGACTGTGGAATCCGTATTTTCTATTGTTGGCTAAATACTAAATATGGACGTCCTATTATATCCCTGTTCCCCTCCGAACGACGGCGCGAGTCGTCTCACCTGAGGCTCGGGGCAGATGCTAATTGGTGCTATCCGTCTACCTCTCCGAAGATGCCAAGTTGATTTATGGCACCGTATATCGAAGGTTTGAACGGATGCATCCGATGTAGCAGACTTCGTCATATTCCCCCTCGCTTGAGGGGTTTTTGATTGTGGGGACGCTCTTCCCTGCAGGCATAAGCCCCTGCAGTTAATTACGCTACCGCATTGCGGTAACCACTTTCTCCTTCTCCAGATGGTCACTTCGTGTCGTGTGTATTTATTTTATGTTTAGTTTCCCGTGGATTGTATACGGAGACTGAGTTATGTCGTCGCCCGTAGGGCGTGGACTAGTCCAAATCCGTATTATCTTAGATTTGGGTTTGGGGGTTTGGGTTTAAGGATACGTTAGTCACATTTGAGACTAAGATCGACTTAAACGTTTGTTAAGGATATGTTAGTCTAGTTTTTAGACTAAGATCAACTTAACGGGATCGTTTAGATCCAATAAGAGAGCAATAAAAGGGGGGGCTCTGTTGTTTAGTTTAGTGACATTACGGTCAGTAGGTAGTTTAAGGACATTGCGGTCCATGGGTAGTTTAAGGACATTGCGGTCCAATGTTAGTTTTAAGACGTTGCGGTCAAGGTTAAGGACCTCATAGTCCGTGGATTTAAGGACTCCACAGTCCGTAGTTAGTTTTAAGACATCCCGGTCAAGGTTAAGGACCTCATAGTCCGTGGATTTAGGGACTCCGCAGTCCGATGTTAGTTTTAAGATATCACGGTCAAGGTTAAGGACCTCATAGTCCGTGGATTTAGGGACTCCACAAGCCGTTGTTGGTTTTAAGACATCACGGTCAAGGTTAAGGACCTCATAGTCCGTGGATTTAGGGACTCCACAGTCCGATGTTAGTTTTAAGATATCACGGTCAAGGTTAAGGACCTCATAGTCCGTGGATTTAGAGACTCCACAGTCCGTATCAATATGTGGTCATCGGGACCCGTCACCTCTTTGAAGACGTTGAGGAATTACAACGCCATGTATCAAAGGAGTGAAGAGATGTACCCTTGAACCGAGGTAGATTAAATAATCTTTGGCCCAATTTGGAATCAAGACCAATTAATTATATTATGAGCCCGTTGGCTCAGTTGAATTTGAATTGAGGACTTGTGGCCAGCTTGGGCTAAGTCCAATCATGTTTGGGATATTGGCCCTCTGTTGGTCCATTAGAGAAGAGGCTTTGCCTCTGGATATTTAGCCAATTGGGCTGAAATTAGTGTTAAACGCTAGCAACAGGGGGTTTAAATTAGTGTTAAACACTAGGGCAAGTCAGTGTTAGACACTAGCAACAGGGATCTTAAATTAGTGTTAAACACTAAGATAATCAGTGCTAAACACTGGTGGCAGAGATTTTAATTTGGTGTCGAACACTAAGAAAATTAATGTTAAACTCTGTCAACAGAGATTTAATTTAGTGTTAAGCACTAAGAAATTCAGTGTTAAACACTGCAAGAAAGCTCTTTAATTAGTGTTGAACACTAAGGCAAAACAGTGTTTAACACTGGGCTCAAGGGTTCCAATTTAGTGTTAAACACTAAGGCAAGAGGGGTCATGTGGTAACACGTGAGGGCACCCTCCCTTTATTTTATTCTGTCAAAAGCATTGAATACTTTGCAGCATCACGTGCTGTCACGTGATGGGCATCTTGGTGCTTGTATGTTAAAGCTTCCGCCAAGGGTCACGTGAGGCACTGCCTCAAAGGGCCTTTCTTGTGGATCTTTTCGGGGGTCACGTGGTAGCACGTGACCCTGCCTCTTTGTATGTTTTTTGGAAGATCTGTTAATCTTTTTAAGAATTAAATTCTTCGCAGGGTTGAACCCTAACAATAATTTTTTGAGGAATTAAATTCCTATTTCCTTCTGAAGATTTATATTCTGGGATAGAGTTGAACTCTGAATTTTCTGTAGGAATTAAATTCCTCATATATGTAAAGAACTGCATTCTATCATAGGGTTAAACCCTAATAACAACTTTAAGGGATTAAGTTCCCACTCTCTTTTAGAGAATTATTCTGAGGAATGAGATTCTGTCATAGGGTGAAACCCTAATTTCTTCTTTCTTAAGGGAATTAAATTCCTGCTATTTTAACAGAACTAAGTTCTTAACTAGGGTTAAACCCTGATTCTGTTCATTCTGAAGGAATTAAATTCCCATAACATAGGGTCAAACCCTAATTTTATTTTAAAGGAATTAAATTCCTATAGTTCTGTGAGAATTAAATTCTCAAGCTTCCATTCCCTCTCTATACTTTGGATCTGCATGGCAGGATCTCAACCCTAATGAGAATTAAATTCTCAATTCAAGGGGAGATGTGCACTTTATAGATCCTCCACTAAAGAGAGAACTATGTTCTTCTCTTTAATATCAGAGTTAAACTCTGTTGAAAATTAAATTCTCTTTTAAGGCCTTCCCTTTCTTACCTAAGCTTTTCTTTTGCAGAAGATCCAAATTCCTCCAAAGTATCAAGGCTCTATTTTTTCTCTCTCTCTTTTTATCGATCCTCCTCTATATCGATCTCTCTGTCTCTTGGCCCCTATTTATAGGAAAAGCAGCGGAATCAATTAGTTTTTTGATGAATCTTTCATTGAGAGATTTGATTTGTATTCATCATTCATTTGGACCTTTGGATTATTAGGTGAATTTTATTCACCATTGGATTTTAAATCCAGAGATTTTCCTTTGTTATTTCGGTTAGATTTTAAGGGGAAATCTTTCCAAATTCAAGATTTTTCCATAGATTGGTGATATTTAATCCCCTTTAAATTTTTAATTCAATCGGTTCCAAATAATCATTTTCCTCTGGAAAGATTTGAGTGATCTCTTCAGAATTTGATTCTGTTAAATAAATAGGCTTTGAAAGCCGGTCACGTGTGGCCACGTGGCCCCTGGTCACGTGTGGGCACGTGACCCCTGGTCACGAGCCCTCTTCTTCTTTTTGCGCTTTTCCTTCTGGCCGCTGCTTAGCCATCACGTGCCACCACGTGACCCATGGTCACGTGTGAGCACGTGACCCTCGTCTGGAGCCTTTTTCTTGATTTAATCAGAGAATGAGTCCGCTGCTTTTAAATGTCACGTGCCAACACGTGACCCCTGGCCACGTGTGAGCACGTGACCTCTTCTGAAGCCCTTTCCTTGATTTGATCAGGGAACTAATGTGCCTTTGAAGCCGCTTTTTAAATGTCACATGCCAACACGTGACTGCTGGTCACGTGTTAGCACGTGATGCCTCTTCTGTAGGCTTTCCTGATTTTAAATCAGGAAACAATCCCACATTATATCTATGTTTCTGCTGCGATATCTGTGATGTGATCATTTGATATGCTGTGATGGATACAGTATATAGTATATATGATATATTATATAGACGTTACTTATGTTTTACACCCGCACTAGCCCTGCCCTGCTCTGTCGTTAGTTACCTAACCTAACGGTGCACGAGGGGACATCGAGGCAAATGCGGATGGCATAAGTGTACGTCGTATTTATCTGTGATGCTTAGGAAGCATAAGCTGATGGGATTTTTTATTAATGAGATTAATAAAAAGAAAAGAAACCTAAAAGATGTTGTAGAATCAAAACTTTATAAAAAGGGTAGCTGCAGTTTTGCTTTGCATAGCGGTATATATGATATACCCTGCACCTTATTCGATGAGGAAAGAGCCGAGATCCCTTCACCGGGAGTGACCTCTTTAGCGAAACTGGCAGATGCTACAAAACTCGATTTGTCTTTTGATTGCTTTTAGAGTTTTGCTTTGCACAGTGATATATATGATATGTCCTGCACCTTATTCGATGAGGAAAGAGCCGAGATCCCTTCACCGGGAGTGACCTCTTTAGCAAAACTAATGAAAGCCTAAAAAATACTCCATTTCAAAATTTCACATGATTCTATGACGATATCAAGTTCATTATGCTCATGGTTTTCTGAAAAACCTGCGTAGCCCTCCGTCATTTCAGATAAAGACTAGTTAGTATTCGTGCTACGTTTGTTGACTATGTTAAGGCGTAGTGTGCGGTAGCTAATTAGTACTTATCTGTTAAAACATGAGATGTGATTGGATTAGGGTAGTTGTACGACTTTGTTGACTATGTTAAGGGTCGTGCAGGTGGGTTTAATTCAATCGGGAAATGACGGGTTGAACTTGGCTAGCAATTATGATTTGTTGACTATGTTAAGGTCATAAATTGCTAGGGGCAAAATATTATCGGGAATTTCAAGTGTTGAAATTTGCAATGAGATTGCATACCTTCTATGAGATAGTTGGATCCCGATACCCACTGTGAGTAAGAGTTACTCCTGGGAGAGTTTTACACAGGACAATTAGTCGATCAAGTAGGTGTCTAGAAAAGTGTTAATGGGGTTACGCCTCTGGGAAAACGAGGTTTACTTTAATTAGGTCCGTGCGAAAGCACGGGGAACCTCCCTCAAAGTACCGACACTGATCTGGCTGAAAGATTGACGAAATTGTAGGGTGTAATTAATCCCGGCTAATCTTACCTTTTAGGGTTTGAAGGTAGATTTGATAAAAACAGTGGGAGACATCCTGATTAGATAAGATAATAACCAATCTAATCTTGCAAGAGCATACGCTAAAGTGTTTTCTTCTCTCTCTCTCCAGGTAGCAACCATGTCAGGTCATAATCAAGATAATAATATGGATGTATTGACTTAACCCGCTTATTATACTGAGCAGGGGAACGTTGGACCCGTTCTTTCTTATAAGAGTTATAAGACTGAACAGGGAATAGGAGAATATCTTGATTCTCAAGCCGCCCAAAAGAACATGCATGTTGATACATCTTCTTCAGGTGTG
Organism: Agapanthus africanus; assembly: GCA_030015575.1. Lineage (NCBI taxonomy): Eukaryota > Viridiplantae > Streptophyta > Magnoliopsida > Asparagales > Amaryllidaceae > Agapanthus > Agapanthus africanus. The sequence continues at coordinate 405,622,346 of CM057347.1, read as the reverse complement.
TTAGTTATTGAGAACTGTTTCTCAGTTCACCCTACGTCCTGGGTATTAGATACCGGATCAGGATCCCACATATGTAAATTGTTACATGGGCTACGTAAAGGTAGAGAACTGGGAAAATGTGATCATTCCGTTCAAGTAGGGAACGGTGCAAGTATTGCGGCCAAAGCAGTTGGCGAATATCACCTTGTATTGCTAAGTCGTAATACACTGATTCTAAATGAGTGCTATTATATACCGAACATGATGTGCAACATTATATCAGTTTCTTTATTAAGTAAAGAAGGATATAATTTTGTAGTAAAGGATAATGTTATGAACATATTCCTGGATCAAAAGTTGATTGCATCAGGATCGTTACATAATGGCATATTCATTCTAAATCAGAATACAGTCCTCCATATACAAAACACACACAAGAGGAAAAGTTCAGAAATGAACGAATCTTACTTGTGGCATTGTAGACTTGGTCATATCAATGCGACACGACTGGCTAAGTTACATAAGGATGGTTATTTGAATCCGTTCGAATTATCATCTTATGATACTTGCCATTCATGTCTCAAAGGAAAAATGACCAAAACTCCGTTTAGTGGACACGGAGAAAGAGTTACCGAACTCTTAGGACTGGTACATAGTGATGTATGCGGTCCTATGTCTACGCATGCCAGGAACGGTTCTTTTTACTTCATTACATTCACTGACGATCTCTCAAGATTCGGATATGTATTCCTGATGAAACACAAGTCTGAAGCCTTTTAGAAATTCAGAGAATATAAGCACGAAGTAGAGAATCAAACGGGCAAAAGTATTAAGATTCTTCGATCTGATCGAGGAGGTGAATACTTAAGCAATGAGTTCCTAGATTATCTAAAAGAGAATGGGATTCTCTCTCAGCTTACTCCTCTTTATACACCACAGCACAACGGTGTATCGGAACGGAGGAATCGCACCCTATTAGATATGGTGCGCTCTATGATGAGCGAGGCTGAGTTGCCTATTTTCTTCTGGGGTTATGCGCTTGAGACAGCATCATAACTATTGAATCAAGTTCCGTCTAAATCTGTGCCTACCACACCATATGAGATATGGAGTGGGAAGAGACCATATTTTAAACGAGTTAAGATATGGGGTTGTCCGGCCTATGTCAAAAGGCAAAATTCAGACAAACTCGAGGCACGGTCAGTTCTTTGCAAGTTTGTGGGATATCCTAAGAATTCCCAAGGATATTTTTTCTATCACGCTGAAGAACAAAAAGTGTTTTTTTCTCAATATGCCACCTTTTTGGAAAAGGAATTTCTTGCAAAAGAAATTAGTGGCAAAGAGGTAGAGCTGGAAGAGGTTCCAGAAACACAAATTGCAACTGAAGATTTAGTAGAACCAGAGGATTCAGTAGTACCCGACGAACCCCAGCCTCTCCGCCGATCTAGTAGGGTTTCTCTTCCATCTGAGAGATACTACGGTTTTCTCATTGATGGTGGGAGCGAGGATTGCATCATGGAAGATGATGACCCGACTAGTTTCGAGCAGGCCATCACGAATGGTGACTCGGTGAAATGGCTGGATGCAATGCGATCTGAGATGGAATCCATGTACACCAATAAAGTATGGATTTTGGAAAATGCTCCTGAAAGGGTAAAACCCATTGGGAGCAAGTGGAATTTTAAAAAGAAATTTGGTGTAAATGGAGAAGTTGAGACTTTCAAAGCTAGACTTGTAGCAAAGGGTTTTCGTCAACGACCAGGTGTGGATTATGATGAAACCTTTTCTCCAGTGGCTATACTTAAGTCCATCCGGATCTTACTTGCTATTGCTGCATACCATGACTACGAAATCTGGCAAATGGATGTTAAGACCGCCTTTCTAAATGGTGATTTAGAAGAGTGCGTGTACATGACTCAGCCAGAGGGCTTTGTAGATAGTGGGAGCAGCAGAAAGGTGTGCAAACTGCATAAATCCATTTATGGGTTAAAGCAAGTATCGCGGAGTTGGAACATCTGTTTTGATGTAGTAGTCAAAGAGTTTGACTTCATCAAAAACATAGATGAACCTTGTATCTATAAGAAGGTAGCAGAGAGTAAGGTTGTCTTCCTCGTATTGTACGTGGATGACATACTCTTGATAGGAAATGATATTCCTATGCTGCAATCAGTCAAGCTCTTCTTATCACAAAGATTCTCAATGAAAGATCTAGGTGATGCCTCCTGCATATTGGGGATTAGGATCTATAGAGATAGATCCAAAAGGATACTGGGATTGTCCCAATCCAGGTACATTGACACCATACTAAAAAGGTTTAGTATGGAAGAATCCAAGCGTGGGAACCAACCCATGATCTCTGGACTCACTCTCTCCAAAGAGATGTCTCCCAAGACTGATTTGGAGAGAGCTCACTTGCAAGGGATACCCTATGCTTCGGCAGTAGGCTCTATCATGTATGCGATGCTATATACCAGACCCGATGTAACATACTCACTAAGTGTAGTGAGTCGGTATCAAGCAGATCCTGGAGAGAGTCACTGGACGGCTGTGAAGAACATTCTCAAGTACTTACGAAGGACTAGAGATATGTTCTTGGTGTATGGTAACGGAGAACTCTGGGTGGAGTCCTTTACCGATTCTAGCTTCCAAAGTGATAAGGACGACTCTAAGTCGCACTCGGGATTTGTCTACCCTCAATGGAGGGGCGGTATGTTGGAAGAGTTCCAAACAGGATACCGTTGTAGACTCGACGATGGAGGATGAATACATCGCTGCCAACGATGCTGCCAAAGAGGCTGTCTGGATGAAGAAGTTCATCACTGAACTTGGTGTGGTTCTATCCATTGAACATCCAATACCTCTGTATTGCGATAACAATGGAGCTGTGGCTTTGGCCAAGGAACCCAGATCACATCAGAAGTCCAGACATATTCTGAGGCGGTATCACCTGATCAGGGAGATAGCTGATCGCCGGGAGATCGAGGTCAGGAGAGTAGATATGAAGGATAACACTGCGGATCCACTCACGAAGGCCATTCCCCGATACAGTTTGAGAGATTATTCGGGATGCTAGGTATGAGATATTACAGCAGCTGGCCTTAGTGCAAGTGGGAGATTGTTAGTTATGTATATGCCCTAGAGGCCATTATTGTACATATGATGTATATTATGATGGATGCTTGGATATATACAGAGAGGACTTTCTTGCTCGTCATGATAGTATACTATTTAGTTTCATTTTATCTTAACATGTTGACTTGTATTGGTTTACTGTCTTACTCTCACATGTTGATAAAGCCCTTAGGATCTGTACTCGACTGCTGGGACTATGATGAAATCATACTAGTGGGGCCATAGTAGTCAATGAGTACAACCTATAACAGTTCCTAGTCGAGGGTATATCGAGACAGGGCATCGATACACCAGAGTAGACTAGCGTATGCGCATCTTGACCCATATGATGGGCGATGGATGATCCCATATCTATCATTGTTTGACATCAGAGATGGTGTACGGGTGCTCAGTGGAGACTGGGTACACTGGACGGACTCGCCAAGAACTCCCAGATGGTGATATACCACACGTCAGATGGCGGTTCTCCGGTGACACTGGTACAGGGTAGTCTGCAGACCTGAGATCGTTATAGAGTCTTGTGTGATTCCCACCGTGCTTTGATTTCCACCTTACCACATCCAAGAGGGCGTGCAAAACGGTGGCTTTTGGGTACAGTCCCGAATCACATGGAGGCAATGAGCGATAGGAGGGGATTCGTCTCTCCCGGTATAGGGAGTTGATGTCGTGCTGTGTTCGATTGGCTATAACTGGAAGTCCCTGACCAGGGCTGATATAGAGATTTACTGGTAAGTGTTACTAGTAGTTTCTTGACCTGTTATGAGCCTCACATCGACATGACTTATCGGTTACTGGGGTCTGACGTATACCACCCCTAAACTTGATATGCGACATATCAAACGAACAGACCGGACTGTACGGGAGTGTTATTGATTGGATTCACAGGAGAACGGATAGGCTAGCTTGTTGATCTTCTGATCGCTCAATACCTGGATGGCTGTTACGTTTAGCTGACCGCTTGCAGCTTGTGGGTGTTTGATATAATCATCACCTGCTACCGGCGTATTGACGATTCTTTAGAGTCCTACACAGAGGTTTCTTGGCTCAGGCAAAACGGAGTAGAGGCACATATGTGATATGTGCAGGACCGAGGATAATGCGATATGAGATACCGTATTATATTCTCGCGATATTTAGATATGAACCGGGACATCAAATCAAGTGTTGATTCGATGAATCGGTACATGATATATTAGTCGGTTATATTCGATATAGCCGGATCGTTGGATCAAGTGTTGATTCGATGATTTAATGTATAATGATATATATGATATATTATATTACATTATCTAATATTGGCTCGCTTTATTATTTCATTTTCTCACCGGATTAATACATTGATATATATGCGATATATGTTAATTGTATTATTTTCTTCTGTTGCAAATATATAATATATATGTGATATATATTATTGTGACATGTAATGATTTATTATGAAACATGTTTAAGGATGATAAAATGGGATTAGGGTTTGATTAGGGTTAGCTCATTCTTGTTCATTCTAGAAGGATTCTATTTTGTCTTGGTTAAGATATTATGGTTGATACTTATCCTTAACCTAACCAAACCCTAACTCTAGTTTATTCTCTACAAACTTTTAGCCTCTCATCCTTGACCATGGTTCCATAATCAATCATTTACATTTATCTACTATTCATCACAAAAGGATGATTCTCTTCATTTTTCTTCATCTTCTTCTCTCTTGAGTTTGAAAAAAAGCTCACTAGAAATTCCTTTTGTGATGATTTATTGTGAGAAAGTGAAATAAAAAGATAGCATAAATACTACTCCATCATCCTCATCTAATCTAGCCCATTAGATTAGGGTGTTCATCTCTTTAGAGTGAGAAAACTTGGGTTATAGCAACTTCGACGTAGATCACCGGAGAATCGGAACACTTCAAGCTAGCATGGATCGTTCGAGTCGTGAAGCCTCTCTTGAGTCCGGGAGATCGTGGATTGCGGTGAAGAGACTTCTACTCGGAGCTTGTGAAGCCAAGGAGCGGACTACAAAGGTTGTAATCCCTCACACTTAGCTTTAAAGATGTTATCTTGCATGCTAAACCCTAATAATCTAGCAAAGATCCTGTTTTTGGGTTGTTCGGTACATGTAAAATTTTATTCGGGCATGTTTGATACTTTATGAACCTTCACAAGTGTGCCTAGGAACCCTACAATTCTGAGTGAGGAGGGGTGAAATATAGTGTGGTATTTATAGGGAAAATTAGGGTTTTGAGGGTTAAAGAATGCATTAAAAATATGCATTAAAATTAGAATTAAAGAGTGAAATTACACTCTCTGGATAATTGCAGAGTAGACAAACAACATGGGGTAGTGGGTTAGGCGAAGGGTGCTAGGGTGAAGAATTGGGGACCGTCCCTTACGGGGGGCCCGGCGGTGCCGGTCACGATAGAAATCTTGCCGGTCATATTCCGGTGGTGGGTGGTAAGATCTTGGCCACGTGTCCCTGTCGCTTGGTATAACCCAGTGCACGTGTTTGTTTAATCTATGACTCTTCATTTTACGTATAGTGAACGTGTAAACCTTTGGGCTTATAAAAGATTAAAAGAAAAATTAATAAAAAGATAATGTGACTAGGGGGATTCGATCACAGGAGCTACGTCACAGCAATGCAAGGCTTTACCAATGAGCTATAAGTGTTTTCTTGCTGGTGAAAAGCAATTCAAATACTTATAGTGTACACAGGATTGCAAATACTCCATTTGGACATTAACTTTTAAATAAATTTTCTGTACATTGAAATTGGAGTTGTTACATTCTACCCTCCTTACAAAAATTTCGTCCTCGAAATTTACAATTATATTAAGGACTAATTTACAAACAATTGAGGGTATCTTGCACGTATGTAGTCCTCACGTTCCCATGTTAATTCTCCTGGTGAATCTTTTCTCCACATCACTTGAACAAAGTTGACTTCCTTGTTCCGAAGTGAATTCAACTTTCTATCCAGGATTTCAATAGGTTGTTGCTCACAGGATAAATCTGGCTGTACAGTGAGCTCGGAGTGATCAAGAATATGGCTGGGGTCACTCACATAGCTTCTGAGTTGGGATATGTGGAACATATTGTGCACTCCTTCCAACAAAGGTGGAGTGCCAAGAGATAAGTCACTTCTCCGACTCGTTCGAGTATTTCGAACGGTCTAATATATCTCGGACCGAGCTTACCCCGTCTTCCAAAGCGAATCACTCCACAGTTCGGAGATATCTTCAAAAATACATGTTCTCCCGGTTGGAACTCCAAGTGACGGCGCTTTGCATCAACCCAGTGCTTCTTTCGATCTTGGGCTATGCGCATTCTTTCCCTGATAGTGCGAACTACGTCGACAGTTGCCACTATCATTTCATGTCCAAGGAGTTCTCTATCTCCGATATCGTCCTAACTTAATGGCGATCGACACTTCTTTCCATATAAAGCTGCAAATAGTGCCATTCCTATACTTGCTTAGTAGCTGTTGTTGTATGAAAACTCCACAAGATGTAGGTGATCTTTCCACGATCCTCCGAAGTCTAGCATACACGCTCTTAGCATATCTTCTAAGATCTGAATAGTTCGCTCAGACTGACCATCTATTTGTGGATGATAAGTTGTGCTGAAATTCAGACTTGTTCCTAAGTTAGCTTGCAGACTCTGCCAAAATTGCGATCGGAATCTGGTGTCACGATCGGAGACAATGCAAACCTGTACTCCATGTAATCTCACGATTTCCTGCATGAGTTCATGGGTATCGAAGATAGTACACATTGAAGAGTTTAAATCTTACTTAGATTCTTACCTCCATGTACTACTTTGCTAGTGTCTCAGTAGATTGGCCAACTCGAAATGGGATGAAGTGAGCCGACTTTGTGAGTCGATCCACAATAACCCATACTGCATCGTTACCTTTTGTGCCGCGAGGAAGAGCAGTCACGAAGTCCATAGTGATGTGTTGCCACTTCCATTCTGGGATAGGTAACGGTTGAAGTAAACCAGCTGTCCTGTGATGTTCAGCCTTTACTTACTGACACACCAAGCATTTAGCGATGCTTATGGCTACTTCACGCTTCATTCCATGCCACCAGTAATTTTGACACAAATCTTTGTACATCTTTGTACCTCTAGAGTGTACTGAATAAGGAGAGCTGTGAGCTTATTTCATCAACTCTTCTCGCATAGAATCTTTTGATACACACAATCTACTGCCGTATCTTAAAGATCCGTCTTCATGGATGATGAAGTCTGTTCGAAGTACACTTTCTACTTGTTCTCTGATGTTTTGCAACTTAGCATCACTTGCTTAAGCTGTTTTGATCTGATTGACAATGGTAGATTGAACTTGTAAGTTCATCAAACTTGAAGCGTTACCTGGCATGACTACTTCAATCTCCATTTGATGCAAGTCTTGTTGAAGCTTCCACTATGCGGTGAGATTCAATGCTAATGGTTGGCGACTAAGTGCATCAGGTACTACATTCACCTTCCCTGGATGATATTGTAGCTTGATCTCGAAGTCTGCCATAAGTTCTAACCATCTTCTCTGCCGCATATTCAACTCTTTCTGAGTAAACACATATTTCTGACTCTTGTGATCTGTATATATGTCCACTCGTTCACCAAGAAGATAATGGCGCCAAATCTTGAGAGCAAAGATTACGGCTGCTAACTCCAGATCAAGCGTCGGATAATTGTGCTCATGAATCTTCAGCTGTCTTGATGCATAAGCTACTACTTTACCGTGCTGATGTAGAACACATCCTAATCCCTTACCGGATGCATCGCAATGCACTTCAAAACCTCCAGATTGGTCCGGTATGACAAGGGTAGGCGCTGATGTCAATCTTGATTTGAGTTCTATGAAAACTTGTTCGCATACTTCTGACCACACAAATTCTTCATCTTTACACGTGAGCTTGGTCAAGGGTGTTGCAATCTTCGAAAATCTTTCAATAAACCTTCTATAATATCCCGTTAATCCTAAGAAACTTCGAATGTCCTTTACTGACTTCGGTGTCAGCCATTCTCTTACTGCTGATACCTTAGCTGGATCTACAGAGATTCCATTACCTGATACAATATGTCCGAGGAAACCGACTTGATTTAGCCAAAACTTGCACTTGCTGTACTTGGCATAGAGTTGATAACGTCGTAAAGTTTCCAGGACAATTCGTAGGTGTTCGGCATGTTCTTTCCGACTCTTAGAATAAACCAGGATGTCGTCGATGAAGATGACAACAAACCTGTCTAGGTACTCTCGAAAAACTTGATTCATTAGGTTCATGAATATAGCCGGTGTGTTGGTCACTCCAAATGGAATCATAAGAAACTCATAATGACCATAGTGAGTTCTGAATGCCATTTTATAGATATCAGATTCTTTGACCTTCACCTGATGATAACCCGAACGAAGATCTAACTTGGAGAAAATGCAAGACCAACTTAGCTGATCGAACTGGTCGTCGATGCGCGGAAGTGGATACTTGTTCTTTATAGTTACTTCGTTCAGAGCTCTATAATCAATGCACATTCGATATGAACCTTCTTTCTTCTTCACAAGTAAAACTGGTGATCCCCAACTTGAAGTGATGGGACGAATCCACCCTTTCGTCAATAATTTGTCCAACTAAGTACGGACTTCCTTCAAACCTTCAGGGGTTAACCGATACAATGCTTTGATCACCGGTTGTGCTTCAGGTACTAAATCAATGCTGAATTCAAGAGCTTGATTGGGAGGCAAACCTGATATGTCTTCAGGAAATACATCGTCGAACTCTCGAACTATCTCTGGCTTCGATCCTTCCTCTGCTTGAAGTGCTGCAATCACTGCCTTCTTCGGTTTTGCTTTGTATGTACTTGGCTCCAGGGTACGGTCTCCACTTTTGAAATAAAAGACCGCACAGTCTGGAATCTCGAACACTACCCTCCTTTAACGACAGTCTACAGTAGTGTAAAAAGTTCCGAGCCGATCCATACCGAAAACGACATCAAAATTCGGTATGTCCAGCACTTTGAAGTCAGCATAGAATTCTTTGCTGCAGACAACCACTGGATAAAAGTCGTATCCCATTTTTATCTTTAGAACGCCATTCCCTGAACTGACATTCCAGCTGGATACGAGATGTTTGACTGGAATCGCATGAGTTCGGACAAACCGTTGCGACATAAAGTAATGAGATGCTCCAGTATCGAAGAGTGCTAGTGCAGGAAGTGAGGTTACTAAGATCGTACCTAAGTTATGTGGGATAGGTTTTGTAAGTCCACGTTGCTCACCCCGGTTCTTACGGGGAGGCGGAAATGGTAAAAAACGATTTTTTGACACAAAGCAACATGGACTAAAAGGAGGATATTTGCTAAACAAAAACCTAGCAAACTACATGAGGTTCTATCTACTATGTCATAGAGATTATACCTCACGAAACCGGTCCTTCGGGTCTTCTCTCCGCTGTCCTGCTCGTCCATCCAAGCTCCGAGGATCGATCCGGATCTTGATTACCTCCGCGGCCTCCTTGAGTCGAAGACGATCCACCCAAGAGTTTGTGTTCCGAGCTCCACCTCGAGCCGAGGCAACTAGGACAACAAGATCGCTAGGCTTGATGTCCTAGGTTGTGTAGAAGTAGTAGATGGATGTTTTTGTCAACTTACTTCCTTATTCTCTCAACACATAAGATCAAAGGAAATTTCAAGAGGAGGAAGAAGAAAGAGGAACCATGGAGCTTTCTCATATCATGAGAGAGAATGAGAAAACAATAATGAACTAAGAAAATGAACCATGGTTGTAATAATGCATAAACATCATAATTACTAATCCTTTCATGATAAAGTTGACGGCTATATTGACTTGACCATTTTCATCCTAAAAATAAAATGAAAACCAAAGAATACTCTAGACCTCTCATGAAGATCCTAGTCAACTTTGGTCAAACGGTCAACAAAGTCAAGTATGGTCAAATGGTCAAAGTAATTAGCCATAACATAATTATCACTAAAAAGATTAATAAATAATGTCCCCGGCTCATAATGATTTTAACCGAATCAACTGTCAAAAACCCTAATGAGCCCGCCTCATAAAGGTTTTGACCGAATCAACTGTCAAAACCCTAATGAGGCACCTCCTTCTTCTTCGCTCCTCTCAACTGTGCATACATACCCGCATCCGCATTCCGTAGAATGCGAAAGCACAGGAGACAAAACAAATCCATCCATACAATACTAGGATCCGGCTTAAACCAAAGCCCACTAGTATTGTCTGCCCGAACAGCATACGCACACAAGTGCACGTAAGTGATCGTAGCCTCGCCGTAAAACCATACGGCCTCTACACCTTTCGCTCAGTGCAGGGAAACTCTCTGTGTGGGACTCTAAAGACTCGACACTACACTGGCAGTGGGTTTAACCATAGACCGCAAGCGGCATTAGCTGTACGTAACGGTCCCCAGGTAGATATCGATAAGAAGGCCGATGAGGTAAACCCATCCGAACTCCTACTGAGCCTGAATGAGACAATCTCCGTACAGTCCGGTCTGTTCGTCTAGGAATATCGCATGGCGGGCCTAGGGGGTGGTGAACGTCAGTCCCCTAATAGCGGTACAAGTCGTGTCGGAGTGTAGCCCAGAACACCCTGAGATAACACTGGAAACCTACCAGTATATCTCGCTTGCCCTGGCCAGGGACGACTATGTGTAATGGCTTTCCTAGACACAGCGCGATATCAACCCCCAATACCGGGAGAGACGAATCCTTTCTAACCGTCACTGCCTCCAAGTGCTTCGGGACTGCACCCAACTACTACCTGTTTGCACGATTCCTTTGAGCCGTGGTAGGGTAGTAATCAAAGAACAGTGGGAACACACTCGAGGCGAAGTGACAGTGTCAAGTCAGCGGACTAAGCTGTACGCATGTCACCTGGGAACTGATAACTGACAATAGGTATAATACCAACCAACAGTTCCCGACGAGTCCTGTCCAGTGTACTCATAACCTAACGAGCACCCGCATACTATCTCCAGTACGATGTACTGATGGCTGTGGGACAGACCATCTCCCCTGCTGGGATGAGAAGCGCATACGCTAGTCTACTCCGGAGTATCGATGCCCTGTCTCAATAGTCCTACGGCTAGGGACCTGTATAAGGATGTGCTTATAGATTACCCAGCCCCCACAAGTGTGACTGTCATCACAACGCTGGTAATCAAGCAAAGATCCTAAGGGCTCTACTAATATGTATAAGCAATATGCTAAAAGAAACACATGCACACATTAAAGTAGAAACAAACCAAGTAGAATACTACCATTTTGAGCAAGATTGTCTATACAACTGTGAATATCCCAAGCTTCCATCAAGTAATATATAAACTAGTATGATACAGTAATGGCCTCTAGGGCATATACACTAACAATCTCCCACTTGCACTAAGGCCATGTACTGGCGTATCGAAGACCTATCATCTCGATCAGCTGCTCGAACCGAGTCTGGGGTATGGCCTTCATGAATGGATCTGCAGTGTTATTCTCTGAATTTACTCTCTTCATCTCGATCTCCCGGCGATCTACGATCTCCCTGATCAGGTGGTACCGCCTCAAAATGTGCCTGGACTTCTGATGGGACCTGGGTTCCTTCGCTAAAGCTATAGCGCCGTTGTTCTCACAATACAGCGGTATTGGATCAACAATGGTAGGAACCACCTGAAGCTCCATGAGGAACTTCTTCATCCAGACAGCTTCCTTTGCGGCATCGCAAGCACCTATATACTCCGCTTCCATAGTTGAGTCAGCAACGGTTTCCTGCTTGGAACTCTTCCAGCAAACCGCCCCTCCATTGAGGGTAAAGACATAACCCGACATGGACTTGGAGTCATCCTTGTCACTCTGGAAGCTGGAGTCAACAAAGGCCTCGATCTGGAGGTCTTTTCCGCCATACACCAAGAACATCTCCTTAGTCCTTCTTAGGTACTTGAGAATGTTCTTTATTGCTATCCAGTGTTTCTCCCTTGGGTCCGACTGATACCGGCTTACAACGCTTAATGCGTATGCTACATCTGGTCTGGTACACAACTTCGCATATATTATAGAGCCTACCGCAGATGCGTAGGGTATAGATGACATGCGAGCCCTTTCCAAATCAGTCTTGGGAGACAACTCTTTGGAGAGGGTGATTCCGTGACAAGCCGGTAGATTACCGCGCTTGGAATCTTCCATACTGAATCGTTTCAGTATGGTGTCAATGTACCTGGACTGTGAAAGTCCCAACATCCTCTTAGATCTATCATGATAGATCTGGATCCCCAGAATGTAGTTGGCATCGCCCAGGTCCTTCATGGAGAAGCTCTGTGACGAGAATCCTTTGACTGACTGTAGCATAAGAATATCATTTCCTATTAGGAGAATGTCATCCACGTACAAGACGAGGAATACCACAGTTCTCCCTACAATCTTACTGTAAATGCATGGTTCATCTGGGTTTCTGATAAAGTCGAATTCCTTAACAATATCATCAAAGCAGATGTTCCAACTCCGCGATGCCTGCTTCAGTCCATAGATGGACTTGAGCAACTTGCACACTTTACCGCTGCTCCCACTGTGATTGAATCCCTCCGGCTGATCCATATAGACGCACTCTTCTAAATTTCCATTTAGAAAGGCCGTCTTTACGTCCATCTGCCAGATTTCATAATCGTGGAAGGTAGCAATGGCAAGAAGGATCCGAATGGATTTGAGCATAGCCACTAGAGAAAAGGTCTCGTCATAGTCCAAACCAGGTCTTTGACAAAAACCCTTTGCAACAAGTCTAGCTTTATAGGTTTCAACCTGCCCATCTACACCAATCTTCTTTCTGAAGATCCATTTGCAGCCTACAGGTTTTACCCCTTCTGGAGCAAAGTCCAAAGTCCAAACTTTGTTGGTGTACATGGACTCCATCTCGGTCCGCATTGCATCCAGCCATCTTACTGGGTCACCGCTCTGAATGGCTTGCTGGAAGCTGGTAGGCTCATCATAATCAATGGTGCAATCCTCTCTATCCCCGTCTATGAGAAAACCGTAGTATCTCTCGGGCAGATGAGACTTCCTACTACTCCTGCAGAGTGGCGCTGGGATGTCCGGTTCTCCTGAACCTTCTAGTTCTACCAAGGTTTCAGTAATACCTTGTGGTTCTGGAATTTCTTCCAGTTCTATTGCGCTCCCACTTATCTGATTTTCTAAAAACTCAGTTTCCAAGAAGCGGGCATGACGAGAAACAAAGACCTTTTGCTCCTCTGCGTAATAGAAAAGATACCCCTTGGAGTTCTTTGGGTATCCCACAAACTTACACTGTACTGAGCGTGCCTCGAGCTTATCCGCATGCTGCTTTTTGACAAAAGCTGGACATCCCCATGTCTTAAGATACTTAAGACAGGGTTTCTTCCCACTCTACATCTGATATGGGGTGGTAGGCACAGTCTTGGTTGGCACTTGGTTCAAAAGATATGCAGCTGTTTCTAATGCATAACCCCAGAAAGATCGTGGTAACTCAGCCTTACTCATCATGGAACGAACCATATCCAATAGAGTTCGATTCCGCCTTTCCGATATACCGTTGTGCTGTGGTGTGTATGGAGGAGTAAGCTGAGAGAGAATTCTATTCTCTTTTAAGTAGTCCAGAAACTCGGCACTCAAGTATTCACCACCTCGATCAGATCTCAGTGTCTTGATACTTTTTCCTGTTTGTTTTTCAACTTCATTCTTGTATTCCCGAAATTTCTCAAAGGCCTTGGATTTATGCTTCATCAGGAAGACATGTCCATACCTAGAGAAATTATCTGTGAAAGTAATGAAGTATGAAAAACCACTTCGCGTATGTGTAAACATTGGACCACACACGTCGCTTTGTATGAGTCCCAAGAGCTCGCTTACTCTTTCTCCGTGTCCAGTGAACGGAGTCTTTGTCATCTTTCCCATGAGACAAGATCCACAAGTGGCATAAGACTGGTACTCGAATGGATTCAAGTATCCTTTTTTATGTAACTTTGTTAACCGTGTCTCATTAATGTGACCCAGTCTACAATGCCATAAGAAAGCCTGATTTGTTTTCGGAGACTTTCTTTTAAGTGTGTTCTGGACACTGAAAATCTGAGCTTGATTTAATACATATATTCCGTTTTCTAATGTACCTGGCCCAATCAGAACTTGATTTAGGTGGATGTGGACCACATCGCTTACAAAAGTAAAATCATATCCTTCTTTAGAAAGTAAGGATATGGATATGATATTACAAGTCGCACCTGGTACATAAAAACAGTTACATAGAATCAATATCTGCCCAGTTGTCAGTCCAAGATGATATTCCCTTACGGATTCAGCGTCCATGCTCATTCCGTTAGCAATCCTGAGAGTCATATCACCTATCCTAATAACCCTACGGTTTCTCAGAGCTTGTAACGAATTACAGATGTGAGATCCTGATCCGGTATCCAATACCTAGGAAGTAGGGTTAACTGACATACAGTTCTCTATTACAAACACACCCGAAGCCGAAGCCACAACGTGCTTCGAATCCTGGCTACTGGCTTTGCTAGCCCTGCAATCCTTCTGCCAATGTTCATTCCCGTAACAATAGGAACGTCCCTCTTTTTCTACATCCAGTCCCGAAACTTTTGCCCTTCCCTTTCTTTTACTTCCCTAGTTTCCTTCAGGGTAGAAGGTAGAGACTGTAGAATCAGGTCAGTATCTGACCCGTTCTTCAACGTGGTCTTCAGGTCCGTGAGCTCAAAATAGCTGGTCTCTGTAAGGACGTTTCCCCCTACAGATGATCCGATAGCCAACCTCGCTTGAAGCAATTCGTTCGAGGTCTCATATCTTGCGATATGAGATTACTCTCCATATAAATCTTTGTTATGGAGGAAGATAGAAACTAAGTCCATCTTCTCGTGATGCCTCTGGTATGCACCATCAACTGAGGCTAACACGAGGCACTTGGCTTTCGCACAGTCTTTTTCTGATGTCTTATGGATATCAATATCCGCGACAGGGGAAATTAGTCCTGAGACGGCAGGGGTTGGATTAGTTAAGAGGTGTCCCAGCTTGTCATGGGCAATGGACATCTGGACAGACCTTTGCTAATCATAACAGTCAGATTCAGTTATTTTATTATCTAGATGTAACCTATGTGTGGTCACTGGGTCGCTGCAATTAAGAGAGAGAGAAGAAAACACTCAGCATGATGCTCTTGCAAGTTTAGATTGGTTTAAATTATCTAAACAGGATGGCTCCCACTGTTTCTCGAATCCCTCCTCAAACCAAAAAGGAAGAATTAGTCGGGATCAATCTCACCGTACAATACTTGCTTAACCGTTCAGCCAGGCCAGTGTTGGTACTTCGAGGGAGGTTTTCCAACGCTTTCGCGAAGTTCCTTAATTAAGTAACCTCTTTTCCCTGTGGGCGTAGCCCCGCTAACACCTTTCTAGACACCTACTTGGTTTATAGTATTGATCATTAAGTGAGAAAGTTCCCCGAGGAGTAGCATATACTCACAGTAGGATCGGGATCCAAATATCATCGTATGATAAAACTGAAGGAATCCTACCAGAATCATCACACTCCAAATGGTATGCAACACCAGCAAGTCTCAGTTTCTTTAGAAACTCCCGATGTGGATTTTTTCCCCATGTTCTTATGACCTTGACTAAGGCCAACAAATCATAAGTCACACGTCAATTTCTACCCGTCATTGTCCAGGTTGATTTGAACCCACCCGTATATACCCTTGACTATGGCCAACAAAGTAATATAACTGTCCCAAACCAACGCATCTATCTATGCAACATATGAATACCCACCAGCTACCAATCACTGTGCCTTGACTAAGGCCAACAAACACAGCTTGAATACTGTTGTATATCCATATGAAACGACGGAGGGCTACGAATGGTTTTGGCGAAACCGTGAACGTAGTGAACTTGATATAATCGAAGGAACCTTGATAGCTTTTAAAAGGAGTGGTTTAAGCTCCGCATTTTTAAAAGTTGTTTTTGAAAAGAAACCGAGTGGTTTTGAAATTGTTCCAACGACTTTACTTTGGTTTATTTTCTTGCATTAATTTAATGCGTCCCATTATTTAATCCTACCATTGCAGAAAACAACGAAAATATGACGTACGCTTATGCCATCCGCATTCGTCACGGGGCCTCGTCATCACCCGTTAGGTTACTTAACTAACGACAGTGCGGGGGCTGGACTAGCGCGGATGCAAAACATAAGCAACGACTACTTAGATATCATATATAGATATATACATTCGTCAGATGCAATGATAGCCATTCCAGATCACAGATGAACACTTTGGATATACTAGGAATCCGCGTTTCGTTCAAGCCTGCAACGAAAGACGGATTGCACGGTCGCGATGAATAGCCAAACCCTACCCTAGACCCCTACGGGTGCGGCAAACTACCCGCCAAGTACCCGAAGTGAAGCAACCTCTCTCAACAACGTGAGTAGGCCACTCGGCACTTCAAGATACCCGGTAGTTTGTGCACCCCACCTTGGGTCTATCCTAGGAGAAAAAACAGTAAAAGAAATTATACAATGGCGTCTACAACCTTATCCCGGATGTGCGGCCATAAAATAATATTACATCAATTACAAATTTTACATTGAATGAAAGAAAAAGAAACTCTCATCTCATATCCCTGGCTATTCATCCATGACAATCCAACGAGTTCATATACACAAACCATCAACATTACAGATCACAGATATGTATAACCCTCTCTGATCGACGTATAGCGATTAGCAGACGTTCAATACATATATCATATCACAGATAAAATCCATTAGCCAAAGTCTACGGAATCTCGATCAAAATACGGATTTGTAACCACCCCAAACATAAATTTGTTCTCTGGAAATTCTGGGCAGAAACAAAATATACTAAAAATCCCAAAACAGAACAATAAGAACATTGCAGCAAAAACGGTCCACGGCCGAGTCAACTCGGTCGCGGATCCGCGGCAAGAAGCTTGTTCTTGCCGCGGTTCCGCGGCTCTTTGACTGAGTCACTGGATCGTTTTTGGTGAGTGTTTTTAGAAAACACTGAGCCGATTTTTCATGTATGTCAAATAATTTTTGGAGCTGTTTTAAAAATCGGCAGAAAGTTGATTTTTCCGGACGTGTTTTGCGATTTTTTTCCGATCGAAATTTTAAATACTTTGCTAACATTCTAGTTTGTGTTTAGCTAGGCTCTGATACCACTGTAAGTCCATGTTGCTCACCCCGGTTCTTACGGGGAGGCGGAAAAGGTAAAAAACGATTTTTTGACACAAAGCAACATGGACTAAAAGGAGGATCTTTGCTAAATAAAAACCTAGCAAACTACATGAGGTTCTATTTACTATGTCATAGAGATTATACCTCACGAAACCGGTCCTTCGGGCCTTCTCTCCGCTGTCCTGCTCGTCCATCCAAGCTCCGAGGATCGATCCGGATCTTGATCACCTCCGCGGCCTCTTTGAGTCGAAGACGATCCACCCGAGAGTTTGTGTTCCGAGCTCTACCTCGAGCCGAGGCCACTAGGGCAACAAGATCGCTAGGCATGATGTCCTAGGTTGTGTAGAAGTAGTAGATAGATGTTTTTGTCAACTTACTTCCTTATTCTCTCAACATATGAGATCAAAGGAAATTTCAAGAGGAGGAAGAAGAAGGAGGAACCATGGAGCTTTCTCATATCAAGAGAGAGAATGAGAAAAGAATAATGAACTAAGAAAATGAACCATGGTTGCAATAATGCATAAATATCAGAATTACTAATCTTTTCATGATAAAGTTGATGGCAGCCCAAAAATAAAATGAAAACCAAAGAATACTCTAGACCTCTCATGAAGATCCTAGTCAACTTTGGTCAAACGGTCAACAAAGTCAAGTATGGTCAAATGGTCAAAGCAATTAGCCATAACATAATTATCACTAAAAAGATTAGTAAATAATGTCCTCGGCTCATAATGGTTTTAACCGAATCAACTGTCAAAAATCCTAATGAGCCTGCCTCATAAAGGTTTTGACCGAATCAACTGTCAAAACCCTAATGAGGCACCTCCTTCTTCTTCGCTCCTCTCAACTGTGCATACACACCCGCATCCGCATTCTGTAGAATGCGAATGCAAAGGAGACAAAACAAATCCATCCATACAATACTAGGATCCGGCATAAACCAAAGCCCGCTAGTATTGTCTGCCCGAACAGCATACGCACACAAGAACACGTAAGTGATCATAGCCTTGCCGTAAAACCATACGGCCTCTACACCTTTCGCTCAGTGCAGGGAAACTCTCTGTGTGGGACTCTAAAGACTCGACACTATGCTGGTAGTGGGTTTAACCACAGACCGCAAGTGGCACTAGCTGTATGTAATGATCCCCAGGTAGATGTCGATAAGAAGGCCGATGAGGTAAACCCATCCGAACTCCTACTGAGCCTGAATGTGACAATCTCCGTACAGTCCGGTCTGTTCGTCTAAGAATATTGCATGGCGGGCCTAGGGGGTGGTGAACGTTAGTCCCCTAATAGCGGTATAAGTCGTGTCGGAGTGTAGCCCAGAACACCCTGAGATAACACTGGAAACCTACCAGTATATCTCGCTTGCCCTGGCCAGGGATGAATATGTGTAATGGCTCTCCTAGACACAGCGCGATATCAACCCCCAATACCGGGAGAGATGAATCCTTTCTAACCGTCACAGCCTCCAAGTGCTTCGGGACTGCACCCAACTACTACCTGTTTGCACGATTCCTTTGAGCCGTGGTAGGGTAGTAATCAAAGAACAGTGGGAACACACTCGAGGCGAAGTGACAGTGTCAAGTCAGCGGACTAAGCTGTACTCATGTCACCTGGGAACTGATAACTGACAATAGGTATAATACCAACCAACAGTTCCCGACGAGTCCTGTCCAGTGTACTCGTAACCTAACGAGCACCCGCATACTATCTCCAGTACGACGTACTGATGGCTGTGGGACAGACCATCTCCCCTGCTGGGATGAGAAGCGCATACGCTAGTCTATTCCGGAGTATCGATGCCCTGTCTCGATAGTCCTACGACTAGGGACCTGTATAAGGATGTGCTTATAGATTACCCAGCCCCCACAAGTGTGAATGCCATCACAACGCTGGTAATCAAGCAAAGATCCTAAGGGCTCTACTAATATGTATAAGCGATATGCTAAAAGAAACACATGCACACATTAAAGTAGAAACAAACCAAGTAGCATACTGCCATTTTGAGCAAGATTGTCTATACAACTGTGAATATTCCAAGCTTCTATCAAGTAATATACAAACTAGTATGATACATTAATGGCCTCTAGGGCATATACACTAACAGGTTTTAGGTATAAGGAAAAGATATATAGGTATGTATATAGACTGAAAGAAAGTTTGAAAGGAAATTTTTACCAGTGATGACTTGGCCGGTGGCTTCAGCTTCCTCCACAGTCATTGTGAAAACCTGTCACCTCAGTACATTCCTCCTTGCTGGAGGAGCATTCCTATGTCCATTCCATTGTACTTGAGGTACGTTCCTGTATGCTTGATGGAACTGATGAGGAGGAGGTGCAATTGGTCTATGAGGAGGTGGAGCAGGGAGAGCGAGTCGTTGAGCAGGGGCTTGGATGGCTGGGTACTGCTGATAAGTAATTGCTGGTCTGGGTACAGCATTTGGGTTATGTCTATGAGGAAAAGACCCAATGTCATGAGTGGCTGAGCTGCAGACTAAGAAAATGCAATTTGCACGCCGACAGTCTTTCGCCAAATGTCCATCTCTCCTGCAGTAGATACAAAAGGCTGGGTTAGGCCGGTTGTTTGGTACTCCCGGTCTCCTGGGCACAAATTGTGGCCTTGAAGAGGCTCCTCCTGCCATCTGAGTGGCAGGGTGCTTCACTCCGGCAGATTGGGGTCTTCCCTTCATCTTCACCACTGCCTCATATCGACGGGCAGCTTTCAAGGCCAGCTTGTGAGTTGGGAAATCCCCTGCAGCTAAGGCAGCTTGGATTTTCGGATCTAACCCTTGCTAAAATCTTCTGGATCTGATCTCAGCAGTTGGTATTAAGTGTGCCGACAACTTGTTAAGGTCTTGTGTTAGTTGTGTAGTATGTGATATTTGAATATCGAATATTGAGACATATCTTACCTACTGAGCATGGTAAACTCAGCATCATACTCATCCACAGACTTGGTCCACATCGAACCCTGTTGTAGATGAATAAATTGCTGCTCTATGTCAAATCGGGCAGTCTCTCGGAAGTTCTTCGCATCGAACATGTCGCGAAAAGTCCTCCATTCAATAGCTTGAGCAAGACGGCTTTCTTCCGCCTTCCACCAAACTCGGGCGTTGTCAGTGAGTTGCAGCTTCGCAACTCGAACCCCAGCGATCTCTGGCACTTGTGCCGCTGCCAGATCATCTTCAATACTTTGATCCCATTCTTCAGCTTCCAGAGGGCTCTCTTTTCCTGAAAATTGTTTTGGGTGCAATGCCCGGAATTGTTTCACTCTGGGCGCTTCCGCTTCTAGACGGTTCATCAAGATAGCGGTCTGCTGCTGTCCTTCTAGGAGGCTCGTGATCACCTCAAGTAGTACCGTATGCTTATTGATCGGAGCAGCGACGGTAGGCGTAAGCGGTAGAGCTGGTGGTGTGTTGTTGAAGTCGGTACTGGTGTTGTTTGGAGAATCCATAACCTTGAAATAAAAATAGGGTTAGGATAGATTCAAAATATATGAAATTGTAAGATTCAAGAAATATGAAATGTAAAGAATGTTTTTTTTTTATTTCTGATTCTTGTGTTATATTGCTTAGGACTTCATGCAGAATTGACCCGCATGTCCATGCAGAACTGACCTGCATGGGCCGCCAACAAAACTTGTCACGCCCCGCTTTCCGGTGTACAGGGAGGGGACACGGCGAGGTCCGCTACGTATTTACTCCGAAGTAAATACACTAAGCGTATCTAAGCAATATAAAGTAAAATATACACAAGAGACCGAAATATAAATGAACAACAACTTTATTTATTAAACATTCTTTTATAGGTACAACTGGAAATGTAAATACATGAATAAAAAGCAATGCCTAAACAACGGCATAACTGAAATGAAAAGAATGTACAAGTGTCTAAAGCTAGGGGTCAAAGGCTAACCGCTGTAAGTCTTCAGTACTGGGCTCGATCTCCAGTGAGTCTGATCCACCTGACAATATTCCAAAGAAAGAATCAAAGGAATGTCGTCAGCGAACAATCGCTCGGTAAGTCCCAAAGATGGGTAGAGATAGAATAGACAGAAAGGGAGTATAACGAGTAATGTTTGATTATAATGTTAATGCGGTTGTTTGTAGCTTGGTACAGAATATGCCAGTGTATATGAGAGGAATCCCACTATTCCGGAGATTAAGGTATATGAAGCCCAACTAACCATTCAGCTACGGTACAGCGACAATGGATATTCAGGTTAAGTGTATTAAAGTTACCATCTCGTGCCACTTCTAACACATTCCGTACCAGTCTACCCCTTTAAAACCCCGTAATGTCTTTTGTATTGAATTGTATTGTTTTGTTATATAGATGGATGACTTGCCGAAACCATGATATCAGTAAACGGAATGGATATAAATGGATAGTCATGTAATCAGAGTATATCCATGATTCGGTTCGGTCAATATAGATTGATATAGATTGAATTCTGGTATTCATGGATTCATGTTGTATTGTAGTTTATACTTGAATCATATTCGAGTCAGATTGATTAGATTGAGACACTATCTGAGTCAGACACTTTGAAAAGAAATTGAAGTCCTGAATTAGTTTTGATGTTATCGGTAACTGCTGCACATGGACGATAGGATTTGTGTCTTTTTCCAAGACAATTACCGTGTTGATAACACCGTTGTTAGATTGTCTACCTTAGATAGGCAAGCACCCACTTTCTCCGGCTCCCCGAGGCTCAAGAGACTGGTCCCGCTTAAACCTATATTTATTAGGGTCCTTATTGTAATTTAATATAACTTGAAGGGGTTTTATGTAAAAATAGTTTTGATATAATTTTAAAATACATCTCAAATATTTAATTATCGTCTTTACGGTTTTCATAGATGTATATTTTATAAAAGTAAAATTTTCTGGTGAGTAGAACCTAGTTTTCATTGTATATGGTATTTTAATGAAAAAAATGGAATTTGTACTGTATTGAAATGGTAGTTTCATGTAAGGGTGATTCCTATGATTTAGAAAACATGTAATATTTGTATAATATATTTAAAATAGATCTTTTGATAATCTTCATATATATATTTATATATTTAATAAAAATAAATTTTATTTATTTTGTAGAAATCTCATTTTCTTAAATATTGCATTAAAAATTCCATCGAGATCGATTGCTCCTTGCGGAGGTCTGCATCTCGCTCTACTAACCCTGAGGACGTGCGATAACCCATACCATCCTGATCGGGGTTCCCCAAAATAGGTTGTAGAGGCCCAATTATAAGGAATTTAATTAACATCCTTTTTAATGAAAACGGTTTTTAATTGTTTAAGGTATTTATTCATAAAAGCGTATTTTCCCATAACCTAGAATCCCAAAATTCATCGTGGTTTGTAAAAAATGTGTGTTGTGATGAGATAGGTCATTACCTCGTGAGTTATCTAAAGGTAATACGGTTAAATTGAATATTTACAAGTTGTATGTAACATGATGGTATTTTACTATAAAAGTGAAATTGAAATTGCAACATGAATTATTTTGAGATGAAACCTGTTCTAATATGTTTATTAATTTTTGTTAAACATTATATGAGAATATGGTATATTATTGTTTAATAAAAGTGGAGTTTTTAAAGGAAAACGAATCGGAAGTCGGAAAAACTCCGCTTCCGACGAGTTTTGAAAAAGAGGAGTTTTAGAATAGAAAAAGAGAAGGGGAGATGGGGCTTACAAGCTATTAAGAAGGAAGAGAGGAGGATGAAACTTTAGGACCGTCGGGGCGTCGTTTCGTCTCCGGAATCTCCTCTAAACGTCGTCGGAACTCCGCCTCTTGCTAACTCCACTTGTACAACTTAGGACATGGAAATTTTTGAGAGTTTTTGTAATGAAATTCTGAGTGAGGAGGGGTGAAATGTAGTGTGGTATTTATAGGGAAAATTAGGGTTTTGAGGCCTAAAGAATGCATTAAAAATAAGCATTAAAATTAGAATTAAAGAGTGAAATTACACTCTCTGGATAATTACAGAGTAAACAAACAACATGGGGGTAGTGGGAAAGGCGAAGGGGTGCTAGGGTGAAGAATTGGGGACCATCCCCTACGGGGGGCCCGGCGGTGCCGGTCATGATGGAAATCTCGCCAGTTGTAGTCCGGTGGTGGGTGGTGAGATCTTGGCCACGTGTCCCCGTCGCTTGGTATAACCCAGTGCACGTGTTTGTTTAATCTGTGGCTCTTCATTTTACGTGTAGTGCATGTGTAAACCTTTGGGCTTCTAAACTATTAAAAGAAAAATTAATAAAAAGATAATATGGCTGGGAGGATTCGATCACAGGGGCTACGTCACAGTAGTACAAGGCTTTACCAATGAGCAACAAGTGTTTTCTTGCTATTCAAAAGCAATTCAAATACTTATAGTATACACAGGATTGCAAATACTCTATTTATACATTAACTTTTAAATAAATTTTCTGTACATTGAAATTGGAGTTGTTACACGTAGCACGAATACTAAGCAATACTAATATGAAATGACGGAGGGCTACTGCTGGTTTTTTGCGAAAAACCTTTAATGTAATGAACTTGATATCGTTGAAGGAACCCGAGCGGTTTTACAAATATATAGTGACGCAAACTTTTTCTAAAGAGGTCACCCTCTGTGAAGGGATCTCGGCTCTTTCTTCATCGAATGATGTGCAGGATATTCCTAACTGAATACCACGATGCAAAGCAAAACAATCGACTATAGTGAAGTTATTACACTGACGCAAACTTTTACTCAAGAGGTCACTCCTTATGAAGGGATCTCGGCTTTTGCCTCTTTGAATGAGGTGCTGGATATTCATAACCGAATACCACTGTGCAAAGCAAAAAGAAACGTCTGTAATAACAGTTTTCAAAAATTGGTTCCAACAACATCATATAGCTTTGTTTTCCTTGCATTATTCAAAATTAACGCAGTCGCATCAATTAATCCATATCACCCGAGAAAAAGGAACGAAAATAAAATGTATGTATATACCATCCGCATTCGCCACGGGGCCCCATCATGCACCGTTAGGTTACTTAACTAACGGCAGAGCGGGGGCTGGACTAGCGCAGATGCAAAACACATACAACATCTACTAGTGTGTGTGTGTGTGTGTATAACATTCGTCCCAGGCATGATATAAGCAACATGACAGAACATCAACAAGAAATACAGAATGGTGGATAATCTTGGAGTCTCAGGTTTCATTTGAGCCGCAAATGAGACTCGATATTCCCGGTCGTGTGGATAGCCTGTTCAATAAAAACCTGGACCCCTACGAGCGCGGCAAGTTACCTGCCTATCCCAGAAGTGAGGCAACCCTAATCAACAAAGTGAATGGACCACCCAGCACTTCATGGAATTCGGAAACTTGAGCACCCGTCTATGGTGTTGGGTTACGATAGTGCCCTGGCCATCTGCCATGGCTGATGCGGAACAAAAACCGGCGTTTAAAAATTTTGGCGCTAACGAAACCCGCTAGAATCGAACCATTAACCAATACTTGCAAACTACAAAGTTCTAAACTATAGTGATAAAAGGGTTATACCGAATGAACCAAGTCCTTCGGTCCTCTACCATCTTCCAAAGCTCCTTGAGGTGTCCTGAACTGAACTTGGTCGCCGGTCTTCCTTCGTCGATGATGATCCAACCGAGAGAGACGATGCAGGCTCTAGCTTCTCCTAGCGAAGCAACCGACGCTCTAAGGTTGCTAGCAATGGAGTGTGGGGTGTAGGAATATCTCACTATCTTTTTCTCTCATACCTCATGCTCAAATGAGCAATCAAAGAAGAAGATAGAGGAGGTGAGGAAAACTATGGCATGAGCAACTCAAGAAAAAACTAAGTCTCCAAGAGAGTGTGCATGACGGAATGTGAGTGTGTAGTGTAGAATGTAGAAGGAATGACTAAGTCTTTTTGAACCATGGAAAATATCTCATCTCATTTAACAATAAACAATGAAGAGCCATACCTCTCTACATACCTCAACATACTCATGTCACCTCTCCTCTCCACCTCATTTCCTAATGATTTTCTAAAAAGGAAAATCATAAAATGAGGTGTCAATCTTCTAGAAGATATTCTGTATAAATACGGAATACAACCCGGTATACGTATCGAAATACATATACGCGTATTCGTATAAAAATACAAATAGCCAAGAGATAAATGAATAGTGAACAATAATACTAGAATACATACATACATATATATATATATATATGTATGTATGTATAAATTATTAAATCAAAACTTGATTTAATAATCCGGCTCAATCCTAAGCCGCTAATATTATTAACCGTCCGATGAAAGTCTATGTAGCCTGTACACATATTTAATCGGACACCTGTATGTACCAACATACGTCATCTACATTATATCGCCTGAACTGTGAAAACTCTCTGTGTGGGACTCTAAAGACTCGTCAATACGCTGGTAGTGAGTTTAACCACAAGCACGTCAGCGGCACTAGCTGTACGTAACGGCTACCCAGGTATTGAGCGAAAGGAAGGCCGACGAGCAAACTCATCCAAACCCCTACTGAGCCTGTCAGTGACAATATCCGTACAGCCCGGTCTGTTCGTTTAAGAGTATCGCATATCGAGTCTAGGGGGTGGATAAAGTCAGACCCCTAATAACGCGATATTTCGTGTCGGTATGAAGCCCATCACCAACTGAGAAACTACCGATCCAAATCAGTAATTCTCGACTACCTTGGCCAAGGATTTCTGGTGATGGCCACCCGTGCACCGCGCGACATCAACCCCCAATACCGGGAGAGACGAATCCCCGACGATCCGCTCACTGCCTCCATGTGGCTCGGGACTGTACCCAACTAAAACCTATTTTCACGACTCCTTTGAGCTGTGGTAGGGTAGTAATCAAACCACAGTGGGAACTCATACGAGAAAAATGACGATCTCAGGTCGACAGACTAACCTGTACGCATGTCACCTGGGAACCGCTATCTTACAATAGGTATAATACCATCTAGCATGTTCTCGGCGAGTCCGTCCAGTATACTCATAACCCAATGAGCACCTGTATACTATCTTAGGTGACTGGCTGACACCAATGGCTTGTGAGACCGGCCACCGCCCCTCGTCGGGGTCTCGATAAGTATACACTAGTCGACTCTGGAGTATCAATGCCCAGTCTCGATATTCCCTTGATTAGGGACATTTAAGGATGTGCTTATAGATCACCCAGCTCCCACATATATGACCGCCATCATAATGCTGGTAGTCGAGCAAGAATCTTATGAGCTCTATCAACATATAATAGTGATCTGTAATAGCACATGATGCATGCACATGATGATAAAGACAAACCAGATAGCATACTATCATCTTGAGTAAGACTATTCTATCCATATAGGTCCTCCCTCAATCATCATAATCACCTGCCTAAGATTACAATAATTGCCTTGAGGGCACTATAGCCAACAATCTACCACTTTCACTTAAGGCTAATTATTGCGGTATCGCATACTCACAGCCTGTGTGATACCGAACACCAAACTTCTCTACTAAGCAGTTTCACAAAGCTCGTTTGTGAGACTATTGCGTTCGAGAAATAGCCTCAGTGGGTGGATATGCTCCAGTGTTTCTATCTTTATCTCTCTCTATCTTAACTTCGCGGAGAAGGACTATCTTTCAAAATGAGCAATACCCGTCTTAGAATTTGTCTCGATATCTGATGGGACCCAGTTCACAAATGAACTCCAAATCAAACAAACTTCTTAGACTGTATCATCCACTGAATTTAATCAGTATCCTGTGCCATTCCTTCCACAGTATCTGCTTGGACCACTTGTCCAACATACTGGTTCTCAAAAGAGGGAAAACTATAACTCTGACAGCCACTCTGTCATCCAGGTCATCTTGGAAGCCTGAAAGGATAACCGCCTCCTAAAGAAGGCTGTCGTTACCATGCCAAGAACATCCACTTATGTTCATAACCGCTTCCCAATGTTTCTCCAGGATTGGATTAATATATACTTATTACAGCCTGTGCAAAATCAATATCTGGTGTTGTACTTGACATCTCATGATTGACTCAATTGCCTAAGAAAGTGATATGCCAATCATGCAAATCCCTCTCCTTATCAGTCTAGAAGACATCTCTTTAGAGAGGGTGACTCCATCACCTGCGGGTACACCACCATGCCCGGAGTCATCTATTCGAAAACACTTTAGAATAATGTCAAAGTACCCAAATTGGGACACTTCCCAAATCTAGATCTAAAACCATAGATCTAGTGACCAGAATTCCTGATATTTTATCCGGATCCTATGTGGAGAAACCACCTTGTGAACACCACAGTATAACCGATCGTAGTATAGGAAGATCTCTCCCTATCAAGTGCATGTCATCCAAATACCAGGACATCACTCTCTACTACCTTCTTACCAGATCCATCTCTTATTATGATGAAATCAAACTCTATGACTGTCATATCAAAAATAGATGATCTATCTCCGCTATTCCTGCTTTAGTCTATAAATAGACAAAAGCTCTTTGCCCACTATGCTTTCGCTGCTCCCATTGACTACAACAACCTTCTGGCAGAGTCATATACACGTGCACTTTTAAAGCTAGTTTATAATGACGTTATACTCATCCTCCTGCCAGACCTCATAGTCTAGAACAACAATAATGGCAAGTTTGGGTAATCATAAACCTTCCTGTCACCGTCTCTGATGAAACCGAAGTACTTCCCGGGTGCCTGAGGTTACCCACCAAATCTGCGGAGTGGCTAATAGATTGTCAAAACTAATTGAATCTTCAGGTTCTACTAAATTTTTAGTAATCGTTTGCGGTTCTGGAATCACTTCCAGTTCTACCATACTCCCACTAATGTTTTCTGAAAAGAATCCCTTTTACTAAAACTGGTGGCGAGTCAAGAACAATATAACTATTGATCTTCCAGATGGTAGAATGTTAACCCTCGTCAAAGCCCGGGATAATCCACAATCTGCCATTACTGAAACGTGCCTTGAGTTTGTCCAGATTCTAGTTTTAAGCATCAGCCGAATAAATCCATATACCTTAACATTGTTAAGATATGAATCCATTCTATATATCCAATATAGAAACAAATGCACTAATTTAATTGGAACCAGATTCAAAAATCATGCAGCTGTTTCCAGTGCATGTCAACTAAATAGAAGAAGGCCATGCGACATTACTCTTCAAGGAATACATCCACGTATGAGTAACCTAAAAGAGAAGCTTGTTCTAAAAAATATTACTTACAACGGGATATTAAACACAAGTATCTATATCTTTGATCACCTTGAAGAATACTGATACTTGCAACATATGGTTCTCTACTTTATTCCTGTACCTATATCTTCTCAAAATCTGGACCTTGTATTTCAACGAAATACTTGTCTAGAACTGGGGAAGTCATGAGTAAATAGAATATAGTAGGAGTACCGACCCCTTTGTCCGAATGGACACCGGACAACATACAATACATTGTATAAGTCCACTGAGTTTAATAACTCAAATCTTGTGTATCGTAGGTTGAAAACTGTACTATGGTTAAGAAGAATTACACCGCTGTTGAATGCTCCTTATCTAACCATCAACTGATATAGATAAATGTCATAAACATAATTTGAAAATTTTATATCTTACTTTATAAAATAAACGTACAGATATATCAGAAATTGGTGCATAACGACGGATATTCAAAATTAAATATTTGTCGTCAGGCAAAACCCAGGTGATTTCCTCAAATATCACCAATTACAAGGAATTTCGATATGACGAGGATCTAATCACCCAATTCCCAATATCTTACTCCCACTCACCATCCGAAACGCCCTACAGATGTGAGAATCAAGTCTGGTAAATACATACCCTGGAGTCATAATCTAATCGGGAAAACGGTTTTCAATTAACACTACAAAGTGAAAATAAAACATGAAAATGTTTCGAAGGGGTAGCCGGGTATTCCTAGTAATGTCTCTTCCACTATCCAGATTCATGACAGTAACCGTATATTTCCTTGCTCTCACTCCAATCCCTTTATATGTCTTTACTTATTACCTTCTGTACACCTCACTTAGGCTAATTGGTTTTCTTCCTTCCCTACCTTTCGGCACCAGCCTAAGGTTTGGAAGAAGACAATCCAATAAGCGCAATAGGTGTACTCTCCTAATACTAGGAGCCCTCGCAACCTGAGAGAAGGTAAAGGGAAAAGACAACCGAATAATCCTATTCAATTTCTCCAGAACCGGAATCCATCCTCGAACTGGAACATCTATAGTATTATTGTTCACTATTCATTTTCTCTCTTGGCTATTCGTATTTTTATATGAATACGCGTTTATGTATTTCGATACTTATACCGAGTTGTATTCCGTATTTATACGGAATATCTTCTAGAAGATTGACACCTCATTATATGATTTTACTTTTTAGAAAATCATTAGGAAATGAGGTGGAGAGGTGAGGTGACATGAGCTTGTTGAGGTATGTACAGAGGTATGGCTCTTCAATGTTCATTGTTAAATAAGATGAGATATTTTCCATGGTTCAAAAAAACTTAGCCATTCCTTCTACATTCTCAACAACACACTCACATTCATTCATACACACTCTCTTGGAGACTTAGTTTTTTTCTTGAGTTTCTCATGCCATAGTTTTCTTCACCTCCTTTATCTTCTTCTTTGATTGCTCATTTGAGCATGAGGTATGAGAGAAAAAGATAGTGAGATATTCCTATACCCCACACTCCATTGCTAGCAACCTTGGAGCGTTGGTTGCTTCGCTAGGCAAAACTGGAGCCTGCATCGTCTCCCTCGGGTGGATCATCATCGACGAAGAAAGACCGGCGACCAAGTTCAGTTCAGGACACCTCAAGGAGCTTGGGAAAATGGTAGAAGATCGAAAGACTTGGTTCATTCGGTATAACCCTTCTATCACTATAGTTTAGAACTTTGTAGTTCGCTAGTATTGGTTTATGGTTCGATTCTAGCGGGTTTCATTAGCGCCAAAATTTTTAAACACCAGTTTTTGTTCTGCACTGGACATGGCAGATGGCCAGGGAGCTATCGTAACCCAACATGGTATTAGAGCCACCCCATAAACCATTACTAGCTAGTTTACACGAAGTTGAAATGTCGATCGACCAATTTTCCGAATCGTATTTCCATTTGTTCATGCTTGCTGTCAGTTTTAAAAGTTGTTCAAAAAATCTTTCAGAGGGTCTTAAAATTATGTGCAAGCAAAACTAGAGCTAAGAAAAAAATTTAGGCACCTAACTCCAAAATTCGGCCGCGGAACCTAAGCACAGTGGGAACTCACACGAGACAAATAACGATCTCAGGTCGATAGATTAACCTGTACACATGTCACCTGGGGACTGCTATCTGACAATCGGTATAATACCATTTAGCATGTTCCCGGTGAGTCCGTCCAGTGTACTCATAACCCAATGAGCACCTCTATAATATCTTAGGTGACTGACCGATACCAATGGCTTGTTCGACAGGCCACCGCCCCTCGTTGGGGTCTCGATAAGTATACACTAGTCTACTCCGGAGTATCAATGCCCAGTCTCGATACTCTCACAATTAGGGACATTTAAGGATGTGCTTATAGACCACCCATCTCCCATGTATATGATCGCCATTATAATGCTGGTAGTCAAGCAAGAATCCTATGGGCTCTATCAACATGTAATAGTGATCTGTAATACCACATAATGCATGTACTTAATGATAAAGACAAACCAGATAGCATAGTATCATCTTGAGTAAGACCGTTCTATCCATATAGGTCCTCCCTCAATCATCATAATCACCTGTCTGCGATTACAATAATTGCCTTGAGGGCACTATAGCCAACACATGAGTCATCCTGTACCACCTACGAGTGCGGCGAATAGCCCGCCAATTCTAGAGTAAGGCACCCTCCGTCTCAACGCCATGAGATGCGGGCCTGTTGCCCTCTAGAATCCGGCTATTCGTGCACTCCACCGCGGGGTAATACTAGTACAGAAAAGAAAAGCATATATACAATGGCGACATCGACCTCAACCTGGTTGTGCCCCAATAAAAGAATATACAATCTGGCAGAGACGGCTGTCCACATGTCGGACGCTCGCCCCGCAATATCGAATATACAAATGAATCTGAACTGTACAACTATCATTGCACCACTGGCTATCCACTACGAAAATCTAACCACAATATCAGCACAATCACAGAACATCAATGTGAATGTCATGTTCGCAAACCCGTCTAATAGAACATATAGCAGTTAGACGGGTTATACCGCTCAATAACATTCACGGTCGCAGATAGTAATGTACGTACTGAAACTTATAAACGGTGTTAAAAATAGCAACTTCGAAATACTCCGTATTTCCCCAATAACAAAGATAACATAAGATGTAATCTGGGAAAAAACAAACAATACCTTAAACCCAATATTCAAGATCCCAGAACACATCCAAAAATTCAAAACCCAACCCCCCAATAGGCCCAACGACGCCGGTAATTTTAGCAATCTCGCCGGCCAACTTTAGGAATTTGTTTCTTGTTTTTAAACTGTGTTCTAGTTACAATAAGAGTAGTCTTCTGCAATTGTTTTAAATTTTTTTTGAAGACTAATAAAAATCGACAGAAACTGGAATTTTGTCAGTATTGTTTCGGAGTTGTTTCGATTTCGTTACTTTAAACCTTGTTTAAACTGCTAGTTAGGGGTTTATGGGCTGTATTTGATAGCATATTGGGTTACGTCAGCGCCCTGGCCATCTGCCGTGGCCGGTGCGGAACAAAAACCGTCGTTTAAAAACTTGACGCTAACGAAACCGTTCTAGAATCGAACCATAAACCCAAAACTAGCAAACTACAAAGAACTAAACTATTGTGATAGAAGGTTATACCGAACGAACCATGTCCTTCGGTCTTCCACCATCTCCCTTAGCTCCTTGAGGTCCTTTGGATCAAGCTTGGCCGCCGGTCTTCCTCCGTCGAAAATGATCCACCCGAGAGATGTAGCTCATGGCTCTAGCTCCATATCCCTCGGGTGGATCATCTTCGACGGAGGAAGACCGGCGGCCAAGCTCGATCCAAAGGACCTTAAGGAGCTAAGGGGATGGTGGAAGATCGAAGGACATGGTTCGTTCGGTATAACCTTCTATCACCATAGTTTAGTTCTTTGTAGTTTGCTAGTTTAGGGTTTATGGTTCGATTCTAGAATGGTTTCGTTAGCGCCAAGTTTTTAAACGACGGTTTTTGTTCCGCACCGGCCATGACAGATGGCCACGGCGCTGACGTAACCCAACATGGTATCAAAGCCAGCCCATAAACCCCTGACTAGGTTTAAACAATGTTTAAAGTAATGAAACCGAAACAACTCCGAAACAATAGGTACAATATTCTAGTTTTTGTCGATTTTTTCTTGGTTGGGTTTTCTAGTGCCGGATTTTCGAAAATGAAAGTTTTTGTTCCGCAACGACCACGGTAGAAGGTCAGGGCACTAGCAAATCCCAGCATGGTATTAGTGCCAGCCCATAAACCCTTAACTAGCAGTTTAAACGATGTTTAAAATTACGAAACCGAAATATCTCCGAAACTACGAAACCGAAATCCAAGTTTTTGTCGATTTTTTCAGAGGATCTAAAAATTATTTAAACAATTGCAGAGTGCTCTTCATGTAGCCACTAGAACACCAGAGAAATTCGAGGACCAAATCCTAAAAATTAGCCGGCCACATCGACAAAATTCGCGGCCTCGTCGGTTCTGTTTGGGAATTTGGTCTTGAATTTTTTTTGGTATTCTGTACACTTGGATTTAGGGTTTCAGGTGATGTTTGTTTTTGCCCAGATTGCATATTCTGTCATCTTTGGTTTGGGGCAATACGGAGTATTTGGAAGTCGCCATTTTAACGTTGTTTATAAGTTTCAGTGCATACATTACTATCTGCGACCGTGAATGTTATTGAGCGGTATAATCTGTCTAACTGCTATATGTTCTATTAGACGGGTTTGCGAACATGACATTCACATTGATGTTCTGTGATTGTGCTGATATTGTGGTTGGATTTTCGTAGTGGATAGCCAGTGGTGCAATGATAGTTGTACAGTTCAGATTCATTTGTATATTCGATATTGCGGGGTGAGCGTCCGACATGTGGACAGCCGTCTTTGCCAGATTGTATATTCTTTTATTAGGGCACAACAGGGTTGAGGTCGATGTCGCCATTGTATATATGCTTTTCTTTTCTGTACTAGGATTACCCCGCAGTGGAGTGCTCGAATAGCCTGGTTCTAGGAGGCAACGGACCCGCATCTCATGGCGTAGAGATGGAAGGGGGCCTTACTCTAGAATTGGCGGGCTATTCGCCGCACTCATAGGAGGTATAGGATGACCCACGGAGGGTTGCTCAAGTTACTGGATCCCGTGAAGTGCTGGATGGCCCATTCACTTTGTTGATTGGGGTTTCCACACTTTTGGGATTGGCGGGTAACTTGCCGCTCTCGTAGGGGTCCAGGTTTTCATTGCACGGGCTATCCACACGACCGGGAACGTCGGGTTTTATTTGCGGCTCAAATGAAACCTGAGGCTCCAAGATTATCCACCATTCTGTGTTGCTTATTGTTGATCTGTGATGTTGCTTATATCATACCTGGGACGAATGTTATATATATTTATATATACTAGTAGATGTTGTATATGTTTTGCACCCACGCTAGTCCAACCCCCGCTCTGCCATTAGTTAAGTAACCTAACGGTGTATGATGGGGCCTCGTGGCGAATGCGAATGGCATATATGTACATTGTATTTTCGTTCCTTTCTGGTGTGATAGGTTAATTGATTGGACCGCATTAATTTTGATTAATGCAAGAAAAGAAACCTAAAAAGATGTTGTTGGAACAAATTTCGAAAAACTATAGTCATATTCTTTTGCTTTGCATAGTGGTATTCGGTCATGAATATCCAGCACCTCATTCTAGAAGGCAAGAGCCTAGATCCCTTCGCGGGGAGTGACCATTTGAGCAAAAGTTTATACTGTAGATTACTCGGTTTTCTTCAAAACCACAAGTTTTAAAAAGCGGAGCCTAAACCACTCCTTTTCAAAACTACTGGGTTCCTTCAACGATATCAAGTTCATTACGTTAACGGTTTTTTTGCCAAAAACCAGCTGTAGCCCTTCGTCATTTCCTATAAGTAATACTCAGTATTCGTGCTGTGTTTGTTGACTGTGTCAAAGCGTAGTGAACGGTAGCTGGTTACTACTTACTTCTAGCATATGATGCGATTGGTTAGGGCAGTCGTGTAATCTTGTTGACTGTGTCAAGGGTTATACGGGTGGGTTTAATTCAATCAAGATAATGACGAGTTGAACTTGACTATGACTTTTTGATTTGTTGACTGTGTCAAGGTCACTAAGGTCCTAGGGGCAAAAACCACATCGGGAGTTTCAAACATACAGGAAACATGCTAGTGTTGCATACCTTCTGGAGTGTGGTGACTAGAGTGGCTTCTATCTAGTTTATCATGCAATGATAGTTGGATCCCGATCCTACTGATGAGTAGGATTACTCTTAGGAGATATTTTTCACTTCACAATTAGCTAACCTATTAGGTGTTTAGAAAATTGTTAACGGAGCTACGCCTCTGTGGAAACGAGGTTTATTTTAATTAGGTTCGTGCGAGAGCACGGGGAAACTCTCTCGGAGTACCAACACTCACCTGGATGAACGGTTGGCGAACTTGTAAGGTGTTAATGATCCCAGGTAGTTCTCCTTTTAAGGTTTGGAAGAGAATTCAAGAAAACAGTGGGAGCCATCCTGATTAGATAAACTAATACCCAATCTAATCTTGCAAGAGCGCACGATGAGTGTTTCTTTTCTCTCTCTCTCTAGGTAGCAACTATTTCACGCCTTAATTAAGATAATAAAATGTATCGCTTGACCGATCTGAATTCTTATTCGGGATTGGGGAACGTCGGTTCGGCTCTAACTTATGAAAACAGTCATAAGAGTGAGCAAAGGAAAGAGGATTGCATGAATTCCTTGATGACCCCAACGAAGAAGAAGCATACTATTGCATCTCCTTCAGGTGTTCTTGTTATTGAGAACTATTTTTCGGTCAGTCCTACCTCCTGGGTACTAGATACCGGATCAGGATATCATATCTGTAATTTATTGCAGGGACCGAGAAAAAGTAGGATGGTTGGACCTGATGATATGTCCCTCAGAGTAGGGAACGGAGCACAAGTTGATGCTGCTGCCGTCGGTGAATATCACCTAGCATTGACAAGTGGCAATACTATGATTTTGAACAATTGGTACTATGTACCTTTCATGGTTAGCAACATCATATCAGTTTCTTTACTTGATAAAGATGGATATAAGTTTGTTCTTGATAGAAATATTATGAACATTTACCTTAATCAGGTATTGGTTACTATAAGTTTGTTTTTGATAGAAATATCATGTGTAATGGTATCTATGTTCTAAATCAAAACACAATTTTCAATATAAAAAACACACGCAAGAGGAAGAGTTCAGAAGTGAACGAATCCTACTTGTAGCATTGTAGACTTGGTCATATTGGAGAGAAAAGACTAAGTAAGTTGCATAAAGATGGATATTTGAATACATTCGAATTTTCATCTTATGAAAGTTGTCAGTCATGTCTCAAAGGAAATATGAACAAATCTCCGTTCACCAGATATGGAGAAAGAGCAGCAGAGCTCTTGAGACTCATACACATCAGTATGTGGTCCAATATCTATACATGCAAGGGGCGGGTTCTCGTACTTCATCACATTCACTGACGATCTCTCTAGGTTTGGATATGTGTATCTCATGAAACACAAATCTGAAAATTTTGAGAAATTCAAAGAATATAGAAACGAAGTGGAGAACTAGACTGGTAAAAGTATCAAGATCCTCAGATCTGATAGAGGAGGGGAGTACTTAAGCACGAAATTCCTAGAATACCTAAAAGAGAATGAAATTCTCTCTCAGCTTACTGCTCCGTATACACCACAGAATAATGGTGTATCGGAGTGGAAGAATCGTACCCTATTGGATATGGTTTGCTCCATGATGAGTAATGTTGAATTGCCTCTTTCATTCTAGGGATATGTTCTTCCGACAGCGGCACATCTTTTGAATCAAGTTCCATCTAAATCCGTGCCTAAAAATCCATATGAAATATGGAGTGGAAAGAGTTTGTATCTTAAACGTGTTAAGATTTGGGGTTGCCCTGCTTATGTCAAAAAGCAGAACCCAGACAAACTCGAGGCACAATCAATTTTGTGTAAGTTTGTAGGATACCCAAAGGATTCTAATGTATATCTATTCTACCACACAGAGGAACAAAGGATTATTGTTTCTCGGAACGCCACATTTTTGGAAAAAGAATTTCTTGCAAAAAACATTAGTGACAGTGTAGTAGAACTAGATGAAGTTTAAGAAACACAAACTACAACTGAAGATTTAGTGGAACCGATAGATTTAGTAGTACCCGACGAACCTCAGCCACTCCGCAGATTTATTAGGATTTCTCATCCGCCCGAGAGATACTATGGTTTTCTCATAGACGGGGATCGAGGGGATTGCATCTTGAAAGAAGATGATCATACTAGTTTCATGCAGGCCATTATCAGTAGGGACTCTGAAAAATGGCTGGATGCTATACGATCCGAAATAGAGTCCATGTACACCAATAAAGTGTGGACCTTGGATATTGCTCCACCTGGGGTAAAAACCGTTGGATGCAAATGGATCTATAAAAGGAAATTTGGTGTAGATGGGCAGGTGGAAACCTATAAGGCTAGACTTGTTGCAAAAGATTTTCGTCAAAGACCAGGTGTGGACTATGACGAAACTTTCTCAAATCCATTCGAATCCTACTTGCCATTGCTGCCTTCCATGACTATGGAATCTGGCAGATGGGCGTAAAAACGGTTTTTCTAAATGGAAGTTTGGAAGAGTGCATTTATATGGATCAACCGGAAGGTTTTGTAAACAGTGGGAGCAGCGGGAAGGTGTGCAAGTTGCTTAAATCCATTTATAGATTAAAACAGGCATCGTGGAGCTGGAAAATCTATTTTGATGAAACAGTCAAGGAATTTGACTTTATCAAGAACGAGGATGGGCCTTGTATATATAAGAAGATTGTAGGTCGAACTGTTATATTCCTTGTCTTGTACGTTGATGACATTCTTTTGATAGGAAATGATATTCCTATGTTACAATCGGTCAATCTGTTCTTGTCACAGTAGAAATTTGAACCCTCCTCGCTGGAATTAGGCCGGCGACAATCATGAAAAATCCGAGCAGGCCGGTTTTCCTATGGTGTTTTGGATTCAAATTGTTTGTGGTGTTCCAGTCTATGGGTTTTGGTGTTTGAGGTGTTGTTTGTTTTTTCTAAGATTGCATGTGATGTGGTCTTACTGTATTGGCAATTCGGAGTGTTTCGTATTCGTAATTTTAACATCATTTCGGGTTTTTTTAGACGACGTTAAAAAGTTCGAACGGATATCAATAACCCATTTTTTCCCTCGCTGGAAATTTTCCAAGAGTTGGATTTTTTCATATTAAAATCTTTAGAAAATCATGCAGGTGATTCTGTGGACCCTCTAGAAGAACGAAACCCTAACTCGATTCTGTGACCGTCGGAACCGCCACCAAACCCTAGGGTTTATGGTAGTTCCGCGGCGCCATAGGTGAGGCAAGGGTTGACCCTTCTACGGTTGGTCCATAGGTGTTGTGGCATGTTCTGGGTATTTTTTAAACTCCGCTCAAGTGTTGAGCTCTTTGGGAAATTTTGGGTGTTTGTTGATTCGATCGAAAAGTTTAACATCGTCTAACTATCTGTGATTGTGATACAATACTTGGAATCCATAATATTTAGTTTTGTAAAAACTAATTTGAATTTTATAAATCTAGCAATTCAGTCTCATTTGATCGGTTGCCACGGAATTTTGATGTGGATCAAAAGTCTGTCGAAATCACGTAGTGTACGCGGATACTCGCTGGGTAACCTTACTAGATTTCCAGCCCCATAGCCCAGACCAAGTGACTGTAGGATAACCCCGTCGCCAAAAGCATCCGTTCGGGTGCTCGCGGCTGCGGTGTTCCGCCTAAGTGCACTTTCTCGACGGCATCGGGGGTGCGGCCGTCTACTAAAGTTTCCGATGAGCATTCGATCAGGCTGTCGGGAATCTTGTTGAATTAGCCGACTGGTTATTGAAAAGTGATTTCAATATAGAGACTAAAATGCGGGGTTTATAATTGTTAGGCATGTGATGTCTGTCTAAGGATTTCATTTGGTTAGGCATGAAATCCAAAGTATGTGATACATTGGGTTTATGATGTCTAAAGTGGTTGCGGATTCCAATTGTTGTAGTTTTTCATTTTCTTTTCTGCGACCGTAAGTGTAATCTGTGATGTATCGCCGGTTTCGTTGCTATA
This sequence comes from Agapanthus africanus, assembly GCA_030015575.1. NCBI lineage: Eukaryota > Viridiplantae > Streptophyta > Magnoliopsida > Asparagales > Amaryllidaceae > Agapanthus > Agapanthus africanus. The sequence goes on along the minus strand of CM057347.1, from coordinate 405,583,546 downwards.
TGTTAACGACAATTGGGATACGCGTATTTACTTACGTTGAAGACATGTGATGTTATGTGTTGCTGTGACATGTTATATTGGATCGTCGTGTTTTGAATAGCCGGTTTTTTTTATGTGAGATGAGAGCTTTTCATTTTCATTTTCATTCATGTAAAAGCGCGTATGTAATATTCTTTTATTGGGGCACTTCCGGGTTGAGGATGATGTCACCATTGATGTATATTATTTACTTTTCCGCATTAGGATAGACCCAAGGAGGAGAGCACAAGTAACCAGGTTCTAGGGTCCAGTGGGAGACCATCTCGAGGAGTCGAGTCTGGGTCTCCTAACTCTAGAATTGGTAGGGTTCCTTGCCGCTCTTGTAGGGGTCTAGGGATGTGGGTTTGGCTATTCATCACGACCGTGGAATCCATGTTTTTTACTGGCTTAATTTAAAACACGGATTCCTACTATATCCAATATTTCATATGTGTTTTTCTGCTGCCGATATTCTATGATGTGATCACTTGATATGTTGAGACGAATGCTTATATTATATAGATAATAATGGAGGAAAGATGTCATAGGAGGAAATTTCCTCCTATGGCGTCGAAAAAGCACGTCCTCCGTAGTGTTTTCCGACGATCGGCATCCATCATCTTCATCATTATCATCTAAGATATGGGTACGCAAAATTTCATGTGATTCTACAACCTTTTCACCGTTGAATTAGTGGGTTCAAAATTAATGGTTTACCGACAATAGAACATTTTACATTGCTAAATCAACGGTGAAAAAGTTGTAGAATCGAATAAAATTTGGCGTACCCACATCTTAATGATAACGATAAAGATGGTGGATTCCGATCGTCGGAAAACACGACGGAGGGCATACTTTTTCGTCGCCATAGAAGGAAATCCCCTCCTATGGCCTCTTTCCTCTATTATTCTCTATTATATATATGATATATAATAAATATTGCTGATTTCGTTTCTTCTGTGATGCTTAGGAAGCATAATTGATGGGACTTCATTAATGAGATTAATGAAAGAAAAGAAACCTAAAGTTGTTGTAGAACCTTGTTTTAAAAACTGGTAGCTCTAGTTCTTGCTTTGCATAGCGGTATTCCTTGTAGAATATCCAGCACCTTATTCGCTAAGGAAAGAGCCAAGATCCCTTCACCGGGAGTGACCTCTTTAGCGAAACTGGCAGATGCTACAACCCACTCGGTTTTGTCTTTTGATTGCTTTTTTAGTTCATGCTTTGTATAGTGGTATTTGTGAAATATCTAGCACCTCATTCGATGAGGAAAGAGCCGAGATCCCTTCACCGGGAGTAACCTCTTTAGCGAAACTAGAAAAAGCCTCAAAAACACTCCTTTTCAAAATCACTCGATTCTACAACGACATCAAGTTCATTACGCAAAGGGTTTTCTTAAAAACCTATCGTAGCCCTTCGTCATTTCAGATAAGTAGTATTTAGTATTCGTGCTACGTTTGTGGCTTTCGTCAAGGCGTAGTGTGCGGTAGCTAACTGGTGCTTATCTGCTAAAGCATGTGATGCGATTGGATTAGGGTAGTCGTGCGACTTTGTTGGCTTTCATCAAGGGTCGTGCGGGTGAGTTTAATTCAATCATGAAATGACGGGTTGAACTTGGCTAGCGCTTATGATTTGTTGACTATAACCAAGGTCATAAGTTGCTAGGGGCAAAATATTATAGGGAATTTCAAGTGTTGAAATTTGCAATGAGATTGCATACCTTCTATGAGATAGTTGGATCCCGATACCCACTGCGAGTAAGAGTTACTCCTGGGAGAGTTTTGCACATTACAATTAGCCGATCAAGTAGGTGTCTAGAAAGGTGTTAACGGGGTTACTCCCCTGGGAAAACGAGGTTTATTTTAATTAGGTCCGTGCAAAAGCACGGGGAACCTCCCTCAAAGTACCGACACTGGCCTGGCCGAAAGATTGGCAAACTTATAGCGTGTAATTAATCCCAGCTAGTCTTACCTTTTAGGGTTTGAAGGATGATTTGATAAAAACTGCAGGAGCCATCCTGATTAGATAAAATAATAACCAATCTGATCTTGCAAGAGCATACGCTGAGTGTTTTCTTCTCTCTCTCTTTCTCTCCTGGTAGTGACCATGACATGCCTTAATCAAAATAATAATATGGATGCATTGACCGAACCTGCTTATTATACTGAGCTGGGGAACGTTGGTTCCACTCTATCTTATAATTGTTATAAGTCCGAGCAGGAAATAGGGGAATATCCTGATTCCTATGCGGCCCAATCGAGGAATGTGCATGTTGATGCATCTTCTTCAGGTGTGTTTATTACCGAGAACTGTTTCTCAGTACACTCTACGTCCTAGGTATGAGATACCGGATTAGGATCCCACATATGTAATCTGTTACATGGGCTACAGAAAGATATAGAACTGAGATTGGGTGATATGTCTCTAAGTGTTAGAGAAAGGTGCAATTGTTGCAGCCAAGTTAGTTAGAAAATATCACCTTGTATTACCAAATGGCAAATACATTGATTCTAAACAAATATTATTAGATACCGAACCTGATATACAACATTACATCAGTTTCTTTATTAAGTTAAAGAAGGATATAATTTTGTATTACATGATAATGTTGTGAACATTTTTCTTAATCAAGAGTTGATTGGATAAGGCATGTTATGAAATGGCATATACGTTCTAAATCAAACCACAGTTCAAAGTATGTAGAACACACATAAGAGGAATAGTTCAGAAATGAACGAATCCTTCTTGTGGCATTGTAGACTAGGTCATATCGATGCGACACGACCAGCTAAGTTACATAAGGATGAATATAAGAATCTGTTCGAATTTTCATCTTATGATACTTGCCAGTCTTATCTCAAAGGTAAAATGACCAATACTCCGTTTACTGGAAACAGAGAAAGAGTTACTGAACTCTTGGGACGGATACATGATGATGTATACGGTCCTATGTCTACAAATGCCAGGGTTGGTTCTTTGTACTTCATTACATTCATTGACGATCTCTCAAGATTCGGACATGTGTTCCTGTTGAAACACTATTCTGAAACTTTTGAGAAATTCAATGAATATAAGGTTGAAGTTAAGAACCAGACGGGTAGAAGTATTAAAGTCCTTCAATGAGATCGGGGAGGAGAATACCTGCGTATGGAGTTCCTTAATTTTCTAAACAGAGAATGAGATTCTCTCCCAGCTTACTCCTTCGGATACACCACAACACATTGGTGTATCAGGGCGGAGGTATCGCACCCTATGAGATATGGTGCGCTCTATGATGAGTACTGCTGAGTTGCTTATTTCCTTTTAGTGTTATGCACTTGAGAAGCTGCATACCTATTGAATGGGGTTCCATCCAAATCTGTGCCTACCACTACATATGAGATATGGAATGGGAAGAGACCATGTCTTAAACGAGTTAAGATTTTGGGTTGTCCGGCCTATGTTGAAAAGCAAAATCCGGACAAGCTCGAGGCAAGGTCAGTTCTGTATAAGATTGTTGGATATCCCAAACATTTGCGAGGGAATATTTTCTACCACACTGAGGAGAAAAAGGTATTTTGTTTCTCAGCATGCCACCTTTTTAGAAAAGGGATTTCTTTAGTGGTCATGAGGTAGAACTGGAAGAGTTCCAGCTGGACAAACTAACAGTCGATGATTTGGTGAAACCAAAGGATTCAATAGTCTCCAATGAACCTCAGCCTCTCCGCGAATCTGATATGGTTCCTCATCCACCTAAGAGATACTACGGTTTTCTCGGTGAAGGTGGGAGCGAGGATTGCATTATGGTAGATGATGACCCAACTAGGTTTAGGCAGGCCATCAGGAGTGGGGACTCTGTGAAAAAGCTGGATGCTATGCAATCAGAGATGGAATCCATGTACACCAACAAAGTGTGACTTTGAATGTTGCACTTGAAGGGGTAAAACCCATTGGGAGCAAATGGATCTTGAAAAGATTCTTGGTGTAGATGGAAAAGTTGAGACTTTCAAAGCTAGACTTGTAGTAAAAAGCTATCGTCAATAACCAGGTGTGGTTTGTGATGAAACCTTTTCTCCAGTGGCTATGCTTAAGTCCATCAGGATTAAAGCACATATTGCGGAGTTGGAACATCTGTTTTGATATGGCAGTCAAAGAGTTTGACTTCATCAAAATGGTAGATGAACCTTGTATATATGAGAAGGTTGTAGAGAGTAAGGTTGTCTTCCATGTATTGTACGTAGATGACATACTCTTGATAGGAAATGGTATCCTATGCTACACTTGGTCAAGCTCCTCTTATCATGAGGATTCTCCATGGTAGATCTGGATGATACGTACTACATCTTGTGGATTATGTCTATGATGATAGATCTAAGTGGATATTGGGAGTGTCCTAAATCTAGGTACATTAACACCGTACTAAAAGGGTTTAGTATGGAAGATTCTAAGCGTGGTGGTTCGCCCACTTTCTCATGAATCGCTCTCTCCAAAAAGATGTCTCCCGAGACTGATTTGGAGAGAGCTCGCGTGTAAGGGATACCCTATGCTTCGGCAGTAGGCTCTATCATGTATGCGATGTTATGTACCAGACCAGATGTAGCTAACTCACTAGGTGTAGTGATCAGGAATCAATCGGATCTTGGGAGAATCACTGGATAGCTGAGTAGGACATTCTTAAGCACTTGAGAAGCACTAAAGAAATATCCTTGGGGTTTGGTAACGATAAACTCCAGTAGGATTCCTTTACCAATTCGGGCTTCCAGAGTGATAAGGTTGACTGAAAGTCAGTCACAGGCTTTGTCTTTACCCTCAGTGGAGGGACGGTATGTTAGAAGAGTTCCAAGCTATATACCATGGCAAACTAGACGATAAAGGCTGAATACATCGCTACCAACGATGCTACCAAAGTGGATGTCTGGATGTTTCTTGTTCATGAGACGAACAAGGTTCCTACCATTGAGCGTCCAATAACTGTTATTATGACAACAATGGAGTTGTGGCTTTAGCCTAGGAACGTCGGTCCCATCAGCGATCCAGAAATATTCTGAGGACAGTATCACCTGATTAGAGAGATGGTTGATCTCCAAGGGATCGAGGTAAGGAGAGTTGACGCGAAGGATAACATGGCGGATCCACTCACAAAGGCTTTTCCCTAGAGAGACTTTTATGGGGTGTTGGATATGGGACACTACAACAAATTGCCTTAGTGCAAGTGGAAGATTGTTAGTTATATGTATGCCCTAGAGGCCATTATTATATATGTGATGTATATTATAGTGGATGCTTGGACATATATAGAGAGGACTTTCTTGCTCGACATGATAGTATGCTATCTGGTTGCTCTTTATCTTAACATGTACACTTATTGTCTCTCTATTACATGTTGACAAAGCCCTTAGGATGAGTACTTGACTACCAGGATTATAATGCAGATCATACTAGTGGGGCAGAGGTAGTCGGTAAATACATCCTTCAAATGTTCCTAGTCGTGGGGGTATCGATACGAGGCATCGATATTCCAGAGTAGACTAGCGTATACGCTTCTTGACCCATATGATGGGCGATGGATGATCCCACATCCATTGGTGTTTGACATCAGAGAAGGTAGACGGGTGCTCAGTGGAGACTGGGTACACTGAACGGACTCGCAGAGAACTCCTAGATGGTATTATACCTATCGTCAGATAGCGGTTCTCTACTGACACTGGTACAGGTTAGTCTGTCGACCCGAGATCGTTATAGAGTAATGTGTGATTCCCACCGTGCTTTGATTTCCACCTTACCATGTTCAAGAGATCGTGCAAAATGGTGGTTTTTTGATACAGTCTCGAGTCACATGGAGGAAATGAGCGATATGAGGGGATTTCGTCTCTCCCGGTATTGAGGGTTGATGTTGCGCTATGCTTGATTGGCCATAACAGGAAATCCCTGGTGAGGGTTGCTGAGATCTATTGGTAAGTGTTATCAGTAGTTTCTCGAACCGTTATGAGCCTCACATCGGCATGACTTATCAGGCTATTGGGGTTTGACATTATACCACCCCCAAGCTGCGATATACGACATATCAGACGAAGAGACCGGACTGTACGGTAGTGTTACTGATTGGATTCGCAGGAGTATGAGCAGGATTGATTGTTGATCTTCTGATCGCTCAAAACCCGGGTGGCCATTACGTTTAGTAGGCCGCTTGGGGCTTGTGGGTGACTGATATGATCACCTCCTACTGCCGGCGTATTGACGAGTCTTTAGAGTCCTACACAGAGGTTTCCTGGCTCAAGCGAAACGAAGTAGGAGCACATATGTGATATGTACGGGACCGAGATTAATACAAGTATGTGATACCGTATTCTATTCTCGCGATATATGATATCGGTCGGTTATATGTGATATAGCCGGGTTATCAAATCAAGTGTTGATTCGATAAGTTGATTCATATGATATTAGTCGGTTGTATATGATATAGCTGGATTGTTAAATCAAGTGTTGATTTGATAATTTAATGTATAATTCTATATTTGATATATTAACTTACATTAACTAATATTTGCTAACTAAGTATTTCTTTTTCTCACTTGTGCTTTGGTATATATGTGATATATATTAATGTACATTTTTTGTATCATGCTAGATGATACAGGCTACATGGGTGTATGAGACTCACACCATGCTTATGATAACCTAGGGTTTTTATTTATCAAAGTAAATCAAAATTGGTTGGAAATTTGTCATGGCTAGAAGCTTGGAGAAGCTTGTTGTGTCCATTGACTTTGTCCACTAAACTTGTTTTACTTGAGATATTTATTAACCTAACCATTATCCATAGCCATAGTTTAGTCTCTACATGAGTTAGTATATGATACAAACTCACCCATGGTTTCTATTCTCACCTCATGAGTTTCATTCTTGACTTGCTTCATTCCATGGTTGCTTTCTTCATCTCCTTCCTCAAGCTTTCTAGCTTCATGAATGGTGAAGAAATATTGTGAGAAAAATAAATCTAAAGTGAGAAAAATTCCTACTTCATCATCCCCTACTATACTAGCCATTTAATTTAGGATGTTTGCTTCACTAATTCCACATTAGTGAAGAGGTAGCTTGAGTTGGTGTCTCCTTGACGTAGATCATCTTCGGCCTCGAAGACTGCAAGCAAGCATGTTCCGTTCATCTTGTGGAGCCTTTCTAGAGTCCGGGAGTTCACTACTTGTAGTGAAGGGACTACTACACAGAGCTATTGAAGTAAAGGACCGGTCTACAAAGGTTGTATTCCTTGTTCGCTTTGTATGTAAAGATGTTTGCATGCTTCTTTCGTCTAATTCTCTAGTTTAGATTCTAGGTTAAGGTTCTTTAGCGCGCCATTTTTTTATAAACGGCATCGTCAATGCCTCCTGAAACCCATCGGCGACCTGGGGAACCCAGCATCTCTATGAAAGACCTGGGTGATACCTCGTACATTCTGGGGATTAAGATCTACAGAGATAGATCCAAGAGATTATTGGGACTTTCGCAGTCCAGGTACATAGAGACCATACTAAAGAGATTTAGTTTAGAAGATTTCAAGTGTGGTAACATACCCGCATTGCACGGAATTTGTAATGCCCCATGTATTATCCAGTATACCCATATATACCAGATAAGCATGAGGACCTACTGTAAAACAATGGGGAATCTTTAGAATACATTCCGAAAGAGGACAGATCTATACTATAAATGAAATGATACCACTCTTCAATACAGAGGCGCCTTTTAAGTGAACTGGCACTACAGGAGATTGAAAACTCCGTAGTTAAGCGTGCTCGGGCCAGGGAAGTCCTGGGATGGATGACCCCCTGGGAAGTGGCCCGTGGTTGGGTCCAGTTTGCCCCGAAGGACAAAACCGTGCGTCTTCGGCCAGAGCGGACAATACTCTCTGTATTGGGGGTGGGACGTGATAGAATCACCCTCTCCAAAGAGATGTCTCCCAAGACTGATGAGGAGATGGTTCGCATGACCACTATACCCTACACTTCGGTGGTAGGATCTATATATCAGACCAGATGTAGCATACGCGCTTAGCGTAGTGAGCCGGTATAAGTCGAACCCGGGTGAGGATCATTGAACAGCTGTGAAGAACATTCTCAAGTACCTAAGAAGGACTAAGGAGATGTTCTTAGTTTACGGTAATGGAGACCTTAAGGTCGAGTCCTTTACCGATTCAAGCTTCCAAAGTGATAAGGATGACAGTAAGTCTGTCTCGGGTTTTGTGTTTACCCTCAATAGAGGAGCGATGTGTTGGAAGAGCTCCAAACAGGACACCATCACAGACTCGACAATGGAGGCTGAATACATTACTGCGAACGATGCCATAAAAGAAGCGGTCTGGTTAAAGAAGTTCATTACTGAACTTCAGGTAGTTCCGTCCATAGTTGATCCGATACCTTTGTATTGCGATAACAATAGGGCTATAGCCCTAGCGAAGGAACCACGGTCCCATCAGAAATCCAGGCATATCTTGAGGCGGTATCACCTGATCAGGGAGATCATTGATCGCCGGAAGATCGAGGTGCGGAGAGTGGACACAAAAGACAACACGGTGGATCCATTCACAAAGGCCCTTCCTCAAGTGCAGTTCGAGTGACTTTTTGAGATGTTGGGTATGCGATACGCCAACAGCTGGCCTTAGAGCAGATGTTGGCTACTCGGTACGCCAATATATGGTCTTAGTGCAAGTGGGAGATTGTTGGATATGTATGCCCTAGAGGCCATTATTGTATATATCTGTACATGTGGATGCTTGGATATATGTATGTATAGGACAATCTTGCTCGATATGATAGTATGCTATCCGGTTTGTCTTTGTCTTAACATGTGCATATATTCTACTTGTTATTACGTATCATCTATACATATTGATAAAGCCCGTATGATCATTGCTTGACTACCTGCGTTGTAATGGCGATCATACTTGTGTGAGCCGGGTAGTCAATAAGCACATCCTTAAAAGGTCCATAGTCGTGGGAGTATCGAGACTGGGCATCGATATTCCGGAATAGACTACTGTATACATTTCTAGACCCCGACGAGGGGCGATGGTTGGTCCTGAAGCCATTGGTCTTTTGCACCTAAGATCGTATACAGGTGCTCATTGAGGGTGAGTATACTGGACGGTCTTGCCGAGAACTTCTAGATGGTACTATACCTATCGTCAGATAGCAGTTCTCCGGTGACATGAGTACAGGTTAGACTTCAGACCTGAGATCGTCATTTGTCTTGTGTGAGTTCCCACTGTACTTTAATCACTACCCTACCACGGCTCTACTGAGTCATGCAAACAGGTGTTGGTTGGGTACAGTCCCGAGCCATGTGGAGGCAGTGAGAAATTCTTGGGGATGTGTCTCTCTCGGTATAGGGAGTCGATATCGCACTGGGTTCGATTGCCCAGGACCATAAGACCTTGGCCAATTCAGTTGGGATTTACTGATAGGTTGATCAGTAGTTTCCTGGATTGGTCCCGAGTCGCATCAACACGAATTATCGGGTTATTACGGTCTGACGTTTACCACCCCTAGACCCGGTATGCGATATTCTTAGACGAAGAGACCGGACTGTACAGAGAGTGTCATGGATAGGCTCAGTGGGGAGTCAGGATGAGCTTGCTTGTCGGCCTTCTTTTCGCCAGGTACCTAGGTAGCCGTTACGTACAGCTAGTGCCGCTGACGTGCTTGTGGTTAAACCCACTGCCAGCGTACTGTCGAGTCTTTAGAGTCCCACACAGAGGGTTTCTCTGATTCAGGCGAAACGATGTGGTGGCTGTATGTTTATACGTGCAGGGTTTCGATCGAATGATAATACTAGTCGGCTTAGGATTAAGCCGGATTATTAATCAAGTATTGATTTTATAATGTACGTGTACATATTTCGATATGTATATTTTAGTGTTATCCAGATTTCTTCGATCAGACAGATAATACTGGCGGGCTTAGGATTAAGCCGGTTCATTAAATCGGATATTGATTTAATACTAGTATTATTTTTGTGGTATTGCTCTATCTCTTGGGTATTCGTATTTTGATACGAATACAGGTATGTATAAATGGTAGAAAGTATTTTATATTTATACAAAATACCTTCTAGAAGGTGACACCTCATCTTGTATTTTTCTATTTTCTTGAAAATAGAAAATGAGGTGGAAAGGGAAGAGATGGTTGAAGCATATTATGAGGTATGTGTTAGTTATATGTATGCCCTAGAGGCCATTACTATACATAGGATGTATATTGTAGTGGATGCTTGGACATATATAGGGATGACTTTCTTGCTCGATATGATAGTGTGCTATCTGGTTACTCTTTACCTTAACGTGTACACTGATTGTCTCTCTGTTACATGTTGGTAAAGCCCTTAGGATGTGTATTTGACTACCTGGACTATGATGCGGATCATACTAGTGGGGACATGATAGTCTATAAGTACATCCTTCAAAGTCCCTAGTCGTGGGTGTATCGAGACGGGGCATCGATATACCAGAGTAGGCTAGCGTATACCTTCCCGACCCATACAGATGGGCGATGGATGATCCCATATCCATTGGTGTTTGACATCAGAGATGATATACGGGTGCTCAGTGTAGACTGGGTACATTGGACGGACTCGCCGAGAACTCCCAGATGGTATTATACCTTACGTCAGATGGCAGTTCTCTGGTGACACTGGTACAGGTTAGTCTGTAGACCCGAGATCATCATAGAGTCTTGTGTGATTTCCACTGTGCTTTGATTTCCACCTTACCACGTCCAAGAGGGCGTGCAAAACGGTGGTTTTTGGGTACAGTCCCGAATCACATGGAGGCAATGAGCGATAGGAGGGGTTTCGTCTCTCCTGGTATAGGGAGTTGATGTTGCGCTGTGCTCAATTGGCTATAACAGAAAGTCCTTGACCAAGGCTGCTTTAGGGATTTACTGGTAAGTGTTACCAGTAGTTTCTCGATCCGTTATGAGCCTCTTATCGACACGACTTATCGAGTTATTGGGGTCTGACATTTACCACCCCTAGGCGAGATATGCGACATATCAGACGAACAGACCAGACTGTACGGTAAGTGTTACTGGTTGGATTCACAGGAGTGTGAGCGGGCTTGCTCGTTGATCTTCTGATTGCTCAATACCCGGGTGGCCGTTAAGTTTAGCAGACCGCTTGCGGCTTGTGGGTGTTTGAAATGATCATCACCTACTGCCGGCGTATTGACGAGTCTTTAGAGTCCTACACAGGGGTTTCCTGGCTCAAGCGAAACGAAATAGGAGCGCATATGAGATATGTGCGGGACCGAGAATAATACCAGTATGTGATACTGTATTCTATTCTCGCGATTTGTGACATTAATCGGTTGTATGCGATATAGCCGGGTTATCGGATCAGTGTTGATTCGATAAGTTGTTACTATTGATATTAGTCGGTTATATGCAATATGACCGGATCGTTAAATCAAGTGTTGATTTAATGACTTAATGTATAATTATATATTTGATATATTACTTTACATTAACTAGTATTGGTTCACTTAAGATTGATTTTCTCACTTGAATGTGCACATTGTTTATATGTGATATATGCAAATGTACAAGTTTGTATCATGCTTGATGATACATACAAGTTGTGTGTATGAGACCTATACTAAATCAAGGTTAAATTAGGGTTTACTAATTTCCTAACAAATAACAAAAGTAGTGAGACTTTGGTCAAACTTATCAAGCTTCATGAAGCTTGATAAATATTGACAAAGTCAACCCTTTTGACATTTGTATAGGATATTAGTTAACCCAACCCTTAACCTATTGCTTTGGTTAATTCTCTACATGAGTTAAGCATGAGAGCTCAACTTAACCATGGTGCCATAATTAAAAGGATAAGTTTCATTTTGGATTCATTATCTTTTTTATTCTTTCTTCTTCATTATCTTCATCAAGCTTCAAGAAAGCTTGCTACCTCTAATGGTGCCATGAGATTTAGAGTGAGAAATCTAAATCCAAAGTGAACCCACTTCCTATTTCTTCATCCTCTACCACTTGTCATGTTGTATAGGGTGTTCTCTTCATAAAGTTTTTGACCAAGTGAAGGAATAGCTTGAGCTTGAGTCTCCCCGACGTAGATCATCTTCGGCCTCGAAGTCAACGACCTAGCCCGATTATTTCTCCGAAGAAACCATCACTAGAGTCTTGGATCCCGATGATCGCAGTGGAGGGACGTCAACACAGAGCTAAAGAAGTGGAGGACCGGATCTACAAAGGTTGTATTCCCATTCACTTAGTAGCAAAGTTGTTTGCTAGCTTTTTGTTTCGCCTATCCTCTAGTTAACGATCTATATTAGGGTTTCTCGGCACCTAAATTTTTGAATTTGGCATGGTTGATGCCTTGTGGAACCACTTGAGTGTGCCTAGTAACCCTACAATATGGGCTTGGCATTTTTTATTGCTACTATTGAAGCATGGTTGATTTTAAAAAGAAAAGAAATACTTGATAAAATAATGCCTTTGCCATTCTCATGATTCATTCTTCACTTGACATTCTCTCTCATCTTGAGAGCTCATTTTCATTCTCTTCTCTTCTCTTGAGTTCATCTTCAATATAAAACCCTACCATTCTCATATGTTGAGAAACAAGGGTTTTTAAATAGAAACTTACCACTAATTCTCTACCACATCACTTAAGAAACTCGAATAGCAAACTAGTTTACTTAGTTCACTTCACTTTGGAGTGGGAGCTTGGATCAAGGATCCTCAGGTGGATCATCTAGGACCGAGAAGGCCGGTTTGCAAGCTCGATCGAGATCACCTAAGGAGCTAAAGAAGAAGAATGAAGACCCAAAGGACACGATTCTCTAGGTATAAACATCTATCATAGTAGATATAACTCCTAAGATAGCTAGTTTATGTTTATGGTTAGATTCTTGGTCGGGTTTTCTAGTGCCGGATTTTCGAAAATGAAAGTTTTTGTTCTTCAACGGCCATAGTAGAAGGCCGGGAACTAGCAAATCCCAACATGTTGTATATGAACCATCAAGATTTGGAGCTAGCATTTTGTCATTACTCCATTTTTGTTCGACCCTTGGGTCTTTGTTGACGGTGCGTCTACACTGAGAAGGAATGTCGAGCTGGAGCTAGGAACATGCCGTTGCTCCACTTTTGTTCGACCCTTGGGTCTTTGTTGACGTTGCGTCTGCGCTGAGAAGGAACTTTGAGCTGATCTCTAGGTTGTAGATGTTGTCATCGAGATCTGGAGCTAGGAATATACCGTTGCTCCAGTTTTATTTTGGTGATGTCATACCGATTCTTTGCTGAAGTTGGGTAGACATCCAAATGACCTTTATGCTGCATGTATTGCCATTGACGTCCGGAGCTAAGAATATGCCATTACTCGAATTTCATTTGACAGTTACGCCTACACCCTGCTGGAATGAGGAGAACGTCGAGATGGAGCTAGGATTTTTGCCATCACTCCACTTTTATTTGACCCTTGGGTCTTTGTTAATGTCGCATCTGAACCCTACTGGCATGAGAAGCACGTCAAGTCGATCTTTAGGCTGTAGATGTTGCCATTAAGACCTGAAGGTAGGATTTTGCTGTTACTTCACTTTTATTTGATTGCTGTGTCTCCCTCTGCTGGAATGAGAGGGAATATAGAGATAGTCTCTAGGTTGTTGATCAGTCGAAAATAATGTATTTTGAACACGTCAATTTCCCTACCATTTGCACTCATCTAGAGGTGTTCGGTATTAATATTGCACATATTAGAAAAACAGCCGTAAAATTCCAAATTACCTGTGTTGTATATTAAAACCGACACTTTGAGGGAAATTGAGTGTTTATCATGGCATCGCATCATCTTTGTATAGCGCAACACTTGCTTCGAGAATCTGTGCAGGAAATTCCAGGAGAAAAGCAAAATCTGTGAAAAAGTGCTGATAAAAATAAGCCAACTCCAAGACTTGAGATCTGGCAATGAATTGAAGATAAATAAAAGATTCCACACATCAGAAGATACACCTAAAGCCAACAGGAAGCATTGCAGAAAGTTTGATGCACCAAGGCACCAAATGGGCCGCGGATCCGCGGCCAGAACCACCTTGGCGCCGCGGATCCGCGGCCATAAAGTCGTGTCGTCAGATGAAATCTTCTGCAGTATTCTTCTTTCAAGCTCCACACTTCATCAAGCCACTTCAAAGTCCAGAAATCTCCAGAGTTTTCTGCCAGATGAGCAAGCTCCTTGTTAAACTTCCAAGCTTCCAAAGCAAGCTTAACAAACTAAACCTAGAAGCTTCTCCCTAACCTGCAAGTTTATGAAGGAAGCTAAAGCCTAACTAACTACTTCTAGAGGCTTCTACCTAACTACCTAGCTTACAAAGGAAGCTAAACTAAACCTAGCTTCTAAAGGAAGCTAATCCCAATCCTAAGGCTATAAAAGGAACCCTAAAGCTTCACTTCTAGGGTTGTTCATTAATTGAATCTCCCATTTCCCAACACAAGTTGAGTGACACAACTTGTAACCCTAATCCCTAATTCAAAAATCCAAAGCCAAAATCAAGAACTTCGAGTACCAAATCAAGCATGAAGCCTTCGATCCTTTAGAAAGCGACGCCGGACTTCATCGGAGCAAGTGATCCAAGGAGATCCGTGACTCAAGGAGACGAGCGAAGCCGAAATCGACGATCAAGTTCTTTTCTCTTGTAGATCGAGTGAATTGTAACAAATTGTTGATAAATAAAGGTGAAATTTCTATATCTTGCTTTCTTTACATTCTTGCATCATGACTAGATCTCAATTTGTGATTGTGTTTCGTGTTGTGATGTCTGAGTAAAACTCCGCTCGTGAAGGAGTCAAGACGATCAATAGATGATGATTAGATTCTTATACAATTCTTAAGTCCTACGAGTTTGTAAACCCTAGCAAATTGAAGAATCGATGACCTAGTTTCGATGCGATACTTTCTTGATTGTGTTCACTCGAAATTAAGGATCCACGATCGATTCTTGAATTTACTAGAGGCTAGAATGTGAATGATATCGAGGAAAGGACAAGGGATAGAAGATGAAACTTTAGTTTCCGCAAGATATCTCTAATTCTCGTTGATCATCATCGATCTAGTATCAATTCATCGATGGATAAGAATATGTAATCAATAAATATCATCACATCTATAGATCCGATCGATTCCTACGAGCCTCACTTCGATTCTTGATTATTGGATTGGATATCATCACTTCTTGATTCTTGATTTTTAATGTTTTCTTGTTAATTAGATTAGATCTAGATGATTCTTGAATTCATTTTACAAATCTTGAATTGAATTGTCTTTTCTCTTTTTCTTTAAATTTTCGACTCATCTAATTCGAAATACGAACGGATCTCACTTTCCCTATGGACGATCCGTACTCGCTAATGCACTACAATCGATACCATTATTGATTGCGGTCAAAATATTTTTAGCTGTGATTTCTATACATTTCTTTACATACACACCGGAAAACATTCAATCAAATGGCTCCGTTGCCGGGGATAGTGCGCTAATTCGTTCGTTTTTTTTGAAATTTGAGTTGAAAAGTTTATTCCATTATAATCTTGAGATCAAAATTCGCGCAAACACTAAATAATTCGTTGTGATTTGTTGCGAGGAAATCTGGAAGCTGTGGAGCAAGTGAAATTTTTTTCAGAACATTGCAGAGGACTTAGGGGCTGAACAGAAGCTCTCTGTAAAATTGTTGTGTAGTGAACAGTTCAACTTGCCGCGGATCCGCGGTTTAAGGAAGCTTTTGCGGCGGATCCGCGGTTGAACAGTAGCATCTCTGTACTATTTTCTCTCAGGTCCTTTCTTACTTTCTTATCTCCTTCTCAATCTGCTACAATTAACAATTTGCTGCAGGTTTCTTTGCAAAATTCGCAGCGCCGCAAAAAGCGATAAAAATTGTGCATGTTTTGATTTTTAGTTGTTTGCATATTAATACGGAATTTAAGGAGCACGGAAAAATCCAGATTAGGTGGGGTGTTCATTACCCTTCCTAAGCCCCGAAAATCACAAACTTGCATCCGCATTACCCTCATTAACTAAAAGAAATCTAGACATGACTCTAAGGACCGTCGCGCTCACTTAGGACAGAAGAAGGCCGTGGGTAATTCATTGCTTATCCGTGTTTCTTTTTGCATATGATGCATCTCCTAAGGATGTGTTCATTACAAAGAACTGTTTCTCAGTATCCTCTGCATCCTGGGTATATGATACCGGATCAGGATCCCAGATATGTAATCTGTTACATAGGGCTACAAAAGGGTAGAAAAACTGAGAACGGGTGATAAGTTTCATGAGGCAGAAAACGGGGCAAGTGTTGCAGCCAAGTCTGTTGGTCACTGTCACCCTGTATTACGAATACATTGATTCTGAACAAATGCTGTTAGATACCGAACCTGATATACAAAATCATATCAGTCTCTTTATTAGTAAAGAAATGATATAATTTTGTATTGATGGATAATGTTTTGAACATTTCCTATATCAAAAGTTGACCGGTTCAGGCACGTTATCTAAAAGCATTGACGTTCTAAATCAAACTACAGTTCCTTGTATACAGAACACACACAAGAAGAAGAGTTCAGAAATGAACGGATTCTTCTTGAGGCATTGTAGACTAGGTCATATCAATGCGACCCGACTGGCTGAAGTTACATTTAGATGTATATTTAAATCAGTTTGAATTTACATCTTGTGAAACTTGCCAGTCATGTCACAAAGATTATATGACCATAGCTCTGTTTATTGGAAACAGATAAAGAGTTAATGAACTCTTGGGACTGATGCATGATGATGTATGTAAGGTCTCCTGTCTACACATGCCAGGACTGGTTCTTTATACTTCATTATATTCTCTGACTGTAGGGTTCCTAGGCACACTAATGGAGTCTCACAAGTGATCAAACATGCAAATTTCTAAAAAATACGGTGCCGAGAAACCCTAGAACGGATCGTTAACTAGATATATATAGGCGAAGCGAGCAAGTAAACGGAAATATAGCTAAAGGAAAGGGGCTACAACCTTTGTAGATCCGGTCCACCACTTCCTAAGCTCCGCGATGATCTCCCTCCGCTCTCCAAACTGAATCCCGGATTCTAGCATCGGTTTCATCGGAAAAATGAGCGGAATTGGTCGTCGGCTTCGATGTCGAAGATGATCTACGTCGAAGCTCCACAAGATCAAACTCTCACCTCAACAACTCATGAAACTTGTGAAAAGAACACCCTATACTACTTGGCAAGAGGTACAGGATGAAGAAATAGGAAGTGGGTTCACTTTAGAATTGGATTTCTCACTTGTTTTCTCAAGTTGCCATTAATCTAGAAAGCTTTTCTTTTTCTAGCTCTTGAAGAAGAAGAAGAAAGATATGATAAATCTTGTATTTTTAAATGAAAAAGAATTAAATCTTATCATACTTTCAACCTTAGTTAGGTGTAGAGAAAAGACCATGGTTAAAAGGATGGTTAGGGTTAAGCATAATAACAAAAGAGTGACTTAGTCAAAGTTTCAAGAAATTTCAACTAAAAACAAAACATTCAACCATTCATTTATCCTTTTCTTTTTCCAAAATGAATAAATGAGAAAGATAAATGAATAAATAATCAAAACCCTAATCATTAACTTAAACCATGGTTTGATTCTTTACACTTAACCAAGTAAGCATGTATCATCAAACATGATACAAACATGTGCACAAAACTATATCGCATATACAATGTGTACAATTCAAGTGAGAAAATCCTTTTAAAGTGAACCAATACCAGTTAATGCAAAGTAATATATCAAATATATAATTATACATTAAATTATTAAATCAACACTTGATTCAATGATCCGGTCATGTCGCATATAACCGGCCAGTATCCAATGTATCGGCTTCTCGAATCAATCCTTGATTCGATAACCAGGTTATATCGCATATAACCAATCGATACATTCATCGCGAGAATGGAATACGGTATCACATACACGCATTATTCTCGGTCCCGCACATATCTCATATGCGCTCCTATTTCGTTTCGCTTGAGCCAGGAAACCTCTGTGTAGGACTCTAAAGACTCGTCAATACGCCGGCAGCAGATGATGATCATATCAAACACCCACAAGCCGCAAGCGGTCTGCTAAACGTAACGGCCACCCGGGTATTGAGCGATCAGAAGATCGACGAGCAAGCCCGCTCACACTCCTGTGAATCCAACCAGTAACACTTACCGTACAGTCCGGTCTGTTCGTCTGATATGTCGCATATCTCGTCTAGGGGTGGTAAACGTCAGACCCCAGTAGCTCGATAAGTCATGCCGACGTAGGGTCCATAACATTCGTGAAACTACTGATAACTCTTACCAGTATATCACTGCAACCCTGGCCAGGGATTTCCTGTTATGGCCAGTCGAGCATAGCACAACATCAACCCCCAATACCGGGAGAGACGAATCCCCTCCTATCGCTCATTGCCTCCATGTGAATCGGGACTGTACCCAAAAACCACCTGTTTGCACGACTCAGTAGAGCCGTGGTAGGGTGGAAATCAAAGCACAGTGGGAGACACACAAGACTCTATGACGATCTCGGGTCAACAGACTAAGCTGTACCAGTGTCACCAGAGAACTGCCATCTGACGTGAGGTATAATACCATCTGGGAGTTCTCGGCGAGTCCGTTCAGTGTACCCAGTCTCCACTGAGCACCCGTATACCATCTCTGATGTCAAACACCAATGGATATGGGATCATCCATCGCCCATCACATGGGTCGAGAAGATACACGCTAGTCTACTCTGGAATATCGATTCCCCGTCTCGATATTCCCACGACTAGGAACAATGAAGGATGTACTCATTGACTACCCAGGCCCCACTAGTATGATCTTCATCATAGTCCTAGAAGTTGAGTACAGATCCTAAGGGCTTTATCAACATGTAATCAGAGAGACAGAAAGTATACACGTTAAGATAAAGAGCAACCAGATAGCGTACTATCATGTCGAGCAAGAAAGTCCTACCTATATATGTCCCAGCATCCACTACAATATACATCCAATGTACAGTAATGGCCTCTAGGGCATACATATAACTAACAATCTCCCACTTGCACGAGGGCCATCTGTAGCAGTGGTCGCAGTATCTAATACTCAACCATCCCTATGAGTCTCTCTCTGGGAAAAAGGCCTTTGTGAGTGGATCCGCTGTGTTGTCCTCTGAGTCTTTTCTCCTAACCTCGATCACCCTGAAGATCAACTATCTCCATGATCAGGTGATGCTTCCTCAGAATATGTCTGGGTCACTGATGGGACCAGGGTTCCAGGGCCAAAACCACACTTCCATTTTCATACAATGGCAGGAACCTGGTTCATCTTATGAACCAATATACACCCAAACTTCCTTTTTGGTAGTATCTTTAATAGCGATGTTACCAGCCTTTATCGTCTAGTTTGTCACGGTATCTAGCTTGGAAATCTTCCAACATACCGTCCCTTTACCGAGGGTAAAGACAATGCCTGCGACTGACATTCAGTCGTCCTTATCACTCTGGAACCCTTCCAGTGATTCTCCCCAGGATCGATTGATACCATCTCACTACAACTAGTGAGTATCCTAGCATCCAATTAAATCTATCTCATAGATCCAAAGCTTAGGATTTAGTAGGTATCACTTTGATCCTATATGGAAAATCATTGTGATAAGCGGAGATTGATCGAGCGTAGCATAGGAAACTCTTTCCCTAACAAGAGTATGTCATCCACGTACTCTACGAGGATCGTCACCATACTCCCTACTACCTTTTTGTTTATACAAGGTTCATCTACCATTTTGATGATGTCAACTTCTTTGACTAATCCAACAAAACAGATGTTCCAACTCCGCGATGCCTGCTTTATCCTATAAAGTATCTTGCACACGTTTCCGCTGCTCCCACTGTCTACGAGGCCCTCTGGCTGTGTTCTTATAGACGTTCTCTTCTAAATTAATATTTAGAAAAGTAGTCATGGCACCCAACCACCAGATATCGTAGTCGTGGTATGTAGTCGTGGCAAGTAGGATCTGGATGGATTTAAACATAGTCCCTGGAAAAGGTTTCATCATTATCCGTGCCTGGTAGATGACGAAAACCTTTAACAAGTCTAGCTTTGAAAGTCTCAATTTTTCCATGTACACCAAGCAATCTTCTCAAGATATACTTGCTCCTGATGGGGATATAACCCTTCAGTTATAGCAACCAAAGTCCATACTTTGTTGGTGTATAAGGATTCCATCTTAGATCACTAAGCATCCAGCCATTCTTACAGAGTCCCTACTCTCGATGGCCTGCTTGAAACTGGTTGGGTCATCATCTCATGATGCAATCCTCGCTCCCACTGTCATCGAGAAACCGAGGTATTTCTCAGGTGGGTGAGGAACCTTACTAGATCGGCGGAGAGGCTGAGGTTCGTCGGAAACTATTGAAACCTTTGGTTCTGTCAAATCATTAGCAGTTTTGTACAGCTGGAATCTTTCCAGTTCTACAGAACTGACCTTGCCTCGATCTTGTCCGGATTTTGCTTTTGACATAGGACGGACAATCCCAAATCTTAACTTACTTAAGAGATAGGATCTTCCCACACCATATCTTATATGGAGTGGTAGGCACTGATTTGATTCGAACCTAATTCAATAGTTATGCAGCTTCTCAAGCGCATAACTCCCAAAAGGAAATAGGTAACTCAGTAATACTCATCATAGAGCACACGATATCTAATATTGTGTGATTGCTCCGCCCCGATACACCGTCGTGCTATGGTTTATACGGAGGAGTAATGCTGAGAGAGAATCTCATTTTCTTTTAGAATAGTCCAGGAATGCTATGCACAAGTATTCTCCTCCCTAATCTCATCATAGGACATAATACTTATACCCGTATTTTGGTTCTCTACTTCCTACTTATATTCTGTGAATACCTCAAAAGGTTCGGACTTATATTTCAACAGGAATATATGACTGAATCTTGAGAGATCATCAGAGAATATAATGAAGTATAAAGAACCAGTCCTGGCATGTGTAGACAGGAGACCTTACATACATCATCATGCATCAGTCCCAAGAGTTCATTAACTCTTTCTCTGTTTCTAATAAACAGAGCTATGGTCATATTATCTTTGTGACATGACTGGCAAGTTTCACAAGATATAAATTCAAACTGATTTAAATATACATCTAAATGTAACTTCAGCCAGTCGGGTCGCATTGATATGACCTAGTCTACAATGCCTCAAGAAGAATTCGTTCATTTCTGAACTCTTCTTCTTGTGTGTGTTCTGTATACAAGGAACTGTAGTTTGATTTCGAACGTCAATGCTTTTAGATAACGTGCCTGAACCGATCAACTTTTGATATAGGAAATGTTCAAAACATTATCCATCAATACAAAATTATATCCTTTCTTTACTAATAAAGAGACTGATATGATTTTGTATATCAGGTTCGGTATCTAACAGCATTTGTTCAGAATCAATGTATTCGTAATACAGGGTGACAGTGACCAACAGACTTGGCTGCAACACTTGCCCCGTTTTCTGCCTCATGAAACTTATCACCCGTTCTCAGTTTTTCTACCCTTTTGTAGCCCTATGTAACAGATTACATATCTGGGATCCTGATCCGGTATCATATACCCAGGATGCAGAGGATACTGAGAAACAGTTCTTTGTAATGAACACACCCGTAGGAGATGCATCATATGCACTTTCTTCGTTTGGGCGGCATAGGAATTCTGGTATTCCCCAATTTCCTGCTCTGTCTTATAACAATTATAAGTTGGAGTGGGACCAACGTTCCCCAGTTCAGAATAACAAGCGGGTTCGGTTAATACATACATTTTATTATCTTGATTAAGGCGTGATATGGTCGCTACCAGGAGAGAGAGAGAAGAAAACACTCTGCGTGCGCTCTTGCAAGATCAGATTGGTTATATATTTTATCTAATCAGGATGGCTCCCACTGTTTTTATCAAATCTTCCTTCAAACCCTAAAAGGAAAGACTAGCCGGGATTAATTACACTCTACAAGTTCGCCAATCTTTCAGCCAGGCCAGTGTCGGTACTTTGAGGGTGGTTCCCCGTGCTTTCGCACGGACCTAATTACAGTAAACCTCGTTTTCCCAGAGGCGTAACCCCGTTGACACCTTTCTAGACACCTACTTGATCGGCTAATTGCAAAGTGCAAAACTCTCCCAGGAGTAACAATTACTCGCAGTGGGTATCAGGATCCAACTATCATATAGAAGGTATGCAATCTCATTGCAAGTTTCAACACTTGAAACTCCCGACAATGATTTTTACCTCTAGCACCTATGACCTTAACTATGGTCAACAAATCATAAGTACTAGTCAAGTTCTACCCGTCATTTCGTGATTAATTAGACCCACCCACATGATCCTTAACTAAGGTCAACAAAGTCACACGACTGTCCTAACTAATCGCATCATATGCGGTGTAGGAAGACATCACTTAGCTACCGTACACTGTGCCTTGACTATGGTCAACAAACACAGCACGAATACTAAGTACTCTACTTCCTAAAATGACGGAGGGTTGCGAATGGTTTTTGTGAAAACCTTTAACGCTTTGAACTTGATCTCGTTGCGGAATCAAATGGTTTTTAAATGGAATGTTTTCGAGGCTTTTCTAGTTTGGCTAAAGGGGTCACTCCCGGTGAAGGGATCGTCGGCCCTTTCCTCGTCGAATGAGGTGCGGGATATATCATATATATCACTGTGCAAAGCGAAAACTATAGAAGTGATCAAAGACAAACCGAGGGTTGTAGCATCTGCCAGTTATTGCTAAAGGAGTCACTCCCGGTGAAGGGATCTCGGTCCTTTCCTCATCGAATAAGGTGCAGGATGTTCTATAATGAACACCGCGATGCAAAGCAAGAACTGTAGCTACCTGTTTTTATTTTGAAATTCGATTCCACAACATCTATTAGGTTTATTTTCTTTCATTAATCTTATTAATGAATATCCCATCATTTAAATTACCTAAACATCACAGATAAATATGACGTACACTTATGCCATCCGCATTCGTCTTGATGTCCCCTCGTGCACCGTTAGGTTAGGTAACTAACGGCAGAGCGGGGCAGGGCTAGCGCGGGTGTAAAACATAAACAACGTCTATATAATATATCATATATACTATATATAATATCTGTCACAGAACATCACATGATCACAGATAAATCACAGCAGAAGATACATATGAAATATTGGATATACTAGGACGTCCGTGTTTTCAATACGAGCCAGTATAAAACACGGATTCCACGGTCGTGATGAATAGCCAATCCCATACCCCTAGACCCCTACGAGAGCGGCAAGTAACCCTACCAATTCTAGGGTTAGGAGACCCGGACTCGACTCTTCGAGTTGGTCTCCTACTGGACCCCAGAACCCGGTTACTTGTGCTCCCCTCCTTGGGTCTATCCTAGTGCAGAAAAGTAAATAATATACAAATGGTGACAACATCCGCAACCTGGAAGTGCCCCAATAAAAGAATATTACATACAAGTTTTTACATGAATGAAAATGAAAAAACACTCATCTCACATAAAAACCCCCCGGCTATTCAAACACGACGATCCAATATAACATATCCAGCAACACATAACATCTCATGTCATCAACGTAAGTAAATATGCGCATCCCAATTGTCGTTGACATATAGCAACGAAACCGGCGATATCACATATTACACTTACGGTCACAGAAAAGAAAGTGTAAAACTACAACAGTTGGAATCCTCAACCTCCTCAGACATCGCATGCCTGACCAAATGAAATACTTAGACATCGCATGCCTAACAATTATAAACCCCGCATTTTAGTCTCATTATCGAAAACTCTTTTCAATATCAAGTCGGGCAATTCAACAGGATTCCCGACATTCTGATCGAATGCTCGTCGCAAACTTTAGTAGACGGCCGCACCCCCGACGCCGTCGACAAAGTGTACCAAGGCGGAACACCTCTGCCGCGAGCACCCGAACGGATGCTTTCGGCGACGGGGTTCTCCTACAGTCACTTGGTCGGGGCAATGGAGTGAGGCTGTCTATTAAGTTTACCCGGCGAGTATCCGCGTATGCTACGTGATTGCTACGGACTTTTGATCACATCAAAATTCCGTGGCAACCGATCAAGTGAGACTAAACTGCTATGTTTATAACATTCATTCAGTTATCTCATAACTACTTGTGAATTCCAATTATTGTATCACATTCCGGATAAATAGAAAATGTTAAACTTTCCGATCGAACAATCGAACACCCAGGTTTTCCCGACACAGCTCAACACATGGAATAAGTCTAACAACATTCAGTTCGTGCCTCAGTACCAACGGTCCAGCCGTAAAAGGGTCAAGCCAATGCCTCACATGTGGCACGCCGTACTGCCCCAAACCCGAAGGTTCAAAGGGTAGTTCAAGACGGTCACATAATCGAGTTAAGATTTGTTGTCTTCTAGAGGGTTCATCGCGTTACTTGCACTACTTAGAACGTCATTAAACTACGGAAAAATCCAACAATTGGAAATTTCCCGGCAGGGGAAAAAATGGGTATTTATATCCGGTCGAACTTTTTAACATATTCTAAGATTATCCGGAAAACCACACAGACAGAATTAGACAATCCGATCGATATACCGAGTCCCCAATACGACCCAGAAAATGCAACTCTCGAAAAAATTATTAAAATCCCCAGGAAAGCCAGCACAGATAACTAAGAATTACTGTGCAAAAGTGGATGCACGAAACGACAAATTGGCCGCGGAACCGCCGCATGAGCATGCTCATGCCGCGGATCCGCGGCGCCTTTATGGAATCAGGTTCTCGAATTTTACAGTATTCCTTAGATCTTCCTGCTGATTTTTCTGAATATTTTTAATATACAAAAATCCACGTTTTTCAAAGAAGTCCAGAGAGCATTTTTCAAGTCGGGTTTTGGGTCGATTGGACTTCTGATTCCGTCGGGACTTCGTCTAAGGCTCTAGCTAGGCTCTGATACCACTGTAGAGTTCCTAGGCACACTAATGGAGTCTCACAAGTGATCAAACATGCAAATTTCTAAAAAATACGGTGCCGAGAAACCCTAGAACGGATCGTTAACTAGATATATATAGGCGAAGCGAGCAAGTAAACGGAAATAAAGCTAAAGGAAAGGGGCTACAACCTTTGTAGATCCGGTCCACCACTTTCTAAGCTCCGCGATGATCTCCCTCCGCTGTCCAAACTGAATCCCGGACTCTAGCATCGGTTTCATCGGAAAAATGAGCGGAATTGGTCGTCGGCTTCGATGTCGAAGATGATCTACGTCGAAGCTCCACAAGATCAAACTCTCACCTCAACAAGTCATGAAACTTGTGAAGAGAACACCCTATACTACTTGGCAAGAGGTAGAGGATGAAGAAATAGGAAGTGGGTTCACTTTAGAATTGGATTTCTCACTTGTTTTCTCAAGTTGCCATTAATCTAGAAAGCTTTTCTTTTTCTAGCTCTTGAAGAAGAAGAAGAAAGATATGATAAATCTTGTATTTTTAAATGAAAAAGAATTAAATCTTATCATACTTTCAACCTTAGTTAGGTGTAGAGAAAAGAGCATGGTTAAAAGGATGGTTAGGGTTAAGCATAAGAACAAAAGAGTGACTTAGTCAAAGTTTCAAGAAACTTCAACGAAAAACAAAACATTCAACCATTCATTTATCCTTTTCTTTTTCCAAAATGAATAAATGAGAAAGATAAATGAATAAATAATCAAAACCCTAATCATTAACTTAAACCATGGTTTGATTCTTTACACTTAACCAAGTAAGCATGTATCATCAAACATGATACAAACATGTGCACAAAACTATATCGCATATACAATGTGTACAATTCAAGTGAGAAAATCCTTTTAAAGTGAACCAATACCAGTTAATGCAAAGTAATATATCAAATATATAATTATACATTAAATCATTAAATCAACACTTGATTCAATGATCCGGTCATGTCGCATATAACCGGCCAGTATCCAATGTATCGGCTTCTCGAATCAATCCTTGATTCGATAACCAGGTTATATCGCATATAACCAATCGATACAATCGTCGCGAGAATGGAATATTTTATCACATACACGCATTATTCTCGGTCCCGCACATATCTCATATGCGCTCCTATTTCGTTTCGCTTGAGCCAGGAAACCTCTGTGTAGGACTCTAAAGACTCGTCAATACGCCGGCAGCAGATGATGATCATATCAAACACCCACAAGCCGCAAGCGGTCTGCTAAACGTAACGGCCACCCGGGTATTGAGCGATCAGAAGATCGACGAGCAAGCCCGCTCACACTCCTGTGAATCCAACCAGTAACACTTACCGTACAGTCCGGTCTGTTCGTCTGATATGTCGCATATCTCGCCTAGGGGTGGTAAACGTCAGACCCCAGTAGCTCGATAAGTCATGCCGACGTAGGGTCCATAACATTCGTGAAACTACTGATAACTTTTACCAGTATATCACTGCAACCCTGGCCAGGGATTTCCTGTTATGGCCAGTCGAGCATAGCACAACATCAACCCCTAATACCGAGAGAGACGAATCCCCTCCTATCGCTCATTGCCTCCATGTGAATCGGGACTGTACCCAAAAACCACCTGTTTGCACGACTCAGTAGAGCCGTGGTAGGGTGGAAATCAAAGCACAGTGGGAGACACACAAGACTCTATGACGATCTCGGGTCAACAGACTAAGCTGTACCAGTGTCACCAGAGAACTGCCATCTGACGTGAGGTATAATACCATCTGGGAGTTCTCGGCGAGTCCGTTCAGTGTACCCAGTCTCCACTGAGCACCCGTATACCATCTCTGATGTCAAACACCAATGAATATGGGATCATCCATCGCCCATCACATGGGTCGAGAAGATACACGCTAGTCTACTCTGGAATATCGATGCCCCGTCTCGATATTCCCACGACTAGGAACAATGAAGGATGTACTCATTGACTACCCAGGCCCCACTAGTATGATCTTCATCATAGTCCTGGAAGTCGAGTACACATCCTAAGGGCTTTATCAACATGTAATCAGAGAGACAGAAAGTATACACGTTAAGATAAAGAGCAACCAGATAGCGTACTATCATGTCGAGCAAGAAAGTCCTACCTATATATGTCCCAGCATCCACTACAATATACATCCAATGTACAGTAATGGCCTCTAGGGCATACATATAACTAACACTTTTGTGGTGTCTAAGGCAAGTGGTTACTTAATTAGGCCCACTACTTACGTAGTGGAGAACCTCCCACTTACCTGGCACTTACCTGGCTACAGGAGAGACAAAGAGACAGTGGATGATTGATCCTGTGACTTATCTTTTGGCAGTTAGGAGCGGTCTAGAGCCTTGACCTAGGTGACCACTAGACTTAGGGTTGCTTGTTGCATTTGTTGTGATTTGCATCATTTTTTTTCAAAAATCCGTATAATTTTCCAAACAAACACCAATCAGTTCATTCATTTCCCCTAATTATATCAACGCTGCCACTTGTGCTAAACCCTTTTAGTGCAAGATAGGCTGGACACGGGATTCTAGTGCCCGTTTAGTCCGCGTTCCCCCGATCGACTCCGAAGTCGGTATTTCTACATTTACCTCTTCTTTACCCACCACCACACTCACATTGATGGATCCTTCTCCATTGAACTTCTTTACCACTAATCTGCCACCGTCCGTTGGTGCGCAGAATCCACCCCGCATTCTCTCCAAGAGAGGTGCTATCCTATACGAGGTCCTCTTTCGACCTGCTTATCCATTCCACCAGCTAACGGGGATAATTTTGAGATTAAACCCCAATACATCAACTTTCTACCAAAATTCCACGGTCTCGAGTCTGAAGACGCATATGTCTTTATCACAAAATTTGAAAATGTATGCGCGATGATGGGTACCTTACAGCTTTCTGTGGATGCTATGCGTCTACGTCTTTTTCCATTTACCTTGTGCGATATAGCCGAGAAGTGGCTGTATAACACTACCGTACATTCCATTTCGAATTGGGAAGAATTCGTTGCAGCATTCCTTAAGAAATTCTACCCTAATCAAAAGACAGCTCGAGTCCATAGCGAACTAAATCAATTCACCCAGCTTCCGAATGAACAGTTCACGAAGTGCTTTGAACGCTTCAAGGATCTGTTGGTTCAATGTCCACATCACGGAATCACAAGATGGGATCTGTGCCGAATCATATATGAGGGCATTAACCCGACCACTAAACAGAACCTTGAAACCATGTGTCAAGGCAATTTTATGACCAAGGATGATGGGGAAGCTTGGAAATTTTTAGAAGAGTTCGCTGAAAAGTCCTTACAGTGGGAGAGTGGAAACCAGTCATCGTCTAGGGCTGGCGTACACCAAATTGATGTTTCCATAGGTGTTCGAGCTTAGATGGCAGCAATGTAAAAGAAGCTCGAGGCTATGGAACAAAAATTTTCAGCAGCCTCCCTAAATCCGATGTCGCTCCGCAAAACTGTATGTGGATGTTGTTCTGATCCTTCTCATTTGACGGAAGAATGTCCACTGAATTCTCCGTTTCAAGGTCAAGAGCATACCAATGCCACATTTCAAAGACCTAGAAACGATCCATATTCTTCCACATATAATCAGGGTTGGAGGAATCACCCTAATTTTGCTTGGAACCAACAACAAAATCAACACACGGTTCCAAACCAAAACAATTTCCAAAGGGCTCTTCCACCACAACAGCAACCACTTCAACTCACTCAGCACCCCTACCAGTCAAAAAATTTTCAAAACCAGGTCAACACTCCTGCACCTTCTAATTTTTTGCAGTTGACCTGTTCTGACGAGTTCTCTGCATTCACACAAACCATGAAGACACTCTTGTCAAATTTCATGGAAGTGTCGGCTGAGGTTAGATCTTCCGTCAGTGAGATAAAGAAAAACTTAGCGTCCCAAGCTGAGAGTATCAGATCGATGGAAGCAGAAATTGCACGACTAAAAGCCGAAATGAGTGCGAGAGAAAAAGGGAAACTTTCGTCTCAACCCCTACCGAATCCTGGGCATTACAATGTAAATGCCATCACAACGTTGAGATCAGGAAAAGTGCTGAATAATCACGTTGGGGAAGAGTTTGATGATACTGAAAAATCTATCAATAACACCCCGGCTGAGACCTTTCCTCACACACACACTTCTACTTCTGATCCTTGTTCTTCTACCCCACCGCCTTCTCATGAGCCTATTCTCCGTTTCACACAAGGCTCGTTACCTCAGCAATCCTCTTCTAGTCCACCACAGACGATCCCCACTCCTATTCTGGGATCACGTCTACACACACCACCTTCTCCTATGATGGACCCAGCGCTTATTGCTAAAGCTCCTTATCCTAATCGGTTAAGGGGTAACAAATCAAGTCTACATATGGAGAAGATTATGGAAATGTTTAAACAGGTTAACATCAACATCCCTCTCCTAGATGCTATTCAACAAGTCCCCGCTTATGCGAAAATTCTTAAAGACTTGTGCACTAAAAAGAGGAAGACTCAAGTGCCAAAGAAGGTCTTCATGTCTAATAATATTAGCACTGCTTTTATCCCACAGCTACCAAAGAAACGTAAGGACCCAGGATGTCCCACGATATCGATTTCTATTGGGGGTAAAAACATGCTCTTCTTGACCTTGGCGCAAGTGTTAACCTGCTTCCATACTCTGTTTATGAGCAGCTAGGGATTGGAGAGTTGAAACCAGCTCACTGCACTTTCTAAATGGCAGACCGTTCAATCACCAAACTTAGGGGAGAACTAGAGGATGTGTTGATAAAAGTAGGGGAATTTGTATTCCCTGTGAACTTCATTGTTCTCGATACACAACCTGTAGCAAAACCACGGAGTCAAATTCCAGTGATTTTGGGTCGACCATTCCTTGCCACTTCCAATGCTGTCATTAACTGTAGAAACGGTTCAATGAACTTATCATTTGGAAATATGACAATTGAACTGAACATCTACAAAATTGGAAGTCAGCCATCTGAACCCTCTGCTCATATACTTGATGTGTGCTCTGTCCACGAGATTGCTCCCGAAAGTTGCGGAGTTGATGAACTTTGCTTTGAAGATCTCGGCGACACTAGCACATCAATGTTTGATCTTGCACATCTTAGTGAGGATACATTTTCTACGCTTGAGTCCGACACTCCTGACTCATCACCATCCGAGTCTGTATCTTTCACAGGCTTTGACTTCTTTGTGACTCCGAAAATCATTCGATGATCCCACCTTCTATTATTTCTCCGCCAGCATTAGATCTCAAACTTTTACCTTCTCATCTTAAATATGCATATTTAGGTGAGAATGAGTCTTTACCGGTTATCATATCCGCTTCTCTATCATCAGAGCAAGAGAATGCACTTTTGACGGTATTGAGATCTAATAGGCAGGCGTTTGGTTGGACTATGGCGGACATCAAAGGGATTAGTCCCTTGATTGTAGAACATCATATACACTTGATGGATGATGCCAAACCAACCCGAGAACCACAGAGACGGTTGAACCCCGTCATGAAGGATGCGGTGAAGAAAGAGATCGTCAAATGCCTTGACAATGGCATTATTTACCCAATCTCCGATAGCCAATGGGTGAGTCCAATTCATGTCGTCCCTAAGAAATCTGGCATCACAGTTGTTACCAATGAGGCAAATGAGTTAATTCAGACATGCGCCCAAACTGGGTGGCGTGTATGTATTGATTACAGAAAACTCAATGCCGCAATGAGGAAAGACCACTTTCCTTTACCTTTCATTAATCAGATGCTGGGGCGCTTAGCTGGACGTGAGTATTATTGCTTTATGGACGGATACTCTGGCTATAATCAGGTCCCCATTGCCAAAAAGGATCAAGATAAAACCACATTTACTTGTCCTTTTGGTACCTTTGCTTATAGTCGCATGCCCTTTGGGTTATGCAATGCTCCCGCTACATTTCAGCGGTGTATGATGGGGATATTCTCGGACATGGTTGAGAATTTTTTGGAGATTTTCATGGACGATTTCTCGATTTTCGGAGACTCTTTTTCTGACTGCCTATCGAATCTTGACCCAGTTCTTACTCGTTGCAAAGAGAAGAACTTAACCTTAAATTGGGAAAAATGCCATTTCATGGTCCAAGAGGGAATTGTGCTTGGACATGTTATTTCACGGAAAGGTATTGAGGTTGACAGAGTGAAGATAGATGTCATTCAAAATCTTCCTCATCCCAAAAGCGTCAAGGATATCCGATCATTTCTTGGCCATGCAGGCTTTTACAGGAGATTCATTAAGGATTTTAGCAAAATTGCTAGACCTTTAACTTTTCTCTTGGCCAAGGATACGACCTTCCACTTTGACTCGGATTGTGAGGCAGCATTCGACTCACTCAAACATTCCCTCACTACAGCCCCCGTTCTATCGTCTCCAGATTGGGACCACCCTTTTGAGCTTATGTGTGATGCATCGGATTTTGCAGTTGGTGCAGTCTTAGGACATCACATTGAAAAGATGCCACACGTAATCTATTACGCAAGTAAGACCCTGAACGATGCTCAAATTAACTATACAACTACCGAAAAAGAACTTTTGGCGGTTGTATTTGCATTAGAAAAATTCAGGCCTTACTTGATTGGCTCACCAATAGTTGTGTACACCGACCACTCCGCCTTGAAATATCTTTTGGCAAAGAAGGATGCTAAAGGTAGGCTAATACATTGGATTCTTCTATTACAAGAATTTGATCTTGTTATTAAAGATAAGAAAGGATGTGAAAACGTTGTAGCCGACCATCTTTCACGTTTCTCTTCTACACCTGTGACCCTTCCGATCAATGATTTTTTTCTAGACGAACAACTCTTGAATGTATCCGATGAACCAAGGTTCAGGGATATTGTGAACTATCTTGTCATGGGACTGATACCCAGCGATTGGTCAAAACAGGACAAACATCGTTTTCTATCCCAAGTAAAACATTTTTACTGGAATGAAGCCTATCTGTTTAAGTATTGTCCTGACCAGATCATTCGCCGGTGTGTCCCGAATGAGGAATTCAAGAGTGTTTTATCTTTTAGTTTTGATCAGGCATGTAGGGGTCACTTCGGTCCTAGAAAGACGGCGGAGAAGGTTTTGCAATGTGGTTTTTATTGGCCGACATTGTTCAAAGACGCATTTGATCATTGCAAAACCTGTACACAGTGTCAACACACGGGTAAGATTTCCCGGAGAAATGAGATGCCACAGCAACCTATCTTAGTGGTTGAAATTTTCGATGTTTGGGGCATTGACTTTATGGGTCCCTTTCCCAACTCCTTTGGGAATCTGTACATATTGCTTGCGGTTGATTATGTCTCAAAGTGGGTTGAAGCTATTCCATGTCGCACTAATGACAAGAAGGTTGTCATTAAGTTCTTAAAAGAAAACATCTTTTTGCGATTTGGACACCCACGCGCTGTCATTAGCGATAATAGGACACATTTCTGCAACAGGTCTTTCGAAACTTTGATGCGGAAATATGCAATCAATCACAAACTTTTTACACCCTATCATCCCCAAACGAGCGGGCAGGCTGAGATTTCGATTAGACAGATCAAACAAATTCTGGAGAAGACTGTTGCTAAGAATAGAAAAGATTGGTCGACCAAATTGATGGATGCTCTTTGGGCATTCCGAACTGCATATAAAACCGATCTAGGGATGTCTCCTTATAGGTTAGTGTTTGGGAAGGCTTGTCACTTGCCAGTCGAAATTGAGCACAAAGTAATGTGGGCTATTAAAGAAATCAACTTTGACTTGATCAAGCCTGCAACTTTCGGAAGCTGCAATTAAATGAGCTAAGCGAACTCCGCGATGAAGCTTATGATAACGCTGTAATCGTAAAGAATCGGACTAAGTTTTTCACGATAAAAACATTTTGAAGAAAACGTTTACACCTGGTCAACAAGTCCTTCTTTATGATTCACGACTACACCTTCATGCGGGTAAGCTACGATCTCGGTGGAAGGGACCTTTTGTTGTGCGGTCTGTATACCCGCACGGGGCAGTTGAGGTAGAAAATGTTAAAAACGGCATATTTTTCAAAGTGAATGGACATAGATTGAAGCCGTATTTTTCCACTGACCCCACAGAGGAGCTCCTGTTCTTACAGGAGCCATTTTATCTTGATTAAAATTCCTCCGTCTCACCTCCATGTCCTGTAAATTACTGTATTATCTTTTGAATGGAGGTGAGTGAAAAGAATAAGTTTGGGGGAGGATCTTCACTTAAATATTTTGCCCCCATTAATAATTTCCTCCTAAGCTTACAGGTTTTTGCAAGATAGCGGATGGCAACAGTGAGGACACTGTTGAAAACAAGTTTGGGGGAGGTTTGTGCTTATTTTTTGCATCATTTGCATATCATTCTGCATAAGCACAAAACATTTTCTAAAACCTCTAAAAATTTTAAATTTCTTTTTTCAAATGATAAAAATATTTAATATTTAATTGTGTACATAAATAAGATAATAAAAGATTAGATAATGAAAAATTACATCCAAAAGATTGGAAAAATTTAAGAAAATCAAGAAAATTAGAAGTTTTCTTAAACTAACTAGTAATAAGTAGTTATGAGCCGTTGTCCTAAGGGTTAGTAAGATGAAGGAAGTCGCTAATCTGAGGATAAAAATAAGTCTGAAAAATAGTTCATAGTCTGGAAGCCAAACATTTTGAACGTTGATATCCTACTATATGCACTTACACACATCTTGAAACTCGGGATAGTAGAGGATACCTTGAAATGCTCTTGTCTAAAAGCCGATGTATGAAGGAAATAAAAAATATGAATAAAATATAAAATGGTGAGAAAAATGGACACTGGTTTTGTTATCGCCAAGGCAGCAATAAAAAAATATAGCGAGGGTGCTTCATCACCTAGTGCCTTAGACCAAATGGTCTGGGAGTCACTGCTAAGCCTTAGGTGGTGCAAGACGAGGAAAATACACCTAATAAGCAAGCACATGAGTAATCGGTCGGTTAGTACCTCAAGAAGTATTAACGGTCGCATGAAAGTGTGTGAGCAATTTCATCTAAATATTCATTAATTAAAAAGTACCGAGGCAGAAGGACAAGAGTATGATAGCTTGAATTGAATTCTCCGGGTGTAGAGATGTTCTTTACACACACGTAGGGTTATATGATCGATGTTTGGAAGACAGATAGGAATGAAGAATAAAGACAATGTTTTGTTGATGGAGGATGTGATTTCTGACATCTTTTCATGACGATTAAGATAGGGCTCATGACAACCGAAAAGCTAGTGTAGTTGGAAACCCTAATTTTCAAAGTCTTTCTTTTATAATTCTTATCTTTATATGTAATATTCACGGTCTTCCTTTTATTATTGGATTTTGTGGGTGCAATCCGCTGAAAATCCTCAGGAGACAACACTCCTCCTACTAGGGACACTTAGAGGTTTAAAGGCTTGTTGCACGTGCTCAGTGCAATCGTGTTGCCTACGAAAGTGTGCTAGTTAGTTTTTCTCCTTCTTTATTTTCTCCTTCTCTTTTTAATAAAACAGTTGGCTTGAGACGACCGAAAATAAGTTTGGGGGAATTTGATCAGTCGAAAATAATGTATTTTGAACACGTCAATTTCCCTACCATTTGCACTCATATTGAGGTGTTCGGTATTAATATTGCACATATTAGCAAAAAAGCCGTAAAATACCAAATTACCTGTGTTGTATATTAAAACCGACACTTTGAGGGAAATTGAGTGTTTATCATAGTATCGCATCATCTTTGTATAGCGCAACACTTGCTTCGAGAATCTGTGCAGGAAATTCCAGGAGAAAAGCAAAATCTGTGAAAAAGTGCTGATAAAAATACGCCAACTCCAAGACTTGAGATCTGGCAATGAACTGAAGATAAATAAAAGATTCCACACATCAGAAGATACACCTAAAGCCAACAGGAAGCATTGCAGAAAGTTTGATGCACCAAGGCACCAAATGGGCCGCGGATCCGCGGCCAGAACCACCTTGGCGACATGGATCCGTGGCCATAAAGGCATGTCGTTAGATGAAATCTTCTGCAGTATTCTTCTTTCAAGCTCCACACTTCATCAAGCCACTTCAAAGTCCAGAAATCTCCAGAGTCTTCTGCCAGATCAGCAAGCTCCTTGTTCAAGCTAAACTTCCAAGCTTCCAAAGCAATCTTAACAAACTAAACCTAGAACCTTCTCCCTAACCTCCAAGCTTATGAAGGAAGCTAAAACCTAACTAACTACTTCTAGAGACTTCTACCTAACTACCTAGCTTACAAAGGAAGCTAAACTAAACCTAGCTTCTAAAGGAAGCTAATCCCAATCCTAAGGCTATAAAAGGAACCCTAAAGCTTCACTTCTATGGTTGTTCATTAATTGAATCTCCAATTTCCCAACACAAGTTGAGTGACACAACTTGTAACCCTAATCCCCAATTCAAAAATCCAAAGCCAAAATCAAGAACTTCGATTACCAAATCAAGCATGAAGCCTTCGATCCTTTAGAAAGCAACGCCGGACTTCATCGGAGCAAGTGATCCAAGAAGATCCGCGACTCAAGAAGAAGAGCGAAGCCGAAATCGACGATCAAGTTCTTTTCTCTTGTAGATCGAGTGAATTGTAACAAATTATTGATAAATAATGGTGAAATTTCTATATCTTGCTTTCTTTACATTCTTGCATCATGACTAGATCTCAATTTGTGATTGTGTTTCGTGTTGTGATGTTTGAGTAAAACTCCGCTCGTGAAGGAGTCGAGATGATCAATAGATGATGATGATTAGATTCTTATACAATTCTTAAGTCCTACGAGTTTGTAAACCCTAGCAAATTGAAGAATCGATAACCTAGTTTCGATGCGATACTTTCTTGATTGTGTTCGCTCGAAATTAGGGATCCACGATCGATTCTTGAATTTACTAGAGGTTAGAATGTGAATGATATCGATGAAAGGACAAGGGATAGAAGATGAAACTTTAGTTTCTGCAAGAAATCCCTAATTCTCGTTGATCATCATCGATCTAGTATCTATTCATCGATGGATAAGAATATGTAATCAATAAATATCATCACATCTATAGATCCGATCGATTCCTATGAGCCTCACTTCGATTCTTGATTATTGGATTGGATATCATCACTTCTTGATTCTTCATTTTTAATGTTTTCTTGTTAATTAGATTAGATCTAGATGATTCTTCAATTCATTTTACAAATCTTGAATTGAATTGTCTTTTCTCTTTTTCTTTAAATTTTCGACTCATCTAATTCGAAATACGAACGGATCTTACTTTCTCTGTGGACGATCCGCACTCGCTAACGCGCTACAATCGATACCGTTATTGATTACGGTCAAAATATTTTTGGTTGTGATTTCTATACATTTCTTTACATACACACCGGAAAAAGAATCAATCAGTTGTATATGAACCGTTAAGACTTGGAGCTCCTTTTGACGAAGCGTGGTGGGAAAATATTGTTCCCTTTCTTTCATTTGTGCCCATGGATCGTATACAAGAGTCAATATGGATATACTTGCAGGGAAGAAATATTTTATTTTCATTTTTATTCTTTCCGAGATGCTTTATCTTTTCAGCTTTTTATGTCGCGAAAGTCGCGATTGCTCAATCATTTCGGCTATTTTGTTCGCGGTGCCCAATCATTTCAGCTATTTCATTTTTTTAGTGACTCACTGAGTTTTATTACGAGTTAGGAACTTGAGATCTGATACCAATCTTGGCATCAGTATCGCTGCAATTGGAATATTGCCAGGATCGAATAATCTTTTGCCGTGAGAGGACTTGAATTTGATACCTATTTAGGCATCAGTATCACTACAACTGGGATATTGCCAGGAGCGAATCATCATTTGTCTTTATCGATTTGAACAAAGATGGCTTAGCAAACAGGGTTAGGATCCTGTCGACCAAGTCTTTTTGACTGTATGAGCCGTAAGGGTCTCATAAAGGTATTTCTCCCTACAAGTCGAGAGGATCTCGTAGGTGTATTTTCTCCTTAGGAGTCATGAGGATTCCTAAGTGTGTTTTCTCTTGTAAGTCGTAAGGATCTTATGAGAGTGTTTTCTTCTTGTAAGTCGAGAGGACTTACAAGTGTCGCTCACCATATGGGGTCATTTCTCGCCATTGGTAGAACTTAGTGGAAGAATATTTATTTATGCCCATGGATTGTATACAAGGGTCCATATTGGACCGCCCGTAGGGCAACTTAAGGGAATATGATGGCTTAAGAACAGGTTTAGATCCATATAACCTAAGGCTTTTGAATCCTATGAGCCGTGAGGGTCTCATAGGGGGAAATTCTCCTTACGAGTCATGAGGATCTCGTAAGTGTAATTTATCCTTAGGAATCGTGGGGATTCCAAGTGTGTTCTCCTTTGTGAGTCGTAAGGATCTTATGTAGGCGCTTTTTTTCTTTTTTCTTTTTTTTTTTTCTTTTTTTCTTTCTTTTATGAGATTGCGCCCTTTTGGGTTTTCGCGAAGCTCGCTGGCAGTCCTGCTGTTTTTACTCACGACGCCCTTTTGGGTTTTCATCCGCACCCATTTCGCTTGTGAACATACCGTTTTTTTAACGATGGAATTCCTGAGAGTAGTTTCGCCGCAGG
The DNA here is from genome assembly GCA_030015575.1 of Agapanthus africanus. NCBI lineage: Eukaryota > Viridiplantae > Streptophyta > Magnoliopsida > Asparagales > Amaryllidaceae > Agapanthus > Agapanthus africanus. The sequence continues at coordinate 405,545,830 of CM057347.1, read as the reverse complement.
TGCCCATCTGTTTGCCAGTGGGACTTGGGGGTGGCTCTATTGCTGGAGCAGCTGTGCAGCCAGTGGGACTTGAGTTGCAACTTTCGCTGCTAGGACTTCGATTGCAATATAGATCTCAGCGGAGCATATCGCCGTATTTGGGGCGATGTGCTAGTTTAAGGACATTTCGGTCCTTATCACCATATTTGAGGTGAATTTTTAGTTTAAGGACATCTCAGTCCGTTCTTTATCATTCAGTCGGAACGTTACATAACCCATCCCTTCCGACTCTTGTTTACTTAGGCGCTGCTGCCTGTCCTTTGTATGTATGGACCCTTCACACCTCAAGCTCTTTTCACCCTTTTGGACTACTTCTTTTATTATCACAGCAATCAAGGTTTTTTTTGCGGGAAATACCGGGCATTTTACAAATCACCTGCCCCCTTCTCATCAATGTCTCTTTTCGATACTGATGGAGCATCTTCTTCATATATGAAGGAACGAGATATCACGTCATTCCTTCTGCCGAGTCTTCCTCTTCCTTAGAAGAATGAACTTGACTTGGGGGTTTTTCCCCTCATCGTTTGATTGGGAGTGGGACATGGATTTCATATCCCTCCTATGGTTTTTTTGTTCAAGCGGGATATTCTACTTGATTGTAGGAACCGTTTGTAGGTCCCTTGATATCCTTTCTGTTCTTTGAGAGGAAAGGACCATCTCACGTAGAGATTCTGCCGCTAGTGAGGAATATGCCCCTTGTGTATATTTGGGGGGGGGGCGAGTACCCACGCCATCGCTATTTTGCCGATAAATTGGTTCAGAACTGCTCATCTTGTTGAGCGTTGGCGACAAACGCCACCTTGCATTTGCTTTTCATTCATCTTTATTGGATGAGGATGGATCTTGGCCTATCTGATCCAATAGAGCCATTTTATCTATGAGCTCTTGGAAGGTCGTTGACTTGAAGAGGACCATATATAGGAACACCTTTGAATTTGGGTCAGGCGTGGCAATGAACATTCACACGGCTGCAGCTTCGTCGATGCGTTGCTCGCATTTTGACCAGAGATTTCGCCATCAGGTAACATATTGAACCCAGATCTCATTCGGTCCAACCGTTTCGTTGACCAACGCCTCTACGGTAGTGTGTTTATTCACACCAGTGAACCTCTGACAGAAGAGCATATCCATATCTTTGAAGGTCTTTATAGAATCATTTGGGAGTCCCGCGTACCATTCGGAGGCGATGCCTGTCAGACTGCTGACGAACTATCGGAGGGGAAATATGTCATTTCCTCCAGTGTTGCCGCACATGGATTTAAAACATGCGATGTGTTGGCGAGGATTCCCAGTTCCTTTGTATATGTGGAACGTTGGAAGTGTGTACTCTGGCGGGTACTGTATTTGATCGTAGCACGCCGGATACGGTCGACCAGTCTTGATCGATCTATTTACAGTATCACTGGCATAGTGAGCTTTGATTTGCTGAGTGATATATTCGTCCAGTTTTTCTTATGGAATCATTTCCTCTTCGGCTGTTGATGAGACTTGCATAGAATTTGCAATGTCACCCTTATCTTTGAGAGCGACTGCCGGTGGTTCATCTGCCAGTGGTTCCGATTGAACCATCATTCCAGCCATATTCTGGATCAGAAGGGCCATCTGGGTCATTTTAGCGGACATCTCTGCCGCTTCTTCATCTCTTTTTGAGAGGGCGCTTTAGGAAATCAATATCCGACTCCTTCCCTACTCTGTCTTCGGGTGCGTCCCCGGGATTTTCCTCAGGCGATGGATTAGCGAGTGCTGCTGCCTGAGCGAGCATCTCCTGCAGCTTTTCACGTTGCAGTTGAACATTTGTTAAGGACCGAGTTTGAGGTCTGTGACTAGTAGAAGCTCGAACTTCGTCTTTGGAGTTCACCCCATAGACTATGTGAACTACTATTCCCCCAGGCTTGGGGCTTCTGGAATCTTAACCCTTGGAGTTTGCGTCGGGCATTTGGATTTTATTAGGCATCTCTTTTTTGTGAGAAGCCGCTTTGGCTTTGTGGGGAACCGTTGTATCAGGAACCGTCTTGGGATGAGTCCCCTTGTATTTGAAAGGATATTTGTCAGAATTTGGCTGACGTTTAGGGGAAGGGCCGTAGTTGACGACGGAATGCTTCACCTGCTTCCGCACCTTATATATAGATAAGGAAGTTCTTTTGGTGAGCGAACTGTTTTCTGCTCGCGTCGAATCTCCACAGGCTGTGGAGATTTCTTTAATATTGCGGTGGGAGAATTTTGTCTAACCTTTCGCAAAAGTTCAAAGCTGTTCCCGGTTGGAACAACAACATTCACCACTGGGGTTGAAACAGGACCATACGGAGAACTGCCCCCGGCTTGTTTTGTATGACGCCGATATTGATGTTGACCGTTTCTTACGGCCGGAATTTGATTAGCCTCAGAATTTTGCTGAGCCTGCCCTCTGTTTTCTTTGAGAGCTTGAATATTCTACCTCCTGCGTCGACCATGGCCTTTGGAAGGTACCAGTTGTTTGGAGATCGATTCCGTCGGTAAAGTAGAAACTTAAGAAGCCAGCCTGTGGAAGACAGACTTCTTCTGGGATTCCTCCTTCGGCATTGAGTTACCGAGGGTGGGAGGTGGGAGCATAGACCCAAAGAGAAGCCTATTGATTTCTTGAAGAGTCAGATTGCAGAGAATTGAGGCTGCAAGTGGCTCATACTTGACTCCACCAGATGTGACAGAGCCTGAGTTGCGATGAGTGAAAGAAAACGCCATTTTGCATAGAGATGAAACGCTGGCTTCAGTATCCCATCACCCAAGGGCAACTAAAAATATCTATACTGTGATTATTTGATCGCGGAAAAATATGACATACGAAGTGTGGAGTGGAAAGAGGAAGAGGTCCCACCGGGCGTGCCAGAATCTGTTTACCGCCGAAAACAGATACGAACTGGGATAGATCTTCTTGCCAGAATTTAGGGGCAAATGCTATTTGGACTTCTCCATCAACCTCTCCAAAAATACCAAGTTGATTTATGGCACCGAATATCAGAAGTTTAGATAGACATAACCGTTGTAGCGTGACTTTATCAGATCCCCCTCATTTGTGAGGGGTTTTTGATTATGGGGACGCCCTTCCCTGCAGGCGCAAGCCTTGCAGTTAATTACGTTACCGTATTAAGATAACCACTTTCTCCTGCTCTAGCAGTTCACTTCGTGTTGTGTGTTGTTTGTTTTATTTTTGGTTGCCCGTGGATTGTATACGGGGACTAATTTATGTCGTCGCCCGTAGGACGCGATTTAGTCCAAATCCATATATTTGAGATTTGGGTTTGTGTCAAGGATTTGCTTGACGAGGTCCACGTTGGTAGCTTGGTTTGCCAACGGGAATGAACATGGGACACAGATCTCATATAAATGAGGTTCATCAGTTCATGAGATATTTGGGTTTGATCTATGGATCGTTAGTCATATTTGAGACTAAGATCAACTTAGAAACAAATGAGCTTATGGACTCAATTATTTTAGTTTAAGGGCATCACTGTCCATTATCATCGTGTTCGGGGCGACGCGCATTAATGTTAGTTTAAGGACATTGCGGTCCATTATCCATCTTGCGTGCACATGAATTTGTCACATAGCAGAGTGAACGATGATGACATGGGATGCGCTTAATTTGGGGTGCGATCCAATTTGAGGTGTGCATGTCAATTTGGATGTGCATCAATGTGAGATGTATCATTCCCTGTCTTGATAAAATTTTACATCAAGTTGGGACCAGAAAAGAGTTGTTGGTTGTCGGGACCCTCCATTTCTCTGAAAACATTGAGGAATTGCAACGACATATATCAGAGGTGTGGAGAGATGTACCCTTAAGACAAATCCCGTATTTGAGTGAAAAAGGGGTCGTGGTGGACCTAAGAATCGTTAGTCATATTTGAGACTAAGATTATCTTAGGAGATATGAGATGAATATCAATTTGAATATCATCAATGAGAGATCATTAGTCATATTTGAGACTAAGATCAGTTTGGAACTCACAAGCATATGGGCTCGGTTGATTTAAAATCAAAAAGGTTTAACTTCAGGAAACATAGTCAATTTGGGCTGAGATTGAGTTTCTATACTACCCAGCAGTGCTGAGCACTAAGATATATAGCGCTCACGTGTGTTTCATGCAGGGCGCTGGAATAGTGCTAAACACTAATCTTTTCTGGCGCTCGCATGCCTTTCACGTAAGGCGCTGAGTTTTTTTAGCCTTGGGCGCTCACATGATTTTCACATGAGGCGCTACCATAGTGCTAAGTACTAATTTTCTCTGGTGCTCACGTGTGTTTCACGTGAGGCGCTATGTTTTTGGAGATTTAATCTCCGTTGATGTTCTTTAGAGAACTTAAATATCTGTTAATGGTATTTTAACCATTAACGATCACCAAGATCACTATTTTGAGGATATGGGATTAGGTTCTTTAAGAGCTAAGTTCTTGTTTTGAAGGAACTAAGTTCCCGAAGTATTATGGACTCTATTCTCTCCACGTTCTTTTATCTCTCTTCTCTTATTCATACTTTCAGAGGGGTTAAACCTCTGTTAATGGTATTTTGATCATTAACGATCACTAAGATCTCTATTTTGAGGATCTTGGATCGGGTTCTTTAAGAACTAAGTTCTTGATTTGAAGGAACTAAGTTCCTGGAGTATTATGGGCTCCCTCTTCTTTCCTTTCAGTTTTGTTGTTACCTGAATTTTTGATTCTCAAGAACAAGATCTTCCCGATGAGAATTAAATTCTCAACTTGTGGAAGACTTGTCTTGTGGATCTCAGATCCAGAGAAAGAACTAAGTTCTTTGAGAAGGGTTAAACCCTTAGATATGGTATGTTAGGTAAAGGAGATATTTTGATCTCTTATTTTTTCTTTACCTAGGGTTTTTAGGAGGGAGATCTTCTTTTTTGAGAGAATTAAATTCTCTGTTGTTTTGAGAGCCTTCTGTATTTTTACAGAAGTTTATGGGGGTCTCCTCTCCTTTTTTCCTCCTCTCCTTCTTGATTAATCTCTTTGCTCCTATTTATAGGAGAAGAGAAAAATCAATTTGTTGAGAAAATCTCTCATTGAGAGATCATGATTGATTTCATGATCAATCAAATTGATCTTTTAGATCAATCGGTGAATTTTATTCACCGTTGGATTTTTAATCCAAAGGCTTTCTGTTATGATTTCTTGTTTGTTTAACAAGATTAGAAAATATTTTCCTAAGATAGAATTTTATTCTATCATATAAATACCTTGTTAGTTTAACAAGATTAGAATTTTTTTCTATCATATGGATATCTTGTTAGTTTAATAAGATTAGGAAGATATTTCCTAATATAGAATTTAATTCTATTATATGGATATCTTGTTATTTTAACACGATTAGAATTTTATTCTAACATAGAATTTAATTCTATCACATAGAATTTTATTCTATCATATGAGTATCTTGTTAGTTTAATAAGATTAGAATTTTATTCTATCATATGAATATCTTGTTAGTTTAACAAGATTAGGAATGTATTTTCCTAAGATAGAATTTAATTCTGTTATATGAATATCTTGTTAGTTTAACAAGATTAAGAAATATTTTCCAAAAATAGAATTTTATTCTATCATATGAATATCTTGTTAGTTTAACAATATTAGAATTTTATTCTATCATATGAATATCTTGTTAGTTTGAAAAGATTAAGAAGATATTTTTCTAATATAAAATTTAATTCTATCATATAGAATTTAATTCTATCAGATGGATATCTTGTTAGTTTAACAAGATTAGGAACGTATTTTTCCTAACATAGAATTTTATTCTATCATATGAATATTTTGTTAGTTTAACAAGATTAGAAAGATATTTTCCTAACATAGAATTTAATTCTATCTCATAGAATTTAATTCTATCATATGGATATCTTGTTAGTTTAACAAGATTATGAAGATATTTTCCTAATATAGAATTTTATTCTATCATATGAATATCTTATTAGTTTAATAAGATTAGGAAATATTTTCCTAACATAGAATTAAATTCTATCATATAGAATTTAATTTTATCATATGGATATCTTGTTAGTTTAACAAGATTAGGAAGATATTTTCCTAACATAGAATTTAATTCTATCACATAGAACTTAATTCTATCAGATGGTTTAAGTGATTTTATCATCATTGGATTTTAAATCCAAGATTCTATGTTAAAGAAGGTCTTTCCATATTAGAAGGAAAATATTTTCCAAATAGAATTTATCATTTGATAATTTGTTATCAATATTGGATCTTTTAATCCAACGGCTCTGTTTAACAGAGAATATCCCAGTTTTTAGGTAAATATTCCCCATGTAGAATTTAATTCTACCCACTTTATTTTGGGCACTGACGCACAAGTGCTATGCACGTGGGCGCCACCTAAGAATCTAATTCTTTTATAAATAGTCACTCACGTGCTTTGCACGCCGGCGCTCACGTGTGTTCTACGTGAGACGCCACTATAGGATTTAATCTAAACAGAGGCTGGCACTGGTGCTCACGTGGGATATACATGAGGCGCTTAAGGATTTAATCCTATCTGAGGCAATACTTACATGCTTTGCATGGTGCATGTGTTTAACACGTCTCATGTGTGTGCACTTGTTTAACACATGGAGGTTTCCCTTTATTTTTATAAGGGAACACCAAGCTCTGAGCCAAATTTTTTTGGCGGGAACATGGACGCTCTTCACAGCAGGCCCTGTTGGATGTAGTTCCCTTATTGCAATTATTATAATCACAGGCAGGCGATTATGTGGATTGAAAGTGGACCTATATGGGTAGAACACTCTTACTCGAGATGATAGTATTCTATCTGGTTTGACTTTATCATCATGTACATGCATTATATAGTATTACAGATCACGGTTATATGTTGATAGAGCCCATAAGATTCTTGCTTGACTACCAGTATTATGATGGCGATCATATACGTGTGAGCTGGGTAGTCTATAAGCACATCCTTAAATGTCCCTAGTCGAGGGAGTATCGAGACTGGGAATCGATACTCCGGAGTAGACTAGTGTATACTTTTTGAGACCCCGATGAGGGGCAGTGGCCGGTCCCACAAGCCATTGGTGTCAGTTAGTCATCTAAGATAGTATACAGGTGCACATTGGGTTATGAGTTACACTGGAAGGACTCGCCGAAAACATGCTAGATGGTATTATATCTATTGTTAGATAGCCGTTCTCAGGTGACATGAGTACAGCTTAGTCTGCCGACCTGAGATCGTCATTTGTCTCATGTGAGTTCCCACTGTGCTTTGATTACTATTTTACCACGGCTAAAAGGAATTGTGCAAACAGGTTTTAGTTGGGTACAGTCCCAAGCCATATGGAGGCAGTGAGCGGATCGTCGGGGATTCGTCTCTCCCGATATTGGGGACAGATATCGCGCTGTGCATGGATGGCCATCACCAGAAATCCTTGGCCATGGTGGATGCGAATTACTGATTTGGATCAGCAGTTTCTCAGTGGGTAATGAGCTTCACACCGACACGAAATATCGCGTTATTAGGGGTCTGATTTTATCCACCCCTTAGACCCGATATGCGATACTCTTAGACGAACAGACTAGACTATATGAAGATTGTCACAGTCAGGCTCAGTATGGGTATGGACGAGTTTGCTCGTCGGCCTTCCTTTTGCTCAATACCTGGATAGCCGTTACGTACAGCTAGCGTCGCTGACGTGCTTGTAGTTAAACCCACTGCCAGCGTATTGACAAGTCTTTAGAGTCCTACACAGAGGGTTTCCCAGTTTAGGCGATATGATGTAGATGGCGTATGTTGGTACATACAGATGTCCGATTAAATATGTGTACGGACTACATGGACTTTAATCGGACGGTTGATAATACTAGCGGCTTAGGATTAAGCCAAATTATTAAATCAAGTTTTGATTTAATAATTTATATATATGTTTTTAATATATGTATTCTAGTATTATTGTTCACTATTCATTTTCTCTCTTGGCTATTCATATTTTTATACGGATACACGTATATGTATTTCAATACGCATACCGTGTTGTATTCCGTATTTATACGGAATTTGTTCTAGAAGATGGACACCTCATTTGTGAATATTTTATGAATATTCTTGAAAAGAGGTGGAGGATGAGGTGGTATTGAGCATGATTGAATACATGTAGAGAGGAATGTGCTTTATTATTATATTACAAATTGTTTTGAGATTTTATTTGTATGGTTGTAAAAATTGTGAAGCTATTCTATTTCTATTCTCATTTTATTCTCTCATTTCTTCAACACTTGCTCATGGATATTTTTCCTCACCTCCTCCTCCTTCTTCTACACTTGCTCTCTTGAGCTTAGATTTGAGAGAAAAGGATAGTGAAAAATTCCTACATTCCTACTCTCCATTCTTAGCGAGCTTAGAGTGTCGGTTGTTTTACTAGGTGAAGCCGGAGCTTGGATCGGTTTTCTCGGGTGGATCATCTTCGGCGAAGAAGGACTGGCTTGCAAACGCAACCCGGAGTTCTTGAGAGCATGCTAGACTCCAACCCAATTGGAGCAAATGAAGACGCTACAAAGGTTGTGATTTCTATCTTTTTATGGTTCTATTTTAGGTGTTTGGTTAGATTCTTGGTTTAGGGTTTATAGTAGCATAAATTTTTGTTTCTGTATTTCGCATTGGCTGCGGGTTAGCGAAGAGGGCGCTAGGAACTAACAATGGTATCAGAGCCACCCAAACACCATAAACTAGATAGATACGAGTTCCGAATCTCGCCGGTTTTTGCTCCACAAAAACTGCCAAAAAATAGTGAGAAATTTCAGGCTATATTGATGTTTTGACTCCATGCAGGCTCTCGGTTTAGACCGAAAATCCGCGGGGTGGTGCGCGGGGACCCATGGGGACCTAGGGAGGGCCCACACCCTCGAGACCACCTAAATGGTGACCTTGGGGGGTGGGGAACCAAAACTGTCTTAGAAGGCAGTTTCGAGTCTGTCCACCCTTATGGACACTTTAAGTTGGACTAAGGGGTGGATACCCCCCTTCGACGTTAATTTCGTGTCGGGGTCGTCCACGAAGTTTCGGCTCAATCCGAGCTCATTTCTGACTCCCAGAGTGGGTTTTAGCATGGAATTTCTTGTCGGTTTTTAGCACACTTGATTTTTGGTGTTTTGGAAAATTGAAGTGTTAGCTATTTGTGTGCGGTATTCGATTGTCACAGGCTTAGTGATGGTTGCGTGTATCATAATGTGTAGTAAAATGTTGTCTAATTTCTATACGTATCAATTAGACGGGTTACGGAATTGATACTCACAAGTTTGCATGTTCTGTGATGGATATTGCTTATTGATTATGGTTATGTTGGATTTGTCGCGATGGATAGCCCGGTGTATGTAGTATTAGATGTTATTCTCTGTGATATAATGTATATTCATATTGCGTGACGAGCGTCTGACATGTGTACTGCCATCATCACGGCTTGTATTATTCTTTGGGGCGCGTCAAGGTTGCGGATGTAGTCACCGTTGTATATTCAGGTTTTCATTACATGCACTAGGATTACCCCACGGCGGAGTGCTCGAGTAGCCGGGTTAAAGAGGGAAATGGGCCACCATCTCATGGCGTTGAGACTGGGGTGCCTTACTGTTAGTGTATATGCCCTAGAGGCCATTACTGTATCATATTAGTTTGTATATTACTTGATGGAAGCTTGGGATATTCACCTTGTATAAACAATCTTGCTCAATATAGTAGTATGCTACTTGGTTTGTTTCTACTTCAATGTGTACATGTGTTTATTTTGCGATATCACCTATACACATTAGTGGAGCCCTTAGGATCTTTGCTTGATTACCAGCGTTGTGATGGCAGTCACACTAGTGGGGGCTGGGTAATCTATAAGCACATCCTTATACAGGTCCCTAGTCGCAGGACAATCGAGACAGGGCATCGATACTCCGGAGTAGACTAGCGTATGCGCTTCTCATCCCAGTGTGGGAGATGGTCTGTCCCACAGCCATCAGTACGTCGTACTGGAGATAGTATACGGGTGCTCGTTAGGTTACGAGTACACCGGACAGGACTCGTCGGGAACTGACCAGTTGGTATTATACCTATCGTCAGTTATCAGTTCCCAGGTGACATGAGTACAGCTTAGTCCGCTGACTTGACACTGGCACTTCGCCTCGAGTGTGTTCCCACTGCACTTTGATCACTACCCTACCACGGCTCAAAGGAGTCGTGCAAACAGGTAGTAGTTGGGTGCAGTCCCGAAGCACTTGGAGGCAGTGACGGTTAGACAGGATTCGTCTCTCCCGGTATTGGGGGTTGACATCGCGCTGTGTCTAGGAGAGCCATTACACGAGTAGTCCCTGGCCAGGGCAAGCGAGATATACTGGTAGGCTTCCAGTGTTATCTCAGGGTGTTTTGGGCTTCACTCCGACACGACTTGTACCGCTATTAGGGGATTGACGTTTACCGCCCCCTAGGCCCGCCATGCGATGTATCAGACGAACAGACCGGACTGTACGGAGAATGTCACATTTAGACTCAGTAGGAGTTCAGATGGGGTTCACCTCGTCAGCCTTCTTGTCGGCATCTACCTGGGGACCGTTACGCACAGCTAGTGCCGCTTGCGGTCTGTGGTTAAACCCACTGCCAGCGTAGTGTCGAGTCTTTAGAGTCCCACAGAGAGGGTATTCGCCTCTGAGCAAAACAGAGTAGAGGTCGCATGGTTTTTGCGGCAGGGTTCGTTCTCATCCGTGCACTTGTGCACTTTTGGAGTCCGGACGGATTATACTAGCAGGCTCTGGTTTGAGCCAGATACTGGTATATGTTTTGGGGTTGCTTTTATCTCTCAGTATTCTTGTTCCTCGGAACGAGAATGCAGGTGTGTATGCACAGTTGTTTGAGGCGGGGGAAGAGGTTTTTCATTAGGGTTTCAGAACGGGTGCGTATGCACAGTTGACAGTCGTCTTTTTCCAAACCCTAATGGAATTATGAAATATCAATTAATAATAGTAATTAAATGAAATTATGTCATGGTTGGTTTTGTTGACTTGTTGACCATGGTTGACTTGTTGACCATGGTTGAATGTTTGACCATCATCATTACTTTGCAAGGATGCTCCTTGATTCTAGCTTACATTTCATTTAATGAAGTATGATAGTGGTCATTCCAAAACAACCATCAACTATTCTCATTTGAATTATTATTATTATTTAGATATTTCTTTTTCTTTTTGATATGGTTGCAAAAAGGAAAAAGAGAGCTCATTCTATCATAACCATTCTGTCTCCTCACTTCATCTTCTTCTTCCTCAAGCTCAAGGAGAATCCTTCTCATGTGTTGAGAATCCCTCTCCTTGAAAAGAAAACATCCCTTAGACACTCTCTACTCACTCTAGGATCAAAGGTTTAGCAAGCCGAAGATTCTAGTTCTCTCAAAGTTCGAGAAAGAGCCCGAAGGTTGAACCCTCAGGTGGATCCATCTTTGACGGAAGAAGGCGACGAGGAAAGAACCATCAACCTCTACAAAGTTTGAAGAAGAAGGAGTTCAAGTTTAGGTATAACCATCTTTCCGAGTAGCTAACTCTCTTTAGCTTGTTTGCTAGTTTTAGTTTAGGAAAAGATCCCGACTTTGTTAGTCCATGTTGCCCCATGCGCTCAAAATTTGATTTTTATACCGTTTCCGCCTCCCCGTAAGAACCGGGGGTCGCAACGTGGACTTACACTTACTCTAGAATTGGCGGGCTATTCGCCGCACTTGTAGGGGGTATAGGATTGACTTGCAGAGGGGTGCCCAAGTCATTATAATTTGGAAGTGCTGGGTGGCCCATTCACTTCGTTGATTGGGGTTGCCTCACTTCTGGGATTGGCGGGTGGATTGCCACACTCATAGGGGTCCAGGGTATGATACTATGGGTTATCTACACGACCGGGAAAATTGCATTTCATATTTTGCTCCATTGAAATATACATTTCCTAGATTATTCGCATTTTCATACTGTTTGCTTCTGTGCTTCTGCTGTGATGCTTCTGTGATGTTACTTGATATCATGCGTGAGACGAATGTTGCTATATTATATATATATATATATATATATATATATATATATAGTAAATGCTATATATGTTTTGCATCCGCGCTAGTTCTGTTCCCTCCCTGCTGTAAGTTAAGTAATCTTACGGTGAAGACCCGGGACCTTGTGGCGAATGCGGATCGTATATATGTGCATGCCTTTTTCGTTTCTTTTCTGGCATGATATGATTAGTTGATGGGACTGCATTAATTCTGATTAATGCAAGGAAAACAAATATATATGATGTTTTCGGAACCAAATTTGAAATCTATAGGCGTTTCCTTTTGCTTTGCGTCGAGGTATTCGGTTAGGAATATTCTGCACCTCATTCGATGAGGAAAGAGCCTAAATCCCTTCACAGGGAGTGACCTCTTTGGCAAAAGTTTACGTGGCTATAAACCACTCGGCTTTCTTCAAAACTATTGGTTTTCTACAAAACCACTCGTTTTAAAAATGCGGATCCTAAACCACTCCTTTTCAAAACTGCTTGAGTTCCTTCAACGATATCAAGTTCATTACGTTAAAGGTTTTTCACCAAAGACCATCCATAGCCCTCCGTCTTTTTGGATAAGTAGCACATAGTATTCATGCGGTGTTTGTTGGCCAAAGTCAAGGCATCGTGAATGGTAGCTGTGTGTTGCTTATCCGTAGTATAGATAAATGCATTAGTTTAGGACAGTCGTACCACTTTGTTGGCCAAAGTCAAGGGTTTGTACGGGTGGGTCTAAATTAATCTGGTTAATGACGGGTAGAACTTGACTTGCATGTTATGATTTGTTGGCCAAAGTCAAGATCATAAGTGCTTGGGGCAAAAACCATATCGGGAGTTTCAAATATAATGGAAACTTACCAAGTTTGCGCATACCTTCTGAAGTGTGGTAATTTTGGTCGGCTTCGTCGAAGTTATCATGCAATGATAGTTGGGTCCCAATTCCCACTTATGAGTAGGTGTTACTCCTCGGGTGATTTTCAGATGATCTCGACTAATTCTCCTTTTAGAGTTTGAAGGAGAATTCGAGTAAACAGTGAAAGTCATCCAGATTAGATAAAGTGATTAACCAATCTAAACTAGATTAGAGTGCACGCTGAGTTTTTCTTTTCTCTCTCTTTTTAGCAGCGACTATGACCTGACCTTAAACTAAAACTCATGAACCAAATTAACCGAACCTTCTTACACACTTTGGTTTTGGATTGTCATGATTCACGACAAAGTCGCATATATCTCTGCGGCTCTTACTTCCCCTTTACATTTCTCCAGAATACTCTGTATCATTATGAAGATTCATATTTCTTGGGTATGCCATCATATAGTTACATACGAACTCGAAGAAGCTTGTTTCGGTTCGAGGATGGAGAAATTGAATAAGATTATTCGGTTGTCTTTTATTTTTCCTTTCTCTCAGCCTGCGAGGGCTCTTAGTATCAGGAGAGTACACCTATTACATTTATTGGATAGTCTTCTTCCAAACCTTAGGCAGGTGTCGAAAAGTAGGGAAAGAAGAAGACTAATTAGCCTGAGTATGGTGTACAGAAGGTAAGAAGTAAAGACATATAAATGGATTGCGGTGAGGGCAAGGAAATTTGTGACTACTGTTATGAATCTGGATAGTGGAAGAGGCATTACTAGGAATACCCGGCCACCCCTTCAAAACATTTTCATGTTTCAGATTTATTGTGCGGTGTTAATTGAAAACTGCTTTCCCAATTAGATTCTGACTCTAGGGTATATATTTACCAGATTTGATTCTCACATCTGTATAGCGTTACAGATACTGAGTGGAAGTAGAATATTGGGAATTGGGTGATAAGATCCTCAATATCAGAATTCTTTATAATTGGTGATATTTGAGGAAGTCACCTGGTTTTTTCCTAACGACAAATATTTGGTTTTGAATATCCTTTATTATGTACCAATTTCAAACTGATATATCTGTATGTTTATTTTATAAAGTGAGATATAACTTTTTGAAATTATGTTTATGACATTTATCTATATCAGTTGACGGTTAGGTAAGGTACATTTAACAACGGTTTAATTCTTCTTAACCATAACACAATTTTCAACTTACGACACACAGGGTTTGAATTATTAAATTCAGAGGGCTTATACAAAGTATTGTATGTTGTCAAATATTCATTAGGACAAGGGGTTGGCACTCGTACTATATTCCGTTTAGTTATGACTTCTCTGGTTTTAGACACGCATTTCATTGAAATATAAGGTCCAGATTTTGAAAAGTTATAGGTATAAGAATAAAGTAGAGAAGCATACGTTGCAAGTATTAGGATTCTTTGAGGTTATCGAAAGTGTAGATACTTATTCTAGGTATTCCATCGTAAGTAAAATATTTGAGAACTTACTTGCCTCTCAGGTTACTCATCCATGGATGCACTCCTTGATGAGTAATGCTGTATGGCCTTATTTCATTTAGTCGATATGCACCGGAAACAACTGCATGTATTTTGAATCTGGGTCCAATTAAATTTGTGCCTTTAATCCTATATTGGATATATAATTGATTCATATCTTAACAATGTTAAGGTATAAGGAGTAGTCCGGCTTATGCTTAAAACCAGAATCCGGATAAACTCAAGGCACGTTTCAGTATTGGCAGTTTGTGGGTTATCCTGGGTTTTGACGAGGGTTAACATTCTACCATTTGCAGGATCAATAGTTATATTGTTCTTGACTTGCCACCCGTTTTAGTAAAATAAATTCTTTTCAGAAAATATTAGTGGGAGTATGGTAGAACTGTATATGATTCCATAACCAAAAACGATTACTGAAAATTTAATAGAACCTAAGGATTCAATTGGATTCGACAATCCATTCGCCACTCGGCAGATTTGGTGGGTAAGCTCAGCCACCCGAGAGGTACTTCGGTCTCCTCAAAGACGGTGGCAGGGAGGTTTTGACGACCCAAGCTTGCCACTATTGTTGTCCTACACTATGAGATTTGGCAGGTGGATGACTATAACGTCGTTCTAAATTAGGTTTAGTAGTGCACGCGTATATGACTTTGCAAGAGGGTTGTTGTACTCAGTGGGAGCAGCGGAAGCATGGTGGGCAAGTAGCTTATATTTATTTATAGACTAAAACAAGTATAGAAGAGATAAATCATCTATTTTTGATGTAACAGTCATAGTGTTTGACTTCATCAGAACAACAGATTGACCTAATAAGAAGATAGTAGGGAGTGATGCCCTGGTATTTGGATGACTTACTCCTTATAGGAAGTGATATTCCTATATTACGATCAGTTATACCGTGGTTATCATAAGGTATTTCTCCAAATAGAATCTGGACAAAATATCAGGGATTCTTGTGACTAGATCTATGGTTTTAGATCTAGATTTGGGAAGTGTCCCAATTCGGGTACTTTTACACTATTGTAAAATGTTTTAGAATGGACGACTCCTGAGTGGTGGTGTACCCGCAGGTGGAGTCACCCAATCTAAAGAGATGTCTTCTAGACTGATGAGAAGAGGGATTTTCATGATTGACATATCGCTTGCTTAGGCAATTGAGTCAATCATGGGATGTTAAGGACCACACCAGATATTGCTTTTGCACTAGCTGCAATAAGCATATATTAATCCAATCCTAGATAAACATTGGGAAGCAGTTATGAACATAAGAGGATGTTCTTGGTATATGGTAATGGCAGCCTCTTTCAGGAGGCGGTTATCATTTTAGGCTTCCCAGGTGACCTGGATGACAGAGTGGCTGTCAGAGTTAATAGTTTGCCCTCTGATGAGGGGCATTATGTTGGACAAGGGATCCATGTGGATACTGTGGAAGGTATGGTGCAGGATACTGATTAAATTCAGTGGAATATACAGTCTAAGAAGTTTGTTGAATTTGGAGTTCATATATGAACTTGGTCCCATCAGATATTCAGACAAATTCTAATGCAGGTATTGCTTATTTCGGGAGATAGTCTTTCTCCGTAAAATTGAGATATAGAGAGATAAAGATAGAAATATTAGAGCGGATCCACTCACTGAGGTGATTTCTCGAACGTGATAGTTTCGCAAACATACTTTATGAGACTGATTAGTAGAGAAGTTGGGTGTTCGGTATCACAAGGACTGTGAGTATGCGACACCGCAATAATTAGCCTTAAGTGCAAGTGGGAGATTGTTGGATATAGTGCCCTCAAGGAAATTATTGTAATCGAAGGCAGGCGATTATGATGATTGAAGGAGGACCAATACAGGTATAACAGTCTTACTCAAGATGATAGTATGCTATCTGGTTTGACTTTATCATCATGTACATGCATTATGTGATATTACAGATCACTGTTACAAGATGATAGAGCCCATAGGATTCTTACTTGACTACCAGCATTATGATGACGATCATATATGTTGGATATAGTTCCCTCAAAGTCAATTATTGGATCGCAGGCACATGATTGCAATGATTGAGGGAGGATCTATACCGGTAGGACAGTCTTACTCGAAATGATAGTATGCTATCTGGTTTGCCTTTATCATCGTGTACATGCTTTAGGTGATATTACAGATCACTATTACACGTTGATAGAGCCCTTAGGATTCTTGCTTGACTACCAGCAGTATGATGGCGATCATATACGTGAGAGTTGGGTAGTCTATAAGCACATCCTTAAAGTGACCCTAGTCATGGGAGTTTTGAGACTGGGCATCGATACTCCATGAGTCGACTAGTGTATACGGATCGAGACCCCGACGAGGGGCGATGGCCGGTCTCACAAGCCATTAGTGTCAGTTGGTTCACCTAAGATGTATACAGGTGCTCATTGGGTTATGAGTACACCGGACAGGACTCGCCGGGAACATACTAGTTGGTATTATACCTGTCGTTAGATAGCAGTTCCCTGGTGACATGTGTACATGTTAGTACATCGACCTGAGATCGTCATTTGTCTTGTGTGAGTTCCCACTGTGCGTTGATTACTACCCTACCAAGGCTCAAAGGAGTCATGCAAACAGGTTTTAGTTGGGTACAGTCCCGAGCCACATGGAGGCAGTGAGCGGATCGGCAGGGGATTCGTCCTTCCCGGTATTGGGGTAATATCGCGTTGTGTCTAGGAGAGCCATTATACGAAGTCCTTGGCCAAGGCAAGTAAGATTTTCTGGTAGGTATTCTATTAGTATCTCAGGGTGTTCTGGGCTACACCCCGACACGACTTATACCGCTATTGGGGGTCTGACGTTTACCAGCCCCCTAGGCCCGAAATGCGATACTTATAGACGAACAGACCGGACTTTACGGATATTGTCACTGACAGGCTCAGTAGGGTTTCAGGATGAGTTTACTCATCGGCCTCCTTTTTGATCAATACCTGGGCGCCCGTTACGTACAGCTAGTACCACTGACGTGCTTGTGGTTAAATCCACTGCCAATGTATTGACGAGTCTTTAGAGTCCCCCACAGATAGTTTCACAAGTTTCGGGCGAAACGTTGTAGAGGCCGTATGGTTTTATGGCAGGGTTCGATCATATATGTGCACTTCTGCACGGATCATGATTGGACGGATCATACTAGTAGAATTTGGTTTAAGACGGATCCTAGTATTAGATTTGTTGGATTACTTTAGTCTCATTGTATTCGCATTCAGACGGAATGCGGATGCAGGTATGTATATACAGGTGAGGGGTATTCTTGTGATCCGTCACGAGTTTACTTTAGAAGATGGCATTCTATTTATTGTCATAAACATTTGGATTAATATTTATTAGTGGTAATTATGAGCTCAAGCCATCATTAGGAGCATTAATTGTGGGATGTGCATGGGTGATGACTCATGGTATTATTTTTTGTGCCATGCCACTTGTTTATTGATTTATTTGTGTGAGATTGAGATGGAGAGAGAGGGCAGCCATATGAGTTGGGGTTGGCTCTTGAGATGAAAATTTCTAGTGCTCTCTCTCATTTTGATCACACACAAAAGAAATCTCTTCTTCTTCCTCTTTCTTATTGAGCTCACAATCTCCATTAATGGCTTCATCTTCAACCTCCATTCATACAATCTCATGTAGGGTTCCTAGCCACACTAATGAAGTCTCACAAGTGATCAAACATGCCCAATTAAAAAATTTCATGTGCCTACAAACCCTAATACAGATCGTTAACTAGATAATGAGGCGATGCAATGCGAGTAAACGAATTTAACTCTAAGGGAAAGGGGCTACAACCTTTGTAGATCCGGTCCTCCACCTCAATAGCTCCGTGATGAAGTCTCCTCGCTACGATCATCGGATCCCGGGCTCTAGCGTCGGCTTCATCGGAGAAATGGGCGGGCTTGGTCGTCGGCTTCGATGCCGAAGATGATCTACGTCGAGGCATCACAAGATCAAGCTCCCACTTCACCAAGTCATGAAACTTGTGAAGAAAACACCCTATACTACTTGGCAAGAGGTAGAGGATGAAGAAATAGGAGGTGGGTTCACTTTAGAATTGGATTTCTCACTCTTTTTCTCAAGATGCCATTAATGGTGGCAAGCTTTTTCTTGAAGATGAAGTAGAAGAAGAAGATAGAATATGATAAGTATATCTTTTTAAAAAGAAAAACAATATGAATACTTATCATATCCTAACCATAGTCAAGTGTAGAGAGCAAACTAGGGTTAGGTGAATGGTTAGGTTAAGAGAAGAAAACAAAATGGTCAACCTTTTCAACTCTTCATAAAGCTTCATGAAAGAACCAAAGAAAGCCACCATTTACCTTTTCTTTTCCAAAATAAATAATCAATATAAATAAATGAACAAGTAAACAAAAACCCTAACCATTCATATAACCATGGTTTAGTCTTTACACATGCATAAGTTAACATGTATCATCAATCATGATACAATCAAGTGTACACAAAAAATATATCACATATACAATGTGCACATCAAGTGAGAAAATCCAATTTAAGTGAACCAATACTAGTTAATGCAAAGTAATATATCAAATATATAATTATGCATTAAATCATTAAATCAATACTTGATTTAACCATCCGGTCATATCTCATATAACCGACTAGTATCCAATGTATCGGCTTATCGAATCAATCTTTGATTCGATAACTAGGTTATATCGCATACAACCAATCGATACATTCATCGCGAGAATTGGAATACGGTATCACATACACGCATTATTCTCGGTCCTGCACATATCTCATATGCGCTCCTATTTCGTTTCGCTTAAGCCAGGAAACCTCTGTGTAGGACTCTAAAGACTCGTCAATACGCCGGCAGCAGATGATGATCATATCAAACACCCACAAGCCGCAAGCAGTCTACTAAACGTAACGGCCACCCGGGTATTGAGCGATCAGAAGATCGACGAGCAAGCCCGCTCACACTCCTGTGAATCCAATCAGTAACACTTACCGTACAGTCCGGTCTGTTCGTCTGATATGTCGCATATCTCGCCTAGGGGTGGTAAACGTCAGACCCCAATAGCTCGATAAGTCATGCCGACGTAGGGTCCATAACATTCGTGAAACTACTGATAACTCTTACCAGTATATCACTGCAACCCTGGCCAGGGATTTCCTGTTATGGCCAGTCGTGCATAGCGCAACATCAACCCCCAATACCGGGAGAGACGAATCCCCTCCTATCGCTCATTGCCTCCATGTGAATCGGGACTGTACCCAAAAACCACCTGTTTGCACGCCTCAGTAGAGCCGTGGTAGGGTGGAAATCAAAGCATAGTGGGAGACACACAAGACTCTATGACGATCTCGGGTCTACAGACTAAGCTGTACCAGTGTCACCAGAGAATTGCCATCTGACGTAAGGTATAATACCATCTGGGAGTTCTCGGCGAGTCCGTCCAGTGTACCCAGCCTCCACTGAGCACCCGCATACCATCTCCGATGTCAAACACCAATGGATATGGGATCATCCATCGCCCATCACATGGGTCGAGAAGATATACGCTAGTCTACTCTAGAATATCGATGCCCCGTCTCGATATTCCCACGACTAGGAACATTGAAGGATGTACTCATTGACTACCCAGACCCCACTAGTATGATCTGCATCATAGTCCTGGAAGTCGAGTACACATCCTAAGGGCTTTATCAACATGTGATCAGAGAGACAGAAAGTATGCATGTTAAGATAAAGAGCAACCAGATAGCGTACTATCATGTCGAGCAAGAAAGTCCTACCTATATATGTCCCAGCATCCACTACAAGATACATCCAATGTACAGTAATGGCCTCTAGGGCATACATATAACTAACATCTCATGTGTTGAGAATCAACGGATGTTTAGATACAAAGTTATAACATACATTCTCTACTTCACGTTGGACATGTCGGCTAGCAAAATCCATGTCCGAGTTGCTTCGGTTTGAAGTGGGAGCCCGTAAAAAGACTTCTTGATGTGGTGCCATTTTCGACGAGGAGACCAAATATTGAGCGAGATCAGAGATGTCGCGAGGAGCTAGGGATGGTGGTAAAAGACCGAAAGACACGGATCGATCGGTATAGCCATTCTATCTTCTTTGCAGTTTGCTAGTTTAGTGTTAATGGTTCTATCCGGGTGAAAGACTATGATAGCGTCGGTTTCGTAAAAAGTTTTTGTTCCGCATTTGGCCTCGGATTGACGGCCGGGGCGCTATCGTAGACTTACATGGTATCAGAGCCACGCCATTAACCTTTACTAGCTTGTTCTAACTTGTTTAAAGTATCGATTGAACGAAATTTCCAAAACCGCGATTCCTTTTCATGAAGTTTCTGTCGAATTTTTTTTGTGGTCTAAAAATTATTTTTGGTATTTCAAAAAATCACGCAGGCTTTTCTAAGACCATTATAGAAATTTGGTAGAGTGATCCCACAGTAACGCCGCGGAACCGCAGCCTTACCCACGTTTTGGCCGCGGTTCCGCCGCTGTTCTGGGGCTTCATTGCACCATTTTTCTTTAGGTGGTCTTTCACTTGGAATTGTGGTTTCTGGAATATTTTGTTTGGGCCTAGATTTGTTAGAGTACTGGATTTGTGCTTGGAGCCCACTTCGGGAAGTTTTGTCGATCGAAATTTTAAATACGTTAGTTCACAGTGCTTACATTATATCTGCGACCGTGAATGTCATTCGAGCGGTAAATCTTGTCTAATTGCTATAGTCCTTTTAGACGGGTTTGTGAACGTGATATTCACGTTGATATTATGTGTTGTGCTGTGATGTTGCGGATTTGTCGTGGTGGATAGCTTGGTGCAATGTTAGTGCTGTTTAGATTTGTTTGTACATTTGATATCGCGGGGCGAGCATCCGACATGTGGACTGCTATCACTGCCTGTTTGTATATTATTCTTTTGGGGCACGACCGGGTTGAGGTCTATGTACCCGTTGTACATATTTTCTTTTCTGTACTAGGATTACCCCGTGGTGGAGTGCACGGATAGCCGGGTTCTAGAGGGAAACGGGCCCGCATCTCATGGCTTTGAGACGGAGGGGGCTTCACTCTAGAATTGGTGGGCTATTCGTCGCACTCGTAGGGGGTACAGGTTGACCTAAGGAGGGGTGCTCAAGTTACCGGATTCCGTGAAGTGCTGGGTGGTCCATTTACATTGCTGAAGGGGGCTGCCTCCCTTCAGGTTTTGACGGGTAACTTGCCGCACTCGTAGGGGTCTAGGTTTTCGTTGCACGAGCTATCCACACGACCAGGGGAACGTCGGGTTTCAGTTGCGGCTCAAAGGAAACCCGGGGATCCTAAATTATCTGTATTATTCTGTGATGCTTATTACTTTTCTGTGATGTTGCATTTATCACAACTGGAGCGATTATTGTATATTGATATATATACTAGTAGATGTTGTATATGTTTTACACCCGCGCTAGTCCAGTCCCCGCTCGGTCGTTAGTTAAGTAACCTAACGGGTGATGACGGGACCCAGTGGCGAATGCGAATGGCATATATATACATTTTATTTTCGTTCTTTGCTGGTGTGATTAATTGATAGGACTGCGTTGATTCAGATCAATGCAAGGAAAACAAACCTATTCGATATTGTTGGAACAATTTTCAAAAAGCTGTTATTACAAGGACGTTTTCTTTTGTTTTGCACAGCGGTATTCAGTTTGAAATATCCAGCACCTCATTCGACGAAGCAAAAGCCGAGATCCCTTCATCGGGACTGACCCCTTGGGCAGCAGTTTGCGTCAGAGTAATAACTTCACTATAGTCGATTACTTTTTGCTTTGCATCACGGTATTCAGTTGGAATATCTTGCACCTCATTCTACGGGGAAAGAGCCGAGATCCCTTCACCGGGAGTGACCTCTTTAGCAAAGGTTTTCGCCACTATATTTATGTAAAAAGCTATCTAGTTCCTTCAACGATATCAAGTTCTTTACGTTAAAGGTTTTTTGCCAAAAACCATTTGTATCCCTCCGTCATTTCCGATGGGTAGCACTTAGTATTCATGCTATGTCTGTTGGCCTTCGTCATAGCATAGTGTATGGTAGTTATTTGTTACTTTTCTGATGCATAGATAGATGCGTTGGTTTGGGAAAGTCGTACTACTGTTTTGGCCTTTGTCAAGGGTATGTACGGGTGGGTTCAAATTAACCTGGACAATGACAGGCAGAACTTGACATGTGACTTATGATATGTTGACCTTCGTCAAGGTCATAAGAGCATGGGGTAAAAATCACATCGGGAGTTTCTAAAGAAACTGAAACTTGTCAGGCATGTGCATACCTTCTGGAGTGTGATAACGTGAGTGGATTCCATCACGTTATCATGCGATGATAGTTGGATCCCGATTCCCACTGATGATTTGGTTTACTCATCGGGTGATCCGACTAATTCTTCTTTCAGGTTTGGAGGAGAATTTGAGGTTACAGTGGGAGGCTTCCTGATTAGATAAAGTGATTAACCATTCTGATCTAGGTTAGAGTGCACGCAGAGTGGTTTTTTTCTCTCTCTTTTTAGCAGCGACCATGGCCCAACCCTAGACTATAACTCAGTAATCAAGTTAACCGAACTTTCTTAAAACACTGGCTTTTGGATTTTCCGAGTTGCATACTTCATTGCTACTCCTTATTTTACCCTTTGCATTTCTCCAGAACACCCCGTATTACTACGAATATCCACTTCCATTGGATAAATCCATCGTATGGTTATATACGAACTTGAAGGAACTTGTTCCAGTTCGAGGATGGATTCCGGTTCTTGAGAGATTGAATAGGACTATTCAGTTGTCTTTTCCTTTTACCTTCTCTCAGGTTTTGAGGGCTCCTAGGATTCGGAGAGAGTACACATATTGCGCTTATTCGATAGTCTAATTCCAAACCATAGGCTGGTGCCGAAAAGGTAGGGAATGAAGAAAACCAATTAGCCTAAGTATGGTGTACAGAAGGTAATAAGTAAAGAAAAATAAAGGGATTAGAAAGAGGGCAAAGTAAACTGCGACTGCTATCATTCACGACCAAACCGAGTATCTCATCGCCACTCCTACTTCACCTTTGTATTTCTCCAGAACACCCCGTTTCACTACGAAGATCCACAGTTAATGGATAATCCATCGTATGGTTATATACGAACTCAAAGGAACTTGTTCCAGTTCGAGGATGGATTCTGGTTCAGGAGAAATAGGAATAAGGTTTATTCAGTTATCTTTTATCTTTACCTTCTCTCAGATTACGAGTGCCCCTAGGATTAGGACAGTACACCTATTACGCTTATTGGATAGTCTTCTTTCAAACCATAGGCTGGTGCCGAACGGTAGGGAAGGAAGAAAACCATTTAGCCTAAAGAAGGTGTACAGAAGGTAATGACTAAAGACATATAAAGGAATTTGGAGAGATGGAAAAGAAATATACGGTTATAGTCGTGAATCTGATAATGGAAGAGGCATTACTAGGAATACTCGGAAACCCCTACGAAACATTTTCATGTTTCAGTTTCACTATACGTTGTTAAAGGAAAACTGATTTCACAATTAGATCCTTACTCCAGGGTATGTATTTACCAGGTATGCTTCTCACATCTGTATGGTTTTATAGATGATGAGTGGGACTAAGTTATTGGGAATTAGATGATTATCCTCATTATATCAGAATTCTTTGTAATTGGTGATATTGAGGAAATCGCCTGGGTTTTTGCCGGACGGAAGATATTTGGTTTTGAATATCCGTTGTTATGCACAAATTTCAAATTGATATATCTGTACGTTTATTTTATAAAGTGAGATATAACTTTTTGAAATTATGTCCATGACATTTACCTATATCAGTTGATGGTTAGGTAAGGAGCATTGAACAGCGCTGTAATTCTTCATAAGCATAGTACAGTTTTCAACCTACGACGTACAAGGTTTGAGTTATTTAACTCAGGGGACTTATACAGAGTATTGTATGTTTTCCAGTGTCCATTAGGACAAAGGGGTTAGTGCTCGTACTATATTCTATTTACTTATGACTTCTCAAGTTGTAGATAAGTGTTTCGTAGAAATACAAGGTCCAAGTTTTGAGAAGTTATAGGTACAAGAATAAAGTAGAGAACCACGTGTTGCAAGTATCAGGATTCTTCAAGGTGATCGAAGATGTAGATACTTGTGTGATATATTCAGTTGATAGTAATGGTTTTGAGAAACTTATTTCTTTTTCAGGTTACTCATAATTGGACGCACTCCTAAGTTGAGTAAAGCTGATCGGCCTCTCTCCATTTAGTTGACATGCACTGAAGATAGCTGCATGATTTGAATCTGGTTCCAATTAAATCAGTGCCACTGTTTCTATATTGTATATAGAACAGTTAATATCTTAACAATGTTAAGGTATATGGAGTTGTCCGGCTTATGCTTGAAACCCGACACTAGATAACTCAAGGCACGTTTCTGTAATGGCAGTTTGTGGGTTAACCCGGGCTATGACGAGGGTTGATTTTCTACCATCTGAAAGATCAATAGTGATATTGTTCTTGACTCGCTACAGTTTTAGTAAAATGGACTTTTTCAGAAAACAGTAGTGGGAGTATGGTAGAACTGGAAGTGATTCCAGAACTACAAACGATCACTGAAAATTTAATAGGACCTAAAGATTCAATCAGGTTTGACAATCCATTAGCCACTCCGCAGATATGGTGGGTAACCTTAGACACCCGAGAGGTACTCCGGTAGCCTCAAGGACGATGACAGGGAGGTTCTTGTTTACCCAGAGTTACCATTATTGATGTTCCAAACTATGTGGCCCAGCAGGAGGATGAGTATAGCGTCGTTCTAAACTAGCTTTAGAAGTGCATGAGTATATGACTCTATTAGAGGGTTGTCGTAGTCAGTGGGAGCAGCGGAAGCGTAGTGGAAAAGTAGTTTATGTCTATTTATAGACTAAAGCAGATAGAGCGGGGATAGATCGTCTATTTTTTATGTGACGGTCATAGGTTATGACTTCATCAGAATAGGAGATGGATCTGTAAAGAAGGTTGTAGGGTGTGATGTCCTGGTATTTGGATGACATACACAGGGTAGGAAGTGATATTCCTATACTACGATCGTTTATACTGTAGTTATCACATAGTGGTTTTCTCCACAAAGGATTGGATATAATATTAGGCATTCCGGTCACTAGATCTATGGTTTTAAATCTAGATTTGGGAAGTGTCCTAATCTGGGTACTTAGACAACATTCTAAAGGTGTTTTAGAATGGACGACTCCTGGCATGGTGGTGTACCTGCAGGTGATGGAGTCATCCTCTCTAAAGGTGTCTTACAGACTAAATGGGAGAGGGATGTACATGATTGGCGTATCACTTGCTTAGGCAATTGAGTCAATCATGAGAGGTCAAGTACCACACCAGATGTTGTTTTTTCACTGGAGAAACGTTCAGAAGCAGTTTAGAACATAAGTGGATGTTCTAGGGAGATGATAACGATTGCCTCCTTCGGGAGACAGTTATCATTCCAGACTTCCAATGTGACCTGGATGACAGAGTGACTGTCAGAGTTATAGTTTTCCCTCTGACGAGGGGCAGTTGTTTGGACAGGTGGTCCAAGCGGATACTGAGGGAGGCATGACGCAGGATACTGATTAAGTTCAGTTGACGATACAGTCTAAGAAGTTTGGATTTGGAGTTCATTTACGAACTAGGTCCCATCAGATATCTAGACATATTCTAAGACAGGTATTGCTCATTTTGGGAGATGGCTTTCTCTGTGAACTTGAGATTAAGAGAGACATAGAAAGAAACATCAGGGCGGATCCACTCACTGAGGCTATTTCTCGAACGCAATAGTTTCGCAAACGAGCTTTGTGAAACTGATTAGTAGAGGAGTTGGGTGTTCGGTATCACACGAGCTGTGAGTATACGACATCGCAATAATTAGCCTTGAGTGCAAGTGGGAGATTGTTGGATATAGTGCCCTCAAAGTCAATTATTGGATCGCAGGCACGTGATTGCAATGATTGAGGGAGGACCTATACCGGTAGGACAGTCTTACTCGAGATGATAGTATGCTATCTGGTTTGCCTTTATCATCGTGTACATGCTTTAGGTGATATTATAGATCACTATTACATGTTGATAATGCCCTTAGGATTCTTGCTTGACTACCAGCAGTATGATGGCGATCATATACGTGAGAGTTGGGTAGTCTATAAGCACATCCTTAAAGTGTCCCTAATCGTGGGAGTTTCGAGACTGGGCATCGATACTCCATGAGTAGACTAGTGTATAGGGATCGAGACCCCGACAAGGGGCGATGGCCGGTCTCACAAGCTATTGGTGTCAGTTGGTTCACCTAAGACGTATACAGGTGCTCATTGGATTATGAGTACACCGGACAGGACTCGCCGGGAACATGCTAGTTGGTATTATACCTGTCATCAGATAGCAATTCCCTGGTGACATGTGTACAGGTTAGTCCATCGACCTGATCTTCATTTGTCTCATGTGAGTTCCCACTGTGCTTTGATTAATACCCTACCACGGCTCAAAGGAGTCATGCAAATAGGTTTTAGTTGGGTACAGTCCCGAGCCACATGGAGGCAGTGAGCGGATCGGCAGGGGATTCGTCCCTTCCGGTATTGGGGGTGAGATCGCGCTGTGTCTAGGAGAGCCATTACACGAAGTCCTTGGTCAAGGCAAGTGAGATTTATTGGTAGGTATTCCAGTAGTATCTCAGGGTGTTCTGGGCTACACTCCGACATGACTTATACCTCTATTGGGGGTCTGACGTTTACCAGCCCCCTAGGCCCAATATGCGATATCCATAGACGAACGGACCGGACTGTACGGATATTGTCACTGACAGGCTCAGTAGGGTTTCAGGATGAGTTCACTCATCGGCCTCCCTTTTGATCAATACCTGGGCGCCCGTTACGTACAGCTAGTACCACTGACATGCTTGTGGTTAAACCCACTGCCAGCATATTGACGAGCCTTTAGAGTCCCTTACAAACAGTTTCAAAAGTTTCGGGCGAAACGTTGTATAGGCCGTATGGTTTTATGGCAGTGTTCGATCATATACGTGCATTTGTGCACGGATCATGATCAGACGGATCATACTAGTGGGATTTGGTTTAAGCCGGATCCTAGTATTAGATTTGTTGGATTACTTTAGTCTCATTATATTCGCATTCAGTCGGATTGCGGATACAGGTATGTATATACAGGTGAGGGGTATCCTTGTGATCCGTCATGAGTTTACTTTAGAAGATGACATTCTATTTATTGTCATATACATTTGGATTAATGTTTATTAGTGGTAATTATGAGCTCAAGTCATCATAAGGAGCATTAATTGTGGCATGTGCATGGGTGATGACTCATGGTATTATTTTTTGTGCCATGCCACTTGTTTATTGATTTATTTGTGCGAGATTGAGATGGAGAGAGAGAGAGGGCAGCCATATGGGTTGGGGTTGGCTCTTGAGATGATAATTTCTAGTGCTCTCTCTCATTTTGATCACACACAAAAGAAAGCTCTTCTTCTTCCTCTTTCTTCTTGAGCTCACAATTTCCATTAATAGCTTCATCTTCAACCTCCATCCATACAATCTCATGTGTTGAGAATCAATGGATGTTTAGAGACAAATTTGTCACACACATTCTCTACTTCACCTTGGACGTGTCGGCTAGCAAACTTCATGTCCAAGTTGCTTCGGTTTGAAGCGGGAGCCCGAAAAAAGACTTCTTGATGTGGTGCCCTTTTCGACGAGGAGACCAAAGATTGAGAGAGATCGGAGATGCCACGAGGAGCTAGGGATGGTGGCAAAAGACCGAAGGATACGGATCGATCGGTATAGCCATTCTATCTTCTTTGCACTTTGGTAGTTTAGTGTTAATGGTTCGATCCGGGTGAAAAACTACGATAGCGTCGGTTTTGTAAAAAGTTTTTGTTTCGCATTTGGCCTCGAATTGACGGTTGGGGCGCTACCGTAGACTTACAATCTACATGGGAGCTGGGTGGTCTATAAGCACATCCTTAAACGCCCCTAGTCGAGAGAGTATCGAGACTAGGAATCGATACTCCGGATTAGACTAGTGTATACTTTTCGAGACCCCAATGAGGGGCAGTGGCTGGTCCCACAAGCCATTGGTGTCAGTTAGTCACCTAAGATAGTATTCAGATGCTCATTGGGTTATGAGTTATACTTTACGGACTCACCGGGAACATGCTAGATGGTATTATACCTATTGTCAGATAGCAGTTCTCAGGTGGCATGTGTACAGGTTAGTCTGTCAACCTGAGATCGTCATTTATCTCATATGAGTTCCCACTTTGCTTTGATTACTATCTTACCACGGATCAAAGGAGTTGTGCAAACAGGTTTTTGTTTGGTACAGTCCTGAGTCACATGGAGGCAGTGAGCGGATCGTCAGGGATTCATCTCTCCCAATATTGGGGGTAGATGTCGCATTGTGCACGGGTGGCTATCACCAAAAATTCTTGGCCAAGGTGGACGAGAATTACTGATTTGGATCAGTAGTTTCTCAGTGGGTGATGGTCTTCACACCGACACGAAAGATCGCGTTTTTAGGGGTCTGACTTTATCCACCTCCTAGACCCGATTTGCGATACTCTTAGACGAACAGACCGAACTGTATGGAGATTGTCACAAATAGGCTCAATAGGGGTACGGATAAGTTTGCTCGTCAGCCTCCCTTTCGCTCAATACCTGGGTAGTCGTTACCTACAGCTAGTGTCGCTGACGTACTTGTGGTTAAACCCACTGCCAACATATTGACGAGTCTGTAGTGTCCCACACATAGGGTTTTTCCAGTTCAGGCGATATGATGTAGATGACGTATGTTGGTACATACAGGTGTCCGATTAAATATGTGTACAAGCCACATGGACTTTAATCGGACGGTTGATAATACTAGCGGCTTAAAATTAAGCCGGATTATGAAGTCTTTGGAGCTCACCATATGGATTGTATGAACTACCGTGCCCCCAGGCTTGGGGAGTTTGAAACTTTGGCCTTTGGATTTTGCCTCGGGCGCTAGAGGTTTATTAGGCCTTTCTTTTTTGTGAGAAGCCGCTTTAAAAAGAACCATCATATTAGGAACCGTCTTGGGATGAGTCTCCTTGTATTTGAAAGGGGAGTTGTCAGAGTTTAGCTGACGTTTAGGGAAAGGTCCGCAGACGAAGACCGAATCCTTCTCCTGCTTCCACACCTTATATATAGATGAGGAAAGATTTCTTGGAGAGCAAACTGGTTTATGCTCTCCTTGGATCTCCACGGGCTGCGGAGACCTTTTGAATGCTGCTGTGGGGGAATTTTGTCTGACCCTTCACAGCAGTTCAAAATTGTTCCCGGTTGGAACATCAGTATTCATCATTGGAGTTGAAGTAAGAACAGACAGAGAACTTCCCCCAGTTTGTCTTAGTTGACGCTGATATCGACGTCGGTGATGTCTTGCTACAGGATCTTCATCAGTCTTAGGAGTTTGCTGAGCTTGCTCCCTGTTTTCTTTGAGAGAGTGAATATGTTGCCCTCTATGTCGACCTTGGTCCTCAGCAAGAGCCAGTCGTATGAAGACCGATGTCGTCGGCAGAGCTGAAAATTGAGGAGCCAGGCTGTGGAAGACAGACTTCTTCTGGGCTTACTCCTTCGGCGTTGAGGCACCGAGGATAGGAGGTGGGAGTATCGACCCAAAGAAAATCCCTTTAATTTCTTGAAGAGCCGGATTGCAGAGACTTGAGGCTGCAAGTGATCCATATTTGATTCCACCAGATGTGACAGAGCCTGAGTTGCAGCGAGTGTAAGCGAACTCTCCATTCCACATAGAGACGAAATGCCAGCTTCGGTATCCCATCATCCAAGGGCAACTACAAACATATATAAACCGCGATTTTTGTTCGCAAAAAATACGACACACAGAGTATGGAGTGGAAAGAGGAAAAGGTCCCACCGGGCATGCCAGAATCTGTTTACCGCTGAAAACAGAGACGAACTGGGATAGAACATCTTGGTTGAATTTGGGGGCAGATGCTATTTGGAACATATCTTTCCGCCTCTCCGAAGATGCCACGTTGATTTGTGACACTGTATATCGGAGATTTAGACAGATACGACCGATATAGCATGACTTATCAGATTCCCCCTCATTGAAGGGTTTTTGATTATGGGGACGCTCTTCCCTGCAGGCACAAACCCCTGCAGTTAATTACGCTATCGCGCTGCGATAACAATTTTCACCTGCTCCAGGCAGGTCATTTTGTGTCGTGTCATATTGTTTATTTTGGGGTTGCCCGTAGATTGTATACGGAGACTAATTTATGCCGTTTCCCGGAAGGCGCGGATTAGTCCTAATCCGAATATTAGATTTTTTGGTTTTTTGAACTTAGGACATAGATCTCATATAAATGAGGTCCATCAGTTCATGGGATATATGGGTTTCATCTAAGGATCATTATCCGTATATCGGACTAAGATCGACTTTGGAACAGTGAGCATATGGGCTCAACTGATCATCAGATTATATGTGAATAGCCCATGGATAGCATACGATAGTCAATATGGAGACAATCCGCAGGGTAAAACATATTACTTTAAGGACATCGCGGTCCATGGGAGACATGGATGGAATATGGCTTGTTTGTGCCTGTGGATTCTATACGGGGGTTAATATGGAGACAAGCCGTAAGGCCAAACATATATTAGTCTAGGGACGTTGCATTCCAATATTAGTTTAGAGACATTTCGGTCCAACATTCATCTTGCGCACACGTGTATATTTTACCTGGCGAAGTGAACGATGGTAACATGGGATGCGCCCAATATTGGGGTGTGATCCAATTTGAAGGCATTTATATTTCCCTCAAAGATATACATATACAAATATGATAAAGCCGGAGCTCAATATAAGATGCGCATCTATATGGGATGCGTATCAATATGAGGTGTGCACGTCAATATGAAAGTGCATAAATATGGGGTGCATCAATATGAGGATTAGGACATTCCTTGTCTGTATGAAATTTCATATCTTTCATCAAGTTGGAACGAAGGAGTTGTTGGTTTTTAGGACCCGCCACCTCTCTGAAGACGTTAAGGAATTACAACGATGTATATCAAAGATATGGAAAGATATACCCTTGAACCAAATCCCGTATATGAGGGGAAAAATCATGTCAGAACTGAGGATCGCCAGCTTTATATGAGAATAAGATAAAGATCATTAGTCGTATATTAGACTAAGATCAAATGGATGAAATATCGTTAGTCATATATGGGACTAAGACCATCATGAATGAAAAGATCTTTAGTCATATATCCGACTAAGATCAGCTTGGATGAATGATCATTAGTCATATATCCGACTAAGATCAGTATGGATGAACGATCATTAGTCATATATCCGACTAAGATCAACTTGGAAATAAGATTGATGATCATTAATCTTGTTTTAGATTACGATCAATTTAAACATGAGAGCATATGGGCTCAAAGAAGTTTTCACTTCACAGCCTTAGCCAATTTGGGGTTAAAGATCGGGTTTCTATGTCACCCAGCAGTGCTAAGTACTTAGTCATTTAGGACTATGGATATAATATCCAAATAATGCTCTGGCGCTCACGTGAGGCATGGTCTTCATGTCTTCTGAATGCTCACGTGATTTTCACATGAGATGCGCACTTTGGTGCTCACATGGATATCACATGAGATGCGCACTTGAATGGTAATTTTTACCAACCGTGCTCACGTGGATATCATATGATGCACATGCCTTTAGGCAATGAAGTGCACACACGTGCCTTTCACGTGATGTGCATCTTCCTTAGAGAGTAAATCTCTGTTCATCATTTTAAAGAAATAACTTCTGTTAATGGCATTTTGGCCATTAACGATCACCAAGATCAATATTTTGAGGATCTGGGATCAAGTTCTTTAAGAACTAAGTCCTTGATTATGGGGGAACTAAGTTCCTAAAGTATGGACTCTATTTTCTTCATGTTCTTCTATATTCTTTTCAAGCTCGTTCTCCCCTGAATCTTTGATTTTTAGGAACTAGATCTTTCTAATGAGAATTAAATTCTCATCTTGTGGGAGACTTGTCTTGTGGATCTTAAATCTATAGAAAGAACTAAGTTCTTTAAAAGCGTTAAACCCTTAGATATGATATAATGGGTAAAGTGGAGATATTTTTATTTTTGTGTTTTCTTTACCTAGGGTTTGAGAGAAGGAAGATCTTCTTCTTTATTGAGAATTAAATTCTCTATTGCTGAAGCTTTTGGAGAGTCTTCTATATTTTTTTTACAGAAGCTTATGGGGGCTCTCCTTCCTCCGAGATTTAATCTCTTTGCTCCTATTTATAGGAGAAAATAAAAATCAATCTTTTTTGAGAACATCTCTTATTGAGAGATCATGATTGATTTCATAATCAATCAAATTGATCTTAAAAATCAACCGGTAAATTTTATTCACCGTTGGATTTTTAATCTAAAGGCTCTTTGTTTAACAGAGAAAATTTCTTGTTTGTTTTAAAAAGATTAGGAAAATATTTTTTTAAAATAGAATTTAATTCTATTAGATGATCGATTGGTGATTTTATAATCACCAGTGGATCTTTGATCCTAGGGCTCTCTGTTTAGCAGAGAAGATCTTTCTTGTTTAAGAAAAATTAGGGAAATATTTCCAACATAGAATTTAATTCTGCATAGACTTTAATTCTATCATAAAGAACACCAACGTGTATTGCACGTGAGGTGCTACCCAATGGGTTGGTAGGTGCACTACGTGCTTTGCACATGAGCCGTTGGCCCAAAGCACTCACGAGGACATCACGTGAGAGCTGTCAAGCGGCTGCACCGGCGCTCACGTGGATATCACGGGAGATACTCACGTGGGTGACAAGAGGCTGCACTAGCACTCACGTGGATATCACGTGAGATGCTCACGTGTTTAACACGAGATGCGCTGCCAAGATGCTAGCATGTGCGTTCATGTGGATATCACGTGACGTGCACTGCCAAGAGGCTACACTAGCGCTCACGTGTTTAACACGTGGGAACCAATATAGGATTTGATCCTATGTGAAGCGGCACTCACATGCTTTGCATGTGGGTGCGCACGTGTTTAACATGTGGGGACTTCCCATTATTTTTATAAGGGAACATCAAGCTCTGGGCCAAAAATTTTGGTAGGAACAAAAGGGTTTCCCTAGTTCAAGCGAAATGATGTATTGGCCATATTTTGATACATGCAGGTTTCCGATCAAATGAGTGTACTAGCTATCCGGAATTTTGATCGGACGGTTGATAATACTAGCCGACTTAGGATTAAGCCGGATTATTAAATCAGGTATTGATTTAATAATTTACATAAATATATATTTCGATATGTATATTCTAGTATTATGTTCATAGTATTATCCTATCTATTTGGGTATTCGTATTTTGATACGAATACGAGTATATATATACGGGGAATGTATTTTGTGTTTATACAAAACACATTCTAAGAGGTGGACACCTCATCATGGATTTTCTAGTTTGCAAAAATAGAAATGCGGTGTAAAGGTATAGGGATGGAGAGAGAGGGAGGCATGGTGAGGGGTGTAGGAAAATGAATTGTTAATTCATTTTCATACACTATTCAAGCATGGTTGGATTTTAAAATGCTATATTGGTTTTGATAAAATAAAAATGATATGCTTGAATAAAAAAGGATGAGCTCATTCTCACCATTCACTTCTCTCTGTTCTCTTGAGCTTTAGCTTTAGCTCTTCCCTTTTTTGCTCTAGTTTTTGAGTTTGATCTCCATCTTCATCTTCCCTACACTCTCATGTGTTGAGAATAAGGGAGTGAGATAGATAAACACTTGAACAACTCCACTACACCTTTAAGTATCACTTCTTAGCAAGTTGTGATTCCTAGTTGCTTCACTCGATCGATCGGAGTGAAGCTAGAACCTTGAACCCGTTCTCTAAGGTGTAACATGAAAGGTTATGCTAACACCTTGGTCATCAACCGTGGCCGAGTGCGGAACAAAATTTTTTAAAACGATTCAAACTTGGCGCTAGAATAACCCTAAATCGGATCTAACCATAAACCTAGCAACATAAGCAGCTCTATCTACTATGATAGAAATTATACCTAAAGAAAACAAGTCCTTCGGATCTTCGCTCCTCTCCTTTGGCTCCTCAAAAGATGTACAGATCTTGCTTGAACTTCGGCCTCCTCGCATCAAAGATGATCCACCCGAGAATGCCTACTTTGAGCTCCTACCTCAAATATGAGGTAACTAGAGTACTTAGCTTGCTAATCTAAGTAGCCTAGATGAAGTAGAGTGAGATGATGGATTAATATGTCTCACTAACCCTAGGTTTCTCAACTCATGGGACAATTAGGGTTAGAGCAAGAAGAAGAAAGTAAGGAGAAGATGAGAGTGTTCAAGTGAGAATGAATATCATCAAGTGAAGAATAGCTAAGTGTTGTGTATTAATAATGCAAACCGGCTCACAACAAAACACAAAACACGAGACAGACTTGCTGTCTTCCTTGTCACTCTGAAAGCTGGAATCAGTAAAGGACTCGACCCTGAGGTCTCCATTACCGTACACTAAGAACATCTCCTTAGTCCTTCTCAGGTACTTGAGAATGTTCTTCACAGCCGTCCAATGATCCTCACCTGGGTTTGACTGATACCGTCTCACCACGCTAAGCGCGTAAGCTACATCTGGTCTGGTACACAGCATCGCATACATTATAGATCCTACAGCGGAAACGTAGGGTATAATGCTCATGCGAACCCTCTCCCCATCAGTCTTGGGAGACATCTCTTTGAAGAGGGTGATTCTGTGCAGTGCGGGTATGTTACCTCGCTTGGAATCTTCCATTCTAAATCTCTTTAGTACAGTCTCTATATACCTGGACTGTGAAATTCCAAATAATCTCTTAAATCTATCTCTGTAGATCTTAATCCCCAGAATGCACGAGGCATCACCCAGGTCCTTCATGGAGAATCATTGTGATAAGAACAGCTTGACCGATTGTAGCATAGGAATATCATTTCTTATCAAAATAATGTCGTCCACGTACATGACTAGGAATACGACAGTTCGTCCTACAATCTTCTTATATATACATGGCTCATCTACTTTCTTGATGAAGTCAAAGTTATTGACTGTTTCATCAAAACAGATGTTCCAACTCCGCGATGCCTGCTTTAATCCATATATGGATTTAAGCAACTTGCACACCTTCCCGCTGCTCCCACTGTCCACAAAACCTTCTGGCCGATCCATATAAACGCACTCCTCCAAACTTCCGTTTAGAAAAGCTTTTTTTACGTCCATATGCCAGATCTCATAGTCATGGAAGACAGCAATGGCAAGTAGGATCCGAATGGATTTGAGCCTAGCCACTGGAGAAAAAGTTTCGTCATAGTCCACTCCTGGTCTTTGACGAAAACCTTTTGCAACGAGTTTAGCCTTATAGGTTTCCACCTGCCTATCTACACCAAATTTCCTTTTGTAGATCCATTTGCATCCAACGGGTTTTACCCCAGGTGGAGCAATATCCAAGGTCCACACTTTATTGGTGTACATAGACTCCATTTCGGATCGCATAGCATCCAGCTACTTATCAGAGTCTCTACTGATAATGGCTTGCCTGAAATTAGTAGGGTCATCTTCTTCCAAGATGCAATCCTCTCGATCCCCGTCTATGAGAAAACCATAGTATCTCTCGGGCGGATGAGAAATCCTACCAGATCTGCGGAGTGGTTGAGGTTCGTCTGGGACTAATGAATCTAGTGGTTCTACCAAATCTTCGTTTACATTTTGTGGTTCAGAAATTTCTTCCAGTTCTACCGCACTCCCACTAGTTTCTTTTGCAAGAAACTCCCTTTTTAAAAAGGTGGCATGGCGAGATATAAACACCTTCTGTTCCTCAGTGTGGTAGAACATATATCCTAATGAATCCTTAGGATATCCCATAAATTTACATAGAACTGATCGTGCCTGAAGTTTGTCCGGTTTCTGTGTTTTCACATAGGCCGGACAACCCCATATCTTAATAAATTTAAGACATGGTTTCTTACTACTCCATATTTCATACGGAGCCTTAGGCATGGATTTGGATGGAACTTGATTCAAAAGATATGCCGCTGTCAAAAGCGCATGTCCCCAAAATGAAATATGCAACTCGACGTCACTCATCATGGAGCAAACCATATCCAAAAGGGTACGATTCCTCCGCTCCGATACACCGTTGTGCTGTGGTGTATACGGAGGAGTAAACTGAGAGAGAATACAATTCTCTTTTAAGTATTCTAGGAATTCCGTGCTTAAGTACTCCCCTCCTCTATCAGATCGGAGGATCTTGATACTTTTACCAGTCTGGGTCTCTATTTCGTTCCTGAATTCTTTGAATTTCTTAAAAGCTTCAGATTTGTGTTTCAAAAGATACACATATCCAAACCTAGAGAGATCGTCAGTGAATGTGATGAAGTACGAGAACCCACCCCATGCATGTATAGACATTGGACCACACACATCACTGTGTATGAGTCCCAAAAGCTCTGCTGCTCTTTCTCTGTGTCCAGTGAACAGAGATTTGGTCATCTTTCCCTTGAGAAAGGACTGACACGTTTCATAAGATGAAAATTCGAACTTATTCAAAAGCCTATCTTTATGCAACTTACTTAGTCTTTTCTCTCCGATATGACCAAGTCTATAATGCCACAAGTAGGATTCGTTCATTTCTGGACACTTCCTCTTGCTTGTGTTTTGTACGTTGAAAACTGTGTTTTGATTTAGAACAAAGATACCATTACACAGTGTACCTTCTGTTAGGAATATGTATGCCTTAGAGGCCATACTTCACCATCCTACACTTGATTAGCAATCAAGTGTAGAGTGTTTCCTTCACTAAAGATAGTTTAGTGAAGAGGTAGCTTGAACTGGAGGGACTTTGGGTGGATCGTCTTCGGCGCGAAGATCATGGAGGAAGCTCGTTCAAACTCAAAGCAGAGCCTAGTGGAGTCGCATGGACTACATTCCAGAGCTTTAGAAGAGAAGGACACGGTCATCAAAGGTTGTATCCATCTTTCCTTCTCTTAGTTTTATGATATCATCATAGTAAACCATATTATTCTAGTTTAGATCTTGGTTAGTCTAGCTTAGCACCCGTAAAATTTTAAATTTGGCATGGTTGATTCTACTAGTGTTAGTTATATGTATGCCCTAGAAGCCATTACTATACATAAGATGTATATTGTAGTGGATGCTTGGACATATATAGGGAGGACTTTCTTGCTCGACATGATAGTACGCTATCTGGTTGTTCTTTATCTTAACATGTACTCTGATTGTCTCTATGTTACTGTTCCCCTCCGAAAGATGCGCAAGACGGGACGTCTCGCCTGAAATTCGGGGCAGATGCTAATTGGTGCTATCCGTTCACCTCTCCGAAGATGCCAAGTTGATTTATGGCACCATGTATCGAAGGTTTAAACGGATGCGGCCGATGTAGCAGACTTCGTCAGATTCACCCTCAGGATGAGGGGTTTTTGATTGTGGGGATGCTCTTCCCTGCAGGCGCAAGCCCCTGCAGTTAATTACGCTACCGCATCGCGGTAACAACTTTCTCCTTCTCCAGATGGTCACTTCGTGTCGTGTGTGTTTATTTTATGTTTTGTTGCCCGTGGATTGTTTACGGAGACTGAGTTATGTTGTCGCCCGTAGGGCGTGGACTAGTCCAAATCCGTATTATCTTAGATTTGGGTTTGAGGGTTTGGTTTGAGGATACGTTAGCCATACTTGAGGCTAAGATCAACTCAAACATTTGTTAAGGATACGTTAGTCTAACTTTGAGACTAAGATCAACTTAACGGGATCGTTTAGATCCGACAAAAGAGCATTTAGGCTCCATTGTTCCAATTTAGGGACATAGTGGTCCATCGTATGTATGGCCGTCGGGACTCGTTACCTCTCTTACGACGTTGAAGGGTTACAACGACAGATGTCAGAGGAGTTCAGAGATGTACCCTCAAACCAGGGTTAATTGGGGGGGATTCGTAATCCAGTCTGTTTGGAGGTTTAAGGATACGTTAGCCATCTTGGAGGCTAAGATCAACTTAAACGGGATCGTTTAGATCCGACAAAAGAGCATGCGGGGCTCTATTGTTCCAGTTTAGGGACATGGTGGTCCGTTGCATGTATGGCCATCGGGACCCGTCACCTCTCTGACGACGTTGAAAGATTACAACGACATATATCAGAGGAGTTCAGAGATGTACCCTTGAACCAAGGTTGGTTGGGGGGATCTATAGTCCAATTTGTTTAAAGGTTTAAGGATACGTTAGCCATCTTGGAGGCTAAGATCAACTTAAACGGGATCGTTTAGATCCGACAAAAGAGCATGGTGGGGCTCTATTGTTCCAGTTTAGGGACATGGTGGTCCATTGCTAGTTTAAGGACATTGCGGTCCATGGGTAGTTTAAGGACATTGCGGTCCACGGTTAGTTTTAAGACATCTCGGTCAAGGTTAAGGACGTCGTAGTCCATGGGTTTAAGGACCCCACAGTCCATTGTTAGTTTTAAGACATCTCGGTCGAGGTTAAGGACCTCATAGTCCATGGGTTTAAGGACCCCACAGTCCATTGTTAGTTTTAAGACATCTCGGTCGAGGTTAAGGACCTCATAGTCCATGGGTTTAAGGACCCCACAGTCCATTGTTAGTTTTAAGACATCTCGGTCGAGGTTAAGGACGTCGTAGTCCATGGGTTTAAGGACCCTACAGTCCATTGTTAGTTTTAAGACATCTCGGTCGAGGTTAAGGACGTCGTAGTCCATGGGTTTAAGGACCCCACAGTCCATATCAATGCGCGGTCATCGGGACCCGTCACCTCTTTGAAGACATTGAGGGATTACAGCGCCAAGTATCAAAGAAGTGAAGAGATGTACCCTGGAACCGGAGTGGATTAAATAGTCTTTGGCCCAATTTGGGATCAAGACCAATTAATTATGTTATGAGCCTATTAGCCCAGTTAATTACGAATTGAGGACTTATGGCCATCTTGGGCTAAGTCCAATCATGTCTGGAATATTGGCTTCCTGTTGGTCCCTTGAAGGAGAGGCTTTGCCTCTATCCATTCGGCCAATTGGGCCAGTGTCTAGTGTTAAACACTAAAGACGAATCAGTGTTGAACACTGGGAATAAGATTGACAAGTTAGTGTTTCAACACTAAAAGATAGTTGGTGTTAAACACCAGCAACCAGGCTTTCAGATTAGTGTTGAACACTAAAACAGACCAGTGTTAAACACTGTCAACAGGAGTCCCAAACTAGTGTTGAATACCGCGGTAATCAGTGTTGAACACTGCAAATATAGTTCTGTGCTTAGTGTTGCACTAAGGCCAAACAATGTTTTATCACTGAATTCAGGGGTTCCGTTTTAGTGTTTAAACACTAAGGCAAGAGGGGTCACGTGGCAACACGTGAGAGTGCCCTCCCTTCACTTGTTCTTCTGAGACTATGCATCTTTTAGAGCATCACGTGCCATCACGTGACGGGGATTCAAGCGCTTGTGTGTTAAAGCTTCTGTCAAGGGTCACGTGAGTCACGTGAGGCACTGCCTCCAGAGGGCTTTCTGTAGATCTTTTGGGGGGAGTCACGTGGTGACACGTGACCTTGCCTCTATGTATGTTATTTAGAAGATCCGTTAATCTTTTCCAGGAATTAAATTCCTCGCAGGGTTAAACCCTAATAAAAGCTTTAAATTCCAGAGGAATTAAATTCCTACTTCCTTTTGAAGATTTATATTCTGGAATAGAGTTGGACTCTGAATTTTCTGTAGGAGAACTGAATAGAGTTAAACCCTAATAAAAGCTTTTAAGGAATCAAGCTCTCATTCTCTGTTAAAGGATTATGATTAAGGGAATTAAATTCCCGTTGTTTCAACAGAACTAAGTTCTTAATTAGGGTTAAACCCTGTTTCTTTTTTTGTTCTGAAGGAATTAAATTCCCATAACACAGGGTCAAGCCCTAGTTTTATTTTAAAGGAATTAAATTCCTATAGTTCTGTGAGAATTAAATTCTTGTGCTTCCATTCCCTCTCTATGTTTTGGATCTGCATGGCAGGATCTCAACCCATTGAGAATTAAATTCTCAACTTCAAGGGGAGATGTGCACTTTACAGATCCTCTATCAAAGAGAGAAGAAATATGCTCTTCTGTTTTATATCAGAGTTAAACTCTGTTGAGAATTAAATTCTCTTTTCTTTCAAGAAGCCTTCCCTTTCTTACCTAGGGTTTTCTTTTGCAGAAGATCCAAATTCCTCAAAGTATCAAGGCTCTCTCCCTTTTCTTCCCTCTGCACATATCTCTTTTTTTGTCTCTTGGCTCCTATTTATAGGAGAAGCAGACGAGTCAATTAGTTTCTGACGAATCTTCATTGAGAGATTTGATTTGTATTCACCATTCGTTTTGGACCTTTGGATTATTAGGTGAATTTTATTCACCATTGGATTCTAAATCCAGGGATTCTCCTTTGTTATTTCTATTAGATTTAAAGGGGAGATCTTTCCAAATTCGAGATTTTCTCATAGATAGATGATATTTAATCACCTCTAAATCTTTAATTCAATCGGTTGCTTTTGGAAAGATTTGAGAGCTCTTTTCTCAGAATTTAGTTCTGTTAACAAATGGACTTTGAAGTCGGTCACGTGCGGCCACGTGACCCTTGGTCACGTGTGGGCACGTGACCCCCTTGGAACGAGCTTTCTTCTTTCTTTCTGCGCTTTGCGTTCTGTTCTCTGTTTAGCTGTCACGTGCCACCATGTGACATCTGGTCACGTGTGAGCACGTGACCCCAGCATGGAGCTTTCTTCTCGATTTAACCGGAGAATGAGTCTGATGTTTTGAGAGTCACGTGCCAACACGTGACCCTGGTCACGTGGGAGCACGTGACCTCTCATGAAGCCTTTTTCTTGATTTGATCAGGGAACCGTTGTGTCTTTGCCGCTGCTTTTAAATGTCACGTGCCGACACGTGACCCAGGTCACGTGGGAGCACGTGACCCTTTCTGAAGCTCCCCTTCTTTGATGTAGTTGGGAAACTGAATTTGCCTTGCCGATACTTTTAGGCGTCACGTGCCCACACGTGACTGCTGGTCACGTGTAAGCACGTGACCCTCTTCTGAAGCTTTTTCCATAAGCTTTTCTGATTTTAAATCAGGAAACAAATGCCCCCACAGCGTTGTTCTCACGTGTCTGCACGTGAGTGCAACGCTGTCACCTCTTGTGACCGTTGGATTCCTTTAGGGATTTGGGGAGATGAAGCGTTTCCATCGTCTTCTATAAATACCACTGTCTCTTCAGAAGAGCCTTCACTTTGCTCATCTTCTTCTTCTGAGAACTTTTTCCCTTGAGAATTTAATTCTCGTTTCCAGTGCTTAGTTCTCTGCCTCAAAACATTTTCAGAGTTTAACTCTGTTTAGGTGACCCTTTTTCCTCAGGTAATGTTCTTGGACAAACAGCGAACTTCCACATTCCTTTGGATTTTAAATACAAAACAAGGGTTTTTACTCTTTTTTAACAAGGAACCCATTTTTCTTCAAGTTTTTCCATAAGGACATGAAACCGCCTAACCTTCGAACTGTAGATCTCTTAGGGTTTAGATGATCTTTGGGGAGACGATGATGGCGTTTCAACTCCATGGAATTTAATTCCATCCCAAAAATGTTTCTGGGAATTTAATTTCCTTCTCTTAATAAGGAATTTAATTCCAATGAAGGACTCAATTTCTTCACACGGAGGCTTCTTGGGGTCTCTTGACCCGAGGTTGTC
The DNA here is from genome assembly GCA_030015575.1 of Agapanthus africanus. Classification (NCBI taxonomy): domain Eukaryota; kingdom Viridiplantae; phylum Streptophyta; class Magnoliopsida; order Asparagales; family Amaryllidaceae; genus Agapanthus; species Agapanthus africanus. The sequence goes on along the minus strand of CM057347.1, from coordinate 405,503,497 downwards.
CTTCTGCAATCAATGCAATAGAAGTTTTGTAATGATGTCTTCTGTGGGAATTTAATTCCTTTGATCTTGTTGGATCCATTGTAGCGCTCGAGGCAGATCCTGTTGGGGGGGGAATGTGTAGGGCTACCATTCTTTATTAAATGAGGATATTCCCTTTGTTTTATTGTAATTATTTGGTCTCATTATTAATGAGCCGTCATCTTGATTCTGTGGGGCCCATGTGTTTTGTAGCCAATGGTCCCAGAAAACTTTGTTGTTGCTTTCTTTAACTAGTCTTCATGTTCATGCATGGATATATATCGCTGACTTTGCTTTTAACGGTCTTCTTTTATTGGATTTCAGGTGCGATGGCTTCTGTTCCGCGCTTTCTCTTTTCTCGCTCAGAGGCTGCTTCTCATCAGTCACCATCTGATGAGGAAGCGATGGTGATGATCCGGGCCCATGACCCGAACTGCACCAACCTCCTTCAATGGGGATCTTGGTATAGTCAGATTATTCAGGGTCGCCGGAGTTTTCTTTGCGCGGTACCGACGGAGCCCACTTTCCCATTCTTACCGATGGACCCTTCGAGGATGGCTTTTGCTGTGGAAATGCCCAACTGGACTCCAACGGGGAGGCTCGAGCCTTCGACAACCGGTATTCCGAACCATCCGATCCCAACCATAGACATCTTGGGGCGGCGTATCTGCCAGGGTGAGGCCCACCCGTGGGGGCAAATTTATAAGATAGGGCTTACTCCTAGGCATCCTACGGGCTACCTTCTCTGGGCTCGCTACATCCTTTCTGCCCATCGTGCGCGGTTGCAGAAAGTCGGGCTTTATCAGGCCATATACGCGTCACTATTCCATTATAAGTCCCCGCATGTCTGGTGGGTTAAGGCATTTCTAAACCAATGGAATCTTCCTACCAACACTTTCATCCTAGGAGATCGCGGGTCTCGATCTCTCTAGCAGAATTCTATGATATTTCGGGGTTGCCAATCAGGGGTAGTTTATATGAAGAGTTGTTGCCTCCTGACGAGTACGTTTTTGAACCCGAGCCCGCCCCGGTTGACGGCCTGTCTGCTGGGAATGCCGTTCACCATAAGCGCCCCAGTTTAATCAAGGCGCTAGGCATCTTCGACCGATTATTCACCGAATCCGAAGAGCAGGGTGTTACTTTCAAGAGCTTCATTGCTCATTTCCTTCGTGAGGATGCCTTATCAAAGACGGCCCGGAAGTTTGCCAACATCGGGGACCCCTTTGGGTTCGGTCCGAAGAGGTTGCCGACCACTGAATCAGATTTACCTCAGTACTACATCCCTATTATATCGCCGATATCTTTTGAATCCATTGCTGTCCCAGGCATGGACGAGGAGACGTTCTTTGTGGGATTTGTTAGTGTTTGGCTCAGTTGGTTCGTTATCCCCATGCATCGCCGCTTCATGAGAGCCTCGGTCATCTACCCGGCTCATCGTATTGCTGAGGGGACGCGGTTGGCTATCGGAATCCCGGCTTTGGCACACCTCTATCATGGATTGGGAACCGCAGCTAATACCTCTACACCCGGCGTGGACATAGTGAACTTTTCGCTTCATTATTTCACGTCCTGGGTCAAAATGCATGTGCTGGGGGCTTTCGCCATGCATCAGAGGCCCGCTTTTTACGACGCCTATCCCTTCCCGCGACTTATGCGACTGGTGGGTGCTTCTGCTGCTGACCCGACTCAATTCGGGGCTATTCGGGTGCTGATTTCTCCTCATGCCGCCGCTGGCGGGTTGGTTTTTAATGATCGGGTCTTGTCTACTCCTTCGGGTCCCGTTCAACAACTCTGGGACCAGTCGAAAGACAACGCACCTTCTTTGAAGCCCTGGGAGGCCGCGCATTTATATACAATTAGACCGGGCTACTTCGTGTTTCGCCAGGATAGTGCAGCTCTTTTTATGCGGTACAATCCGCATCAATTCGCCCGGCAGCTTGGGTACGACCAGGGTGTTCCTTTCGAGGCTTTTATAGTCGCCCCGATCCCTTCGCTCGATGCTGTTCGCGATGCCGCTCATCATTTCATGAGGCTAAACACCGGCACCCGTTTCATGGTCCCTGAAGCTGAGTACATGCCCCGGTGTGTGGGTGCATTTACAGGTTGGTATCTTCATCGGATCAGCCCAATTATTCTTGAAGAAAGAAGGGTGCTTCTTGGTCACGACGCCCCTCCTCAGGTTTCGGGGGCTAAGCTACGACCGAGGGTTTCGGTCCGCTTCCCTTTGAGGGAGATTGGCATCGCGCTCATTCCGGGGGAGTCAGGGGTAGACCTTACTCCAACAGCTGGTATGCCCTTGGGTTCCCGATCGCGGGGTAAACGGGCCTCAGTAGTAGCACCCCTGTCGGTGGCGGCACCGCCCCCTGTGGCGTCGACAATGGCGATGTCGTCCTCGGTTGTGGCACCAAGCGAGAGTAACAGGGATGAGGGCGCTGAGGGCGATGTGGGCCAGCACCGCCCTAAGGTTTTGTGAGGGAGGAAATGGTCATCTTCAGCGACCGGCTCTGGGTCTAAACGGCAGAGGAAAGCGGCCACCACCCTGCTTGATTCTGTGGCGGAGTCTGAGCCTATCCTTGAAGACGAACCGTTGGCCCTGCAAAAGTCAGACGCTGGACTTCTCTTCCCGAGTTCGGCTGATGAGGAGGTCGCACAGCTGGCTGAGGCCATACGGCGTTCAAAAGACGCGTCTCATAACGCCAAGGTTCCGAAGAAGTCTTATCCCGCCATAATTTTTTACGAAGATCCTTCGTGGATTCGGCGGCGATTTATCGGTCCTTTGGAGGAATGGGGGGAAAGGGCTTTGAAGCAAGCCGCTTCAGAAGACGCAGCTGATGCACTCTTTTTATGGACCGGCGGTCACGAGTCTACCCTTGAACCCCGGCGAGCCCACCTCCTTAAGAAGGAGCGGCGGCTTGAAGAAGCCATATTGAGGGCTTCTTTGCGTATAGGTACGTTGTGCTCCTTTTGTAGTCTTTCCGATTATTTATGCCCGTGCATATGCATCATTAGTCTTATTTGAATCGTGCAGAATCTTCGACGCTGGGGGAGCTCCCTACGGGCCCATTAAAGCTAAAGCCCGCCGAAGTTCTCAATGAAGCCTTGCTTGATGTGGAGGGGCTGATGAGGCTGCTCCTCTCATGGTAGAGCCTCCAGCGGCGGTTCTTGATCAGGGAGCGCTTGCCCCTTTGGGGGAGGCTCCTTTGGAGGTCGCCGCCCCAATGACTCTTACTGAGGGTGGCCCAGAGGCTGGAAGAGAGGTAGTCGGGGCTATTCTTCCTTTGTTGGAGCCTGAGGTCATGGCGGAGACCGTTGAAGCTGCTATCCCCCCAGCTCAGAATGGGAGGAGTGTTGAAGGTATCCCTCTGCGTTTTAATTTAGCAACCCTTTCATAGTCTGAACTCTTTTATTTTTTTTTTTAGAATTGCGTGGTTTGGCGGCCACTATCGCGGATCTGTCGCCTCGGCAGTCATTTCAGCGTTTATTGGAGATGGCAGCTCCGCAGACGATCTCCCCTCAGTGTATTGTCCTTTCCTCTGGGCAAGGTTAGTGTCATTCTCCATTTTTTACCATAGCATTGTTACTATTTCGCGAAATGACTTTGATGTCTCTTATAGTTTTGGAAGCTGACGATGAGGTCGAGGTCGTTGAAGGGCCAGGGGAACCTTTAGCTCCTACTTGCATGACTGTCGGTGAGTGACATTTTATTATAGTCCCGTTCGTTCTGCGTTTAAGAGTTTTACTAACATTTCCCAAATTTGAACAGCCCTGCTAGTCTCCGTGGCTTTGGAATCGCGCATCGTGATGCCGCCCGGCCCTTATGCTTTGCGGGCTTCAGAACGCTTGGCCCAATTGAGCCTTGTCTCCCTATCATCTTTCGTCGAGGAGCTCCGTGCTGGTAGCGCGACCACAGCCGAAGCGTTTGCCGCTGAAGCTAACGGCTCCCTTCCTTTTCTCGCCACCTATCATAGCGAGGAGGTGGTGCGGGTCTGGGTGGAGTTCTGTAGGAAGGTGGAGGCTTGTTTGTACGCTCTTGAATGTTCTCGCCTTTCCTCGGAAGCCGTGGCTGCAAAAGCGGAGTTGCGGGGTCTGATAGCACGATGTGCGGCCAACATGACGTAGTGCGAGAAGAGGCTTGGCCGCAAGTTCTCGGAGAGGGAATTGGCTTCTAAGGCGCTGAGCGAGCTTCAGGCCAGCCTCACAGCCAAGGCCAACAAAGTGTACGAACTCTGGCGAGTGCTCCAGGAGTCTATAAAAGAGGTGGCGGCTCTCGCTAAAGCTGCCACGTTCACTCGCGAGAGGGTCGAAGCTCATAAAGCCACCGAGAAAGAGCTCGAAGCTCGGCTTGTTTCGTATCAGGCTCAGCAAGCTCAGGCGGAGGCTCGTCTTCTGGAGATCTTGCGTCATGAAGCCGTGGCTCAACAACAAAACGATGAGCTGGTAAAATTACTACACCGCCCGCCAGCTTGAGGACTTGTATCTTTCCCCCCCTTTTTTGTACATACTCATGAATGAGAGTATCTTTCTTTTTTTTGTTTCTTTCATGAATTGTGCTTTGTATCCATTTTGGTTTATGAATAAAAGATACATTTTTCTTCTCAATGGTGTGTCCCCTTTTTATTGAATGTATTCTGTGGATATTCTATCTTGATCTCCTTGCAGGACAGCAATGGCTCAGGATTCAGGGTTAAGATCTGCTTCCCAAGACTTTTGCATTTTATGAGCCACGAGGGTCTCATAAAGAGTTTTTCTCCCTATAGGTCGAGAGGATCCCATAGGTGTAAATCGTGAGGATTCTTAAGCGGGTTTTCCCTTGAGAGTCGTAAGGATCTCACAAGAGAGTTTTTCTTCCTTACAGTTCGTGAGGACTTGTAAGCGCTGGATGTGGCCACCCTTGTCCGTGTTTTACGGAGTCAGGGGTTTCTCCAGGTATTGTAGTTTTAAGACGTCGCGGTTAAGGTTAAGGACCTCATAGTCCGTGGATTTAAGAACTCCACCGTCCGCTGTTAGTTTTAAGACATCACGGTCAAGGTTAAGGACCTCATAGTCCGAGGATTTAAGAACTCCACAGTCCGATATTAGTTTTAAGACATTACGGTCAAGGTTAAGGACCTCATAGTCCGTGGATTTAGGGACTCCACGGCCCGATGTTTGTGTAACATTTTAAAAATAATTAAATAAATAATTAAATGAATAAAATTGTTTAAGTGAATTTTATGAATTTCGGTAAAGTAAAATGTATTTTTCGTAAAATTAAACCGTAATTGTTTTTCATTATAATTTCAAAAATACATATTTTAATTATGTAATTACTAGTAAATGGTGTTTATTTAGCCACTTATAAATTTTTATTTTAATTAAATATTTTTCCTAAATTAATTATTTTAAATATTAACATAAGTTTTATTTTTTAAACTAAATTAGTGTAAATTACAAATTTGAATGGTTTTAATTTGTAAAAATGAGCCATGGTATATTAGAATCAAGTGTGTAATATGCAAAATCTTTTCCAAAATCTCTCCATGGTTCTAGAAATTTCTAGGAAAATGGTTAAATTGAAAAAGTTAGATAATAAAGGGTTTAAGTGAAAAAAATGCATTATTTATGAACTTTCTACACAATACCACACATTTTTTCTCTCTCTCCACCCTCCTCCCTCTCCATGGCCGGCCTCCCCTCCATGGGTAGCCCCAAAATCTTCCCCCAATCATTTTTGTAATAAAAATCATCAAAATTCATCAAAAATTCCAAAAATAAATCTCAAAAATCAACATTCAACCTCTACCATTTTCCTTTGACCTATTTAGCATGGATTTTGGAGATGGAAAGCATGCATTTTGGAGGCTCATTTTCATGTTTGGGTTTCATATTTTGGAGGTATAAATTTCCTTCTTTTGTTTTATTTCTATTAGATGTTTCTTTTAAAGCATAATTAGATTTAATATATTAATTCTAGTTGCAAATTTTAAAATTAAAGTTAGGGTTTGTAAATTCAAGTTGTGGTTTTTATTAATTAAATAAGGTTATAATAGCTAGTTTAACATCTTTTAGAGTGGAAAAATATTGCATGGTTGTTGTATAATAAATTGTTTATTCAAATTGTTTTAATTAAGCTATTTAGCTAACTAGATTTTTCAAAAATGTGTTTGTGGGTAAAATAAAATTCTTATTAATCTTGTTATCATTAGATGGTAGTTTTAATGAGAATATTAGCATATTAAAGGAAAGAAAAACTTAGTTTGATCACTAGTTTCCTTTGATAATTGGAAAATAGTAATAAAATGCTAGTATTTTGTAAACTAGATTTTGGAAATTCCTATATAAATGAAATTAAAAATATAATCATGGTTTCATCATATCATTATCATCATGAATTGTAGTTTAGTACATTAATTCATGCAAAATCATGTTTTGTGGTGGAATTTAGGTATTTTGCTTGAAAAATGTTGAAAATTGTTAAAGGTTGCAAACTAGAAATTTCAAATTAATATAAATTTGTGTAATAAAAATATAGTAATGGTTTGTATAGTCTAGTTATGCTATTTAATGAGTTTTATGACCATTGGTTTCATTTAAATGTCAAGTTTTGATGAAAAACGGTAAATTGGTATTTTCGGGTTTTACGAAATTGGACGGTTTGATGGATTTTAGGGTTTCGATGGATTTAATCATGTTTTATAATATAAGTAAGGTGTTTTAAAACTACGAGTTATTTGTTGATGTTTATCTCGATCCATCGGAGTTTATACGCCGATATCGAGCGATATTTGGTTCTTTTGCGTGGACGGGACATAGGTTTTAACCTATGCTTGTTCCTTGCGTCGTTTTGGCTTTTGTATGTGATTCAGTTTACGATACTACTTATATGTTTGCGTTTAGGTACCCCTCACGTGGACTGCGGGCGATGAAGAGGATGATGGCGACACCGTCTTCGACAGACATGGACCAGATGAGTAGATGCATATCTACGGGGGGAAGTCGGGTGGATGGCGTTTAGCACCCCCGCAACGTAGAATAGGAATAGTACTTATTGACATTAGGAAACCAGATGTGACCCTAAATTCTTAATGAGTAGGACCCTAGTAATGACCCTAGGCTGGACCAGACTGATTTAGGAAGACCATACCAGAGGATGAATACCCTGAAAGAGGTTCGTAGGTTTCAGGTAGAAACACACACACGCACCCACTGAAACTCGACATGGTGTATACGGGTATGTGTATATGTATATAGGACTAGGTATAGGTATATATATAGATATATACAACACGTATGTGGGATACATTGATACACGGGAATGAAACAGGATAACTGGGCTTGATGCCGTGATTCTTGACTATACAGTCGTATTAAAGTGTTAGCGGATCATTAGAGAATGAGATAATGAACAGGTATACCTAAATTATAATGGGTAGTGATGATATTGAGGTACATGGGACTCTAAAATAGAACCCGAACTGTAACTTGTGACTGATCACGATATGATATATGTATGACTTGATTACGACATCATATAGGTGTGACCTGATGTCGATATCATATAGGTGTGACTTGATGACGATATGATATCAGTATGACTCGATCACAACATGATACATATGACATGCTATTTCTGAGGATAAATTAATGAGGTATATTTATGATGGCAATGTTATATAATTGATGTATGCGATTACAGCATAGCACCTCGATCATGACATTTGTTGATGATGATATTATACGAATAATGAGACACGTAGGTGATATTTGACCCGTACCCCGATATTGGGATGCCGTACGATGGATTTTACCGTACGAGGCATAGATGTGATGATTAATCCGCACTCTTGATTTGAGGAATTCGTACTATGTACGTGACGCTATTGATGCAGGATCGCCGACTATTAGAGATATGGACTCAGGCTTTAGGTATACTTCTATCGACCAGTTCTTAGGTTTAGTTTTCCTTAGGGGGGGTTAGATGGACACTACGTTAGGTTCGAGTCGTATAGTGGTAGTGGTAATTGTATATCAAATGAGTGGATAACACACATCCGTCTTTACTTTCACATTGTAATCATAATGTTGCATGTTCTTACATATGTTGCTATAATCAGTATAAACTTTACCTATTAGGACACCGGCACCATTACCGATGATGCGCATATTCCACGCACACTTATTTGCCGGCTCACACACATCATCATCGGTAATTGCTATATCACGTACACTTTATATCATATTGTCTTTTATGGATAGAATCAGTTAACAACTAGACCGATATAATATTGTGATTATTCTCTGATGTTAGTATAGACATGATATTTATTACTTAGACATTCATGCATTCATATTTTCATGTTATCATGCAGTATTATGGGCATATGCCGACACTTATCATATAGTTACTCATGATTTTGAGATTTGGATTTCTATGAGATTTCTGGATTTTGGGGAAAACCGCAAGAATATGTAAAAAACTTCTCTCTCTCCTCCTCCTCTCTTTTTAAAAACATAAGATGCGGTTTTCTCGTGATGTATGTGTCGTCCACCATGAGATTTCATGTTTTCTGTTGGATTTCGAGACCCGATTCGAGGAGTGGATGAACCGTCTCGGGTACATGGTGGGCCCGGTATGGTACCCCCTGGGCAAGAAGATCGAGTTGTAGATGATGAGCCTGGCAGGGGAAGGCTACCTACTGGTGATGTCTGGCGCGGCGGATATCCGAAGGATACCGACCGTTGTCGTGAGATTTAATGATATGGGCCGATCCGGACTGACGGAGCCCGAGATATTGAGACTTGAGATTACATGTGTTGTGTCGACGCTTGACACGGATTTCCATGGATTTCATTGTTGAGATTTCAGATTCTTATACACATTTTACTATGATAACAGCTAAAGATTTCTTATACATATATATCTGGATTTCAGGATTTGTTACTTTACATTCATGGTGCATGCATTTCATTTCATATGACATAGTATTATATGAGGCACTGACACAAGCACGGAGTATCTGCACTTACACGTAGTTTTACCCTGCTATTACTAGATGATTGGGATATTATAGTGTATTATTATGACCTAGGATAGCGTCGTGCATTCGATTTCTTTTCGTAGATGTCTTATACTCACGAGTTGGCAACTCACCCCGTTGTGCCAAATTTTATTTCAGGTTCGATGTACAGGTTTGCGTGGCAGCTTGTTGGCACATCTTTTCTTCAGGGTGATTTGCACGGTAGGTTGGTTCACTTGTATCCGAACCACCATTGTACTTTTATTCATTCATTTGTATCTAGTAAGCTCCATCAACCATACTTGTATTACTTGATAAGTTTATTGGACCAGTCTTTTATTTCGACCTTAGAGTCGCGCATGTATTATTCTGATCTGGTGGTTTTGTTTTCTTTTGAGTTTTGAGCCTCGCCCTTTGGCGTTGTATATTATTGTGTTTGTTGTGGTTGTTTCTGCCTGTTGGCGTTGAGCTAGCACCCGTTTGGGGATGCTTTTTATTGTTTATTTATATTATACTTGTTGTACCCGTTTGGGGGCCAGTTTTTACAGAGGAGACTCTGCCGAAATTTTTGAGAACATTTGCTGATGCATTTAAACTTGTTTTCTTTTTTCTTCTTCTTCTTCTTTTATGGTTTATATTTCTGGGCTTCGGCTTACTTAGGTTACGTGGCGCCTCTAGACACTTCGTAATCTAAGTGCCGGTCATGTTCCGTACTTTCGGGTCGTGACAGTTTGGTTGCAGGGACCCGTCACCTCTTTGAAGACGTTGAGGAATTACAACTCCAGGTATCAAAGGAGTGAAGAGATGTACCCTTAAACCAAGGCAAAATCCGTAGGGAATCGGGGTGATTGATCGTTAGTTTTAAGACATCACGGTCGAGGTTAAGGACATCATAGTCCGTGGATTTCAAGGACTCCACAGTCCGGTATTTGCTCTGGATGCTTCACACGGGTTCACTGCCGTGCTCTGCGAGGACCAGGCTCCGCTCTGGGCGTTTTCCATGGGGTCAAAGAGTGACGTTATCCGCGTTCCACGTAACCAGGAATTTTGCACTAGATGCTTCATACGGGTTCACTGCCGTGCTCGGCGAGGACTAGGCTCCGCTCTGGATGCTTCACACGGGTTCACTGCCGTGCTCTGCGAGGACCAGGATCCACTCTGGACGTTTTCCACGGGGTCAAAGAGTGACGTTATCCGCGTTCCATGCAACCAGGAATTTTGCACTAGATGCTTCACACGGGTTCACTGCCATGCTCGGCGAGGACTAGGCTCCGCTCTGGATGCTTCACACGGGTTCACTACCGTGCTTTGCGAGGACCAGAATCCGCTCTGGACGTTTTCCACAGGGTCAAAGAGTGACGTTATCCGCGTTCCACGTAACCAGGAATTTTGCACTAGATGCTTCACACGGGTTCACTGCCGTGCTCGGCGAGGACTAGGCTCCGCTCTGAATGCTTCACACGGGTTCACTGCCGTGCTCCGCGAGGACCAGGATCCGCTCTGGACGTTTTCACGGGGTCAAAGAGTGACGTTATCCGCGTTCCACGTAACCAGGAATTTTGCACTAGATGCTTCACACGGGTTCACTGCCGTGCTCGGCGAGGACTAGGCTCCGCTCTGGATGCTTCACACGGGTTCACTGCCGTGCTCTGCGAGGACCAGGATCCGCTCTGGACGTTTTCCACGGGGTCAAAGAGTGACGTTATCCGCGTTCCACGTAACCAGGAATTTTGCACTAGATGCTTCACACGGGTTCACTGCCGTGCTCGGCGAGGACTAGGCTCCGCTCTGGATACTTCACACGGGTTCACTGCCGTGCTCCGCGAGGACCAGGATCCGCTCTGGACGTTTTCCACGGGATCAAAGAGTGACGTTATCCGCGTCCCACGTAACCAGGAATTTTGCACTAGATGCTTCACACGGGTTCACTGCCGTGCTCGGCGAGGACTAGGCTCCGCTCTGGATGCTTCACACGGGTTCACTGCCGTGCTCTGCAAGGACCAGGATCCGCTCTGGACGTTTTCCACGGGGTCAAAGAGTGACGTTATCTGCGTTCCACGTAACCAAGAATTTTGCTGATTGTATCCGCATTTCGCGGGATGGAGGTTTGACTGTTGGTGATATGTATACCACCGAGCCATGGAACTGGGAGTTGCCGCTGTTCCTCTTAGCTTGAAGTTGTGTCCGTCGTTACGGGACGAATGTTGGGATGATCTCTAGGTCGCCTGTGGCCCGTCGAGACTTAGCTTCTTTTTTGGTTGAAACCTGGGGGGGAGGTATGTTCCCTTTTTGTTTACACCCTTGAATTGTGTACAGGGTATGATGGAACATCGCCTGCAGGGCATAAATTTTATTTTTATTTTATTTTTTTTTCCCGCGATGCTCTATCGTTTCAGCTTTTATATCGCGAAGGTCGCGATTGCCCCATCATTTCGGCTATTTTCGCGGTGCCCAATCATTTCGGCTATTTTTCATGCATACATTTCTACTTGCTGCTTTTTATTGCAAGTTGCCCCATCATTTCGGCTATTTCGTAGGCATGTGTGGCTTGCTAGCTTTTTCGCCGCAAGCTTGGATTTTAGACACCGATTTCGGCATCAGCACCGCTACAACTGGGATGTTGCCAGGAGCGAATCATCATTTGCCTTTGTCGATGTTGAACAAAGGTGGCTCAGCAAACAGGGTTAAGGGTCCTGTCGACCAAGGCTTTTGACTTCATGAGCCGTAAGGGTCTCACAAAGGTATTTCTCCCTACAAGTCGTGAGGATCTTGCGGGTGTCTTTTCTCCTTAGGGATCATGAGGATTCCTAAGTGTGTGTTCCTCTGTAAGTCGTAAGGATCTTACAAGAGGGCTTTCTTCTTATGGGTCGAGAGGACCTACAGGGGTTGGACATATCCCTAGTCACGGGTGGGACTTTGCTGGGGAAATGTTTATTCGTGCCCGTGAATTGTATACAAGGGTCAGTATTGAGCCTCTTGTAGGGCAATATCGAAGGTTGTGGAGGATTTCTTAAGCACAGGTTTAGGTCTCTGTAACTTAAGACTTTCAAATCTTATGAGCCGTGAGGGTCTCATAAGCGAGTTCTCCTTACGAGTCGTGAGGATCTCGTAAGTGAATTTTCTCCTTAGGAATCGTGAGGATCCCTAAGTGTGTTGCTCCTTGGTGAGTCGTAAGGATCTCACGCAGGTGGTTTCTCCTTACAAGGTCAAGAGGACCCTATAAGTGTCTTTTAACGAGGTTGCGCCCTTTCGGGTTTTCACAAGCACTCGCCGGTAGTCCCGCTATTTTTACTCATGGAGCCCTTTCGGGTTTTCATCCGTGCCCATTTTGCTTATGGACATACCTTTTTTTTTATTTTATATATTTTTTTATATATTTTTTTTATCTCGTCAGCCTAAGGATGCTGCGGTAGTAGTTTAGGGACATCTCGGTCCGTCGCTAGTTTAAGGACGTTTCGGTCCGTCGTTAGTTTAAGGACGTTTCGGTCCGTCGTTAGTTTAAGGACGTTTCGGTCCGTCGTTAGTTTAAGGACGTTTCGGTCCGTCGTTAGTTTAAGGACGTTTCGGTCCGGTCGTTCAGGGGAGGGCCGGCTACTGCTTGTAAAGTCTGAGCTTAGGAAGATAGCGAGCGGACATAGTCGTCGTCATCTATCATTGACCCAGGCTATGGCTCATTAAGCATAGTACCTCTTTAAGAAGCGGCCATTTATTGGCCTAAAAGGCCTTTCACCGTGCACGTCCATGAGTAGATAGGCTCCACCCTGGTAGACCTTATCTATGACGTACGGGCCTTCATAGTTTGGCTCAAATTTTCCCCGCTTGGCACGATTGGGGATCATAGGTCTTTTGACCACCAGTACGAGTTCGCCTTGGCGGAATGTTCTCGGCCTGGTCAATCTTTCGTACGAGCGCGTCATCTTCGCTTTGTAGGCTTCTAGATGTTGTTGAGCTATGAGCCGGTTTCATCGAGGGCCTCAAGCTCCTCAAGCCGAAGGTGAGCGTTTTCTTCGTCCGTCAGCTCGTAGTGGACTGCCACTCGTAGAGAGGGTAACTCTATCTCGAGGGGCAGCACTGCTTCAGTCCCAAATACCAACACGTACGGCGTTGTGTTCGTGGCCGTCTTGAATGTAGTTCGATAGGCCCAAAGGGCTTCTTGCAGCCTCTCGTGCCAGTCTCTCTTATTCCGGGAAACGGTCTTTTTTATGATCTTTGTCAAGGTCTTATTGAAGGCCTCGGCCAGACCGTTAGCTCGTGGGTTGTAAACTGAAGAATATCTCCAGTCTATATTGTGCTGCTGCGCGAAGCGGCTAATCTTATGGCTTCTGTAGGCTGGCCCATTATCGGAGATAATCCGTCGTGGGGTTCCAAACCGATAGATGACGTGCATCTTGAAGAAGTGGAGGATATTCTCCATCTTCACTTCCCTCAGTAGTACTGCTTCTGCCCATTTGGAGAAGTAATCGGTTGTCGCCAGGATAAAACGATGCCCCAGGGACGATGCTGGCTCGATGGGGCCGACTATGTCAGTCCCCCACATTTCGAATGGCCAGCTAGCCACCGTTAGATGTAGTGGATTCGGATGTTGGTGGATAAAGTCTCCATGAATCAGGCACGAGTGGCATTGCTTCGCGTACTCGAGGCAGTCCTGGATCATCGTGGGCCAGTAGTAACCCATCCGTTTAATTTTTAACTTCATCTTTGGGCCTGCTTGGTGAGACCCGCAAAGTCCGTCGTGAACTTCCTGAACGACTCTTTCTGCTTCGTCAGGTCCTAAGCATCTCAGCCATAGAGAATCAAACGATCTCTTGTATAGAGTATCGTTGACGAAAGCGAAAGATAGAGCTCGTTTCATGAGCTGATGTCTTGAGGACGCTTCTTCGGGCATTCAGTGGGATTTAAAGTAGTCTATGAAGACTTCCCTCCAGTCCTCGGCCTTCTCATGGTCTTTTATTTGTAGAGTCGCCTGCTTAGTCGCTCCCTTTTCTTCATATGATTCCGGAGGTATTTTCGTTGGGGCGAGCACCCGACGACTTTGTTCCACGATTCTTACATCATCGAGGTTTTCGTCAGCCAGCTCTTTAGCAAGTTTAGCCAACGCGTCTGCTTTGCTGTTTTCCGCGCGCGGTATGTTCTCCAAAGTATAGGAGGGAATTTGGGTCAATAGTTGTTGCACCTTTTCGCCGTACTTCACCAACTCCGGTTTGCACGTTTGGTAGTCACCATTTACTTGACTAACGACCAATTGAGAATCCCCGTATATAAGGAGGTCTTCAATTCCCATGTCGATGGCGATCTCCAGGCCTGCTATCAGAGCTTCGTATTCAGCTTCATTGTTTGTCCTCGGCTCTGTTAAGGAGAAGGCGAAGCGCATTATCCCTCCTTGTGGAGTTACGAAGATGAGGCCTACCCCCGACTCTTTAATAGGAGAAGCCGCCTTGACGACTTCAGGAATAAGGGTTGCTGCCTTCCTTAGGACAGCCACTTTAGGGTTCATAGGCTTATTGGCGGGCCCATCAGAGCTCTGATCCAGCCTGGCAAAGACAGAGGCTGCTGGTTTGATATTGGACGACCCGTTGAAAGGGGCCGTTGTAGCAGTGAGCAGATCGAAAACCGACTTCTTGTTCGCTTCTGGTGCGGGTACTGGCATGGTGAAGCTTGCAGGTGGGATTATGGTCCCGAAAAATAGGCCAGTGGTGGCCTGGGTCACTTGTTCTACAGGCATGGCAAGGATGGAGGCCGCTTGAGGCCTATAAGCTACACCTCCAGATGAGGTGGAGCGTCGGTTGCATTAGCACTTTGAACAGCTTGAGCAGTTTGAGGCCATTGATGCTTGTTTTCTACGCCAGGCAAAAGACCAAATCTTAGTAACTTGCAACCCAAAGGCAACCATTAACAAACCGCGATTCGTTCACGAAGACGACACACGAAGTGTGGAGTGGAAAGAGGAAAAGGTCCCACCGGGCGTGCCGGAATCTGTTCCGCTCCGAAAGACGCGGCGGAGACGCGGTGGACGTCTTGCCTGAAATTCGGGGCAGATGCTATTTTGTTTTATCCGTCCACCTCTCCGAAGATGCCAAGTTGATTTATGGCACCGTGTATCGGAGGTTTAGACGGATGCGGCCGATGTAGCAGACTTCGTCAGATTCCCCCTTGCTTGAGGAGTTTTTGATTGTGGGGACGCTCTTCCCTGCAGGCGCAAGCCCCTGCAGTTAATTACGCTACCGCATCGCGGTAGCAACTTTCTCTTTCTCCAGATGTTCACTTCGTGTCGTGTGTGTTTGTTTTGTTTATGGTTGCCCGTGAATTGTATACGGAGACTAAGTGATGCCGTCGCCCGTAGGACGTGGATTAGTCTAAATCCGTGTTTACTTAGATTTGAGTTTGGGGTTTTGGTTTAAGAATACGTTAGCCCTATTTAAGGCTAAAATCAACTTAAAATTTTGTTAAGGATACGTTAGCCTAATCTCCAGACTAAGATCAACTTAACGGGATCGTTTGGTTCCGACAAGAGAGCATTTGGCTCTATTGTTTAGTTTAATGACATTACGGTCAATTTCTAGTTAAGGGACATGGTGGTCCAATATCAGTTTAAGGACATAGTGGTCCATCTCCAGTTTAGGGACATGGTGGTCCATCATTCCCATTTGGGGACGAGCATTAGTTTAAGGACATTTCGGTCCAACATTCCCATTTTGGGACGAATATTAGTTTAAGGACGTTTCGGTCCAACATTCCTATCTAGGGACGAATATTAGTTTAAGGATGTTTCGGTCCACGAGTTTAGGGACCCCGCGGTCCGTATCGATGTGTGGTTGTCGGGACCCGTCACTTCTCTGACGTCGTTGAAGGATTACAACGATAGGTGTCAGAGGAGTTCGGAGATGTACCCTTGAACCGGATGTAAATTGATTTAGAAGAGCAGTCTTGCTCAGTCAATTTAATTTGAGGACTTACGGCCATGATTGGGCTAACTCCAGTTGAGAATATTCAACGTTTTTTTGTCTTTGGCCTATTAGGCCTGTGCTAGGGCTTTGCTCTTGTTTAATAATGCACTGCATTTTATTTTGGCCTGCTAGGCCTTTTTAATTTGGGCTCTGTCCCTTTATAAATGATGCAGAGCATCTGTTTTGGTCTGACAGACCTTTGTTTGGGCTCGGCCCTTTTTAAAATAATGCATGGCATTTTATTAGGCCTGTTAGGCCTTTTTAATTGGGCTCGGCCCTTCTTTTCAATAATGCAGTGCATTAATTATCTGACAGTGGTCATGTGGCCTGTCAGGCGCTTTGCGTTAATTAATGAGTGCAAGCGCATGTGGAGGTGACACGTGTCACACTCTGGTGAGCGCAAGCGCAGTTAGCGCAGTGCGCTGCGCTGCTGACACGTGGCGCGCTCTGGTGGGTTGCACTAATTTCAGAGAGCAATGCTCTATTTTAAAAGCGCATAGCGCAAGTGGTTCTGGTGCTGACACGTGGCGTTCTCTGGTGGCTTGCGCCAACCCAGGAGCGCAACAGTGCAGATTTTCAAGTGCAGGGCACTGTTTTAATTATCTTGATCCAATTTTGGATTCAAGAAAAGAATCTTTAAGATTCCAGAACCAATGGTTCATAAAAAAGTGCAAGGCGCTGTTATTATTTATTATTGAAGATCATTGATCTTGTTCTTAGATCAATGATCTATTCAGAAGAAGTTCTTCTTTTATAAAAGCTTTTACCTTTTTTGTTCTTGAGTTTTTCTCACAATCCTTCAAAGTTCTCTCTGTTTTGTTTTTGAAGTTCTTGATGTTCTCAATGTTCATGTTCTTTGAATTGAGGTCTAGAGGGCTTTATATAGTGCCCATAAATTTGTTAAGTTTGTTAAAGAGATCATTCTCTGAGTGATTTGGGGAATTTTCCCCACCGTTGGATTTTTGATCCAAAGGCTTCTATTTTACAGAAAACAATCTTCTTGTTTTAATAAGAACAGAAGGATCTTACTAGAATTTTAATTCTGATTGGCGCAAACTCCCCAGCGCTTGACACGTGTCACGCAGCGCAGAGCGCAGCGCAACTGCACTGCCACGTGTCGCACAGCGCAGAGCGAAGCGCAACTGCGCTGACACGTGTCACGCAGCGCACAGCGCAGCGCAACTGCGTTTGCGCAACTGCGCTGACACGTGTTGTGCAGCGCACAGCGCAACGCAACTGCGCTTGCGCCACTGTGCTGACACGTGTCGTGCAGCGCAGTGCTTGCGCAACTGAAGCGTTGCTTCCTTTAATTTTGTTTTAAATAGAGCCTTGCTCTGATTGGGCGCGCTGCCTCGGGCGCTACGCTCTCTGCGCTGGCATGCCTGATTTTGACACGTGGCGCCCTGCGTGCAGCGCAGAGGATCTGAAGCGTTGCTTCATTTATTAAAGTTTAAATTTTCAAAGTAGAGCTTTGCTCTGATTGGAGGGAATCGGAAGCGTTGCTTCATCTCCCGCCTTGGAATTTGAACAGAGCTTTGCTCTGATTGGGGTAAACAGAGAATTTCAAGTGTTGAAATTTGCAATGAGATTGCATACCTTCTATATGATAGTTGGATCCCGATACCCACTGCGAGTAAGAGTTACTCCTGGGAGAGTTTTGCACTTTGCAATTAGCTAATCCAGTAGGTGTCTAGAAAGGTGTCAACGGGGTTATGCCTCTAGAGAAACGGGGTTTATTTTAATTAGGTCCATTCGAAAATACGGGGAACCTCCTTCGGAGTACCGACACTGGCCTGGCTGACCGGTTTGCAAACTTATAGAATGTAATTAATCCCTGCTAATCTTACCTTTTATGGTTTGAAGGAAGATTTGATAAAAGCAGTGGGAGCCATCCTGATTAAATAAGATAATAACCAATATAATCTTGCAAAGAGCGCACGCTAATGTTTCCTTCTCTCTCTTTCCAGGCATCAACCAATGACATGCCTTAATCAAGGTAATAATATGGATGCATTGACCGAACCTACATATTATACTAGGCTAGGTTCCGCTCTATCTTATGACTGTCATAAGTCTGAGTAAGGAATAGGGGAATATCCAGATTCCCACGCCACCCAAATGAAGAATAAGCATGTTGATGCATCGTCTTCGGGTATGTTCGTTACCAAGAACAGTTTCTCAGTTAACTCTACGCCCTGGGTATTGGATACCGGATCAGGATCTCACGTATGTAATTTGTTACATGGGCTAAAGAGTGGTAGAGAACTGGAAAAGGGTGATATGTCTCTAGTAGTAGGGAATGGTGCAATTGTTGCAGCCAAAACAATTGGCGAATATCACCTTGTATTAAGTAGTAATATATTGATTCTAAAAACGACTGTTATTACGTACCCTCGATGATATGCAATATCATATTCATCTCTTTATTTGGATAAAGAAAGATATAGCTTTGCATTAGATAAAAATTTTATGAACATTTTCCTAAATCAAGTGTTAATTGGGTTTGGTACGTTGTGTAACGGTATATACGTTCTGAATCAAATCACAGTTCTACGCATACAGAATACACACAAGAAGAAAAGTTCAGAAATGAACGAAGCCTTCTTATGGCACTATAGACTAGGTCATATCAATGCGACAAGGCTAGGTAAGTTGCATAAAAATGCATATTTGAATCCGTTCGAATTTACATCTTATGAAACTTGCGAGTCATGTCTCAAAAGCAAGATGACCAAAACTCCGTTTATTAGACACGGAAAAAGAGCTACTGAACTCTTGGGACTGATACATGGTGATGTATATGGTCCTATATCTACAAATGCTAGGAATGGTTCATCGTACTTTATTACATTCACCGATGATCTCTCAAGGTTCGGACATGTGTTCTTGTTGAAACACAAGCCTGAAGCTTTTGAGAAATTCAAGGAATATAAGTGCGAAGTTGAAAACCAGACGAGCAAGTGTATTAAAGTCCTTCGATCTGATCGGGGAGGTGAATACTTGAGCACGTAATTCCGTGTCTATCTAAAAGAGAATGGGATTCTCTCTCAACTTACTCCTTCGTATACACCATAAGCACAACGGTGTATCGGAGTGGAGGAATCGCACCCTATTAGATATGGTGCGCTCTATGATTAGTACTACTGAGTTTCCTATTCCTTTTTGGGGGTATGCACTTGAGAAAGCTGCATATCTATTGAATAAAGTACCGACCAAATCCATTGCTTACCACTCTATATGAGATATGGAATGGGAAGAGACCATTTCTTAAACGAGTTAAGATTTGGGGTTGTCTGGCTTATGTTAAAAAGCAAAATCCAGACAAGCTTGAGGCAAGGTCTGTTCTGTACAAGTTTGTAGGATATCCCAAACATTCGCAAGGGTATATCTTCTACCACACTGAGGAACAAAAGGTGTTTGTTTCTCGGAATTGCCACATTTATAGAAAAGGAATTTCTTGTAAAAGAAATTAGTGGCAATGAGGTAGAACTAGAAGAGTTTCAGCTGAACAAACTAGAACTGATGATTTGGTGGAACCAGAGGATCCAATAGTACCCAGGGAACCCCATCCACTCCGCAGATCTAGTAGGGTTCCTCATCCACCTGAGAGATACTACGGTATTCTTATAGACGGTGGGAGCGAGGATTGCATCATGAAAGATGATGACCCAACTAGTTTCAAGCAAGCCATCACGAGTGGTGACTCTGTGAAATGGCTGGATGCTATGCGATCCGAGATGGAATCCATGTACACCAACAGAGTATCCTGAAGGGGTAAAATCCATTGGGAGCAAGTGGATCTTCAAAAATAAGATTGCTGTAGAAGGAAAAGTTAAGACTTTCAAAGCTAGACTTGTAGCAAAAGGTTTTTGTCAACGACCTGGTATCGACTATGATGAAACCTTTTCTCCTGTCGCTATGCTTAAGTCCATCAGGATCCTACTTGCCATTGCTGCATACCATGACTACGAAATCTTGCAGATGGACGTTAAGACTGCTTTTCTAAATGGTGATTTAGAAGAGAGCATGTACATGACACAACCAGTGGGCTTCATAGATAGTGGGAGCAGCGGAAAGGTGTGCAAGCTGCTTAAATCCATCTACGGATTAAAGCAGGCATCACGGAGCTGGAACATCTATTTTGATGAAGCTGTCAAAGAGTTTGACTTCATCAAAAATGTAGATGAACCTTATATATATAAGAAGGATGTAGAGAATAAGGTGGTCTTCCTCGTATTGTACGTGGATGAAATACTCTTGATAGGAAACGATGTTCCTATGCTACACTCGGTCAAGCTCTTCTTATCACATAAGTTCTCCATGAAAGATCTAGGTGATGCCTCCTATATCTTGGAGATAAAGATCTATAGAGATAGATCTAAACAGATGTTGGAATTGTTCCAATCCAGGTATATAGACACCATACTAAAGAGCTTTAGTATGGAAGATTCCAAACAAGGTAATTTACCCACTTGCTCAGGAATCACTCTTTCCAAAGAGATGTCTCCCAAGAATGATTTGGAGAGGACTTGCATGCAGGGGATACCCTATGCTTCGGCAGTCGGGTCAATCATGTATGTGATGTTGTGTACCAGACCGGATGTAGCTTACTCACTAGGTGTAGTGAGAAGGTATCAATCAGATCCTAAGGAGAAACACTGGGCGGCTGTGAAGAACATTCTTAAGTACTTGAGAAGGACTAAAGAAATGTTCTTGGTGTATGGTAATGGTGAATTCCAAGTGGAGTCCTTTACCGATTCGAACTTCCAGAGTTATAAGGACGACAGTAAGTCGGTATCGGGATTTGTCTTTACCCTCAATGGAGGGGCGGTATGTTGGAAGAGTTCCAAGCAAGACACCGTAGCGGAATCAACGATGGAGGCTGAATACATCGCTGGCAACGATTCTACCAAAGAGGCTGTCTGGATGAAATAGTTCATAGCTGAACTTGGTGTGGTTCCTTCCATTGAGCATACAATACCTGTGTATTGTGATAACAGTGGAGCTGTGGCTTTGGCCAAAGGACCCAAGTCCTATCAGAGATCCAGACATATTCTTAGGCAGTATCACCTGATCAGGGAGATAGTAGATCGCCGGGAGATCAAGATCAGGAGAGTTGACACGAAAGACAACGTAGCGGATCCACTCACGAAGGCCCTCCCCCAGATGTAGTTTGAGAGACTTTTTGGGATGTTGGGTATAAGATACTATAACACATGGCCTTAGTGCAAGTGGGAGATTGTTAGGAAGATGTATGCCCTAGAGGCCATTATTGTACATTGATGTATATTATAGTGGATGCTTAGATATATATATAGAGGACTTTTTTACTCGACATGATAGTATGCTATCCGGTTACTCTTTATCTTAACATGTGGACTGTATTCTTATACTGTCTTTCTCTTACATGTTGATAAAGCCCTTGGATATGTACTTGACTACCACGATTATGATGAGATCATATTAGTGGGGCCAGGATGGTCCAAAAGTACATCATTTAACAGTTCCTACTCGAGGGGATATCAAGATAGGGCATCGATAATCCAGAGTAGACTAGTGTGTTCGTTTCTTGTCCCTTAGAGGGCGATGGTTGATCCCACAACCATTGGTGTGTGACATCAAAGATTGTACACAGGTGCTCATTGGAGAATGGGTACACCGAACAGGACTCGCCGAGGACTCCTAGTTGGTAGTATACCTATCGTCAGATAGCAGTCCTCTGGTGACACAGATACATGTTAGTATGTAGACCCGAGATCGTCATAAAGTCTTGTGTGGCTCCCACTGTGCTTTGATTTCCTCCCTACCATGCTCAAAGGAGTCATGCAAATAGGTGGATTTTGGGTACAGTCCTGAGTCATATGGAGGCAATGAGCGATAGGAGGGGTTTCGTCTCCCCCGGTATTGGGGGTTGATATTGTGCTATGCTCGATTGGCTATAAATGGAAATCCTTGGCCAGGGCTGCTGCTGAGATTTACTGATAAGAGTTATCAGTAGTTTCTCGAACCGTTATAGGCCAGACATTGGCATGACTTATCAAGTTATTGGGGTCTGACGTTTACCTCTCCTAGACTCGATATGCGACATATCAGACGAAGAGACCGGACTGTATGGTAGTGTTACTTATAGGCTTCATGGAGAGTATGGATAAGCTTGCTTGTTGATCTTCATATCGCTCAATACCCGGGTAGCCGTTACGTCCAGCTAGTACCGCTGACGGCTTGTAGGTGATTGATGTGATCATCACCTACTACTGACATATTGACGAATCTTTAGAGTCCCACACAGAAGTTTCCTGGTTAAAGAGAAACGAAGTTGGGCACATATGATGATATGTGCGGGTGCCTGATTAAATACGTGTATGTGATACCTTATTGTAATCTGGCAGTTATCTGATGTCGATCAGGTTATATGTGATATAACCGGATTATCGAATCAAGTGTTGATTTGATAATGTGATGTACAAATAAATGATATTAGTCAATTATATGTGATAAAACCGGATTATTAAATCAAGTGTTGATTTAATAATGTGATATACATTTTATTTGATATAATTATATCTTAACCAAAATCATTAGCTTCACTAATTATTTACTTAATATATATATATATATATATATATATATATATATATATATATATATTAAGCGTGGCATGATTTTCTATTTCTGTGAAAAATAGAAAATGTGGTGTAAATGGGAGCATGAGCTTTATATTTGTTTATTTATCTTGCAACACTATTGAAGTATGGTTGAATAAATTTATTCAAAATTCTACCATGCTTCAATAAGTGAGCAAGAGTGTAATTCATTTGATGAGACGGGTTCATTTTTATTTTAAGCCTTAGCCATTTTCTTGAGGAGCTCTCTACCTCTTTTCTTCTTCCTCTTCATGCATCAAAACTCCAACCCCTCACATGTGGTGTGAACCATGAAGTTTTGAACAAACTAGTGAGCTAAACCAAATCCTACTTCACCATCCTACACTTGATTAGCAATCAAGTGTAGTGTGTTGCCTTCACTAAAGATAGTTTTGTGAAGAGATAACTTGAGCTAGAGGGACTTCGGGTGAATCGTCTTCGGCGCGAAGATCATGGAGGAAGCTCGTTCAAACTCGAAGAGGAGCCTAGTGGAGTCACGTGGAATACATCCCAGAGTTTTAAAAGATAAGGACACGGTCATCAAAGGTTGTAGCCATCTTTCCTTCTCTTGGTTTTATGATATCATCATAGTAAACTCTATTATTCTAGTTTAGATCTTGGTTAGTATAGCTTAGCACCCGTAAAATTTTAAATTTGGCATGGTTGATGCTACTAGAACCTCATGGTGGTGCTAGGGTAGACTTTCACCTTCTGCAACTAATACCTGATTAAGGTAAATGTTCATGATATTTCTATCAAGAACAAGCTTATATCCATCTTTATCAAGTAAAAAAACTGATATGATGTTGCTAACCATGGAAGGTACATAGTAGCAATTGTTCAAAATCATAGTATTGCTTTTAGGAAACACTATGTGATATTCACCGACGGCTGCAGCATCAACTTGTGCTCCGTTCCCTACTCTGAGGGACATATCATCAGGTCCAACTATCCTACTTTTTCTCAGTCCCTGCAATAAATTACAGATATGAGATCCTGAACCGGTATCTAGTACTCAGGAGGTAGGACTGACCGAAAAACATTTCTCAATAACAAGAACACCTGAAAAAGACGCAATAATGTGCTTCTTCTTCGTTGGGGTTATCAAAGAATTCAAGAAATTCTCTTTCCCTTGCTCATACTTATGACTGTTGTCATGGTTTAGAGCCGAACCGACGTTCCCCCAGCCCCGAATAAGAATTTGGATCGGTCAAGCGATACATTTTATTATCTTGATTAGGGCGTGAAATGGTTGCTATCTGGAGAGAGAGAGAGAGAGAGAGAAGAAACACTTAGCGTGCGCTCTTGCAAGATTAGATTGGTTATTAATTTATCTAATCAGGATGGCTCCCAGTGTTTCCTGAAATTCTTCTTCAAATCCTAAAGGAAGAACTAGTCAGGATTAATCGCACGTCACAATACTATCTTAACCTTTCAGCCAGGTTAGTGTTGGTACTTCGAGGGAGGTTTTCCAACGCTTTCGCAAAATTCCTTAATTATGTAACATCTTTTCCCTGGAGGCGTAGCCCCGCTAACACCGTTCTAGACACCTACTTGGTTTATAGCATTGATTGTTTAGTGAAATAATCACCCAAGAGTAATCCTACTAATCAGTGAGATCGGGATCCAACTATCATTGTGTGATGACCTAGATGGAATCCACTCTAGTCACTACACTCTAGAAGGTATGCTAAATCTGCAAGTTTTCTGTATATTTGAAACTCCCGATGTTGTTTTTGCCCCTAGGACCCAAGTGACCTTGACGAATAATCAACAAATCAAAAGGTCCTAGTCAAGTTCAACCCGTCGTTATCCAAGATTGCATTAGACCCACCTGTATGATCCTTGACGAATAATCAACAATATCACACGACTGTCCTAACCAATTGCATCTATCTATGCAACAGAGAATCATTACTCAGCTACCGTTCACTGTGCCTTGACGAATAATCAACAAACACAGCACGCATACTAAGTACTAATTTTCTAAAACGACGGAGGGCTACGGCTGGGTTTTTGGCGAAAAACCCGTTAACGTAATGAACTTGATATCGTTGAAGGAACCTGATAGCTTTGAAAAAGAGTGGTTTAAGCTCCGCTTTTTGAAAATTTCTGGTTTTGAAAAAACCGAGTATGTTAGGTCCACGTTACCCACCCCAGTCCTTTCGGGGAGGCGGAATAGGTAAAACGAAAATTTTTCCTAACTAGGTAACATGGACCGTACAAGAAGGATCGTTGCTAAACAAGAACTAACAAATATTCTACAAGTTCTAGCTACTATGTAGAATGGTTATACCTTGGTCTTGAACTCCTTCTCTTCTTGTTGTTGTTCTTCCTCTTGCTTGCTCCTTGTAGTTGCTTGAATAGATCCTCCTTGTCATCTCCTCTTTGCCATAGATGGATCCACCCGAGGGTCTCGAAATTGAGCTCTAATCTCAACCTAGAGATGACTAAGGTGTTTGGTTTGCTAAACCCAATACCTTAGATTGAGTAGAGAAGAGTGATGGTGGTTTTGTCTCAAAGGTTCATGATTTCCAACTCATGGAACACTTAAACCTTGAGAGAGGAAGAGGAAGAGGGAGAGCTTTCTTTCTAGGAGAGAGAAAGAGAATGATAGAATGAGCTCTCATAATCCAACCCCTTCTCACAAAAGTGAGAATAATGATAATAATAATAATAATAATTAAGTATATGGTGATGGTTAGTTTCAATGACCATTATCATTTCATGCTATTATTGCATTTTGCAAACAACAAGCAAGCAAAAGTCATACCCATGAAATGATAGCCATGAAATGATGATGGTAAACAAGTCCAAAATGGTCAACCGATCAACAAAGTCAACAAGTCAACAAAAGTCAAACTTTCAACTCAATCATGGTACAATAATACTTAATTAATATTATTAATCATATATCACATTCTCATTAGGGTTTAAAGAAAGGTCAACGGTCAACAAGTCAACCAAAACCAAATGGTCAACAACCCTAATGAGAATCCTCTGCCTCTGCCTCTGTCAACTGTGCATACACACCCGCATCCGTGCTCCAAGGAACACGAATATACTGAGACAAAACCAATCCCAAAACAATTACTAGGATCTGGCTTAAACCAAAGCCCGCTAGTAACTACTGTCCGGACACCAAACGTGCACAAGTGCGCGGATGTGAACGAACCCCATCGCAAAACCATGCAACCTCTACTCTGTTTTGCCCAAAGGTGAGTAACCCTCTGTGTGGGACTCTAAAGGCTCGACACTACGTTGGCAGTGGGTTTAACCACAGGCCGCAAGTGGTACTAGCTGTACGTAACGGTCCCCAGGTAGATGCCGATAAGAAGACTGATGAGGTGAACCCATCGAACTCCTACTGAGCCTGAATGTGACAATCTCCGTACAGTCCGGTCTGTTCGTCTGAGAATATCGCATGGCGGGCCTAGGGGGCGGTAAACGTCAGTCCTCTAATAGCAGTACAAGTCGTGTCGGAGTGTAGCCCAGAACACCCTGAGATAACACTGGAAACCTACCAGTATATCTCGCTTACCCTGGCCAGGGACTTTATGTAATGGCTCTCCTAGACACAGTGCGATATCAACGCCCAATACCGGGAGAGACGAATAATGTCTAACCGTCACTGCCTCCAAGTGCTTCGGGACTGCACCCAACTACTACATGTTTGCATGACTCAGTAGAGCCGTGGTAGGGTAGTAATCTAAGAACAGTGGGAACACACTCGAGGCGAAATGACAGTGCCAAGTCAGGGGACTAAGCTGTACTCATGTCACCTGGGAACTGTTAACCGACGATAGGTATAATACCAACCAACAGTTCCCGACGAGTCCTGTCCAGTGTACTCGTAACCTAACGAGCACCTGCATACTATCTCCAGTACGACGTACTGATGGCTGTGGGACAGACTATCTCCCTTGCTGGGAAGAAAAGCGTATGCACCAGTCTACTCTGGAGTATCGATGCCTTGTCTCGATAATCCTATGACTAAGGACCAAAATAAGGATGTGCTTTATAGACTATCCAGCCCCCACTAGTGTGATCGCCATCACAACGCCAGTAGTCAAGCGAAAATCCTAAGGGCTCTACCAATATGTTTTTAGCGATATGTTAAAAGAAACATATACACATATTAAGATAGAAACAAACCAAATAGCATACTACTATATCGAGCAATATTGTCGTAAAACCATATATATATCCCAAGCCTCCAAAATGTATTATACAAACTAGTACTATACAATAATGGCCTCTAGGGCATACATATCTAACAATCTCCCACTTGCACTAAAGGCCAGCAATTGGTGTACCGCATACGCAACGTCTGCACTAAGGCCAGCTGCCGGCATACTGCATACCCAATAGCTCAAGAAGTCGCTCAAACTGTGTTTGAGGGAGGGCCTTCGTGAATGGATCTGCTGTGTTGTCTTTTGTGTCCACTCTCCGTACCTCGATCTCCTGGCGATTAATTATCTCCCTGATCAGATGATACCGCCTTAAGATGTGTCTGGATTTCTGATGGGACCTTGGTTCCTTCGCTAAAGCTATAGCCCCATTGTTATCGCAATACAAAGGTATTGGGTCAACAATGGACGGAACCACCTGAAGTTCACTAATGAACTTCTTCATCCAGTCCGCCTCTTTTGTGGCATCGCTTGCAGCAATGTATTCAGCCTCCATCGTCGAGTCTGTGACGGTATCTTGTTTGGAACTCCTCCAACATACCGTCCCTCCGTTGAGGGTAAACACAAAACCCGAGACAGACTTGCTGTCATCTTTGTCACTCTGGAAGCTTGAATCGGTAAAGGACTCGACCCTGAGGTCTCCATTACCGTAAACCAGGAACATCTCCTTAGTCCTTCTCAGGTACTTGAGAATGTTCTTCACTGCCGTCTAGTGGTCCTCACCTGGGTCTGACTGATATCGGCTCACCACGCTCAGTGCGTAAGCTACATCTGGGTACGATTCCTCCGTTCCGATACACCGTTGTGCTGTGGTGTATAAGGAGGAATAAGCTGAGAGAGAATACCATTCTCTTTTAAGTAATCTAGGAATTCTGTGCTTAAGTACTCCCCTCCTCTATCCGATCGGAGGATCTTGATACTTTTGCCAGTTTGGTTCTCTACTCCGTTTCTGAATTTCTTAAAAGTTTCAGATTTGTGTTTCATCAGATACGCATATCCGAACCTAGAGAGATCGTCAGTGAATGTGATGAAGTATGAGAACCCATCCCTTGCATGTATAGATATCGGAGCACATACATCACTGTGTATTGTTAGTTATATGTATGCCCTAGAGGCCATTACTGTACATACGATGTATATTGTAGTGGATGCTAGGACATATATAGGGAGGACTTTCTTGCTCGACATGATAGTATGCTATCTGGTTGTACTTTATCTTAACATGTACTCTGTTTGTCTCTATATTACAAGTTGATAAAGCCCTTAGGATATGTACTCGACTACTGGGACTATGATGAGATCATACTAGTGGGGCCACGGTAGTCGACGAGTACATCTTATAATTGTTCCTAGTCGTGGGTGTATCGAGACAGGGCATCGATGCACCAGAGTAGACTAGCGTATACGCATCTTGACCCATATGATGGGCGATGGATGATCCCATATCCATCGGTGTTTGACATCAAGGATGGTGTACGGGTGCTCAATAGAGACTGGGTACACTGGACGGAATCGCCGAGAACTCCCAGATGGTATTATACCTCACGTTAGATGGCAGTTCTCCGGTGACACTGGTACAGAGTAGTCTGTTGACCCGAGATCGTCATAGAGTTTTGTGTGATTCCCACTGTGCTTTGATTTCCATCATACCACGTCCAAGAGGGCGTTCAAAAAGGTGGCTTTTGGGTACAGCCCCGAATCACATGGAGGCAATGAGCGATAGGAGGGGATTCGTCTCTCCCGGTATAGGGAGTTGATGTTGTGCTGTGTTCGATTGGCTATAACCGGAAATCCCTGGCCAGGGTTGCTGAGATTTACTGGTAAGTGTTATCAGTAGTTTCTCGAACTGTTATAGACCTCATATCGACATGACTTATCAAGCTACTGGGGTCTGACGTTTACCACCCCTAGGCGAGATATGCAACATATCACACGACGAGACCGGACTGTACGGGAGTGTTACTCTTTGGATTCACAGGAGAATGTACAGGCTTGCTTGTTGATCTTCTGAGTGCTCAATACCTGGGTAGCTGTTACGTTTAGCTGACCGCTTGCAGCTTGTGGGTGTTTGATATGATCATCACCTACTGCCGGCGTATTGACGATTCTTTAGAGTCCTACACAGAGGTTTCTTGGCTCAGGCAAAACGGAGTAAGAGCACATATGTGATATGTGCGGGACCGAGGATAATGCGATATGTGATACCGTATTATATTCTCGCGATATTTGATATCAGCCGGGTCATCGGATCAAGTGTTGATTCGATGAATCGGTACGGATATATATATTAGTCGGTTATATGCGATATAGCCGGATTGTCAGATCAAGTGTTGATTCGATAATTTAATGTATAATAATATATATGATATATTAAATGACATTAACTAATATTAGCTCACTAAAAGATTCTTTTTCTCACTCGGATAATACATTGATATATATGCGATATATGTTAATTGTATTATTTTATTTGGTTACAATAAATATTATATATGTGATATATAATATTGTAACATGATATGATAACTAATGCAACTTGTTTAGTGGAGTTTAAACATGATTAGGGTTTGGATTAGGGTTAAGCTTTCTAGATGTTTCTAGAAGGTTTTGGTTTTGTTTTGTGAAAGATATTTTCAAGTGACTCATTCTTAACTCAACCCAAACCCTAACCCTTGGTCAATTCTCTACAATGGTTAAGTCAACCATGGTTGCATAATTCATCATTATCTCTTTTGCATTATTCATCACAAAAGGAATTCTATTCTTGTTCATCTTCTTCCTTCATTCTCTTCATGAAAAAGCTCACTAGTTTTTCTAAAGTGATGAATAAATATGAGAAAAAGATAAATAAAGAGAGCAAAAATCCTACTTCATCATCCTCATCTTCCCTTGCCATTTAGATGAGGGTGTTCACATCATTTCATGAGTGTTAGCTTGTGTTAACGGAACTTCAAGGTAGATCATCTTAGTATCGAAGATCGGAAGCAAAGGTTGCATCTTTCTCTTCATGGAACCTCTCGAGAGTCCGGAACCCGATGATCGCAGCGAAGGGACCACAACACGGAGCATATGAAGTGAAGGACCGGATCTACAAAGGTTGTAATCCCTCTCACTTAGTGTTAAAGTTGTTAACATGCTAGTTTTCGCCTAATCTCTAGTTTAAAGATCCGTATTCGGGTTGTTCGGCACGGCTAAATTTTTAATCGGGCATGGTTGATGCCTCGTAGACCCTTGTGCACGTGCATAGCAATCCAACAGTGGTATCAGAGCTACTAGGCATTGGATGTCGACCTATGGGGGGTTCTCACTGTATGACAGTGTGGCGAAGCATAGGCTCTTACCCCCAGGGTGTCCCGAGACCGGAAGGTGTTCCGGCGGGTTGTAGTCCTCGCGAGGGGGCATGCGTAAAAAGTAGCGGCTGAGGGACCCGTTGGTGCCATGGCGACCCCATTGGATGGGGTGGCTGCCTGACCTACAGTGGTATCTGAGCCATGCTAGAGCTTTAGGCGAAGTCTAGACGAAGTTTAAAGTCCGATCGAACCCGGAAAATCCGATATACCCTAGTTTCTGGAAATTTTTTAAAACTGTGATTTTTTTCCAAATTAAAAATGCTCAAAAAAATCAGCAGGGAAATTCAAGAGTTACTGTGAAGCACGTGCGCCTAATTCCACCAAAGCGCGGCGGAACCGCGGCACATGCATGGCATGTGCGGCGGTTCTGCGGCCCTTTTGTCGCTTCACTGTTTGAAATTTGCACAGTAATTCTTGTCTTTTAGTGCTGTATTTTCTGGGAATTTTTAATATTTATTCAACTGTTGAATTTTCTGGGTTGTATTGGGGATTCGATGATTCGATCGGGAACTTTAACTGCGTCTTTGTGTTTTGTCCGGATAACTTTTAGAAACTGTTAAAAAGTTCGAACGGATATCAATAACTCACTTTTTCCTCTGTCGGAAAATTTTTCAAAAGTTGGATTTTTCCTTGTGTTTAAGAATGTTCTAAGTCGTGCAAGTAACGCGGTGGACCCTCTAGAAGACAACAAACCTTAACTCGATTATGTGACCGTCTTGAACTGCCTTTTGAACCTTAGGGTTTGGGGCAGTACGGCTTGCCACATGTGAGGCGTTGGCTTGACCCTTCTACGGCTGGACCATTGGTACTGTGGCATGTGATGGATGTTTTTAAACTGATTTCAAGTGTTGAGATATATTGGGGAAATCTTGGGTGTTTGATGATTCGATCGGAAAGTTTAACTTTGTCTATTTATCTGGAATGTGATACAATATTTGGAATCCATAGGTAGTTATGAGATAACTAATTTGAATATTATAAACATAGCAGTTTAGTCTCAGATGATCGATTGCCACGGAGTTTTGATGTGATCAAAAGTCCGTCGCAATCACGTAGCGTACGCGGATACTCGCCGGGTAAACTTAATAGACAGCTACGCCCCAAAGCCCCGACCAAGTGACTGTAGGAGAACCCCGTCACCGAAAGCATCCGTTCGGGTGCTCGCGGCAGCGGTGTTCCGCCTTAGTGCACTTCGTCGACGGCATCTGGGGGTGTGGCCGTCTACTAAAGTTTGCGACGAGCATTCGATCAGGACGTCAGGAATCTAGTTGAATTCCCCGACTTGACATTGAAAAGAGTTTTCGATAATGAGACTAAAATGCGGGGTTTATAATTGTTAGGCATGTGATGTCTAAGGAATTCATTTGGTTAGGCATGCGATGTCTAAGGAGGTTGCGGATTCCAACTGTTGTAGTTTTACACTTTCTTTTCTGTGACCATAAGCGTAGTATGTGGTGTATCGCCGGCTTCGTTGCTATACATCAACGACAATCGGGATATGCATACTTTCTTACGTTGATGATATGAGATATTATGTGTTGCTGTGATATGTTGTATTGGATCGTCACGTTTGAATAGCCGGGGGTTTTATGTGAGATGAGAGTTTTTTCTTTTTCATTCATGTAAAATTCATTTGTATGTAATATTCTTTTATTGGGGCACTTCCAGGTAGCGGAAGATGTCACCGTTGTATATTATTTACTTTTCCGCATTAGGTAGACCCAAGGCGGGGAGCACAAGTAACCGAGTTCTAGGGTCCAGTGGGAGACCATCTCGAGGAGTCGAGACCGGGTCTCCTAACCCTAGAATTGGCAGTGTTACTTGTCGCTCTCGTAGGGGTCTAAGGATGTGGGTTTGGCTATTCATCGCGACCGTAGAATCCGTGTTTTATACAGGCTCGTATTGAAAACACGGACGTCCTAGTATATCCAATATTTCATATATGTTCTTCTGCTGCAATGTTCTGTAATGAGATCATATTACAACCTGAGACGAATGTTTATATTATATATATGAGATATATGTTATATTGCAGATTTCGTTTCAAAAAGAGATGCTTGCGAAGCATAATTAAAATGGGACTTCATTAATGAGATTAATGAAATAAAAGAAACCTAAGATGTTGTAGAAACTTGTTTAAAAACTGGTAGCTCTAGTTCTTGCTTTGCATAGCGGTGTTCCTTGTAGAACATCCAGCACCTTATTCGATAAGGAAAGGACCGAGATCCCTTCACCGGGAGTGACTCCTTTAGCAATAACTGGCAGATGCTACAAACTCGGTTTGTCTTTTGATTGCTTTTATAGTTCTTGCTTTGCACAGCGGTATATATGATATATCCTGCACTTTATTCGATGAGGAAAGGGCCGACGATCCCTTCACCGGGAGTGACCCCTTTAGCAAAACTAGAAAAAGCCTCAAAAACACTCCATTTAAAATCACTCGATTCTACAACGATATCAAGTTCATTACGCAATAGGTTTTCTGGAAAACCTGTCGTAGCCCTCCGTCATTTCAGATAAGTCCTACTTAGTATTTTGACCTCCGTCAAGGCGTAGTGTGCGGTAGTTGACTAGTATTTATCTGCTTATGCATATGATGCATATTGGATTAGGGTGGTCGTGCGGCCTTGTTGACCTCCGTCAAGGGTCGTGCGGGTGGGTTTAATTCAATCAGGAAATGAGGGGTTGAACTTGACTAATAGCCTATGGTTTGTTGACCTCCGTCAAGGTCATAGGACGCTGGGGGCAAAATATTATTGGGAATTTCAAGTGTTGAAATTTGCAATGAGATTGCATACCTTCTATGAGATAGTTGGATCCCGATACCCGCTGCGAGTAAGAGTTACTCCTGGGAGAGTTTTACACATTACAATTAGCCAATCAAGTAGGTGTCTAGAAAGGTGTTAACGGGGTTACGCCTCTGGGAAAACGAGATTTACTTTAATTAGGTTCGTGCGAAAGCAGGGGGACCTCCCTCAAAGTACCAACACTGGCCTGGCTGAAAGATTGGCGAACTTGTAGCGTGTGATTAATCCCGGCTAGTCTTTCCTTTTAGGGTTTGAAGGAAGATTTGATTAAAACAGTGGGAGACATCCTGATTAGATATATTAGATAACCAATCTAATCTTGCAAGAGCATACGCTGAGTGTTTTCTTCTCTCTCTCTCTCCAGGTAGCGACCATATCACGCCTTAATCAAGATAATAATACGGATATATTGACCGAACCTGCTTGTTATACTGAGCTGGGGAATGTTGGTCCCGCTCCAACTTATAATTGTTATAAGACAGAGCAGGAAATTGGGGATTACCAGAATTCCCGTGCCGCCCAAACGAAGAAAGTGCATGTTGATGCATCATCTTCGGGTGTGTTCATTACAGAGAACTGTTTCTCAGTATCCTTTACGTCCTGGGTATGTGATACCGGATCAGGATCCCGCATATGTAATCTGTTACATGGGCTACAGAAAGGTAGAGAACTGAGAACGGGTGATAAGTTTCATGAGACAGAAAACGGTGCAAGTGTTGCAGCCAAGTCTGTTGGTCACTGTCACCCTGTATTACCAGAATACATTGATTCTGAACGAATATTATTAGATACCGAACCTGATATACAAAATCATATCAGTCTCTTTATTAGTAAACAAAGGATATAATTTTGTATTGTTGGATAATGTTTTGAACATTTCCTATATCAAGAGTTGATCGGTTCAGGCACGTTATCTAAAAGCATTGTCGTTCTAAATCAAACTACAGTTCTTAGTATACGGAACACACACAAGAGGAAGAGTTCAGAAATGAATGAATCCTTCTTGAGGTATTGTAGACTAGGTCATATCAATGCGACCCGACTGGCTGAAGTTACATATAGATGCATATTTAAATTAGTTTGAATTTACATCTTGTGAAACTTGCCGGTCATGTCACAAAGATAAGATGACCACAGCTCTGTTTGTTGAAAACAGAGAAAGAGTTAGTGAACTCTTGGGATTGATACATGTTGATGTATGTAAGGTCCCCTGTCTACACATACCAAGATCGGTTCTTTCTACTTCATTACATTCTCTGATAATCTCTCAAGATTCAGACATATGTTTCTGTTGAAACACAGGTCCGAACCTTTTGAGATATTCACAGAATATAAATTAGAAGTAGAGAACCAAAAATACGGGTAAAAGTATTATGTCCTTAGATGTGATCAAGCAGGAGAATACTTGAGCACGGAATTCCTGGACTATTCTAAAGGAGAATGAGATTCTCTCTCAGCATTACTCCTCCGCATACACCACAGCACGTCGGTGTATCGGGGCGGAGCAATAGCACCCTATGTGATATGTTGTGCTCTATGATGAGTACTACTGAGTTTCCTATTTCCTTTTGGGAGTTATGCACTTGAAAAGCTGCATACCTATTGAATAGGGTTCAAATCAAATCAGTTGCCTACCACTTCATATATGATATGGAAAGGGAAGAGCCCATATCTTAAGTAAGTTAAGATTTGGGGTTGTCCGGCCTATGCCTAAAAGCAAAATCCGGACAAGCTCGAGGCAAGGTCTGTTATGTAGAACTGGAATGGTTCCAGCTATACAAACTGCAGCTGATGATTTGGTAGAACCAAAGGATTCAATAGTTTCCAACGAACCTCAGCCTCTCCACCGATCTAGTAGGGTTCCTCACCCACCTGAGAGATACTTCGGTTTCTCTATGACAGTGGGAGCGAGGATTGCATCATGAGATGATGACCCAACTAGTTTCGAGCTGGCCATCAGGAGTGGGACTCTGTAAGAATGGCTGGATGCTTATCGATCTGAGATGGAATCCTTATACACCAACAAAGTATGGACTTTGGTTGCTTTATCTGAAGGGTTAAATCCCCATCAGGAGCGAGTATATCTTGAGAAGATTACTTGGTGTACATGGAAAAGTTGAGACTTTCAAAGCTATGCTTAAGTCCATCCAGATCCTACTTGCCACGGCTACATACCATGACTACGACATCTGGTGGTTGGGTGTCATGACTGCTTTTCTAAATGATGTTTTAGAAAAGAGCGTCTATAAGTACACAGCCAGAGGGTTTCGTAGACAGTGGGAGCAGCGGAAACGTGTGCAAGATGTTTTATGTGATAAAACAGGCATCGCGGAGTTGGAACATCTGCTTTGATGTGGTAGTCAAAGAGTTTGACTTCATCAAAATGGTAGATGAACCTTGTATATATGAAAAGGTAGTAGAGAGTATGGTGGTGATCCTCATAGAGTACGTGGATGACATACTCTTGATAGGGAAGGAGTTTCCTATGCTACGCTCGGTCAATCTCCACTTATCACAAGGATTCTCCATATAGGATCAAAGTGATACCTCCTAAATTCTGGGTTTTGGATATATGAGATAGATCTAATTGGATGTTAGGACACTCACTAGTTGTAGTGAGATGGTATCAATCGATCTAGGGGATAATCACTGGAAAGGTTCCAGGCTGATAAGGACGACTGAATGTCAGTCGAAGGCATTGTCTTCACCCTCAGTGGAGGGACGGTATGTTGGAAGAGTTCCAAGCTAGATACCGTGACATACTAGACGATTAAAGGCAAGATACATCGTTACCAAGGATACTACCAAAGAGGCAGTCTGGATATTTATAAGTTCATGAGATGAACTTCGTTCCTACCATTGTGTGACAATGGAGTTGTGGCTTTAGCCAAGGAACTACCGTCCCATCAGAAATCCAGATATAATTCTTAGGCAGTATCACCTGATCATGGAGATGGTTGATCTCCAGGGAGATCGAGGTTAGGAGAGTAGACACAGAGGACAACAGCGCGGATCCACTCACAAAGGCCTTTTTCCCAGTAGAGACTTTTATGGGATGGTTGAGTATGGGATACTTCAACCGCAGCTAATTGTTGGGTATGCAATACCATAACAGATGGCCCTAGTGCAAGTGGGAGATTGTTAGTTATATGTATGCCCTAGAGGCCATTACTGTACATACGATGTATATTGTAGTGGATGCTAGGACATATATAGGGAGGACTTTCTTACTCGACATGATAGTATGCTATCTGGTTGTACTTTATCTTAACATGTACTCTGTTTGTCTCTATATTACATGTTGATAAAGCACTTAGGATATGTACTCGACTACTGAGACTATGATGAGATCATACTAGTGGGGCCACGGTAGTCGACGAGTACATCCTATAATTGTTCCTAGTCGTGGGTGTATCGAGACAGGGCATCGATGCACCAGAGTAGACTAGCGTATACGCATCTTGACCCATATGATGGGCGATGGATGATCCCATATCCATCGGTGTTTGACATCAAGGATGGTGTACGGGTGCTCAGTGGAGACTGGGTACACTGGACGGACTCGCCGAGAACTCCCAGATGGTATTATACCTCACGTCAGATGGCAGTTCTCCGGTGATACTGGTACAGAGTAGTCTGTTGATCCGAGATCGTCATAGAGTCTTGTGTGATTCCCACTGTGCTTTGATTTCCATCATACCACGTCCAAGAGGGCATGCAAAAAGGTGGCTTTTGGGTACAGTCCCGAATCACATGGAAGCAATGAGCGATAGTAGGGGATTTGTCTCTCCCGGTATAGGGAGTTGATGTTGTGCTGTGTTCGATTGGCTATAACCGGAAATCCCTGGCCAGGGTTGCTGAGATTTACTGGTAAGTGTTATCAGTAGTTTCTCGAACTGTTATAGACCTCATATCGACACGACTTATCAAACTACTGGGGTCTGACGTTTACCACCCCTAGGCGAGATATGCAACATATCACACGACGAGACCGGACTGTACGGGAGTGTTACTGTTTGGATTCACAGGAGAATGTACAGGCTTGCTTGTTGATCTTCTGAGCGCTCAATACCTGGGTAGCTGTTACGTTTAGCTGACCGCTTGCAGCTTGTGGGTGTTTGATATGATCATCACCTACTGCCGGCGTATTGACGATTCTTTAGAGTCCTACACAGAGGTTTCTTGGCTCAGGCAAAATGGAGTAGGAGCACATATGTGATATGTGCGGGACCGAGGATAATGCGATATGTGATACCGTATTATATTCTCGCGATATTTGATATCAGCCGGGTCATCGGATCAAGTGTTGATTCGATGAATCGGTACGGATATATATATTAGTCGGTTATATGCGATATAGCCGGATTGTCGGATCAAGTGTTGATTCGATAATTTAATGTATAATAATATATTTGATATATTAAATGACATTAACTAATATTAGCTCACTAAAAGATTCTTTTTCTCACTCGGATAATACAATGATATATATGCGATATATGTTAATTGTATTATTTTATTTGGTTACAATAAATATTATATATATGATATATAATATTGTAACATGATATGATAACTAATGCAACTTGTTTAGTGGAGTTTAAACATGATTAGGGTTTGGATTAGGGTTAAGCTTTCTAGATGTTTCTAGAAGGTTTTGGTTTTGTTTTGTGAAAGATATTTTCAAGTGACTCATTCTTAACTCAACCCAAACCCTAACCCTTGGTCAATTCTCTACAATGGTTAAGTCAACCATAGTTGCATAATTCATCATTATCTCTTTTGCATTATTCATCACAAAAGGAATTCTATTATTGTTCATCTTCTTCCTTCATTCTCTTCATGAAAAAGCTCACTAGTTTTTCTAAAGTGATGAATAAATATGAGAAAAAGATAAATAAAGAGAGCAAAAATCCTACTTCATCATCCTCATCTTCCCTTGCCATTTAGATGAGGGTGTTCACATCATTTCATGAGTGTTAGCTTGTGTTAACGGAACTTCAAGGTAGATCATCTTAGTATCGAAGATCGGAAGCAAAGGTTGCATCTTTCTCTTCATGGAACCTCTCGAGAGTCCGGAACCCGATGATCGCAGCGAAGGGACCACAACACGGAGCATATGAAGTGAAGGACCGGATCTACAAAGGTTGTAATCTCTCTCACTTAGTGTTAAAGTTGTTAACATGCTAGTTTTCGCCTAATCTCTAGTTTAAAGATCAGTATTCGGGTTGTTCGGCACGGCTAAATTTTTAATCGGGCATAGTTGATGCCTCGTAGACCCTTGTGCGCGTGCATAGCAACCCAACATGTATGAGTCCCAAGAGCTCTGCTGCCCTTTCTCTATGTCCGGTGAACGGAGATTTGGTCATCTTTCCTTTGAGACAAGACTGACAAGTTTTATAAGATGAAAACTCGAACGTATCCAAGAGTCCATCTTTATACAACTTACTTAGTCTTTTCTCTCCGATATGACCAAGTCTATAATGCCATAAGTAGGATTCGTTCGTATCTGAACTCTTCCTCTTGCGTGTGTTTTGTACATTGAGAACTATATTCTGATTTAGAACGTAGATACCATTACACAGTATACCTTCTGCAACCAGTACCTTATGAAGGTAGATGTTCATGATATTTCTATCAAGAACAAAGTTATATCCATCTTTATCGAGTAAAGAAACTGATATGATGTTGCAAACCATGGAAGGTATATAGTAGCAATCGTTCAAAATCATAGTATTGCCATTTGGCAACACTAGGTGATATTCACCGACGGCTGCAGCATTAACTTGTGCTCCGTTCGCTATTCTGAGCGACATATCACCAGGTACAACTCTCCTACTTTTTCTCAGTCCCTACAATAGATTACAGATATGAGATCCTGATCCGGTATCAAGTACCCAGGAGGTAGGGCTGACCGTAAAGCAGTTCTCAATTATAAGAACACCTGAAGTAGATGCAAAACCATGCTTCTTCTTCAATTGGGTATCCTTGGAATCCAGATAATCCTCTTTCCCTTGCTCATACTTATGACTATTGTCACAAGTTAGAGCCGAACCAACGTTCCCCAGCCCCAAATAAGAATTCAGATCGGTCAAGCGATACATTTTATTATCTTAATTAGGGCGTGAAATGGTTGCTACCTGGAGAGAGAGAAAAGAAACACTCAGCGTGCGCTCTTGCAAGATTAGATTGGTTTATTGATTTATCTAACCAGGATGGCTCCTACTGTTTCCTCAAATTCTTCTTCAAACCCTAAAAGAAGAACTAGTCAGGATTAATCGCACGTCACAATACTTGCTTAACCTTTCAGCCAGGCTGGTGTTGGTACTTCGAGGGAGGTTTTCCAAAGCTTTCGTGAAGTTCCTTAATTAAATAACCTCTTTTCCCTGGAGGCGTAGCCCCGCTAACACCGTTCTAGACACCTATTTGGTTTATAGCATTGATTGTTAAGTGAAATAATCTCCCGAGAGTAATCCAACTCATCAGTGGGATCGGGATCCAACTATCATTGTGCGATGACCTAGATGGAATCCACTCTAATCACCACACTCCAGAAGGTATGCTAAATCTGCAAGTTTCAGTTTCTCTAGAAACTTCCGATGTGGTTTTTGCCCCTAACGGTTTATGACCTTGACTAGGTCAACAAACCATAAACCGCCAGTCAAGTTCTACCCGTCATAATCTTGATTGCATTAAACCCACCCGTACGTGCCCTTGACTAGGTCAACAAGGCCACACGACTGTTCTAACCAATCACATTTGGCAATGCATAGAAAAATATCACTTAGCTACCGTTCACTACGCCTTGACCAGGTCAACAAACGCAGCACGAATACTAAATAATACCAATCCGAAATGACGGAGGGCTACGGCTGGGTTTTTGGCGGAAAAACCTGTTAACGTAATGAACTTGATATAGTTGAAGGAACATGATTGCCCTTTTTGAAAATATAATGGCGAAAACTTTTGCTAAAGAGGTCACTCCCCGTGAAGGGATCTCGGCTCTTTCCTCGTCGAATGAGGTGCAGGATATTCCAAACTGAATACCTCGATGCAAAGCAAGAATAATCGACTATAGTGAAGTTATTACCCTGACGCAAACTTTTTGTCCAAGGGGTCACTCCCGATGAAGGGATCTCGGCCCTTGCCTCGTCGAATGAGGTGCTGGGCATTCATAACCGAATACCTCTATGCAAAACAAAAGAGAGCGTCCTTGCAATAACAGCTTTTGGAAAAATTGTTCCAACAACGTTCTTTTTAGGTTTGTTCTCTTGCATTAATTTAATGCGTCCCATCAATTAATCCTACCATTGCAGAAAACAACGAAAATATGACGTACGCTTATGCTATCCGCATTCGCCACGAGGCCCCATCATTACCCGTTAGGTTACTTAACTAATGACAGAGCGGGGGCTGGACTAACGCGGATGCAAAACATAAGAAACGCCTAAATAGATATCATATAGATATATACACATTCGTCGGATGCAATGATAGCCATTCTAGATCACAGATGAACACATTGGATATACTAGGAATCCGCATTCCGTACGAGCCTGTAACGAAGAGCGGATTACACGGTCACGATGAATAGCCAAGACCCTACCCTAGACCCCTACGGGTGCGGCAAACTACCCGCCAAGTACCCGAAGCGAAGCAACGTCCCTCAACACCGTGAGTAGGCCACTCGGCACTTTGAGGTACCCGGTAGTTTGTGCACCCCACCTTGGATCTATCCTACGAGCAAAAATAGTAAAAGAAATTATACAATGACGGCTACAACCCCATCCCGGTTGTGCGGCCATATTAATAATATTACATCAATTTACATATTAAATGAATTGAAAGATAAAGAAAACTCTCATCTCACAACCCCTGGCTATTCATCCGCAATAGTCCAATGAATTCATATACACATACCATCAACATTACAGATCATAGATATGTATAACCCCCACTAATCGACGTATAGCGATTAGCAGACGTTCAATACATATATAACATCACAGTTATAACCCGTTACCTAAAGTCTTTAGAAGTTCGATCAAAATACGGATTTTAAACCACCCCAAAAACAAGTTTTGCTTTCTGAAAAATTTGGGCAGAAAAAACATATTGTAAAAATCCCAAAACACCCCACTGAACATACTGCAGGAAAAATTTCCCATGACCGAGTCAACTCAGCCGCGGATCCGCGGCGGGAGCACTCTCCTGCCGCGGTTCCGCGGCGCTTTGACCGAGTTAGTGGACCATTTTTCTTGCTTGTTCTTTAAAAACCTT
Organism: Agapanthus africanus; assembly: GCA_030015575.1. NCBI lineage: Eukaryota > Viridiplantae > Streptophyta > Magnoliopsida > Asparagales > Amaryllidaceae > Agapanthus > Agapanthus africanus. The sequence goes on along the minus strand of CM057347.1, from coordinate 405,462,268 downwards.
GAGCCGATTTTCAGTACATGATTTATTATTTTTTGAACAGAAAACAAAATCGGCAGAAAGTTGATATTTCGGGCATGTTTTGTGTTTTTTTTCTCCGATTGAACTTCTAGTTACTTTGCTAACATGTTAGATAGTGTTTAGCTAGGCTCTGATACCAATGTTAGGTCTACGTTACCCACCCTGGTCCTTTCGGGGAGGCAGAATAGGTAAAACGAAAATTTTTCCTAACTAGGTAACATGGACCGTACAAGAAGGATCGTTGCTAAACAAGAACTAACAAATATTCTACAAGTTCTAACTACTATGTAGAATAGTTATACCTTGGTCTTGAACTCCTTCTCTTGTTGTTGTTGTTCTTCCTCTTGCTTGCTCCTTATAGTTGCTTGAACGGATCCTCCTTGTCGTCTCCTCTTTGCCATAGATGGATCCACCCGAGGGTCTCGAAATTGAGCTCCAATCTCAACCTAGAGATGACTAAGGTGTTTAGTTTGCTAAACCCAATACCTTAGATTGAGTAGAGAAGAGTGATGGTGGTTTTGTCTCAAAGGTTCATGATTTCCAACTCATAGAACACTTGAACCTTGAGAGAGGAAGAGGAAGAGGGAGAGCTTTCTTTCTAGGAGAGAGAAAGAGAATGATAGAATGGGCTCTCATAATCCAACCCCTTCTCACAAAAGTGAGAATAATGATAATAATAATAATAATTAAGTATATGGTGATGGTTAGTTTCAATGACCATTATCATTTCATGCTATTATTGCATTTTGCAAACAACAAGCAAGCAAAAGTCATACCCATGAAATGATAGCCATGAAATGATGATGGTCAACAAGTCCAAAATGGTCAACCGGTCAACAAAGTCAACAAGTCAACAAAAGTCAAACTTTCAACTCCACCATGGCACAATAATACTTAATTAATATTATTAATCATATATCATATTTCATTAGGGTTTAAAGAAAGGTCAACGGTCAACAAGTCAACCAAAGCCAAATGGTCAACAACCCTAATGAGAATTCTCTGCCTCTGCCTCTGTCAACTGTGCATACACACCCGCATCCGTGCTCCAAGGAACATGAATATACTGAGACAAAACCAATCCCAAAACAATTACTAGGATCTGGCTTAAACCAAAGCCCTCTAGTAACTACTGTCTGGACACCAAACGTGCACAAGTGCGCGGATGTGAACGAATCCCGTCGCAAAACCATGCAACCTCTACTCTGTTTTGCCCAAAGGCGAGTAACCCTCTGTGTGGGACTCTAAAGGCTCGACACTATGCTGGCAGTGGGTTTAACCACAGGCCGCAAGCGGTACTAGCTGTACGTAACGGTCCCCAGGTAGATGCCGATAAGAAGACTGATGAGGTGAACCCATCGAACTCCTACTGAGCCTGAATGTGACAATCTCCGTACAGTCCGGTCTGTTCGTCTGAGAATATCGCATGGCAGGCCTAGGGAGCGGTAAACGTCAGTCCCCTAATAGCGGTACAAGTCGTGTCGGAGTGTAGCCCAGAAAACCCTGAGATTACACTGGAAACCTATCAGTATATCTCGCTTGCCCTGGCCAGGGACTTTGTGTAATGGCTCTCCTAGACACAGCGCGATATCAACCCCCAATACCGGGAGAGACGAATCATGTCTAACCGTCACTGCCTCCAAGTGCTTCGGGACTGCACCCAACTACTACCTGTTTGCACGACTCAGTAGAACCGTGGTAGGGTAGTAATCTAAGAACAATGCGAACACACTAGAGGCGAAATGACAGTGTCAAGTCAGCGGACTAAGCTGTACTCATGTCACCTGGGAACTGTTAACTGACGATAGGTATAATACCAACCAATAGTTCCCGACTAGTCATGACCAGTGTACTCGTAACCTAACGAGCACCTGCATACTATCTCCAGTACGACGTACTGATGGCTGTGGGACAGACCATCTCCCTTGCTGGGAAGAGAAGCGTATGCACCAGTCTACTCTGGAGTATCGATGCCCTGTCTCGATAATCCTACGACTAGGGACCAAAATAAGGATGCGCTTTACAGACTACCCAGCCCTCACTAGTGTGATCGCCATCACAACGCCGGTAGTCAAGCAAAAATCCTAAGGGCTCTACCAATATGTTTTTAGCGATATGTTAAAAGAAATATATACACATATTAAGATAGAAACAAACCAAGTAGCATACTACTATATCGAGCAAGATTGTCGTAAAACCATATATATATCCCAAGCCTCCAAAATGTATTATACAAACTAGTACTATACAATAATGGCCTCTAGGGTATACATATCTAATAGAGTAATCTACAGTATAGAGTTTTGCTCAAGCGGTCACTCCCCGCGAAAGGATCTTGGCTCTTCCTGGAATGAGGTGCTGGATATTCACAATAGAATACCACTATGCAAAACGAAAGAATATAAATGTAGTTTTTCGAAATTTGTTCCAACAACATCTTTTTAGGTTTCTTTTCTTGCATTAATCAAAATTAATGTGGTCCCATCAATTAAACCTATCACACCAGAAAAGAACGAAAATACAATGTACGTATATGCCATCTGCATTCGCCACTGGGCCCCGTCATCACCCTTTAGGTTTCTTAACTAAAGGCGGAGCGGGGGCTGGACTAGCGCGGGTGCAAAACATATAAAACATCTATTAGTATATATATAAATATTTATATAACATTCGTCCCAGGCATGATAATAAGCAACATCACAGAATCTCAGCAAGCAACACAGAATGGTGGATAATCTTGGAGCCCCGGGTTTCATTTGAACCGCAAATAAAACCCGACGTTCCTGGTCCTGTGGATAGCCTGTGCAATGAAAATCTAGACCCCTACAAGTGCGGCAAGTTACCCACCAATCCCAGAAGTGAGGCAACCCCAATCAACAAAGTGAATGGGCCACCCAGCACTTCACGGAATTCGGTAACTTGGGCGCCCCTCCGTGGGTCGAACTATACCCCCTACGAGTGCGGCGAATAGCCCGCCAATTCTAAAGTGAAGTCCCCTCCGTCTCAACGCCATGAGATGCGGGCTTGTTGCTTTTTAGAACCCCGGCTATTCGTGCACTCCACCTCGGGGTAATCCTAGTACAGAAAAGAAAAATAATATGTACAATGGTGATATCGACCTCAACCTGGTCATGCCACAATCAAATAATATACAACAGGCAGTAACGGCAGTCCACATGTCGAACGCTCGCCCCGCAATATGAATATACAAATGAATCTTAACTGTGCTACCACCATTGCACCACAAGCTATTCACTACGACTATCCAACCACAACCACAACACAAACACATAACATCAATGTGAATGTCATGTTCGCAAACTTGTCTAAAGGAACATATAGCAGTTAGAAGAGTTATACCGCGCAAATGACATTCACGGTCGCAGATAGAAGTGAATGTACTGAAATTATTAAACAGTGTTAAAAAATAACGACTTCGAAATACCTCGCATTGCCCCAAAACTCAAGAAAACTGAACTTTCACAATCTGGGCAATCAAACATATCCTGAAACCCTAAATCCAAGAGTTAGAGAGCACCAAACAAAAACGACCCAATTCCACATATATCAAACCGGTGGGGCCGGTTATTTTTTGTCTTTGGCCAGCTAAGATCAAGTGGAATTGTCTCATTTTTTGTTTGTGTTCATCTCACAATAAATAGAGCACTCTGCAATTGTTTAAAAAAATTTTAGAGCCTCTGAAAATTTCGACAGAAACTTGGATTTTCGTTTCGTGTTTCGGAGTTATTTCGGTTTCGTTACTTTAACATTGTTTAAACCTACTAGTGTAGGGTTTATAGGCTGACTCTGATACCATGAAAGGTTATGCTAACGCCCTGGCCATCAACCGTGGACGATTGCGGAACAAATTTTTTTAAAACGATTCAAACTTGGCGCTAGAATAACCCTAAACAGGATCTAACCATAAACCTAACTAGCAACATAAGAAGCTCTATCTACTATGATAGAATTTATACCTAAAGAACAAAATTCCTTCAGGTCTTCACTCCTCTCTTTTGGCTCCTTAAAAGATATACGGATCGTGCTTGAACTTCGGCCTCTTCGCATCAAAGATGATCCACCCGAGAGTGCCTACTTTGAGCTCCTACCTCAAATATAAGGTAACTAGAGTACTTAGCTTGCTAATATAAGTAGCCTAGATGAAGTAGAGTGAGATGATGGATTAATATGTCTCACTAACCCTAGGTTTCTCAACTCATGAGATATTTAGGGTTAGAGATAGAAGAAGAAAGCATGGAGAAGATGAGAGTGTTCAAGTGAGAATGAATATCATCAAGTGAAGAATAGCCAAGTGTAGTGTATTAATAATGCAAACCAATAATGCCATACCAAAATATCTAGATATTACAAAAATATCTAGATGCCACCTTGCATTAAAAATTCACAACAAAAGAAAATATCAAGCATACTCCAATAGTAAAGAACGAGTCATGCCATGAGTCACCAAGTAGCTATGCTTCACTTAATGTAAAGGAACACATCATTTCTTTACCTTATTAACCATTAACAATAATGGTTTAAACAAATAATGAGGTGTCTTCTTCTAGAAGCATCTTGCACAATTCTAAGAATGCCCCTCACCGTATACATACCCGTATCCGTATTCCGAAAAATATGAATACAAAGAGACAAAATAATCCAAGAATATAATACTAAGATCTGGCTTAAACCAAAGCCCACTAATATTATCCACCTGAACATCACACATGCACAAGTACACATATGTGATCGAAGCCTTGCCGTAAAACCATACGGCCTTTACATCGTTTCGCCCGAAGCAGAGAAACCCTCTGTGTAGGACTCTAAAGAATCGACAGTACGTTGGCAGTGGGTTTAACCACAAGCACGTCAGCAACACTAGCTGTACGTAACGGCTACCCAGGTACCTGTCAAAAAGGAAGGCCGATGAGCAAACTCTTCCGAACTCCTACTGAGCCTATCCGTGACAATCTCCGTACAGTCCGGTCTCTTCGTCTAAGAGTATCGCATACCGGGTCTAGGGGGTGGTAAACGTCAGACCCTAATAACCCGATAATTCATGCTGATGAGGCTCAGGACCAATCCGGGAAACTACCGATCAACCTATCAGTAAATCTCAACTGCCTTGGCTAAGGTCTTATGGTCCTGACCAATCGAACACTGTGCGATATCGACTCCCAATACATGGAGAGACGAATCCCTAATAATCACTCACTGGCTCCATGTGGCTCGGGACTGTACCCAACCAAAACACAGTGGGAACTCACACGAGACAAATGACGATCTCAGGTCCGAAGACTAACCTGTACACATGTCACCTGAGAACCTCCATCTGACGATAGGTATAGTACCATCTGGAAGTTCTCCGTGAGTCCGTCCAGTGTACTCACACCCAGTGAGCACCTGTATACGATCTTAGGTGCATTAGACCAATGGCTGCGAGACCAGCCATCGCCCCTTGTCGGGGTCAAGAAACGTATACACTAGTCTACTCTGGAGTATCAATACCCAGTCTCGATACTCATGCGACGAGAGACCATTTAAGGGTGTGCTTATGGACTACCCTACTCCCACAAGTATGGTCGCCATCACAACGCAGGTGGTCAAGCAAGATCCTACGGGCTTTATAAACATGTAACAGCAATATGTAATAACATGTATAACATATGCCATGTTAAGATAAAGTCAAACCATAATAGTATACTACTGTATTAAATCTTTATCAATATGTGTAAGCAGGATAAAGTATCAATAAAAACAAATACACATCCTGATAAAAACAACTAAAATAATATACTATATAACTGAGCAAGAATGTCATGTACATATATATCCCCAGCATCCACATGTATACATATACAATAATGGCCTCTAGGGCATACATATCCAACATATCATCTTCGACAAAGGTAGACCGGCGGTTAAACTCGATCACGGAGACCCCGAGGAGCTAAAGAAGAGGAAGTGAAGACCGAAGGACTCGATCCTTTTGGTATAACCTTCTAACCGAGTAGATGACTCTTGGTAGTTTACTAGTTTAGTGTTTGGTTTAGATTCTAGGTTTATATTTCTAGCGCTAATTTTTAAAAATCAAAGTTTTTCGTTCCGCAATGGCTGCGGTTGTAGTGGCTAGGGCTCTAGGATCATCATCAGGTTAGGGGGATGGTAGAAGGGGGGTCGGGGAAAGGAGGAAGGAGAGGGGAAGATTGGGGGATGGGGTTGGGGGGGATATTGTCGGAGGGGACAGAGTGGGTTGGGGGTCGGAAAGGGAATGAGAGGTCCGGTGACAAGAGGAAGAAGAAGATGATGATGATGATCATAGGGATTTAAAGGAGGCAGAAGAACATGATGATGATAGGATTAAGAGAGATTGACGGCGGTAGGCGATGGAGACGGCACGGCCGTGGGTTGCAGATGAAGTGGGATGGTTTGGATAAGGGTTGGGGTTATTGTCAGGGTTACGGCTAATTAAGAAAGGGGTAAATTTTTGGTTTTCAAGTTCACATGCTAAAGTGGCAATTTTAGTGACTTAGCGGTTGCATGGAGTAGTCAGTGATGATGTGATGCCGTCAAGTAGAGCGGTTTTCTGTAATTTTAAAAGGAAATGGTAGTTTTCTGCCATAGGCCAAAACTTGGAGACAATTTTAATTAATAACCTTTTTTTTTTAAATTAACACCAATAGTGGTAAATACACAATGAGAACACAAGAATGTTAGCGGGCATATTCTACGGTTGATGCTAAGTAACTAACCTGAATCAACAGTTTACGTATTCTAAGCATATGACATTTTTATAATGAGGTTGAGGGGCCTGCAGTAGCCTGACCAAGGCCCCTGCAAACCCCAGGGCTTTAATTGCGAAAAACCTTGAGGCCCGCTATGAACTGAATCAGGTCACTGCAGCCCCGGGTTTGCAGAATCCCTGCAAACTCCTTTTGGTCATTTATAATACTACATATTAAATGTTTGTTAAGTTACCTTAAAACTTGCCAGCTCAAGGACATAAGGACCTCCCAAGCATGATTTTTGAGGCCTTCTTATTTTTCTTTCCGAAGTGGTCCACTCAAAACCCTCTAAATAACTTTAATTTTATATGCACTTTAATAAATTTTTCAAAGTAAAAAAACTTCGTTACGCAGCATAAAACCTGGTTCAGTCACAGAATACAACTGAAGATAGCATTCTACAACAATATAATAGATCTTGAATTCTCTTAAATATAGAATATACATCATTTAAACAGAGTCTCCAGCCATATCCGAGTATATTTTCATCAAAAAGCACAGCAAGGAGTGAAGCAATCTTGCACTTATAACGAATTTCACTTTCTAACCAACAAAAAAGAATTGAATAAATTTCAGCAATTATGGTCAGTCAACCTATGTATTAAGTAAAGTCGTTATTCTATTACTAGCATTACTACAAATGTGGGTTGCCCTTACGGACGAGAAAATTCATAGGGGCAATTTTATTTGCGCCTACGATTCACACCGTAAGGGCAAATAATATCCATATGGTTCATATCGTAGGGGTATATTTAAATAAAAAATTATTAAAAACTAACATCAGTTGTTGTCCCGACGGTGCAGTAAGAGAAACCCATACGGTACCTAGGCACCGTAGGGGAAATTAAGGGTATTTTTACAAAAAAATAAAACCAGATAGGTCTTTCCCCCTTCCTAAATTTTTTTCCCATGCAGCTCTAATCCTTTCGCGCCACTCACAAAAAATCCCCCCGCCTTCAAGCTCCATCGCCGCCGTCGAGCTCCATCACCGTCTTCTCGTCGTTGATCGAGCTCTTGTGTGCGTCGCCTCCTCCCCGTCGACCTCCTTCTCCTCCTTCCTAGCCCCTTCCTTGCTGCCACCCTCCTCGTCGCCGGCGGATCTAATTTAAAGGTTAGCTAGTTAATTTCTTCAAATTTAATTTTAATTTTCCTAAATCTAGTTTTTGATTTCTTCAATTTTAGGAATTTAGCAATTAATTTTGTTGTTGTTGCTGGTGTTATTGTTGTTGTTAGGGTTAGGGTCAGGGCCGGGTTAATTAGGGTTAGGGTTAGGTTGGGGTTGGGGCTTAATTATGGTTAGGGTTAATTGGGGTTAAGGTTAGGGTTAATTAGGGGGTTAGGGTCGATGATGGTTAGGGTTAATTAGGGTTAATTTAGGGGTTAAAGTTAGGTTTAGGGTTAAGCTTATTATTAGTTTAAATGTTAGGATTCGGATAATACGTAGTGCATTGTTGTAGATAGTTTAGTGAAAAACAACAATAGTTTAGAGTATTTTAGTGGAAAAAAAACCTATAATAATTAAGGGTATTTTAGTGTTAAGAAATTTGTTAATGGAGTAGTTTAGTGAAAAACCAACAATAGTTAAGGGTATTTTAGTAAAATTGAAGAAATGGGTTGCTTAGGAAAAATTTTAAGGTAGTTTCGTAAAAAACAACAATATCTAAGTGTATGATACGAGATGATAATGTAAACATAAAACTTTATTGTAAACGTAAAAAACTTTAACTTAAACTAAAAACTTCAAAACAGTGAAATTGAAAAGTAAACGTAAAATCCATTCAAGTTAAATCTTACACTAAGTGTATATATGATAGTTTATGATAATATGAAGTTTTCATATTCTTATTGATAATCATATGTGAAAATCAAAGCGCGCCTTAGTTCCCGTCTATCGATTAACATTCGTTCGATGTTCGTCGTGACATAAAATTATACAAAAGATGTTAAATATCGGACAATATCGTTCAGTGCTAACAACCGTCGTGTAGTCTATATGATGAGAAGATTCAATTGTATGATAACCGATAGATTTGTCCAGTGTAGACAAGTTAGAAATGTATAAAGCAAACACCTGCATTCAATTGTATTTTTATTCATGTCGAGTTATTTCGTCGGTACCTTCCCGCTGGTTCTCTATGTACAAAGATAGATTAGATATTCATTTCAATGTTGTTTCACAATATTGAAATGATTATTTGTTCTATTACAGTATACTCGGATAACAGCGGGGAGGTACTGCCGAAATTTTCTCAAAACGGATGAAAGTACAAGCGAATGGGTGTCTACTCTATACATTCTTAATGGGATAGAAGCCTTATTCCCGACAGCCGAAACACACACACATACAACATGCATACACATCACACACATACACAAAGCACATACATAATAACAACCCTACACCTAAACGAAATCATAAATTGAAATAAACGACAAACTTTCCATTCCCGTTCTTTTCTTTGTCAATAACCATTTCGTTCTTAGATTTCTCAAGTCACCATCAAAAACCAACTTCCATAACTTCACTATTTTTTGTTGGGATCCGGCGCCCACACCGCGGAGGCCGCGGGCGATGCGGAAGTGAAAACAAAAACTTTTTGTGGGCACCGGACGCTCACACCCGAGGATTCGAACCAAACACCCTAAACTAGAAAGCAAAAACATGCAGGGTTGAGAAATACAACCTTTGTCGCGTGACCACCCAATTGTGGAAGACCCCTCCAAGCTCGTAGCCTCCGGGAACGCGCTTGAGCATCGATCACCCTTGCCGAAGACGGTCCACCTGAGAGAACGCAAAGGAGGCTCAAACCGACCGTCCAATGTTGCTAGGTTTGGATGGCCGATAATGTAGGAATGCTTCAATATATTTCTCTCTCTAGAATCTTACTCTAAAATGGAAGCAGGAAAAAGAAGGAGATGGAGATGATGAAGCATGAGCCATGGAACGGGGAGGAGATGAGGAAAAATCTCATCATCAAGTCTTATGGAAAAAAGAATGGCTACTATATTATCAACCATGCATAAATAGTGCAAGCAAATGAATAAATTATTTAAAAAATCAAGCCATGCCTTTCTACCATGTAGCATCCATGCTTCATGTCCTCACATGCCACCTCATTACCCATTTGATTTTCCAAAAAGGAAAATCAAATATGAGGTGTCCTTCTTCTAGAAGCATTCCCGTATAAATATGGAATACTTCACCTGGTATATGTATCGCTACACATACACATATTCATATAAAAATACGGGTAGCACCAAAGAGAGAAAATGAATAGTGAACAATAATACTAAAATATATGTATCAAAATACATATATAAATTATTAAGCCGGTTAGTATTATCAACCATCAGATTAAAGTCCGTGTACTGCGTACACGTATTTAATCGAACCCCTACACGTACCACCGTACGGTTCCTACATCTATCGCCTGAACCGGGAAAACCCTCTATGTGGGACTCTAAAGACTCGACAATATGCTGGCAGTGGGTTTAACCACAAGCACGTCAGCGGCACTAGCTGTACGTAACGGCTACCCAGGTACTTGTCGAAAGGGGGGTCAACAATCAAGTGCGTCATTACCCTACCGAGCTTGAGTGTGACAATCTCCGTATAGTCCGGTCTCTTCATCAAAGAGTATCGCAAATCGGATCTAGGGGGTGGATACGTCAGACCCCTACTAACCCGATAAGTCGTGTCTGAGTCTAGCTCATCACCAACTGAGATACTACTGATCAATTATCAGTAAATCTCCTCCACCGTGGCCATGGATTTCTGGTGATAGCTAACTGAACACAGTGCGACATCGCCTCCTAATACCAGGAGAGACGAATCCCTGACAGTCGACCACTGCCTCCATGTGGCTCGGGACTGTACCCAACTAAAACCTGTTTGCACGACTCCTTTGAGCCGTGGTAGGATAGTAAACAAAGTACAGTGGGAACTCACACGAGACAAATGACGACTTCAGGTCAAAGGACTAACATGTACTCATGCCACCTAAGAACTTCTATCTGACGATAGGTATAATACCATCTGGAAGTTCTCGGCGAGTCCGTCCAATGTACTCACCTCCAGTGAGCACCTGTATACTATCTTAAGTGATACAACACCAATGGCTTGTGAGACCGGCCACCGCCCCTCGTCAGGGTCTTGAAGCATATACACTAGTCTACTCCAGAATATCGATGTCCGGTCTCGATACTCTTACGACTATGGACATTTAAGGATGTGCTTATAGGCTACCCAGCTCTCACGTATATGATCGCCATCATAATGCTGGTAGTCAAGAAAGAATCCTATGGGCTCTATCAACATGTAATAGTGATCTGCAATACGACATAATACATGTACATGATGATAAAGACAAACCAGATAGTATACTATCATTTCGAGTAAGATTGTTCTACCTGTATAGGTCCTCCCTCAATTATCATAATCGCGCGTTTGCAATTACAATAATTACCTTGAGGGCACTATATCCAACAATCTCCCACTTGCACTTAAGGCTAATTATTGCGGTATCACATACCCACAGCTCGTGTGATACCGAATACCCAACTTCTCTACTAATCAGTTTCTCAAATCTCGTTTGAGGAACATCCGTGTTCGAGAAATAGCCTCAGTGAGTGGATCCGCTATAGTTTCAACTTCTTCTCTCTATATCTCAACATTGCGGAGATCAACAATCTCCCAAACTGAGCGATACCTCACCCCAAGAATTTGTCTGGATACCTGATGGGACCAAGTTCATCAATGAACAATTCCTATCCAACAAACTTTTAGGCTGTATCCTTTGTTGAGTTATAACCAGCATCCTGAACCATACTTACCTCAGTATCCCTATCGGAACACTATCCAATATACTGATCCTCAGAAAAGACTAAACTTAAAACTTGACAGCATCTCTGTCATCTATGTCACCTTGGAAGCCATAACCAATAACCGCCTCCCGGAGGAGGCTGCCGTTACCAAATACCAAGAACATCCTCTTATGTTCTTTGCTGCTTCCCTTTGTTTCTCTAGGATTGGATTAATATATACTTGTTGCAACTAGTGCAAAAGCAATATCTGGTGTTGTACAAGACTTTGCATGATTGACTCAATTGCCTAAGCAAATGATGTGTCATTCATGTATGCCCCTCTCCTCATCAGTCCAAAAAGACATCTTTTTAGAGAGGGTGACTCCATCACCTGTGGGTACACCACCACGCTAGGAGTCTTCCATTCTAAAATACTTTTAGAATGCTATCTAAGTACCTGATTGGGGAACTTCCCGAATATAGATTTAAAACCATACATCTAGTCACCAGAACTCCTGATATACTATCCATATCCAATATGGAGAAAACACTGTATGACAACCAAAATCTGACCGATTGTAGTATAGGAATATCACTTCCTATCTGGAGTATGTCATCTAAAACATGGACAGTACTCCCTACATCCTTCTTACTAGGTTCATCTTTTTTTTTATGAAGCCAATCACCTTACTGTCACATCAAAACAAATAATCCATTTCCGCTATCCTTACTTTAGTTTACGAATAGACATAAGCATCTTGCACACCTTCCGCTGCTCCCACTGACTACGATAACCCTCTGGCAGAGTCATATACACGTGCACTTCCAAAATCCCATTTGGAAAGACGTTATAATCACCCACCTGCCAGATATCATAGCCATGAACTGCATCGGCGCCAAAACATATCCATATGGACTTCAGCATAGACACTGAAGTAAAAGTCACATCACAATCCATAACGGGTATTTGATAAAATCTTTTTACAACAAGTCTAGCCTTATTAGGTAAGCACTTTTCCACCTGCACAGATCTCGAATGATCTTCTTGCTCCTGATAAGTTTTACCCCTTCAGGAGCACCCAGCAAAGTCCAAAATCCATGATTAGCTGAAGTGCGTGGATTTCAACTTGGGTATGAAATACCTGGTCATCTGGAAGTTACCACTTCCTATGACATGTTGATAACAAGTAGGGTAATAGCAGTGTCAAGTCATATCCATATGGACTTCAGCATAGTACATTTCCACCTGCACAGATCTGGAAAGATCTACCTGCTCCCGATGGGTTTTACCCCTTAAGGAGCACCCAGCAAAATCCAAAATCTATAATTTGCTGAAGTGCGTGGAGTCCATCTTGGATATGAATCATCTGGTCACCTAGAAGTTTCCACTTCCTATGGCCTACTGATAACTAGTAGGACCATCATTACCATGATATCGACCTCCCTATCACCGTCTACAATAAAACCGAAGTGTCTCTCGGGTGTCTGAGGCCACCTACTAAAATCTGCTGAGTGGCTAACGGTTTGTCACGTCCAATTGAATTCTTAGGTTCTACTAAATTTTCAGTAACCATTTATGGTCCTGGAATCACTTCCAATTCTACCATACTCCCACTAGTTTCTTTTGCAAAAAGATCCGTTTATAAAATGGCGGCGAGTCAAGAACAATATAACTATTGATCTTGTAAATGGTAGAAACAAAATCCCAGCGAATGCTCAGGATAATCCACAAACTGTCATTACCGAAGCGTGCCTTGAGATTGCCCGGATTCTGCTTTTAGATAGAAACCGAATAACTCCATATCTTAACAAGCTGAAGATATGCAACCATTCTATATCCATATAGAATCAAGGCACTAATTTAGATGGAAGCAGATTCAAAAGTCATGCAGCTGTTTCCAGTGCATACCACCTAATGGAAAAAGGCCAATACATCATTACTTATCATGGAGCACGTCCACTGATGTGTAACCTGTAAGAGAATCAAGTTCTAGATATTACTATAATGGAATACCTAGCATAAATATCTACATCTTCGATCACCTCGAAGAATCCCGATACTTCCAACATATGGTTTTCTACTTTTTTCTTATAACTACAAACTTTTTAAAATCTTTAACTTTACATTACTACGAATGCGTGTCTAAAACTAGAGAACTCATAGGTAATCCTGAATGAAATAAGAGTACCAATCCCTTGTCCCGAAGGACACTGGACAATCTACACTTTCATGCATAATTCCCAAGAGTATACCAACTCAAATTCTGTGTTTTGTAAATTGAAAACTGTATCTTGGTTAAGAATTTCTTACACCGTTATTCAACGCACCTTACCTTATCCTCAACTGATAAAGGTAAATATTTACAAAACAATTTTCAAAATGTTTATCTCACTTTATAAAAATAAAGGTATAGATATTTCATTTTAAAATCGGGTGCATAACAACGGTTATTCGAAACCAAATGTTTGCCGTCAGGCAAAGCTAGGCGATTTAATCCAATATCACCAATTACAACGAATTCCGATATTGAGGATCAAATTGCCCATTTCCCAATATTCTATTTCTACTCGTCATCTGTAACACCGCACAGATGTGAGACCCAAACCTGGTAAATACATACCCTGGAGTCAGAATTGATTGGGAAAACAGTTCTCTTTTACATGTATACAGAAAAACTGAAACATGAAAATGTTTCATAGGGGATGGTCAGGTATTCCTAGTAATGCCTTTTCCATTATCCAGATTCAAGACAGAATTCGCAATTTCCTTTGCCATCACTTCAATCCCTTTATATGTCTTTACATCTAACCTTCTGCACACCGTCCCTCCGCTAACTGGTTTTCTTCCTTCCCTACCTTTCGGCACCAGCCTAAGGTTTAGAAGAAGACTATCCAATAAGCGTAATAGGTGTACTCTCCTAATATATGGAGCTCTCGCAACCTGAGAGAAGGTAAAGGGAAGAGACAACCGAATAATCCTATTCAATTTCTTCAGAACTTGTGGCCATCCTCAATTGAAGTAACTTCTTCGAGTTCGTATGTAACTAAACGATGGCCATCCCAAGCAATATGGATCATCGTAGTGATACGACGTGTTCTGAAGAAATGCAAAGGGTAAAGTAGGATTGGCAGGGATATATACGACTTTGTCGCGAATCAAGACAAACCAAAACCAAAAGGTGTAAGAAGGTTCTGTCAAAATGGTTTATGAGTTTTTAAGGTAAGTCATGGGTCGCTGTACCAGAGAGAGAAAAGAAACACTCAGCGTACACTCTAACAAGATCAGATTGGTTATCACTTTATCTGATCAGGATGGCTCCCGCTGTTTTCTCGAATTCTCCTTCATACCCTAAAAAGAGAACTAGTCGGGATCATTTACACTTTACAAATTCAAACCCTAAAGTGAAAAATCTCCTGAGGAGTAATACATACTCATCAGTCGGAATCGGGACTCAACTATCATCATGTGATAACCTGATGGAATCCACTCAAGTCACCATACTCCAGAAGGTATACGTATGCCTGGAAAATTTCCCGTATGTTTGAAACTCCCGATATGGTTTTTGCCCTTAGGACCCAAGTGACTTTGACACAGTCAACATATCAAACGGTCCTAGTCAAATTCAACCCGTCATTATCTTGATTGCATTAAACCCACCCATAATACCTTTGACACGGTCAAAATGGTTACACGACTGTCCTAACCAATCTACATATCCATGCGACAGAAAAGCATTACAGAGCTACCGTACACTACGCCTTAACATAGTCAACATACGTAGCACGAATACTAAGTAATACTAATTTGAAATGACGGGGGGCTATGCCAGGTTTTTGGCGAAAAGCCTTTAACGTAATGAACTTGATATCATTGAAGGAACTCGAGTGGCTTTGAAATGGAGTGGTTTAAGCTCTGCATTTTAAAACTAGTAACATAAAATTTGGCTTAAGAGCGAACTCCCAATGAAGGGATCAAGGCTCTTCCCTCATAGAATGAGGTATGGAATATTCCTAACCGAATACCTCTATTCAAAGCAAAAGAATATGACTATGAGTTTTGAAGAAAACCGAGTAGTTTTAAAATTGGTTCCGACAACATCATTTAGGTTTATTTTTCCTTGCATTATATCGATAATGTGTTCCTATCATTTTATATTTCCAAGACACAAAAGAAACAACCAAAATAACATGCTTTTTATATGCCATCCGCATTCGCCATGGGGCCCCGTCATGCACCGCTAGGTTACTTAACTAACGGCAGAGCAGAGGCTAGACTAGCGTGGATGCAAAACATATAGAAGAATCTACTAAATATATATAATATATATATATCAACATCGCAGGTAGATAATAGTCATCACGGCAGATAAAATCATCACAAGTATGCGAACAACAATATGGAATAGCGGATAATCTAGGAGCCCCGCGTTTCATTTGAGCCATAAATGAAACGCGACGTTCCCTGGTCGTATGGATAGCCAGTGCAATGAAGATCCTAGACCCATACGAGTGCGGCAAGTTACCCGCCAATCCCCGAAGTGAGGCAACCCCAATCAGCAAAGTGAGTGGGTCACCCAGCACTTCACGGAATCCGGTAACTTGAGCACCCCTCCCTGGGTCAACATATACCCCCTACGAGTGCGGCGAATAGCCTGCCAATTCTAGAATAAGGCCCCCCGGTTTCAACTCCATGAGATGCGGGCCCGTTGCCTTCTAGAACCCGGCTATTCAAGCACCCCTCCGCGGGGTAATCCTAGTACAGAAAAGAAAATATATATACAACGGCGACATTTACCTCAACCCAGTTGTGCCCCAATCAAAGAATATACAAACTGGCAGTGACGACAGTCCACATGTCGGACGCTCGCCCCGCAATAATGAATATACAAATGAATCTTAACTGTACATCTAACATTTCACGTATGGCTATCCATCACGATAATCCGTACAAACCATAACCAGATATATATAACCGCAGAAGAAAGCAACACCAGAAAGTGTGCAACCCCGTCTAAATGAACATATAGCAATTAGACGACGTTCAGCAGCACTTATATCACATCATAGATACCGACGATGCAAAAGTTTCGAGTTTTAAAACTTCCGAGTTGTCCCAAAGCTAAGATGATACAAAGTGAAATCTGGGACAAATCAAACAACACCAAAAATACCATTTTACAAAACCCAGCACACACCATGAAAACGAGTCCCATACAAAATACAAAAACCGACAGCGCCAGCCATATCCCCGATCTCGTCGGGCCAACTTTTATGAAATGTGCTCGTTTTCACTTTGTGTCTCTATCTTATATAGATGAAGCTTCTGCACTTGTTTAAAAAAGTTTTAGAGAACATAAATTTTTCAGACAGAAACTGGGTTTTCAAATCGGTGTTTTCGGTTTTTGAAACTTAAGCATCGTCAAACACTAGTTTATGGTGTTTGGGTGGCTCTGATACCATGTTGGGATCTGGTGCCCACACCGTGGAGGCCGCGGGCGATGCGAAAGCGAAAACAAAAACTTTTTATGGGCACCGGATGCTCACACCCGAAGATTTTTATATCTTCCGTGATTTCGGAGCCCCGTTGATTTGAGCTGATTATTGAAATTTTTAGTATTTAGGGATTTAAATTTAAATTCGGGGATCAAATTTATTTAAGGGGGAAGATTGTAACATTTCAGAAAATATAAAATATTATTTTTGGAATTTAATATTAAAATAATATATTTCGCGAAAACTACCCGATTTGCGAATTTGGCGTTTTCGTAAAATGGTATAAATATATACCAATAATTGTGAAATAATTGAAGATTAAAATGATTTATTCATTTAAAAATATATTTATTGGATTTTGCATTTTTATAATTAATTATATGCAGTTTAAATAAAAATTGATTAGTGCACTACTAATCACGATTAAACCAAATCCGTGTTTCTACATTTTCCCATGGTTAGTGCACCATGACATGTTGCATTCTTGTTGCATGTTATTTCATTTGTAATTGTTGATTTTGGTTTTAAAAAGAAAAGAAAAAGGGAAGCTAAAAGACAAAAAAAAAGTATATTATTGAGAGGGTGAGAATAAGAGATGGTGAGAATAAGAGAGAGTGAGGGTAAGGAAGAGAGTTAGGATAAGAGAGGGAGGGGGGAAAAGACCCCTTCATCATCTCCCATTATTTTCTTCAACTCCTTCACCCTTGTATTCCCTCCACCTCCACCTCTAAATATTATCTCTAAATTTTCATCAAAACCCTACACCCTCTTCATTAAAGTTGATCCCCATCTCATCCTCAACACTATGGACCAATCAAAGTTGAATTTTGGAGACTTTGGACATCTAGGGTTTGCTTAAGTTGCATCCATAAGGTATAATTCCTTTCATTTAGTTTAGATTTTAGTTTCTTTGCATTCTAGTTTAGTTTAGAGTTAAACTTGTTAGATTAGTGATGTTTGGAAAATCCCAAGAGAGGGTTTGGATGATGGTGTGGATTTGTGATGTTTAGGGGCTGTTACAAGACTTGAATGGTGTTTTTACTGGCCTAGATCAAAGATTAGAACCAAAACACGAACTTAGAACTTTCCGACATCGGTTAATTGACAGTTTGTGAATGTATATGGGAATCTGGGATGACCCGAGACCACTATAAAATAAGTTGCCATTATAGAGATACGTGCAGGCACTGAGGAACCTACCCTAGAAACCTGAGACCTCCTCCCCATTCTCTGGCCGCAAATAAATACATTATGGCCGCAAATTGCGGCCTGGCTATATTGTAAATGGTTCGTGCTTGGTCCATAGCTCCTATATCTTCTAATTAGACCAACCCTGTATGCAAAATTCCTTAGTTTGTCCTATAGTGAAATCTGGGAGTGGTTTTCCTAGGTTGTTGTTTTCGTGTTCTGTGGTTCTGAAACTTGGGTTTTGGTATTTGATATTGTATTGGGTCGTTAGATGTTTGTACGTCAACGACGAGGGTTGTTTGGTTGTTTTTGCATACGTAGTCTATAGGTTCTAACCTATGAGCGCACCGTGTGCCGTATTGGTTTTCCGGACTTGATTTTAATAGCATTGCGACTGTGTATTTATTGTAGGTACTTTCGCCTAAATTCCGAGACGACGAAGCACATTGACTACGGCTGAACAAGGAGTTCCGCAGGTGAGTAGATTTATATCTATAGGTGAAGTCGGGTGGATGGCGTATAGCACTCCCGCAATTTTGATGGAAACCGATATATAGGATATGGTTAGAGAAACCTATTCTAGGAACCTATGGATGTGATTAAAGGTTTAGTGTGACATGATATGAAAGAAATGATGTCTCGGATTGATACATGTATAAGGATATGATAAGTGAACGTAAATCACGATATATAGATAGGTAGTGCACGAGAATAAGTATGAGATTTAGAGTAGCATGACATGAGATTTATAAGATAGGATATATATATGTAAAATGTCACGTCCCGAAAGTACGGAATATGACTGGCACTTAAACTACGAACGTCTCGAGGCGTACGTTATATAAGTAAGCCGAAAACCCAGAAACCCAAACCAAGAAAAGTAGTAGAGTGAAGGAAAACCAATTTAAAACAAGTAGTTTTAATAGCATAAGCCGAATTATGCGGTTTTAAAAAAAACATCAAATATTTCCCGAAAATTTCGGCAGAGTCTCCTTTGTAAATACTGGCCCCCAAACGGGATACAACATGAATAGTATACAAAATCAATAAAAATGCATCCCCAAGCGGGAGCTAGCTCTTCGTCAATCGACGGTCACAACCACACAAGCAAGATAATATACAACGCCAACGGCGAGGATCAAAATTCAAAAGGAAACTCAAAACCACAAGAAAACCACAGAAATATAACGCGCGACTCTAAGGTTGAAAGAATAACATCATCGGTCTCTATCTCAAAATAAATACATGTTTGGTTGATGGAACTTCTAGATACAACAGAATAATAATATACAAGATATATAATGGGGGTACGATACAAGTAAACCCACCTACTAGCAAATCACCCGAAGGAAACTATGCCCGCAAGCCGTAATGAAACCTGTACGGCAAACCTGCAAGAAACTGGGGCACAACGGGGGTGAGTTGCCAACTCGTGAATAGAAAAACATCTACGAAAAGAAATTGCATAAATAACGCAATCCTAGGTCAATGATCATAATATATCCTCAAATATATAACCAGCAACCCATAACAATGGTTAGGGCAAATATCTAACCCAAGTGTAATTCCATGTGCCCGTGTCAGTGCCTCAGGTAGCAATGCATCATATGGATGATGTATGAATGCATGGAACAGAATGCATGTACTGAAGAAAACTGATTTCATAAATCAGTGAGATTTCTGTATTTTAAAAGTGAGGTACCATAAATGAAATCAGCATAAAACAGTGCCCAGCATCGACACAAAACAAGTGTCCAAATATCTTGATATCTCTGTATCACAATCTCTCTACCTCAATATTTCAAAATCTCAATATCTCAATCACAATATCTAGGGCGCCGTCAATCCAGACCGGCCCCTACCATCCATCTCAAGACCACGACGGTATCCTCCGGATATCCGACGCGTCGGGTAAAGTCACCGATAGGTAGTCTCCCCCTGCCAGGCTCATCGTCATCACCACGAGCTTCTTACCCCGGGGTACCTTACCGGGTCCACCATGTACCCGAAATGGTTCATCCAACTCCTCGAATCGGGTCTCGAAATCCATCAGCAAACTCATGGTGGACGACTCATACATCATGGGAAAAACCGCACTTTTCATTTAAAAAGAGAAAGAAGAAGTTTGTATATGTTTTGCGGTTTTCCCCAAATCCAGAAAAACTCATGGACATCCGAATCCAAAACCTCAATAGCACGTAAAAAGTGAATATATGCATGAGAATCCATGAATGCGGCATAACAATGAATAACAGTATGCATGAAGTAGCAGGTAATAACTATAATGTCTAGACTAACATATAAAGCAAGTACACTAATATCATGTCTAAACTATTAGCTAACAGACTATGTCAAGCAATAATATTTTCTAAGGTGTACGTGACATGGCAATTACCGATGAAGATGTGTGTGAGCCGGCAAGTAAGTGTACGTGGTATATACGCATCATCGGTAATGGTGCTGGTGTCCTAACCACAAGATATCAACAGTAGAATATGAAGCATAATATAAGCATGTGATGCGGAGCGAACAACAATAATGAGCGGGAGCTGAATACTAGACGCAACGATAACTAATCTGCATTAACCTAATATAAGTCATACAATGGTGCCTTTTGAAATAACACGAATCGTGGGGTTTTGAAAATAGGGGATACGGTGTTTTTAAGAAAAGATACGTTTTTTTGAAATATCCGTAGAATCCATTGACTTGTCTTTTAAAATACGCACGATTCGTAAGCTTTGAAATAGGTAGGAACCGAATCTAATCTAACAACTAACTAAACTAAAGGGCTAAGCCACAAGCTAGACTACAGGTAAGGAAACCGCCTAACATCTGAGTCGATACATATACATACCTGTATATATTTTAGTCGGTGATCCCGCCTCAATAATATCATATCTGATACCATATCTATAATCAGACATCCCAAGTCAAGAGTGCGGATCAATCATCAAGATATAGCTCGTACGTAAATCCGTCGTACGGCATCCCCAAATCTGGGTACGGGTCAATATCATATTCCTCACACTATTTCTCTGGTATCCTCTTTGTCCAAGATCATAGTCTAGGGTACTGACCTATGTCTAGTACAATACTAATATCCTCAATATACTCATGATCTGACTACTGATCGACAATCTCGTACAAACCGATATTGTCAGCACATATCATCATCAAGGGGTATACATCGCCCGATATGGCCTAATATCAAAATCCTAGCATATCATGCCTCATATCACGATCACATGTCGACCATTTTATTTATAACACTATTCACCTGTATCGCCGCCCCAAGATCCGCTATAACACCAGGACGTACCTCAAGTACGAATCCTGCCATATCACCGATATCACAACCTCAACACAAATCTCATCGACTCATCTCAATCCCAAATATCATCCTCAAATCCGTATGTGAACACATAGTCCCATACCCATGTGAACACATAACTATATATATTCCCGTAAACACAAATGGAAGAAGAATGTATGCAAGTATGGGTGGGTGGGTGCATGTATGGTGCGACCACTACTCTAGGGTTTCGCGATACTAAACCATCCATATTTATCATCAATAAACACAAACAAAATATAATCAATAAATGTGTGTATATGTATTCGTATACATCACCACGAACTGCGGGGGTGCTATACGCCATCCACCCGACTTCTCCCCGTAAATATAAATCTACTCACCTGGTCCTCGCTCGCCGGTGCCGACGTTGCCACGCGCCTGTTTTTCGTCTCGAAGTCCACATGGGGTACCTACATATCATAACGCACCATATCGCATTAAAATCCGATTCATGACCAAAACGACGCACGAATCCCACATAGGTCAAAACCTATGGTTGCTTTCACAAATCGATCCAAAAACCCTCGACGTCGGCGTACAAACGCCAAACCATCGAGAAAACTCCCAACACACTCATTTGTACAATTACAAGCACTAATTATAATATAAAATAGTTTAAAATTCAAAAAAACCCTAATTTCACTTAAAAAGTCATTTTTCCGAAAATCTAGCAAGCACAAATCACCGTTTTAGTACAAAACTCAATGTATAAACGAATCTAGCGGCCATAATACTTATTAAACATCTTAAATAAGTCATATAACCTATAACCACAATTTAAGCTCATCAAACTATATACGTTCAAAAAAAACTAGTTTGCAATTTTACCCAAATTTCAACCATTTTAGCAAAAAAAAAGCATAAACAACAAATTTAGCTCGGATTTGCTTGATCTAAAATATTAAAATACAATTTAAAATGTTAATAATACCATGGATACCCTAATTAGATTTTAAACTCACTCATTTCCACCAATTCTAAAATCCTAGTTTGCAATATTTATACAATTATAACAATTTTAAATTAACAATTTGCAAACTCGCAATTAGATTAGTTTTTGCAAGCATTAACATGATAATCTTCTCATGGTAAATTTAAGCAAGTAACAACCACTCTAATTGAATCTAAACCCTAACTTTTGAATCCAAAACCTTCTCTTGAAAATTCAAGTCTTGAAATTGAATCCAAATTAAACTCTTCCTTAACCTAGTTTGAAGTAATAACAACAATTTAACAAAAGCTCAAGATTTATACCTCACAATATTTGAGATCTAGCATGAAAATCTTGACCTCCAATATGCTAACTTGCTCTAAGAATCATGCTAGTATAGGCTAAGGAGAAATGGGTAGGGATTAGATTTGAATTTTGTGGAATTTTTGCATTAATTTTTGAGTGAAATTTGATGAATTTTGAGGGGAAATGAGATGAGAATTTTAGTGGGGCTGCACAATGGAGGGCTCGGCCAGAATTAGGAGGATGAGGAGAGAGAGTGAGGTGTTGAAAATGATGGGAAAAAAACAAAGCCCAAACCTTTATGTTATAACATATTCAATTCCCTTTTAATTTCTTGTATTCTTTTCTCTTCATTGACTTTTCAAGTGGGGAAAAATGAGGGGAGGGCTGCTGATTTCAGCCACAAAAAAGGAGAGGGTGAGGGTGTGTGGGTGTGGGTATGGGTGTGGGATGAGGGAAAAAGATAAATACTATACCCCAAACATCCGTTTACACTAAATTCACTATTTAAGCCTTTTTTTTCTTCAATAATTTTCTAAACCGTTTTGGCAAACGATTTCATTTCAAAAACCACATGATAAAATTTTATTTAATGTTTTATGATGCAAAAAATTTGTTTCAACTCATTCCAATTTGTAATTTTCCCTAATTAAATATATTAGTGACGGCTTAAAATAATATTAAAATAATTAATCTCGGAAAAATTTTCAGAAAATTTAAAATTTCACCAATGGGTCACTAAACACCGAATACTAGCAATTACATAGCTAGAATATGTATATTTAATTTTATAATAAAGATATTTGTATTTTGACTTTTTACAGAAAACCCCCTTATTTTACCGTTTTTTCGAAATTTCACCGAAACGATTATCAAAACGTTACAATATTCCCTCCTTAAAGAAATTCGGTCCCCGAATTTAAATTAAAACTCCCCCCAAATACTAAAATATTTCAGCCAAAACCATCAAATCACCGGGGCTCTGAAACCATAAATACATAAACGCATCATAGCGCAATGCATGCGCATGAGTAATGAGTAGATAACTCGAAATCAAACTTCGTCAAGCATCCCGCAATCATCGGAGTCAAGGTGAAGACACGAATGCCAAATCTCAAGCAAGATCGATAAGCTATAAATCGGAACTATACATGTAAATATCAGGAGGAAATGCATGCCAAATCCTTTAAGTTGCTGTGCAATGCACATAACACTGCACAGTGGCGGACGTCTATCATAAGAAAATAACTATATACATATATACCTTTGTTTGAAATGTACGTTCCGCCGTTTTGGGAAACAATTTAGAAGGGTTTTCCTTGTTTTAAAC
The DNA here is from genome assembly GCA_030015575.1 of Agapanthus africanus. Lineage (NCBI taxonomy): Eukaryota > Viridiplantae > Streptophyta > Magnoliopsida > Asparagales > Amaryllidaceae > Agapanthus > Agapanthus africanus. The sequence continues at coordinate 405,438,059 of CM057347.1, read as the reverse complement.
GTTTCGCGTCATATCAGACACGTAGGTAAATACTTAGACTATAGCTCGCTTTTTGGAATTTCCTTCTATAGCTATCAATGCATGCAAAATACATTCAGGTACTGTCCTCTGACTAGTCCTGCTTAGTACGAAAACACATCGCAATTATCATAAAAAAACGTACTGCTCTATAAGAAAGCAATCCCAAAATACGCGTATGAATACTACGTGCGTCTGGTGCGCACGACAATCAAAATCCATATACGTGCCATACAAGTGCACAGAAACAAGACCTAAGTGCATCGGGTGTGCACAAAGCATCTGTCGTAGGCAACGTGTGTGCCTGACAGCAAAATCAGGTGCATCTGACATGCACGAAAAAAATCTCGATTTAGTGCATCTTGTGTGCACCAAAATCGCATCTCAAGACATGCGCTCAACATGCGCGAAAACCCAAAACCAGGGGCATCCATCATGCACGAAATTATGAAATCCAATATCAAGCGCCGAACATGCGCAAAATCAAATCAGGTGCACAAGGTGCACAAAACAAATATCGAGTATCACAATCGAAATCGAAGTCCAGTGCATCTAAGTGCACAAAAGGCGTATCACTGCACTGCAAGCATAAATAAACTATACAGAGTGCAGGAACCAAATCGTGTGCGTGCATACGCACAAAATCAACTCAAATGTCTAAAACCGTAAAATCACAAACATGTGAAACCAAAGCACAAAAACGATATCAAGTGCAACACTGTGCAAAGATCGTAAATCCTCAATCATCAAAATCAAATCCTGCGAATAAATCACCCAAAACATCGAAATCAATAATGGCGGAATAGTACCGCTCAAGCGCATCCTCTAAGAATCTCGGCCAACTGTCGCGGTCACTAGTGGGACGTCTCGTCGATGATCATGAACTCTGGCCTGCTGGTGTGCGTAACAATGACCACTCCTGGGTCACGGTCTTCACTGTGAATTACCAATCTCTCGGTCCATCGGCTCATCGGCCCTGTCAGGTGTGCTAACGGGGATGATCCCGTTCTGGCACGTCTCTTGTCATCTCCCGGTCAATCATCGTGACCACTCGTAGGACAGCATATCACTGGCATCGGCCTCTGGCTCTCTGAATGTACGTGACACATCTGATCCTGGGTGCAAGTATCATTGCAGCAGTGTCCTGGAAGGAATCCTGCTCACGGTCTCTTCCATGTCTCGTCTCCGCCAACTGTCCGAAAGTCATCGTCCTTTACTATATCTGCGTCTTGCTATGGAACGACTGCATTCTCATCGCGACTCCTCTGGAAGGTATATCCAAGCATAATGCCTCGTCATGCGTATCGCTTCTCTGATGTCGGCGGAGTGGAACGTCGTCTTATCCAGATCTTGTACGGACCTCTTTACTCCACTTTCTCTAATGTCGACTGCTTCGGACTCGTCTCATCATGGCTACATGGACTGAGCTCCAACGGCTATCCTCGTATCGGGAGTCTCCCAAGAAATGCATCTCACCACCTAGCATCCGAATTAAGTCGAGCCATCCGATCGAGTCGTCAAAACCTCATAATCCCCCAAGAGCTCAACCTCTTGGGCACAGTTTAATAGTATCGAGTACATACCATAGCATCGGTGGTCCAGCCGTAGAAGGGCAAACCCAAGCCTCACTAATGGCGCCGTAGAACTGCCGCAAACCCGAAGGTTCAAAGGCTTTCACATGGTCATTAAGTCGAGTTAGGGTTTCATTCTTCTAGAGGGACCATAGAATTGCCTGCATGTTTTTCCGACTACTTTAAACTTGGAATAATAGGTTTCTGACATTCGATCGTCTCTGTCGACTCCCAACGTCTCCGCGTGAAGTCGTCTCTAGCTGAAATCAATCTATCTGATGACCTCGCATCGGGGTAGGCAAACGATCTACATGTCCTAGTCATTCATCCTCGATGACTAGCGACCTTCTATCATCTCTTAGTATAACTCGTTCTGCACTAACTCCAGCATCTGGGGCAATATCTTGTCGTTCGCAGCAATAACTGGCTCGCTCGTCTGCACGCTGAACAGTGCCTCGACCATCATGAATAAGCAACACACCAACGGTCATCAAAATCTGGCTGGCCTCTATCATTGGCTCAATCCTCTAGTGTCGATCAGCACATCCGAGTAACCTCATAAAGGCGATCCGCCAAACGCTCGTGGCGCGGAAACACAGTAAAAAGACATATCTCTGCAATCGTGTGTCACCAGAATTTCGCCCTGGTCAGTCCTCATTCGTGACGGGCTCGTGCTGACCGCAACTCTAGCTGTAGCTCTCCCTGAGGCTAGATCGGAATGAATATAATACAGAGCAAAGAAATGTACATCCTAAGGCTTCTTAAGTGGAGTAGCGTATCGTAAATATGCCGCGGAACATACCTACGGTACGTCACTCTACTTTAGTCACCTATTCCATCAACCAAGGGTCATCCTACGCTCCGAAGGTAAAACCTCGCTCTGATACCAACTTTGTCACGTCCCGAAAGTACGGAATATGACCGGCACTTAAACTACGAACGTCTCGAGGCGTACGTAATCTAAGTAAGCCGAAAACCCAGAAACCCAAACCAAGAAAAGTAGTAGAGTGAAGGAAAACCAATTTAAAACAAGTAGTTTTAATAGCATAAGCCGAATTATGCGGTTTTAAAAAAAAACATCAAATATTTCCCAAAAATTTCGGCAGAGTCTCCTTTGTAAATACTGGCCCCCAAACGGGATACAACATGAATAGTATACAAAATCAATAAAAATGCATCCCCAAGCGGGAGCTAGCTCTTCGTCAATCGACGGTCACAACCACACAAGAAAGATAATATACAACGCCAACGGCGAGGATCAAAATTCAAAAGGAAACTCAAAACCACAAGAAAACCACAGAAATATAACGCGCGACTCTAAGGTCGAAGGAATAACATCACCGGTCTCTATCTCAAAATAAATACATGTTTAGTTGATGGAACTTCTAGATACAACAGAATAATAATATACAAGATATACAATGGGGGTACGATACAAGTAAACCCACCTACTAGCAAATCACCCGAAGGAAACTATGCCCGCAAGCCGTAATGAAACCTGTACGGCAAACCTGCAAGAAACTGAGGCACAACGGGGGTGAGTTGCCAACTCGTGAATCGAAAAATATCTACGAAAAGAAATCGCATAAATAACGCAATCCTAATTCAATGATCATAATATATCCTCAAATATATAACCAGCAACCCATAACAATGGTTAGGGTAAATATCTAACCCAAGTGTAATTCCATGTGCCCGTGTCAGTGCCTCAGGTAGCAATGCATCATATGGATGATGTATGAATGCATGGAACAAAATGCATGTACTGAAGAAAACTGATTTCATAAATCAGTGAGATTTCTGTATTTTAAAAGTGAGGTACCATAAATGAAATCAGCATAAAACAGTGCCCAGCATCGACACAAAACAAGTGTCTAAATATCTCGATATCTCTGTATCACAATCTCTGTACCTCAATATTTCAAAATCTCAATATCTCAATCACAATATCTAGGGCGCCGTCAATCCAGACCGGCCCCTACCATCCATCTCAAGACCACGACGGTATCCTCCGGATATCCGACGCGTCGGGTAAAGTCACCGGTAGGTAGTCTCCCCCTGCCAGGCTCATCGTCATCACCACGAGCTTCTTGCCCCGGGGTACCTTACCGGGTCCACCATGTACCCAAAACGGTTCATCCAACTCCTCGAATCGGGTCTCGAAATCCATCAGCAAACTCATGGTGGACGACTCATACATCATGGGAAAAACCGCGCTTTTCATTTAAAAAGAGAAAGAAGAAGTTTGTATATGTTTTGCGGTTTTCCCCAAATCCAGAAAATCTCATGGAAATCCGAATCCAAAACCTCAATAGCATGTAAAAAGTGAATATATGCATGAGAATCCATGAATGCGGCATAACAATGAATAACAGTATGCATGAAGTAGCAGGTAATAACTACAATGTCTAGACTAACATATAAGGCAAGTACACTAATATCATGTCTAAACTATTAGCTAACAGACTATATCAAGCAATAATATTTTCTAAGGTGTACGTGACATGGCAATTACCGATGAAGATGTGTGTGAGCCGGCAAGTAAGTGTACGTGGTACATACACATCATCGATAATGGTGCTGGTGTCCTAACCACAAGATATCAACAGTAGAATATGAAGCATAATATAAGCATGTGATGCGGAGCGAACAACAATAATGAGCGGGAGCTGAATACTAGACGCAACGATAACTAATCTGCATTAACCTAATATAAGTCCTACAATGGTGCCTTTTGAAATAACACGAATCGTGGGGTTTTGAAAATAGGGGCTACAGTGTTTTTAAGAAAAGATACGTTTTTTTGAAATATCCGCAGAATCCCTTGACTTGTCTTTTAAAATACGCATGATTCGTAAGATTTGAAATAGGTAGAAACCGAATCTAATCTAACAACTAACTAAACTAAAGGGCTAAGCTACAAGCTAGACTACAGGTAAGGAAACCGCCTAACATCTGAGTCGATACATATACATACCTGTATATATTTTAGTCGGTGATCCCGCCTCAATAATATCATATCCGATACCATATCTATAATCAGACATCCCAAGTCAAGAGTGCGGATCAATCATCAAGATATAGCTCGTACGTAAATCCGTCGTACGGCATCCCCAAATCTGGGTACGGGTCAATATCATATTCCTCACACTATTTCTCTGGTATCCTCTTTGTCCAAGATCATAGTCTAGGGTACTGACCTATTTCTAGTACAATACTAATATCCTCAATATACTCATGATCTGACTACTGATCGACAATCTCGTACAAACCGATATCGTCAGCACATATCATCATCAAGGGGTATACATCGCCCGATACGGCCTAATATCAAAATCCTAGCATATCATGCCTCATATCACGATCACATGTCGACCATTTTATTTATAACACCATTCACCCGTATCGCCGCCCCAAAATCCGCTATAACACCAGGACGTACCTCAAGTACGAATCCTGCCATATCACCGATATCACAACCTCAACACAAATCTCATCGACTCATCTCAATCCCAAGTATCATCCTTAAATCCGTATGTGAACACATAGTCCTATACCCATGCGAACGCATAACTATATATATTCCCGTAAACACAAATGGAAGAAGAATGTATGCAAGTATGGGTGGGTGGGTGCATGTATGGTGCGACCACTACTCTAGGGTTTCGCGATACTAAACCATCCATATTTATCATCAATAAACTCAAACAAAATATAATCAATAAATGTGTGTATATGTATTCGTATACATCACCACGAACTGCGGGGGCGCTATACGCCATCCACCCGACTTCTCCCCGTAAATATAAATCTACTCACCTGGTCCTCGCTCGCCGGTGCCGACGTCGCCAAGCGCTTGCTTGTCGTCTCGAAGTCCACATGGGGTACCTACATATCATAACGCACCATATCGCATTAAAATTCGACTCATGACCAAAACGACGCACGAATCCCACATAGGTCAAAACCTATGGTTGCTTTCACAAATCGACCCAAAAACTCTCGACGTCGGCGTACAAAGGCCAAACCATCGAGAAAACTCCCAACACACTCATTTTTACAATTACAAGCACTAATTATAATATAAAATAGCTTAAAATTCACAAAAACCCTAATTTCACTTAAAAAGTCATTTTTCCGAAAATCTAGCAAGCACAAATCACCGTTTTAGTACAAAACTCAATGTATAAACGAATCTAGCGGCCATAATACTTATTAAGCATCTTAAATAAGTCATAAAACCCATAACCATAATTTAAGCTCATCAAACTATATACGTTAAAAAAAACTAGTTTGCAATTTTACCCAAATTTCAACCATTTTAGCAAAAAAAAGCATAAACAACAAATTTAGCTCGGATTTGCTTGATCTAAAATATTAAAATACAATTTAAAATGTTAATAATACCATGGATACCCTAATTAGATTTTAAACTCACTCATTTCCACCAATTCTAAAAACCTAGTTTGCAATATTTATACAATTATAACAATTTTAAATTAACAATTTGCAAACTCGCAATTAGATTAGTTTTTGCAAGCATTAACATGATAATCTTCTCATGGTAAATTTAAGCAAGTAACAACCACTCTAATTGAATCTAAACCCTAACTTTTGAATCCAAAACCTTCTCTTGAAAATTCAAGTCTTGAAATTGAATCCAAATTAAACTCTTCCTTAACCTAGTTTGAAGTAATAACAACAATTTAACAAAAGCTCAAGATTTATACCTCACAATATTTGAGATCTAGCATGAAAATCTTGACCTCCAATATGCTAACTTGCTCCAAGAATCATGCTAGTATAGGCTAAGGAGAAATGGGTAGGGATTAGATTTGAATTTTGTGGGATTTTTGCATTGATTTTTGAGTGAAATTTGATGAATTTTGAGGGGAAATGAGATGAGAATTTTAGTGGGGCTGCACAATGGAGGGCTCGGCCAGAATTAGGAGGATGAGGAGAGAGAGAGTGAGGTGTTGAAAATGATGGGAAAAAAACAAAGCCCAAACCTTTATGTTATAACATATTCAATTCCCTTTTAATTTCTTGTATTCTTTTCTCTTCATTGACTTTTCAAGTGGGGAAAAATGAGGGGAGGGCTGCTGATTTCAGCCACAAAAGGGGAGAAGGTGAGGGTGTGTGGGTGTGGGTATGTGTGTGGGATGAGGGAAAAAGATAAATACTATACCCCAAACATCCGTTTACACTAAATTCACTATTTAAGCCTTTTTTCCTTCAATAATTTTCTAAACCGTTTTGGCAAACGATTTCGTTTCAAAAACCATATGATAAAATTTTATTTAATGTTTTATGATGCACAAAATTTGTTTCAACTCATTCCAATTTGTAATTTTCCCTAATTAAATATATTAGTGACGGCTTAAAATAATATTAAAATAATTAATCTCGGAAAATTTTTCAGAAAATTTGAAATTTCACCAATGGGTCACTAAACACCAAATACTAGCAATTACATAAATATAATATATATATTTAATTTTATAATAAAGATATTTGTATTTTGACTTTTTACAGAAAACCCCCTTATTTTACCGTTTTTTCGAAATTTCACCGAAACGGTTATCAAAACGTTATATAAAATGACTTGATGTGGGATATAAATGTGATGAAAAGAATATACAATATGATATGATGACTTGATTGATATGTCGGTATACGGATGCGAGTCGATATGAGAGGATTGATTCCTTTGTCGGTCCCCTGATATGAGATTGTTATGGATGCGACCTGGGATATAGGTTTATAGATATATATATAATGTTGTGAATCATGAGTGATATGTCGTACGAGATGTTAGATCCGTACCCTCAGCGTTATATAGGCTGATAGGATCCCTAATGGTTTAATGCCGTCATACGATGATTTACCGTACGTGATGAGTTTTATGATGATTGATCCGTACCCTTGACTAGAGGATGCCATACGATATATTGTACCGTACGTGATGTTGTGAGGCTAGATGCCGATTGAGAGACTCATCGACTCGGATATGTTATAGATATGTATACCTTATAGCATTTAGTTGACGATATACTTTATGCTACGTTCATGTCATTCTCATTGCATTACATATACCTGTGCTAGTACAACTACACCATTATCTATGATGCGTATGTTACACTTACACAAATTGGCCGGCTCACACACTTCATTATCGATAATTGCTATATCACTTACAAAGTAGAATTGTCATATCATTATGATATGTCGCATGATATACTGATATTGTCACATCACTGTTCCATGTTACATGATATACAGATATGGTTACATTTCTGTTATATGTCGCATACATCATACTTTACGATTATATGCATTGAGATGCAGTTTTCATAAGATTCTGGATTTGAGAACCGTGGTTAAATTTCAAAGAAAATTATGTATTGTTTTAAAAACTCGGTTTCTCTTGATATGATATTTCGAGACGTCCACCATGTGTTTTCTTGGTTCTGAGATTGGCATGTGAAACCCGATTCGAGGAGCGGGAGGCACCGTCTGCGGGTACATGGTGAACCCGGTATGGTATCCCGGGGCAAGAGATGATTTTCGTGGTGTAGACGATAAGCCTGGCAGAGATACCACTACCTACCGGTAATAGTATTTAGACTCGGCGGTTATCCGGAGGATACCGACCGGAGTCGAGAGATGATATGGGCCGATCCGTACTGCCGGAGCCCGAGGGCCGATCCGGACAGACGGAGCCCGTGGGCCGATCCGGACTGAAGGAGACCGAGAGATATGAGGATTTACGTGTCGATGTTAGACACGGGTTTCATGATGTTTTGAGTGTCGATGTTAGACACTCAGGTTCTATGATTTTGATGTGTCGTTGATGGACACACATTGATTGATATCCTCATATTTATATGCATATTCTTTTATGATATTTATATGCATGATATTGTTGTGTCATTGATGGACACGTGGATGAGATCTACAGGCATACAGGCATTGATTATATGGTTGGATGATATCCACATGCATATAGGCATCGAGTATAGTGTTGGCACATACGCAGATACGGTCACCCTAGATATCATAGTATCGTCTTTATGATATAGTTAACTTAGGAATCGTTATTTTATTCGATTTCTATCTGATGATGTTTTCTACTCACGAGTTGGCAACTCACCCCCCTTGTGCCATAGTTTTTACAGGTTGACCGTATGAATCAGTAGCGGCATCGTTGGCACACAGCTTGCAATTGGGTAACTTGCTTTGGTAGGTGGTACATGTTGGATCGCACCACTATTATATTTACTATTTCGTTGTATCTAGTTAACTCCATCAATCAGAAACTAGTATTTGTATAATAGTAAGACTTAGAAAGACTTGTGGTTGCGAGACTGAGAGCGAGGGTTTATATTCGGTACTTGGGGTTTTGATGTCTTGCTTTATTCATTATCTTTTGTGTTGATCTTCGCAGTTGGGCGTCGTGTGTGTGTGTGTGTACTGTCTTGTGTGGTTATGATTCCGCCGATTGGCAAAGAGCTAGCTCCCGCTTGGGGATGACTTTATTATTATTATGTATATGTGGTTTTGGATCAAAATATACAAAGGAGGTGCTACCCAAATTTTTAAAAGACGAAACATGTTTTTCAACTAGTAAATCCACTTGCATTTTTCATGTTCTATTATTTATGCATTTAAGAAAACTTTTGATTTCATCATACCTTTATTTCAAAACTTCACATCTTTTATTTTCTTAAAAAGGTTTAGATTTCTGGGCTTCGGCTTACTTAAATTATGTCACGCCTTTAGACGTTGCGTGGTTTAAGTGCCGGTCACAAACAATATTTTCGGGTCATGACAATAATGCTGGTAGTCAAGCAAGAATCCTATGGGCTCTATCAACATGTAATAGTGATCTGCAATACGACATAATACATATACATGATGATAAAGACAAACCAGATAGCATACTATCATTTCGAGTAAGATTGTTCTACCTGTCTCTTGTGTATTTATTTTATATTGCTTAGATACGCTTAGCGTATGTACTTCTGAGTATATACGTAGCGGGTCTCGTCGCGTCCCCTTCGCCGTACACTGGGAAGTGGGGCGTGATAAGTAGATGCGCCAGATTTTTCTGATACTTGGAGGTGGAGCACCTGGACGGAGCTTACATAGATTTATTTATATTTTTTGGATTCTGGAGGATGTATGTACTTTATTTGATACATATTGTATATTGAACATCGATTGTTGTATATAATGTTTATGATCATGACTTTAGATTGATTTTCGTATTGTTTTTATTTATTTCGTTATATATTATGCATCAAATGTTGTTTATAAATATTTCTGCATTTGGTTATATGATATACTATGCGATATATATATTATTGTGTGCAGGACGTAAAAAAAAATGGGGAATGTATTTTTTAAAAATATATATATGAACCGTAAAGGCAATATATGTCCCTACGGTTGACACCTTAAGGGCATTAGATGCCCATGAGACTACAACCGTAGGGACAAAATATCAAAAAAAAATTGATATTTTGCATCTACGGAGTAATCCGTAGGATCAAATTTATGCACCTACGGTGACAACTGCAGTGGCATAAATTACAATTTTTTTAAAATAAAAATTATTAAAATAAAGGTCTTGACCTGCGGATAATTTTAATTTTCTCCTACGGGCATAAATTACAATTTTTTTAAAATAAAAATTATTAAAATAAAAGTCTATACCTATGGATAATTTTAATTTTCCCCTACGGTTTTAACCGTACGGGTAAGAAATTACTATTTTTTCTTCATATATTAAAAAAATAACCACCACTATGTTGGAAATTGTAGGGACAGTTGCCCCGACGGTTTTATCCGTAGGGACAATTTTTCATCCGTAAAGACAGAAACTTGCCCCTACGGCCTTTTGATCTACGGATTGTTTTTTTGTCCCTACGGTTATGACCGTAGGGGCAGTGCATTGTCCCTACGGTCCTGACTGTAGGGGCTGTGCAGTGTCCCTGTGGTACTGGCAGCCCCTATTCATAGCAGTGTAACAATAGAGTAATCATCAACAACTCGAAATCTTATAGTTATGGATAAGTAAGGAGGCAGACAACTTGTTTTAGCCTAGAATACAAACTGGACTCGAGTTCCATGCATGGTTAATATTCCATCACGTTTTCATTTAGTGTTTGATTTTAGCCTCAAATACTGATGATGCTCAATATTGGCGATGCCTGGGATCAAGACACGTGGCGGATGGCATGTCCCATGACCCGGAAGAAACAGCCCACCGAGGCCGACCAAGCCTCCCCTGTACCCGACCTGCAATCATAAGCTAGCCCCCCTCGAGGCTCCCCGCAGATTGGCCTCCTCGGCCCCTCAGCTCGCCCCGAGCTGCCACAAGACCAAGACTCCTCGGCCTTCTCGCTCGTCCCCGAGCCCCGGGCCGAGGCCGTCTTCCTCGGTCCTCCGACCAGATCCACCGCTCACAGGCATAATGGCCGCTCCGCGAATCTCGCCATGCGCGGATTCTCCGCCAACAACATCCCACGTTCCATGCCCCCGCGATCTCTATTAATGGGCGATCCGCTCTCTACGTGGGCGTGACGTCGGGAGCATAATTGCAGGCGAGATTCTCGCACCTGCTGCTGCGTGCCACCACCGCTATATAAACCCCCATCATAGAGGGGTCAAGTAAGCCATTTTTGACTCACTTAGCCATTACGCTGCTCGGATCTTGTACTAACTTGATCGTCGGAGGGTCCTCGGTGGCGTCAAACCACCCCGGGACTTCTTTGCAGGTGCTTGGCGTCCAACTCCTCCAATCACCAAACCTCCTCAAAACCCATTGAGACCCACACACAACAGGGGATCCCCTCCAGAATCCATCGGGAGATCGACGGAAGACAACATCTGAAGGAGATCTGAAAAGGACCTTCATCAGTTAGCGCCGTCTATGGAGATCGCAAACTCCACAAAAAAAAACAAAGTTGGCCTTCCGATCTCTATCCACATGGCAAGCGACCATCCTGAAGATTCGGGTACCAGCCGCCGCCTCCCCCTCACCGAAGGCCGGATGAACCCCCTCCAACAACCATCATCCACGCCCTCACCAGCCGAATAGATCGGCTACAGTCCCTCGTGGAGGCGATCGTCCGAGCCCAAACGGCCTGGCCTGGGACCCACCTCGCCGCTCCTCCCCATCCTGAATGCCCTGCCCTCGTCTGCACGGCCGACCACCGGCTGTCTGCAACTCCCGACCACGGATCTCAAAGACCGATACTCCCTGAGGCCCGTTGGGCACCTCGCGGCTCCACCCCAAGGTCCGCCGCCGGAGCACCACGCCTCGAACCTCCTCACAACCCTTACCCCCGTAAGGAGATGTCGATCACCTCGCCTGCCCACAGGCACGTCCAGCACCCACTCCCCCGACGGGGTCACACAGAAGGGGCTCGCCACGACGGCTTGAGAGCCACCGTGCTTGGGGATCTGAGGAACCTCATCGAAAGGAACCGGAGCCATGCCCAGACGCAGGTCTCCCACAGTGGGGTCCAGGGATCACGAGGCACCGAGTCCTCGGGGTACCACGGCCGACTCGACGCCCTTGAGAAGAAGATCGAGGGTATGCGCCGGGAAGGTCATCTCTGGGCCGACGGGGCCGAATACGCCGCCGACTCACTCACCAAATCGTTCACCGAGGAACTGCTCGCCGTCCACGTCTCCTCACGCAATAAACCCCCGAAGGTCTCTCTGTTCGACGTGAAAACCGACCCCAAAGACCATTTGGATGCTTTCACCGCGGGAATGAGCTTCCAGAACCATTCCAATGCCGCCCAGTGCAGGGCCTTCCCAGCCACCCTCATCCGTTCTGGCCGGGACTGGTTCCGAGGACTCGAGCCTCGCTCAATCTCAACTTTCGATGAGCTGGCTACTCAGTTCCTCAGCCACTTAGTTGGGAACCATCGGCAAAAGCGCACGGTCGACTACCTCTTCACAATTAAGAGTGGAGACAAGGTGTTAGTTATATGTATGCCCTAGAGGCCATTACTGTACATAGGATGTATATTGTAGTGGATGCTGGGACATATATAGGGAGGACTTTCTTGCTCGACATGATAGTATGCTATCTGGTTACCCTTTACCTTAACGTGTATGCTGATTGTCTCTCTGTTACATGTTGGTAAAGCCCTTAAGATCTGTACTTGACTATCTGGACTATGATGCGGATCATACTAGTGGGGACATGGTAGTCTATAAGTACATCCTTCAAAGTCCCTAGTCGTGGGTGTATCGAGACGGGGCATCGATATACCAGAGTAGACTAGCGTATACCTTCTCGACCCATATAGATGGGCGATGGATGATCCCATATCCATCGGTGTTTGACATCAGAGATGATATACGGGTGCTCAGTAGAGACTGGGTACACTGGACGGACTCGCCGAGAACTCCCAGATGGTATTATACCTCACGTCAGATGGCAGTTCTCTGGTGACACTGGTACAGAGTAGTCTGTTGACCCGAGATCGTCATAGAGTCTTGTGTGGTTCCCACTGTGCTTTGATTTCCATCTTACCACGTCCAAGAGGGCGTGCAAAACGGTGGTTTTTGGGTACAGTCCCGAGTCACATGGAGGCAATGAGCGATAGGAGGGGATTCGTCTCTCCCGGTATAGGGAGTTGATGTTGCACTGTGTTCGATTGGCTATAACAGGAAATCCCTGGCCAAGGTTGCTGAAATTTACTGGTAAGTGTTACCAGTAGTTTCTCGAATTGTTATAGACCTCATCTCGACCCGACTTATCGAGCTATTGGGGTCTGACGTTTACCACCCCTAGGCAAGATATGCGATATATCAGACGATCAGACCGGACTGTACGGTAGTGTTACTGGTTGGATTCACTGGAGTGTGAGCGGGCTTGCTCGTCGATCTTCAGATCGCTCAATACCCGGGTGGCCGTTACGTTTAGCAGACCGCTTGCGGCTTGTGGATGCTTGATATGATCATCATCTGCTGCCGGCGTATTGACGAGTCTTTAGAGTCCTACACAGAGGTTTCCTGGCTCAAGCGAAACGAAATAGGAGCGCATATGAGATATGTGCGGGACCGAGAATAATACCAGTATGTGATACTGTATTCGATTCTCGCGATGTGACATTGATCGGTTATATGCGATATAGCCGGGTTATCGGATCAAGTGTTGATTCGATAAGTTGTTACTAATGATACTAGTCGGTTATATGTGATATGACCGGATCATTAAATCAAGTGTTGATTTAATGATTTAATGCATAATTATATATTTGATATATTACTTTGCATTAACTAGTATCGGTTCACTTTATAATGGATTTTCTCACTCGGCTGTGCGCATTACATATGCGATATAGTTTTGTGCACTTGCTTGTATCATGTTTGATGATACATGCCTTATGGTTAAGTGTTAAGAATTAAACTATAGTTAAGTGGGTGATTAGGGTTTTTAATTTCATTTTATTCATTTATCTTTTTGGAAAAAGAAAAGGAAAAATGAGGAAAATGGTTGCTTTCTTTTGTTCATTCATGAACCTTCATGAAGACTTTGACTTAATGACCATTTTGTCTCATGCTTAACCCTAACCACTCACTTGAACCTTAGTTAACTCTCTACATCTAACCATGGTTCATTATATGATAAGGATTGATTTTTCTTTTCTATTCTAATATTCTTATCATAATAATTTAGCTTCTTCTTCTTCTTCCTTCAAGTGAAGAAAAGCTTGACCATCAATGGCAACTTGATGAAATGAGTGAGAAATCCAATTCTAAAGTCTACCCACTTCCTATTTCTTCATCCTCTACCTCTTGCCAAGTAGTAGAGTGTGTTTTCTTCACAAGTTTCTTGACTTGGTGAAGTCGGAGCTTGATTTAGCGATACCTCGACGTAGATCATCTTCGGCATGGACATCGACGACCTAGCTCGCTTTTTCTCCGACGAAGCCGACTCTAGAGCCCGGATTCCTTTTGGACAACGGAGACGACTTCGTTGCGGAGCTATGGAGATGGAGCACCGGATCTACAAAGGTTGTATTTCCGTATTCTTTTAGTTAAGTGTTAACTAGTTAGCTTTTTCGCCTAGTTTTCTAGCAAACGATCCGTACACTAGGGTTTCTCGGCACCGTAATTTTTGAAATTGGCATGGTTGATGCCTTGTGAGACCTCATTAGGATGCCTAGGAACCCTACAGTGGTATCAGAGCCTAGCTAGAGGCTTAGGCGAAGTCCAGACGGAATTTGAAGTCCGAACGAACCCGAAACCCGATCACAAACTTGCTCTCTGTACTTTTTCTAAAATCGTGGATTTTTCCAAATTAAAAATATGCAGAAAAATAAGCAGGGTTTTCTAAGAATTACGGTAAAAAATTTTGGTCGTAATTCCATCAAGCAGCCGCGGAACCGCGGCCTTAGCCCACGTGGCGCGGCGGTTCCGCGGCAACACTGTTGCATCGTTGACCAAAATTTGCACAGTAATTATTAGTTTGCTGTGCTGAGTTCTCTGGGTATTTTTAATATTTTATTCAAGAGTTGAATTTTCTGGAGTTGTTTTGGGGATTCGGTGTTTCAATCGGGGTATCAAATTTTGTCTATTTGGCTTTCCGGATAAATTTTAGAATATGTTAAAAAGTTCGACCGGATATAAATACCCAATTTTTCCCCTGTCGGGAAATTTCCAAGTGTTGGATTTTTCCGTAGTTTAACGACGTTCGAAGTAGTGCAAGTAACGCGATGGACCCTCTAGAAGACAACAAACCTTAACTCGATTATGTGACCGTCTTGAACTGCCCTTTGAACCTTCGGGTTTGGGGCAGTACGGCGTGCCACATGTGAGGCGTTGGCTTGACCCTTCTACGGCTGGACCGTTGGTACTGAGGCACGAACTGAATGTTGTTAGACTTATTTCATGTGTTGATCTATATCGGGAAAACTTGGGTTTCGATTGTTCGATCGGAAAGTTTAACATTTTCTATTTATCCGGAATGGGATACAATAATTGGAATTCACAAAAAGTTATGAGATAACTAAATGAATGTTATAAACATAGCAGTTTAGTCTCACTTGATCGGTTGCCACGGAATTTTGATGTGATCAAAAGTCCGTCGCAATCACGTAGCGTACGCGGATACTCGCCGGGTAAACTTAATAGACAGCCTCACTCCATAGCCCCGACCAAGTGACTGTAGGAGAACCCCGTCGCCGAAAGCATCCGTTCGGGTGCCCGCGGTAGCGGTGTTCCGCCTTGGTGCACTTCGTCGACGGTATCGGGGGTGAAGCCGTCTACTGAAGTTTGCGATGAGCATTCGATCAGGATGTCGGGAATCCTGTTGAATTGCCCGACTTGGTATTGAAAAGTGTTTTCGATTTTTGAGACTAAAATGCGGGGTTTATAATTGTTAGGCATGCGATGTCTAAAGAATTCATTTGGTCAGGCATGCGATGTCTGAGGTGATTGCGGATTCCAACTGTTGTAGTTTTACACTTTCTTTTCTGTGACCGTAAGTGTAATATGTGATATCGCCGGTTTCGTTGCTATATGTCAACGACAATTGGGATGCGCATATTTACTTACGTTGATGACATGTGATGTTATGTGTTGCTGGATATGTTATATTGGATCGTCGTGTTTGAATAGCCGGGGGTTTTTATGTGAGATGAGTGTTTTTCATTTTCATTCATGTAAAAACTTGTATGTAATATTCTTTTATTGGGGCACTTCCAGGTTGCGGAAGTAGTCACGGTTTGTATATTATTTACTTTTCCGCACTAGGATAGACCCAAGGAGGAGGGCACAAGTAACCGGGTTCTGGAGTCCAGTGGGAAACCAACTCGAGGAGTCGAGTCCGGATCTCCTAACTCCAGAATTGGTAGGGTTGCTTGCCGCTCTCGTAGGGTCTAGGGGTGTGGGTTTGGCTATTCATCGAGACCGTGGAATCCGTGTTTTATACTGGCTCGTATTGAAAACACGGACGTCCTAGTATATCCAATATTTCATATATTTCTTCTGCTGCGATATCTGTGATGTGATCATGTGATGTTCTGTGATAGATATAGTATATAGTATATATGATATATTATATAGACGTTACTTATGTTTTACACCCGCGCTAGCCCTGCCCTGCTCTGTCGTTAGTTACCTAACCTAACGGTGCACGAGGGGACATCGAGGCGAATGCGGATGGCATAAGTGTACGTCATATCTATCTGTGATGTTTAGGTATTTAAATGATGGGACCTCATTAATATGATTAATGAAATAAAAGAAACCTAATATGTTGTAGAATCGAATTTCAAAATAAAACAGGTAGCTACAGTTCTTGCTTTGCACAGCGGTATATATGATATATCCTGCACCTTATTCGATAAGGAAAGGACCGAGATCCCTTCACCGGGAGTGACTCCTTTAGCAATAACTGGCAGATGCTACACACTCGGTTTGTCTTTTGAATGCTTTTAAGAGTTCTGCTTTGCACAGTGATATATATGATATATCCCGCACCTCATTCGACGAGGAAAGGACCGACGATCCCTTCACCGGGAGTGACTCCTTTAGCAAAACTAGAAAAGCCTCAAAAACACTCCATTTCAAAATTCATTTGATTCTACAACGATATCAAGTTCATTACGCAATAGGTTTTCAGAAAAACCTGTCGTAGCCCTCCGTCATTTCAGATAAGTAGTAGTTAGTATTCGTGCTACGTTTGTTGGCCTGCGTCAAGACGTAGTGTGCGGTAGCTAACTGGTGCTTATCTGTATAAGCATATGATGTGATTGGATTAGGGTAGTCGTGCAACTTTGTTGGCCTGCGTCAAGGGTCGTGCGGGTGGGTTTAATTCAATCAGGAAATGACGGGTTGAACTTGACTAGCGGACTATGGTTTGTTGGCCTGCGTCAAGGTCATAGGACGCTGGGGGCAAAATATTATTGGGAATTTCAAGTGTTGAAATTTGCAATGAGATTGCATACCTTCTATGAGATAGTTGGATCCCGATACCCGCTGCGAGTAAGAGTTACTCCTGGGAGAGTTTTATACATTACAATTAGCCGATCAAGTAGGTGTCTAGAAAGGTGTCAACGGGGTTACGCCTCTGGGAAAACGAGGTTTACATTAATTAGGTTCGTGCGAAAGCACGGGGGATCTCCCTCAAAGTACCGACACTGGCCTGGCTGAAAGATTGGCGAACTTGTAGTGTGTAATTAATCCCGGCTAGTCTTTCCTTTTAGGGTTTGAAGGAAGATTTGATAAAAAGCAGTGGGAGCCATCCTGATTAGATAAAATTATAACCAATCTATTCTTGCAAGAGCTCACGCTGAGTGTTTTCTTCTCTCTCTCTTCTGGTAGCGACCATATCACGTCTTAATCAAGATAATAATACGGATTATTGACCGAACCCGCTTGTTATACTGAGTTGGGGAACGTTGGTCCCGCTCCAACTTATAATTGTTATAAGACAGAGCAGGAAATTGGGGATTACCAGAATTCCCGTGCCGCCCAAACGAAGAGAGTGCATGCTGATGCATCATCTTCGGGTGTGTTCATTACAGAGAACTGTTTCTCAGTAACCTTTACGTCCTGGGTATGTGATACCAGACCAGGATCCCAGATATGTAATCTGTTACATAGGGCTACAGAAAGGTAGAGAACTGAGAACGGGTGATAAGTTTCATGAGGCAGAAAACGGGGCAAGAGTTGCAGCCAAGTCTGTCGGTCACTGTCACCCTGTATTCCAAATACATTGATTCTGAACGAATGTTATTAGATACCGAACCTGATATACAAAATCATATCACTCTCTTTATTAGTAAAGAAATGATAAAATTTTGTATTGTTGGATAATGTTTTGAACATTTCCTATATCAAAAGTTGATCGGTTCAGGCACGTTATCTAAAAGCATTGATCAAACTACAGTTCTTAGTATACAGAACACACACAAGAGGAAGAGTTCAGAAATGAACGGATTCTTCTTGAGGTATTGTAGACTAGGTCAGATCAATGTGACCCGACTAGCTGAAGTTACATTTAGATGTATATTTAAATCAGTTTGAATTTACATCTTGTGAAACTCGCCAGTCATGTCACAAAGATAAGATGACCATAGCCCTGTTTATTAGAAATAGAGAAAGAGTTAGTGAACTCTTGGGATTGATGCATGTTGATGTATGTAAGGTCCCCTGTCTACACATGCCAGAATTGGTTCTTTATACTTCATTACATTCTCTGATAATCTCTCAAGATTCAGACATATGTTCCTGTTGAAACACAAGTCAGAACCTTTTGAGATATTCACAGAATATAAGTTAGAAGTAGAGAACCAAAATACGGGTATAAGTATTATGTCCTTTGATGTGATCAAGGAGGAGAATACTTGAGCACGGAAATCCTGGACTATTCTAAAGGAGAATGAGATTCTCTCTCAGCATTACTCCTCCGTATACACCATATCACGATGGTATATCGGGGCGGAGCAGATACACCCTGTTTGATATGGTGTGCTCTATGATGAGTACTACTGAGTTACCTTTTCCCTTTTGGGAGTTATGCACTTACGAAGTTGCATACCTATTGAATAGGGTTCAAATCAAATCAGTTGCCTACCGCTTCATATGTGATATGGAAAGGGAAGAGCCCATATCTTAAGTTGGTTAAGATTTGGGGTTGTCCGGGCTATGTCTAAAAGCAAAATCCGGACAAGCTCGAGGCAAGGTCTGTAATGTAGAACTGGAAATGTTCCAGCTATACAAACTACAGCACATGATTTGATAGAACCAAAGGATTCAGTAGATTCCAACGAACCTCAGCCTCTCCGCCGATCTAGTAGGGTTCCTCACCCACCTGAGAGATACTTCGGTTTCTCTATGATAGTGGGAGCGAGGATTACATCATGAGATGATGACCCAACTAGTTTCGAGCTGGCCATCAGGAGTGAGACTCTGTGAGAATGGCTGGATATTTATCGATCTGAGATGGAATCCTTATACACCGACAAAGTATGGACTTTAGTTGCTATATCTGAAGGGTTAAATCCCCATCAGGAGCAAGTATATCTTGAGAAGATTACTTGGTGTACATGAAAAAGTTGAGACTTTCAAAGCTAGACTTGTTAAAGGTTTTCGTCATTGACCAGGCATGGATAATGATGAAACCTTTTCCCGTACCTATGCTTAAGTCCATCCAGATCCTACTTGTCACGGCTACATACCATGACTACGATATCTGGTGGTTGGGTGTCATGACTGCTTTTCTAAATGATGTTTTAGAAGAGTGCGTCTATAAGTACACAGCCAGAGGGCTTCGTAGACAGTGGGAGCAGCGGAAACGTAGGCAAGATGCTTTATAGGATAAAGCAGGCATCGCGGAGTTGGAACATCTGTTTTGATGTATTAGTCAAAGAAGTTGACATCATCAAAATGGTAGATGAACCTTGTATAAACAAAAAGGTAGTAGGGAGTATGGTGACGATCCTCGTAGAGTACGTGGATGACATACTCTTGATAGGGAAGGAGTTTCCTATGCTACGCTCGGTCAATCTCCGTTTATCACAATGATTCTCCATATAGGATCATAATGATACCTACTAACTCCTGGATTTTGGATCTCTGAGATAGATCTAAATGGATGTTAGGATTCTCACTAGTTGTAGTGAGATGGTATCAATCGATCCTGGGGAGAATCACTGGAAGGGTTCCAGGGTGATAAAGACGACTGAATGTCAGTCACAGGCATTGTCTTTACCCTCAGTAAAGGGACGGTATGTTGGAAGAGTTCCAAGCAAAATACCGTGGCATACTAGACGATAAAGGCAGGATACATCGCTACTTAAGATGCTACCAAAGAGGCTGTTTGGGTGTATATTGGTTCATGAGATGAACTACGTTCCTACCATTGTGAGACAATGGAGTTATGGCTCATGCCGAGGAACGCCGGTCCTATCAGTGATCCAGACATATTCTAAGGCAATATCACTTGATCATGGAGATGGTTAATCTCCAGGGAGATCGAGGTTAGGAGAGTAGACTCAGAGGACAACACAGCGGATCCACTCACAAAGACCTGTTCCCAGAGAGAGACTTTTATGGGATGGTTGAGTATGAGATACTACAACCACTGCTACAGATGGCCCTAGTGCAAGTGGGAGATTGTTAGTTATATGTATGCCCTAGAGGCCATTACTGTACATAGGATGTATATTGTAGTGGATGCTGGGACAAATATAGGGAGGACTTTCTTGCTCGACATGATAGTATGCTATCTGGTTACCCTTTACCTTAACGTGTATGCTGATTGTCTCTCTGTTACATGTTGGTAAAGCCCTTAGGATCTGTACTTGACTACCTGGACTATGATGCGGATCATACTAGTGGGGACATGGTAGTCTATAAGTACATCCTTCAAAGTCCCTAGTCGTGGGTGTATCGAGACGGGGCATCGATATACCAGAGTAGACTAGCGTATACCTTCTCGACCCATATAGATGGGCGATGGATGATCCCATATCCATCGGTGTTTGACATCAGAGATGATATACGGGTGCTCAGTAGAGACTGGGTACACTGGACGGACTCGCCGAGAACTCCCAGATGGTATTATACCTCACGTCAGATGGCAGTTCTCTGGTGACACTGGTACAGAGTAGTCTGTTGACCCGAGATCGTCATAGAGTCTTGTGTGGTTCCCACTGTGCTTTGATTTCCATCTTACCACGTCCAAGAGGGCGTGCAAAACGGTGGTTTTTGGGTACAGTCCCGAGTCACATGGAGGCAATGAGCGATAGGAAGGGATTCGTCTCTCCCGGTATAGGGAGTTGATGTTGCGCTGTGTTCGATTGGCTATAACAGGAAATCCCTGGCCAGGGTTGCTGAGATTTACTGGTAAGTGTTACCAGTAGTTTCTCGAATTGTTATAGACCTCATATCGACACGACTTATCGAGCTATTGGGGTCTGACATTTACCACCCCTAGGCAAGATATGCGACATATCAGACGATCAGACCGGACTGTACGGTAGTGTTACTGGTTGGATTCACTGGAGTGTGAGCGGGCTTGCTCGTCGATCTTCAGATCGCTCAATACCCGGGTGGCCGTTACGTTTAGCAGACCGCTTGCGGCTTGTGGATGCTTGATATGATCATCATCTGCTGCCGGCGTATTGACGAGTCTTTAGAGTCCTACACAGAGGTTTCCTGGCTCAAGCGAAACGAAATAGGAGCGCATATGAGATATGTGCGGGACCGAGAATAATACCAGTATGTGATACTGTATTCGATTCTCGCGATGTGACATTGATCGGTTATATGCGATATAGCCGGGTTATCGGATCAAGTGTTGATTCGATAAGTTGTTACTAATGATACTAGTCGGTTATATGTGATATGACCGGATCGTTAAATCAAGTGTTGATTTAATGATTTAATGCATAATTATATATTTGATATATTACTTTGCATTAACTAGTAACGGTTCACTTTATAATGGATTTTCTCACTCGGCTGTGCGCATTACATATGCGATATAGTTTTGTGTACTTGCTTGTATCATGTTTGATGATACATGCCTTATGGTTAAGTGTTAAGAATTAAACTATAGTTAAGTGGGTGATTAGGGTTTTTAATTTCATTTTATTCATTTATCTTTTTGGAAAAAGAAAAGGAAAAATGAGGAAAATGGTTGCTTTCTTTTGTTCATTCATGAACCTTCATGAAGACTTTGACTTAATGACCATTTTGTCTCATGCTTAACCCTAACCACTCACTTGAACCTTAGTTAACTCTCTACATCTAACCATGGTTCATTATATGATAAGGATTGATTTTTCTTTTCTATTCTAATATTCTTATCATAATAATTTAGTTTCTTCTTCTTCTTCCTTCAAGTGAAGAAAAGCTTGACCATCAATGGCAACTTGATAAAATGAGTGAGAAATCCAATTCTAAAGTCTACCCACTTCCTATTTCTTCATCCTCTACCTCTTGCCAAGTAGTAGAGTGTGTTTTCTTCATAAGTTTCTTGACTTGGTGAAGTCGGAGCTTGATTTAGCGATGCCTCGACGTAGATCATCTTCGGCATGGACATCGACGACCTAGCTCGCTTTTTCTCCGACGAAGCCGACTCTAGAGCCCGGATTCCTTTTGGACAGCGGAGACGACTTCGTTGCGGAGCTATGGAGGTGGAGCACCGGATCTACAAAGGTTGTATTTCCGTATTCTTTTAGTTAAGTGTTAACTAGTTAGCTTTTTCGCCTAGTTTTCTAGCAAACGATCCGTACACTAGGGTTTCTCGGCACCGTAATTTTTGAAATTGGCATGATTGATGCCTTGTGAGACCTCATTAGGATGCCTAGGAACCCTACACAAGGAACGTTCAAAGCTTACATAACCCGCTTTTACAACGCCCTCCTCGAGGTTCCCGAGCACCGGGATGAGACCGTCATCATGGCGCTCAGATCTGGTCTGAGGCACAAGGAGTGGCTGCGCCCCTTTGCGTTGGCACAGCCTAACACCATGGCCGAGGTCAAGGCGTGGACCGAGCGCGAAGTTCAGCTAGAGTCCGAGGTGAACGCGAACCTCCCCCGAGCGGATCGGTCCGACCAGAAGAAGAGGGCTTGGGAAGAGAGGCTGGAGCGTCAGCAGCCCTATCACCCGAAGTTCCAGGAGTACACCCCGCTCAACGTCTCCCTCGCAGTGTTACTGGAGGAGGCCCAAGGCGAAAGGTTCTTCAAGTTCCCTCCAATCCCACGTCAGGCCTCAAAGCGAACTCGGGGTCCTTACTGCGCCTTCCACCGGACGCTGGGCCACGCCACCGAGGACTGCAAGCAACTCCGGGATTACATCGAGGAGCTCATCCGATCGGGCCTACTCGCCGCTTACTTAAGGGATAAACGGCAAGCCGACCGCGAACAGAAGCAGCGCCCACCTCCCGCCGAGCTAACCATCGGCCAGATGATGCTTGCCTCCTCAAACGACCAGCCCGGCGCCCGGGTATCCCCGTACCCGGTGCCAAGCTTAAAGACCAGCGAGCTGCCAGGAAGCTCGGGTCACGCTGATAGGGTCATCTATTAGCATGTACTTTTCTTTTGAGGCAATGTATGCTCTCCCTAGGGCCTATTGTCAATTTAATAAAGATCAACAGAACATTGCGAAGAAAGTAAAAAAGGTCTTATTTATCCGGAAAAAAAGGAGGTATTATGGGCTCCTCAGCCATACATGCAAAAAGAGAAAAATATATTACAACAACGGGGGAAGGAGTGCAGAGAGCACTGCTCATGATACTCGGTGAAGATCTCCGCCAACCGCGACCTCGCAAGGTCCAACCTCTCCCCTCGGTTCCCCCGACGCGCGTTGATCCCGAGCCTCAGCTCATAGCATTCACGGACGACCGCCTCCGAGCGAGCCAGCTGGTTCGCGGAGATAAGGCCGAAGTGCCTCAAAGACCGCAGCTTGCCCACGGCCTTGTCATAGAGTTGCTCGGACAAAGGGTTGTAGAGCCCCGGCGACGCCCTCCAAATGGAGTACATCAGCAACTGCAGCAGGGAAGAACGCCGGGGGAGCAACCGGCCAAAGTGGTCCTCGATGTTCATGTACACCAGCTGCACCGTGTCTTCGGTACAGTTCTGGTCATACAGGTACACGTCTACAAAATTGATGATGTCGGGGATGGTGAATGGGAAGTCCTGCATTCTCAACGCTCTGTTTGCAAGGGAAGGAAGATCTAGTGCTCCTTCAGCCTTATATATCCCGCTGTGCCCTAGGGGAACTCAACGGTCACCCACTCTCGTCCAAGGAGTTGCTGCCACGCGACGGTCACTAAGCCTCCTCCGACGGAGCCGAAGCGACGCGGCCCTGGCGCTTCACCTCCACCCGCATTTAATACGCATGCTAACCGTTCCAGTTCCCCAGGCGTATGGTCGGGCGAAACCTCTTGGAGATTCGACCGAGCGGCTGCCCTGCTCGGTCATCCCTGGCGGGTATCTCCCCTACCGCAACGCCAAGGATCAGAAAGCCTCACCGAGAGGTGACCCGCAGCTGCCAGCAGCCGCCCTGCTCGGTTATCCCTGGCGGATAGCTCCCCTACCGCAACGCTAGGGATCGGAAAGTCCTCCTAGAAGCAACTTAGCAGCTGCCCTAGCCGGTCATCCCCGGCGGGTAGCTCCCCTACCGCAACTCCAGGGACCAGAACCCTCGCCAAGAAGCAAGCCAGCGGCTACCCTTCTCGTTCACCCCTGGCGGGTAGATTCCCTGCCGTAACGCCAGGGACCAAAGCCCTCGCCAAGAGGAAAGCTAGCGGCTGCCCTGCTCGTTCACCCCTGACGGGTAGCTTCCCTGCCGCAACGCCAGGGACCAAAGCCCTCACCAAGAGGCAACATAGCAGCTGTCCTGCTCGGTCACCCCTGGCGGGTAGCTCCCCTACCGCAACGCCGGGAATTAAAAAGTCCTCTCAGAGGCAGTCGAGCACAACCATTGCTCGGCTATCCCTGGCGGGTAGCCTCCCTACCTTAATGCCAAGGATCATAAAGCCCTCCCAGAGGCAGTCGAGCCCGAGGATCCCTTGCTCGGCTATCCTTCAGGACAAAAGCCATCGCCAAGAGGCAACGGGAAGTAACCCTGCCCGGCCAAGGGTCCTTGGTAGGATTCTACAGCCCCCCACGCCAAGGACCAAAGTCCTCCCAGAGGCAGTCGAGTCCTTGCTCGGCTATCCCCGGCCGGTAGCTTCCTACCACAACCGACAGGGATCAAAGTCCTCGCCAAGAGGCACTGGGCAGTAACCCTGCTCGGTTCCTGTCCTGAAGGATCAAAAGCCCTCGCAAGAGGCAACCGGGCAGCTACCCTGCTCGGGCCAAATAAGGCGGGCAGCCCTCCGCCCACCACGCACGGGCTGCCCGAGCTGCCAACCAAGGGCATCGGGTCTATCCAAGTCTCGAGCGATCTCCCCTTGAATTCGGGGCCATGGAGACGCATGGAGACGCCTTCTCCTCAGCAGCGCATAAATCAACTCGACAGACGATCGCTAGGGAGGTAGCCGACCTGACACGGAGGCCCAACAGCGCAAGAAGAAAAATTTACAAGCGTTCTTCATGAACAAAAGACAAAAGCGCAAGTCAAGGGAACCAAAGAAAGATAAAGTTTTATTACTGAAAGGCGGTCTTTACAGAGGGTATTCTTGGCTCCCCAGCCTAACAAAATGCCCGGAGGCAAAGATCTAGGCGCAGCAAAATAAAAAAAAATTAAAAAAAGGAGGAGGAAGAGGGGGCTTTAGGCCTTGGGGCCAGGAGCGACCTCAGGGCCCTCGACGTCCACCACTAGGCGAGCTGGGTCCTCGGCTACTTCCTCGTCATTAACCTCCTGCCCCTGCCCACTGGTGTCCGCGAGGGGGTACAAGGCCCGGAGCTCTACGTCGGCGAACCCCGGCACTCAGGCCTTAACAGCGTCGAGGGTCTCGTACCAGATGAGGGTCGTGGCGACGGCCAAGTCATCATAGAAGTCTTTCGACTTCTTGTAGCCCTCTACCGCCTTCGCCGCCGAGAGGTCGGCCAATTTGGCCGCCCTCAGGTCAGCCGACTTCGCCCACTCGGCCTCCGCCCCCAGCTCCTTCCGAAGGGATTTTACTATCTTCTTCAGATTGCCGGCCAGCACCTGAGCATCCTCACGCTTGGCCTCAGCGACCGTGGCGGCCTCACGGTGCTGGGAAACCTCCCTCTTCCCGGCCTCCACCTCACCCGCCAGGGCGACGACCCTCGCCTTCATCGCATCCAGCTCCCGCTTGGAGCTCTCTTCCAGCGAGGCGAGCTGGCCTGCAGCTTTCATCGTCGGGCAACCACCTCGGCCTCCATGCGCAGGGCGAGGGCGACGTGCTGAAGGACCTGAAAGGCAGAAGAGAGATCAAGAAAATGAGAGAGGCACCGAACCTCAAATAGTAGTGAAAGACAGACGCTTGCCTGCACGGACTTCTGGGCGATGGACGCCAGCTGAGCCCTGAAGGTCCCCCCGGGGACTCTACCCCCGGCCGATGCCTCTATCTCATGCAACAGGCTATCCGCGATGGATAGCCCCGAGGGCACGGCGAACTGGAGACCGCCTTCCTCCACCGTGATCGGCGAAGACGGTCCCCGGGCAGACCGCTTTTTGAGCGGCCTTGTGGGAGAGCCGGCCTCCTCCTCCGAGGCCGGGTCCTCCAGAATCCGGGCCTGCCTCCGACCCGACGCTTTGCTAGGTCTCGGAGCGGGATCCGCCTCTGAGTGCTCGTGGGACGCTACCACCGGGGGAGAGGGAGCCGGGACGGGCTGCGAATGGGAAGAGCCGGCACCCTCGACCTTCGTGACCGGCCTCGGCTAGCACATGGACTTTCTGAGCGAATCCAAATCCATGGGTCCTTCACAAAACCGAGTACAAAGGAGTCAGCGACACAGGCAATATACAAAAAAAAAAAAAGCAAACCTAAACTTACCGACGATCTCAACGGGGCTAAGTCCGGCCCAACTCAGAACCCTCTCAGACAATAGCACGTCGTAGCGGGGGATGGGCTCGCACGACGCTACTCTCACCGCGTTGGGATCACTAGACCGGTTTCCCAGAAAGTGCTTCTCCCTTGACCACTCTGTAGGCACGGTCCAGTCCTCGCGCCTCGGGAAGGGAAACGAAGAAGAACTTCTTCTTCCAGTCGTGGATGGAAGAAGGCAGGGCCACAACCCCCGTCCCGGTGGGGCCCCCTGGCCGCTTTCTGAAAGAGAGATAGACCCACCTCGGGTCTCTCGCTCGACCACCGGGGTGATTTTTGAAGACGGGGGAAGAATCAAGGAGGGAAAGGCTGAAGGGGATCACCTGTAACTTCAGGCGGACCAGGAACCCGACGAGAATCCTTCACGAGTTTGGCACCAACTGACCGGGGGATAACCCGAAGAAGTTCAACGCTTCAACGACCTCAGGAGAGAAGGGCAAACGCATTCCACCCCAGAATGCTTCCAAATACAAGACGATCTCCCTGCCCCGTACTTGGTCCGTCCTCTCTCCCTCCTTGGCCAGGCGGGGCGTATAGCGCGAGGGGATGTGGAAGCGAGCCCGCGCGTTGGCAAGCTCGTCCTCGTGCCTTATCCAACACAAGGCACTGGGGGCAGCATCTACCGCCTCCTCCCTGGGGGCTGCCCCCGCCACATGATCCCGGGAAGAGGGGCCAACCCCTGCCCCCCCGGAGGACTCAGACTCACCTAAAGGGTTCCTAGAATCTATCTCGACGACATCTACTGACTCGAAAAGAGAAGACATCTAATCTTGGGGAGAATGATCCTCAGGAAACGAAAGTGGTAGGAAGGAGATGAGCGCCGAGCAACCGAGGCCTAGAAACGAGAAATATGAAGGAGTAGGGGCCCCGAAATGGGCCCCATCCCTATTTACCATCACAAGTGACCTCATCCAACGGTGCCCTTCATCTCCCGCCAAGACGCCTCCTCGCGTCCAGCGGCTCCGATTGCTCCACTTGTCGTCCCCGCACTGGACCGCGTCCTTTCAGACGTTGCAGGTCTGCACACGCCGCGTCAGCCAACCGACGCTTGACACGTGGGCCATCACTTCAAAGCGACACGAACCGGCGCACCCTCCTTAAATGCGGAGATCTTGCCCTGATCCGCTTGCAGAAAAGACAGCTCGCGGCCCGGGGACGCGTCCCGATGAAACCATTAGGAGGGAGCTCATCCCGGGCGGCCCGGCGGTCCACTCCTGACCCAACCCACTGGCTGATCGGGACAAGAGTGGGAGCTGATGATGATGCTCAATATTGGTGACGCCTGGGATCAGGACACGTGGCGGATGGCATGTCCCATGACCCGGAAGAAAGGGCCCACCGAGGCCGACCAAGCCTTCCATGTACCCGACCTGCAATCACAAGCTAGCCCCCCTCGGGGCTCCCTGCAGATTGGCCTCCTCGGCCCCTCAGCTCGCCCCGAGCTGCCACAAGACCAAGACTCCTCGGCCTTCTCGCTCGTCCCCGAGCCCCCGGCCGAGGCCGTTTTCCTCGGTCCGCCGACCAGATCCACCGCTCACAGGCATAACCGCCGCTCCGCGAATCTCGCCATGCGCGGATTCTCCGCCAGCAACATCCCACATTCCACACCCCCGCGATCTCCATTAATGGGCGATCCGCTCTCTACGCGGGCGTGACGTCAGGAGCATAACTGCAGGCGAGATTCTCGCGCCTGCTGCTGCGTGCCACCACTGCTATATAAACCCCCATCACAGAGGGGTCAAGTAAGCCATTTTTGACTCACTTAGCCATTACGCTGCTCGGATCTTGTACTAACTTGACCGTCGGAGGGTCCTCGGTGGCGTCAAACCATCCCGGGACTTCTTTGTAAGCGCTTGGCGTCCAACTCCTCCAATCACCAAACCTTCTCAAAATCCATTGAGACCCACACACAACAGGGATCCCTTCCAGAATCCATCGGGAGATCGATGGGAGACAACATCTTAAGGAGATCAGAAAAGTATCTTCATCAAATACAAACTGGACTTGAGTTCCATGCATAGTTAATGTTCCATCGCGTTTTCAGTGTTTGTATACGTAAAAATTTACTTCAATACGGTAAAAATGTATTGACTTTCAAGAGAGAATCTACAATGATATATATATATATTATTGAAAAAGAGTGCATTTTCTTAATGTAGAATATATATATATATATATATATATATATATATATATATTATTGAAAAAGAGTGCATTTTCTTAATGTAGAATAATGAAGAGATGAACGAGGACAAAAATGTTCTAACAGAAAAGCTTAATATTACATTAATCAAAAAGAGTATAGGGGAAGCAACGTGTCACTGTAATCTTCCAACTAAAGCGACATGATTCATGGGATAGGAGTTTTACTGATAAGCCCCTGGCAAATTTGCAAATAGTGCCTTAGGTCCCACACTCTAATCCCCATATTCTCCAATAAATATTTTAATTTCCCCAAAAAAGGACTTAAACTATATAAATATATCTAAACCTAAGAAATTAAATGAAATGTAGCCTAATATAATTATACTAAAATTATTAAAATCCACAATGTTGCTAACTAAATGTCTTGGAGCAATACTTTTTCTATCCGGCAATTTATCTACCCAAAAGTTTACCCAAGAGACAAAATGACAGGACCCACAACATCTAGATAATAATATAAAACAGGTGGTCCCATGGTGTTTATCTCTTGGCTAAACAAATTGCGGTAGGTTGCTATTATAAATCCTATACAAAATCTAAATAATATAAATCTACTTAGACCCTAAATATTGCAAATTGCCTCCTAGCTTTCTATTGCTAAATTTATCAAAATATTTGATTGTTGTCAATCCTTTTATTCCTAGTGCGGTTGTACTTACATACTTCAAAGGATAATCGATGGACCAAAACCCTGTTGCTATAATCAACATGGGTCAGACTCGGCAGGTATAATTTTCATTTTAAAAAAGAGATCGTTAGTTCGATTCCGAAAAAGATCGCATCCGACAAATTTATATAGGAGACGTCTATATGAAACGAGGTGGATGTTCCGTTTGTGGCCCACGCACACGTGTTGTTGTCATCTGACACTTTCAACCACCGAATTTTGAATCCTCAATCTTTGTCTATTTCATTAAAAAGTCAACAAGTGCATCCTCATTCACTACTTGGCTTGGGCCACAATTTGTTGAATGGCATATGAGAAAGAAAATTAGAAACTTCTTCTATCCTGGTCCATTAACTTTTAGATTCTATTTATTTTCATAACATTTTCCTTTGTATGCACACATATAATATATATGCATACCGACAACTTGGTTAAAATCATGTAAAAGGAAACAAATTAATTACAATGGAAAACTAATGGTCAACAACCATCTTAATTAAAAGTTTTAGAACCGATACGATAGAAAAGAATAGCTTCTATAATCCCTTCATATTGTAAACGTGCTTCGTTTTTATTATCTAGAATATATCGTAGCCATCAAATTTTTTGAAGAATTTAGAACCGATATGATAGAAAAGAATAGCTTCTATAATCCCCTCATATTGTAAAGCTGCTTCGTTTTTATTATCAAGAATATATGCCATCAGATCTTTTGAAGAAACCAGTGGCTGTAATCAATGAAGCGTACACCTAATCTCATCTATCTAACCATGACTTTTAAATCTAACCAAACGAAGGAGGAAATTAACCAAATATCAATCACCTCGACGTGGAATTCCTTCATTAGTTACCTGAGTCTCCAATGAAGGAAAAACGTTGAATTCCTTTAAAACAATTAGGGAATTATGATTTGCCCATGTAAGCCTTACAATAATCTAACACTAATCTCTATCATGATATATCACTCGTGCTTAGTTGTACATCCACTAATTAATCATGCTACGCTAATTAGCTAAATAACTTATTGATCCCAACTGAATTGGAACAAGTTGGTGAGTGGAAATTGGATTGGTGTTGAAAGAGGAGACCCTCACGTAATTACTTTGTATAATAAAAAATGGAGTATATATTATAACTTATATAAGTAGAACGTGTATAAATTCGTTTCGTACAAAGAAGAAGAGAAGTTTCAACTGTCACTTTTAAGCATGTCATATGTTTAAGCAGAGCTTAGACATGGGACATTCAGGTTTTGATCACTAGACTAGACTACAAGGTGAGTATAAGTCTCTGGTCACCAATTTGGGTTTTGGGTTTGGATCCATTTTAGATTTATTCACAAGTTCGTATTAGTGCCATTGGATCACAGTTGACGTGGAGCAAGAATTAACTTAATCTTGGACGGGCCAAACACATCTTTGAAACATTATTTTGCTTACAATACAGATTCTGAAATGACATAGCAGCATGTTATGTGTGGCTCACATTCATCCCTAAAGATTTCCATATTGATCCGGCGTTATCACGAAGCGAAAATTTGCAGTTATCTTCAAGTCATACATCTGTACCAGACGTTTGCCTTGCTCTGTCATTTTTTTGGAGTTTCGGTAAATACCCTGCCGTCTGCCCCTCTGCAGCGGATGTCTGTAGAACTGGACAAAGAGTTGAAGTTCCGGAATATACTCTGACAGATGTCTGCTCATCTCTGGGGCAGACGTTCACCGTCAGGCCAGGCGCAGATTTCCTAAGTTAGAAAATTAGGTTTTTAGGTTATATCTTTTGTATGCTATAAATAAGAAAGTTTGTAGCAATCCTAGATCGAGGCCTTTTTTGAGATAGCAATTTGATTATTGGTGAAAACCCATTATTATTGTGAGAGGTCTAGGGTTTTGAGAGGGAATTGTGTTTTCTCCATCGATTTGTACTCCTCCGAATTTGATAATTAATAAAGTTTCGCCTTCGCCTATTTGTTTTGTGGTTAATATTCATATTTCTATCTTGCATGTAGTTTGATACTTTTCTCTATATCGATTGTTATATGCTTTGTGATCATCTCGTATTCGCAACAAATTGGTATCAGAGCGATTGCTGTGTTGTTGTGGGATTTTTTAGTTGAACCATTAGGT
Organism: Agapanthus africanus; assembly: GCA_030015575.1. Classification (NCBI taxonomy): domain Eukaryota; kingdom Viridiplantae; phylum Streptophyta; class Magnoliopsida; order Asparagales; family Amaryllidaceae; genus Agapanthus; species Agapanthus africanus. The sequence continues at coordinate 405,405,968 of CM057347.1, read as the reverse complement.
TTTTGATTTTGCGAACTAGGTCAACGGTGGGTAACAACTACGCACTCTTCCCCATTTTCTTAAATCGTGATTTTGAAGTTTAGGCTTCGTTAGTACTCAAGGTATTTTTATATCATATTATTGTTAGTGTATATGCCCTAGAAGCCATTACTGTATCATACTAGTATGTATATTACTTGATGGAAGCTTGGGATATTCACAGTTGTACAGACAATCTTGCTCAATATAGTAGTATGCTACTTGGTTTGTCTCTGCTTTAATGTGTACATGTGTGTTTATTTATTATATCACCTATACGCATTAGTAGAGCCCTTAGGATCTTTGCTTGATTACCGGCGTTGTGATGGCGATCACACTCGTGGGGGCTGGGTAATCTACAAGCACATCCTTATACACGTCCCTGGTCGTGGGAGTATCGAGATAGGGCATCGATGCTCCGGAGTAGACTTGCGTATGCGCTTCTCATCCCAGCACGGGAGACGGTCTGTCCCACAGCCGTCGGTACGTCGTACTTGAGATAGTATGCGGGTGCTCGTTAGGTTACGAGTACACTGGACAGGACTCGTCGGGAACTGACAGGTTGGTATTATACCTATCGTCAGTTATCAGTTCCCAGGTGACATGAGTACAGCTTAGTCCGCTGACTTGACACTGGCACTTCGCCTCGAGTGTGTTCCCACTGCATTTTGATCACTACCCTACTACGGCTCAAAGGAGTCGTGCAAACAGGTAGTGGTTGGGTGCAGTCCCGAAACACTTGGAGGCAGTGCCGGTTAGACAGGATTCGTCTCTCCCGGTATTGGGGGTTGACATCGCGCTGTGTCTAGGAGAGCCATTACACGAGTAGTCCCTGGCCAGGGCAAGCGAGATATACTGGTAGGTTTCCAGTGTTATCTCAGGGTGTTTTGGGCTTCACTCCGACACGACTTGTACCGCTATTGGGGGACTGACGTTTTACCGCCCCCTAGGCCCGACATGCGATGTATCAGACGAACAGACCGGACTGTACGGAGAATGTCACATTCAGACTCAGTAGGAGTTCAGATGGGGTTCACCTCGTCAGCCTTCTTGTCGGCATCTACCTGGGGACCGTTACGCACAGCTAGTGCCGCTTGCGGTCTGTGGTTAAACCCACTGCCAGCGTAGTGTCGAGTCTTTAGAGTCCCACACAGAGGGTATTCGCCTCTGGGCAAAACAGAGTAGAGGTCGCATGGTTTTGCGACAGGGTTCGTTCTCATCCGCGCACTTGTGCACGTTTGGAGTCCGGACGGATATTGCCAGCAGGCTCTGGTTTGAGCCGGATACTGGTATATGTTTTGGGGTTGCTTTTATATCTTGGTATTCTTGTTCCTCGGAACGAGAATGCAGGTGTGTATGCACAGTTGCTTGAGGCGGAGAATGAGGTTTTTCATTAGGGTTTCGGAACGGGTGCGTATGCACAGTTGACAGTTATCATTTTCCAAACCCTAATGGATTTATGGATTATCTATTAATAATAGTAATTAAATGAGAATTTAGTTATGGTTGTTTTTGTTGACTTGTTGACCATGGTTGACTTGTTGACCATGGTTGAATGTTGACCACCATCATGCTTTGAAAGATCCTCCTTGATTCATACTTACATTTCATTTAAAGAAGCATGATAGTGGTCATTCCAAATTAGCATCAACTATTCTTATTTTGAATTATTATTATTTAGATAATTCTTTTCTTTTGGCATTATGGTTGCAAGAAAGAAAAAGAGAGCTCATTCTTTTCATAATGATTCTCTCTCCTCACTTCTTCTTCTTCTTCCTCTAGCTCAAGGTGATTCCTTCTCATGTGTTGAGAATCCTTCACCTTGAAAAGAAAACAACCCCTAGACACTCTCTACTCTCTCTAGGGTTCAAGGTTTAGCAAGCCGGAAATCCTAGTTCACTCAAAGATCGAGAAAGAGCCTAAAGGATGAAGCCCTCAGGTGGATCTATCTTCGGCAAAGAGGAGACGAGGAGGGGAAGCCATTCAAGCTACTACAAAGAACAAGAAAGAAGAACAACAACAAGAAGAGAAGGAGTTCAAGTTGAGGTATAACCACTTTGCATAGTAGTTAACTCTTCTTTGCAAGTATGCTAGTTTAGTTTAGCAAAGATCCGGCTTTTACGGTCCATGTTACAAAGTTTAGAAAAATTTTGATTTACCGTTTCCGCAACCCCGAAAGTACCGGGAGAGGTAACGTGGACCTAACAGTGGTATCAGAGCCTAACTAAACTTAAACTAGCTTGGTAGCGAAGTGTATGGAAGTTCGAAACCGAAAAATCGCAAAACCGGAAAAACCAAAACCCTAAGTTTCTGTTGAATTTTTTTCTGCTCTAAATGAAAAACTTTATGCTTGTAAATTCGGCTCAGGGTTTTGTTTGAACACACAAGAAATACGATGCCCTAATTCATTTAAACCGCCGCGCTTCCGCGGCACGAGGTAGGCATGTGCCGCGGAAGCGCCGCAGTTTGTTTTCCTCTCTGCATCGTTTTTCGTGCAGTGTTCTTCTGGTGGGATTTTGGGATTTTTCAGATATATTATATGTGCCCAGATTTTCCAGAACTGAAATTCACTTTTGGGATCCTATAAATCCGTATTTTTTTCGAACTTCGCTACACTTTGGCTATGTTGGTTATATCTGTGTTGCTTGCATGTATTGAACGTCGGCTAATCGCTATAAGTCGATTAGTCGGGGTTATACATGATCTGTGTTTGATATTGGAATGTGTATATGAATCTGTTGGACTGTCGCGGGTGAATAGCCGGGGTGGATGTGAGATGAGCTTTTGTTTTTCTTTCATTCATTGTAAATGTAAATTGATGTAATAATATTATTTGTATGGCCGCACAACCGGGTCGGGGTTGTAGCTGTCATTGTATAATTCTTTTTACTGTTTTTGCTCCTAGAATTGACCCATGGAGGGGGTGCACAAACTACCGGGTAACTCGAAGTGCCGAGGGGCCTACTCATGGCATTGAGGGAGGTTGCTTCGCTTCGGATACTTGGCGGGTAGTTTGCCGCACCCGTAGGGGTCTTGGGTGGGGTTTTTGGCCATTCACCGCGACCGTGTAATCCGCTTTTCGTTGCAGGCTCGAAAGGATTGCGGATTGCTAGTATATCCAATGTATTCATCTGTGATCTGTAATGTCTATCATTGCTTTACTATTTAGGCGTTGCTTATGTTTTACAGCCGCGCTAGCCCAGCCCCCGCTCTGTCGTTAGTTAAGTAACCTAACGAGTGATGACGGGACCCCGTGGCGAATGCGAATGGCATAAGCGTACGTCATATTTTGGTTGTTTTCTGCAATGGTAGGATTAAATGATGGGACGCATTAAAAGAACTAATGCAAGAATATCACGCATTAAAAGAACTAATGCAAGAAAATAAACCTAAAAGACGTTGTTGGAACAAGTTTTTCAAAAAGCTGTTATTACAAGGACGTTCATTTTTTGTTTTGCATCGAGATATTCGGTTATGAATGCCCAGCACCTCAATCGACGAGGCAAGGGCCGAGATCCCCTCATCGGGAGTGACCCCTTGGACAAAAGGTTTGCGTCAGGGTAATAACTTCACCATAGTCGATTATTCTTGCTTTGCATCGAGGTATTCATCTTATGAATGCCCAGCACCTCACTCGACGAGGAAAGAGCCGAGATCCCTTCGCAGGGAGTGACCTCTTTAGCAAAAGTTTTCGCCACTATGATTTTCAAAAGGGTGCAATCAGGTTCCTTCAACGATATCAAGTTCATTACGTTAACGGGTTTTTCGCCAAAAACCCAGCCGTAGCCCTCCGTCATTTCGGATTAATATTATTCAGTATTTGTGCTGCGTTTGTTGACCTAGTCAAGGCGTAGTGAACGGTAGCTAAATAATATTTTTCTGTGGATTGCAAATGTGATTGGTTAGGACAGTCGTGCGGCCTTGTTGACCTAGTCAAGGGCACGTACGGGTGGGTCTAATGCAATCAGGATTATGACGGGTAGAACTTGTCTAACAGTTTGTGGCTTGTTGACCTAGTCAAGGTCATGAACAGTTAGGGGCAAAAACCACATCGGGAGTTTCAAAAGAACTGAAACTTGCAGATTTAGCATACCTTCTGGAGTACGGTGACTAGAGTGGATTCCATCTAGGTTATCGCACAATGACAGTTGGATCCCGATCCCACTGATGAGTTGGTTTACTCTCGGGAGATTATTTCACTTAACGATCAATGCTATAAACCTAGTAGGTGTCTAGAAAGGTGTTAGCGGGGTTACGCCCCCAGGGAAAAGAGGTTCTTTAATTAAGGAACTTCGCGAAAGCGTTGGAAAACCTCCCTCGAAGTACCGACACTAGCCTGGCTGAAAGGTTAAGCAAGTATTATGACGTGAATTAAAACCCGGCTAGTTCTTCTTTTAAAAAGGTTTTAAGAAGAATTTGAGTAAACAGTGGGAGACATCCTGGTTAGATAAATTAATAAACCAATCTAATCTTGCAAGAGCATACGCTGAGTGTTTCTTTTCTCTCTCTCCAGGCAGCAACCTTTTCACGCCCTAATCAAGATAATAAAATGTATCGCTTGACCGATCCGAATTCTTATTCGGGACTGGGGAAAGTTGGTTCAGCTCTAACTTGTGACAACAGTCATGAGTATGAGAATGGGAAAGAGGAAAGTATGGATTTCCAGGATGCCCAGTCGAAGAAGAAGCATGGTTTTGCATCTACTTCAGGTGTTCTTGTAATTGAGAACTGTTTTACGGTCATCCCTACCTCCTGAGTACTTGATACCGGATCAGGATCTCATATCTATAATTTATTGCAGGGACTGAGAAAAAGTAGGAAAGTTGCACCGGGTGATATGTCGCTCAGAGTAGCGAACGGAGCACAAGTTAATGCGGCAGCCGTCGGTGAATATCACCTAGTATTGCCAAATGGCAAGACTATGATTTTGAACGATTGCTACTATGTACCCTCCATGGTTTGCAACATAATATCAGTTTCTTTACTCGATAAAGATGGATATAACTTTGTTCTTGAAAAGAATATCATGAACATTTACCTTGATAAGGTACTGGTTGCAGAGGGTACACTGTTTAATGGTATCTACGTTCTAAATCAGAATACAGTTCTCAACATACAAAACACACGCAAGAGGAAGAATTCAGATACGAATGAATCCTACTTGTGGCATTGTAGACTTGGTCATATCGGAGAGAAAAGACTGAGTAAGTTGCATAAAGATGGACTCTTGAATGCGTTCGAGTTTTCATCTTATGGAACTTATCAGTCCTGTCTCAAAGGAAAGATGACCAAATCTCCGTTCACCGGACATGGAGAAAGAGCAGCAGAGCTCTTGGGACTCGTACATAGTGATGTATGTGGTCCGATGTCTATACATGCAAGGGGTGGGTTCTCGTACTTCATCACATTCACTGACGATCTCTCTAGGTTCGAATATGTGTATCTGATGAAACACAAATCTGAAGCTTTTGAGAAATTCAAGGAATTCAGAAACGAAGTAGAGAACCAGACAGGCAAAAGTATCAAGATTCTCCGGTCTGAAGGGGAGGGGAGTACTTAAGCACGGAATTCCTAGATTACTTAAAAGAGAATGGTATTCTCTCTCAGCTTACTCCTCCTTATACACCACAGCACAACGGTGTTTCGGAGCGGAGGAATCGTACCCTACTGGATATGGTTCGCTCCATGATGAGTAATGCCGAGTTGCCTCTTTCATTTTGGGGACATGCGCTATTGACAGCCGCATACCTATTGAATGATGTTCCGTCTAAATCTGTGCCTAAGACTCCGTTCGAGATATGGAATGGAAAGAGGCCATATCTTAAAAGATCTAAGATATGGGGTTGTCCGGCTTATGTTAAAAAGCATAAACCGGATAAACTAGAGGCACGGTCAGTTTTATGTAAGTTTGTGGGATATCCAAAGAATGGTTATGGATATCTATTCTACCACACCGAGGAACAGAAGGTGTTTGTTGCTCAGCATGCCGTTTTCTTGGAAACGGAGTTTCTTGCAAAAGAAATTAGTGGGAGCACGGTAGAATTGGAAGAAATTCAGCGACCACAAACTGAAACTGAAAGTTTGACAGAACCTCAGGATTCAATAACCCCAGACGAACCTCAGCCACTCCGTAGATCTGGTAGGATTTCTCATCCGCCCGAGAGATACTACGGTTTTCTCATTGACGGGGATCGAGAGGATTGCATCTTGGAAGAAGATGACCCTACCAGTTTCAGGCAGGCCATTATCAGTAGGGACTCTGATAAGTGGCAGGAAGCAATGCAATCTGAAATGGAGTCCATATACGCCAATAAAGTGTGGACCATGGATATTGCTCCACCTGGGGTAAAACCCGTTGGATGCAAATGGATCTACAAAAGGAAACTTGGTGTAGATGGGCAGGTGGAAACCTATAAAGCTAGACTCGTTGCAAAAGGTTTTCGTCAAAGACCTGGTTTGGACTATGATGAAACTTTTTCTCCGGTGGCTATGCTCAAATCCATTCGGATCCTACTTGCCATTGCTGCATTCCATGACTATGAAATCTGGCAGATGGATGTTAAAACGGCTTTCCTAAACGGTTGTTTGGAAGAGTGCGTTTACATGGATCAACCAGAAGGTTTCGTAGACAGTGGGAGCAGCGGAAAGGTGTGCAAGTTGCTTAAATCCATTTATGGATTAAAGCAGGCATCACGGAGCTGGAACATCCGTTTTGATGAGGCCATCAAGGAATTTGATTTCATCAAGAACGAAGATGAACCCTGTGTATATAAGAAGATTGTAGGACGAACTGTCGTATTCCTAGTCTTGTACGTGGACGACATTCTTTTGATAGGAAATGATATTCCTATGCTACAATCGGTCAAGCTATTTTTGTCACAAAGGTTCTCCATGAAGGACCTGGTTGATGCCTCGTACATTCTGGGGATCAAGATCTATAGAGATAGATCCAAGAAACTATTGGGACTTTCTCAGTCCAGGTACATAGAGACCGTACTAAAGAGATTTAGTATGGAGGGTTCCAAGCGCGGTAACATACCCGCATTGCACGGAATTACCCTCTCCAAGAAGATGTCTCCTAAGACTGACGAGGAGAGGGTTCGCATGAGCACTATACCCTACGCTTCGGCGGTAGGATCTATAATGTATGCGATGCTATGTACAAGACCAGATGTAGCTTACGCGTTGAGTGCGGTAAGCCGGTATCAGTCAGACCCAGGGGAGGACCACTGGAAAGCAGTGAAGAACATTCTCAAGTACCTGAGAAGGACTAAGGAGATGTTCCTGGTTTACGGTAATGGAGACCTCGGGGTCGAGTCCTTTACCGATTCAAGCTTCCAGAGTGACAAAGATGACAGCAAGTCTGTCTCGGGTTTTGTGTTTACCCTCAACGGAGGGGCGGTATGTTGGAGGAGTTCCAAGCAGGATACCGTCGCAGACTCGACGATGGAGGCTGAATACATTGCTGCAAGCGATGCCGCAAAAGAGGCGGTCTGGATTAAGAAGTTCATTAGTGAACTTCAGGTGGTTCCGTCCATTGTTGACCCAATACCTTTGTATTGCGATAACAATGGGGCTATAGCTTTAGCGAAGGAACCAAGGTCCCATCAGAAATCCAGGCACATCTTAAGGCGATATCACCTGATCAGGGAGATCATTGATCGACAGGAGATCGAGGTGCGGAGAGTAGACACAAAGGACAACACTGCGGACCCATTCACGAAGGCTTTACCCCAGACTCAGTTCGAGCGGCTGATCGAGATGATAGGTCTTCGATACGCCAGTACATGGCCTTAGTGCAAGTGGGAGATTGTTAGTGTATATGCCCTAGAAGCCATTACTGTATCATACTAGTATGTATATTACTTGATGGAAGCTTGGGATATTCACAGTTGTACAGACAATCTTGCTCAATATAGTAGTATGCTACTTGGTTTGTCTCTGCTTTAATGTGTACATGTGTGTTTATTTATTATATCACATATACGCATTAGTAAAGCCCTTAGGATCTTTGCTTGATTACCGGCGTTGTGATGGCGATCACACTCGTGGGGGCTGGGTAATCTACAAGCACATCCTTATACACGTCCCTGGTCGTGGGAGTATCGAGATAGGGCATCGATGCTCCGGAGTAGACTTGCGTATGCGCTTCTCATCCCAGCACGGGAGACGGTCTGTCCCACAGCCGTCGGTACGTCGTACTTGAGATAGTATGCGGGTGCTCGTTAGGTTACGAGTACACTGGACAGGACTCGTCGGGAACTGACAGGTTGGTATTATACCTATCGTCAGTTATCAGTTCCCAGGTGACATGAGTACAGCTTAGTCCGCTGACTTGACACTGGCACTTCGCCTCGAGTGTGTTCCCACTGCATTTTGATCACTACCCTACCACGGCTCAAAGGAGTCGTGCAAACAGGTAGTGGTTGGGTGCAGTCCCGAAACACTTGGAGGCAGTGCCGGTTAGACAGGATTCGTCTCTCCCGGTATTGGGGGTTGACATCGCGCTGTGTCTAGGAGAGCCATTACACGAGTAGTCCCTGGCCAGGGCAAGCGAGATATACTGGTAGGTTTCCAGTGTTATCTCAGGGTGTTTTGGGCTTCACTCCGACACGACTTGTACCGCTATTGGGGGACTGACGTTTTACCGCCCCCTAGGCCCGACATGCGATGTATCAGACGAACAGACCGGACTGTACGGAGAATGTCACATTCAGACTCAGTAGGAGTTCAGATGGGGTTCACCTCGTCAGCCTTCTTGTCGGCATCTACCTGGGGACCGTTACGCACAGCTAGTGCCGCTTGCGGTCTGTGGTTAAACCCACTGCCAGCGTAGTGTCGAGTCTTTAGAGTCCCACACAGAGGGTATTCGCCTCTGGGCAAAACAGAGTAGAGGTCGCATGGTTTTGCGACAGGGTTCGTTCTCATCCGCGCACTTGTGCACGTTTGGAGTCCGGACGGATATTGCCAGCAGGCTCTGGTTTGAGCCGGATACTGGTATATGTTTTGGGGTTGCTTTTATATCTTGGTATTCTTGTTCCTCGGAACGAGAATGCAGGTGTGTATGCACAGTTGCTTGAGGCGGAGAATGAGGTTTTTCATTAGGGTTTCGGAACGGGTGCGTATGCACAGTTGACAGTTATCATTTTCCAAACCCTAATGGATTTATGGATTATCTATTAATAATAGTAATTAAATAAGAATTTAGTTATGGTTGTTTTTGTTGACTTGTTGACCATGGTTGACTTGTTGACCATGGTTGAATGTTGACCACCATCATGCTTTGAAAGATCCTCCTTGATTCATGCTTACATTTCATTTAAAGAAGCATGATAGTGGTCATTCCAAATTACCATCAACTATTCTTATTTTGAATTATTATTATTTAGATAATTCTTTTCTTTTGGCATTATGGTTGCAAGAAAGAAAAAGAGAGCTCATTCTTTTCATAATGATTCTCTCTCCTCACTTCTTCTTCTTCTTCCTCTAGCTCAAGGTGATTCCTTCTCATGTGTTGAGAATTCTTCACCTTGAAAAGAAAACAACCCCTAGACACTCTCTACTCTCTCTAGGGTTCAAGGTTTAGCAAGCCGGAAATCCTAGTTCACTCAAAGATCGAGGAAGAGCCCAAAGGATGAAGCCCTCAGGTGGATCTATCTTCGGCAAAGAGGAGACGAGGAGGGGAAGCCATTCAAGCTACTACAAAGAACAAGAAAGAAGAACAACAACAAGAAGAGAAGGAGTTCAAGTTGAGGTATAACCACTTTGCATAGTAGTTAACTCTTCTTTGCAAGTATGCTAGTTTAGTTTAGCAAAGATCTGGCTTTTACGGTCCATGTTACAAAGTTTAGAAAAATTTTGATTTACCGTTTCCACAACCCCGAAAGTACCGGGAGAGGTAACGTGGACCTAACAATTATGTCTCTGACAATTATGAAGTTCGATATCGAAAAGTTCGATAGGAATATGAGTTTCTGTTTGTGGAAACTCTGTATAGTTGCCATTTTGACTCAAAACAATTTGAAGAAGGCAATTCATGGGAATGAGAAGAAGTCTTTCACTATGACGGAGGAAGTTTAGGAGGAGATGGACGAAAAGCTCCTCACTGCTATCTACTTGTGTCTGACTAGCAAATTACTATAAAAAGTTTTGGTGGAGAAAACGGCGGCTGATTTGTGGAATAAATTGGATGAGTTATATTTAAGAAAATCTCTCACAAATCGACTCCTGTTGAATCAGCGTCTCTATACACTTCGCATGTCAAAAGGCACATCAAAAAAAATCTCACGTTAGTAAGTTTAATTCAATCATTACAGATCTGGGTAAGATTGATATTAAAATTGATGATAAAGATCAGGCTCTTCTCTTGTTGTGTTCGTTACCACCCTCTTACAAGCACTTCCATGACACCATAGTTTATGGATGAGACACGATCTCAATTAAGAATGTCAAGGAGAATTTGATGAACAAAAAGAAGATCGATAAGGAGTTGACTTCCACCGAAACGTATGGTTCATCATTTGACTTATTTGTTCGAGAACGTGTGGAGAAGAGAGATCCGAAAGTAAATAGAAAGAAATCGCAGTCAAAATAAAAAAACTAAGAACGTTATCTGCAATTATTGTAAGAAGAAATGGCACTTCAAGCTCGATTGCTTTAAGTTGCAGAATAAACAAAAGCAGAAAGACAAATCAAAGAAGGAATCTCCGACTGAAGCGAGTATAGTGGAAGGAGAAGGAGATTTTCTTCTGGTCCTCGACAACACACAGCGATCCAAGGACGAGTGGATCATGAATTCAGATTGTTCCTACCACATGTGTCCCAATAGGGATATGTTTACCACTTACAAGTCCGTTGATGGTGGAGTGGTTTTGATGGGCAACAATAGCTCATATCGAGCTATTGTAAAGAGACAATCCAAATCAAGATATTCGATGGTGTTACGAGGATATTGACGGAAGTCAGGTACGTACCTGAATTGAAGAAGAACCTCGTCTCTTTAGGTGCACTCGACGACAAGAGTTACAAATTTTTCGCTGAAGGTGAAATTTTGAAGGTAACCAAAAATGCTCTCGTTGTGATGAAGGGCTTGAAAAAAGGGTCTTTATATTCATTACAGGGTTTGACGACTTTTGGATTAGCGGCGATTTCATAATCCAAATTTATGATGGATTCGGAAACTGCCAGATTGTGACATATAAGACTCAGACATATGAGTGAGAGAGGATTGACCGGGTTGTTGAAGCACAGTCTACTTGGTGAGAAAAGTACGACAAAACTGGAGTTTTGTGAACATTGCATTTTTAGAAAGAAAAATCATGGTAGCTTCAGTTCGGCGGTGCACAACATGAAAAGTACTGTAATAACTCTGAAAATCATTGTACAGAAAAGAGCATTAGAGCCTGTGTAAGAGTTAAAAGTTATTTTTGTTAAATAAAAGTAAGAAGCAATTTGTAGCTTACTGGTAAAGCCTCTGCATTACTGTGACATAGCATGTGCTTTAAATTCCCATCGGACCCAATTATTTTTTTCAGATTTTTCTTTTTAATTTTTCGGAAGCCCAAGAGTTGCACGTGCAATACATGAAGAAACGAAAAGTTTTAGAAAAATCAAGCAGGAGCAATGAGATGTACACACCCAACTTGACATATGGCACAAATCTCGAGGCAGATCACCATATCTCAACTGCCTGTTTCCTCCCTTTGGCCGATGCCGACAGTCCAAAATGCCCCAATCGCCTCCATGCTTTGCATACTTATCTCTTCGACTCTCCTTAACTCTCCTGCACTATTTGATTTTCCTGCAATCAAACAGAGACTCTTCAATTTACCATTTAATACCTTTTTAATGCATTTTAATCCAAAATTTTTATTTCCAAACTCTAATTCTTCACTATAAATACCACCATATGCCTTAGCTTCCCTCTATTCTGAAAATTTCCTGCAAAATCACCTCAAAAGTTTCTAAGTGCAACTGGAGTCAAGTAGAGTTAGCAACCAAGCTCCTTCCATCGAAAATCGAAACCGTTTCTGGAGCTTTCGCGACGCCACGAAGCCCCTCCCTTTTCCTTACGCCCTTCTCGAAATTATAAAACCGTAAGTCTCTCTCATCACTTCTTCTTTTCATTTCAAATTATCTCCTAAAAATATATCGGTAAAGTGGAATTACCTTCGATACATTTTTGTTTAGAACTTGGAACTCCCTTTTTCTTAATTCATAGGTCAAAATAACTTTACCGTCCTACTTCTAACTTTGATTACAATCTTTTTATTTTGAGTTTAACAAAAATTTCTATGTGAAACTATCGTATAACGAACTTTTCATTAAAATATCATGAACATTAGTATAACACTTCTCGATAATTAGTTTAAATACGTTTAGAAAAACTTCACGGGGTAACGACCCACCCCACACGCACACTATAGTTACATAGTACGATGTCCTAAATATATAGCTAATTTAAAGAATGACTTTTTCATTAAAATACCACACTTTTTAAAACGGGTTTCTTTTAATCGGTATTTTATAATTCTTGGCAAATACGTCTTTACTGTTGCGCCACGGCAGCGCCCCGGCCGTCTTACTCGAGGCCAAATTGCGGAATCAAAATTTTTCCTTACTCGGAAACCGGCGCTACCGCGGACAAAGAAAACCCGGATCGTTTACCATTAACCTACGCTAGCTAACAAGAGATGGGGTGAGAAGTATACCGAGTGATCCGAGTCCTCCGGTCTTCTCTTCGTCATCCCGATCTCCCGCGGAAAGTCTTTGCTCCACATCGTCGCCTCCTCGCCGGAAAGGGCACCACATTGCCTTCGTCTTTTACGGGCTCCCGCCTCAATACCGAGGCAACTCGAGCATGAAGCCGGCAACTCGACATGCTCAAGATATGCTGTAGAATGTGTAGTGTAGAATACGCTTTGTCTCAATGGGGTTAAGTTGCCTTGATGGAGGAAAAAGGCTAAGGAAAAATGGTGCTTTCATTTTTCCCAAAACTAGAAAAATGAGATGAAGAAATTTGTGCTATCTCAAGAATGGAAATTTCTCTCATCCCCCAAAAATAGTGGCCGGCCACACTCTTGTGGAAATGGTGGAGGGATATGCAAATTACATGAAGGGAGGTGAGTGTAGGAGGAGAAGGAGGTGACCACAACCCAAGACAAGAAAACATACAACCATGCTTTTTCTTACAAACCCATACCCTCTCATCCAATACCATAAATGCAAGTAATGGTGCAAAGAAAATGAAGCCATCATAATCAATACAATATGCAATAAAAACCCTCCACAAAGTGTTATTTGCAAAACTGCAAATAACCCCCTCCATCGGAAAAGTCCGGCCGGGAAAGAACAAAGGAAAACCGGCCGGAACGGAATGCAAACTGGCAACTCCAGAAAACTGGTCCCGTAATAAATTACAGGAAAACCCCTATACTGTGCATACACACCCGCATCTGTATTCCGTCCGGATACAAATGCAATGAGACAAAATCTACACTGTACTAGACTAAGACCGGCTTAAGCCAAAGCCGGCTAGTAAAATCCGTTCGATCCTGATCCGTGCAATACCGCACGTATCTGATCGAACCCTGCCATATAACTATACGGCCACTAGTACAAAACTGTCCGATCCTGATCCGTGCAATACCGCACGTATCTGATCGGACCCTGCCATATCTCCATACGGCCTCTACAGCGTTTCGCCCGAAAACTGAGTAACTGAAAGTGTGGTGGACTCTAAAGACTCGTCAATACTATGGCTGTGGATTTAACCACTGGCACGTCAGAGGTATAAGCCAATACGTGACGGGCCACCAGCTATTGACCAAAAGGGACGTCGATGAGGAAGCTCACCCCGACACCCAACTGAGCCTGTCAGTGACAATATCCGTACAGTCCGGTCCGTTCGTCTATGAGTATCGCATGGCGGGCCTAGGGGGTTGGTAAAAGTCAGACCCCCAAAAGCGGTACAAGTCGTGTCGGAGTGTAGCCCAGAACGCCCTGAGATACTACTGGAATACCTACCAGTAAATCTCCTGCCTCGGCCGAGGGCTTTGCGTAATGGCTCTCCTAGACACAGCGCGACCTCACCCCCAATACCGGGAGAGACGAACCCCTGAAGATCCGCTCACTGCCTCTATGTGGCTCGGGACTGTACCCAACTAAAACCTGTTTGCACGACTCCTTTGAGCCGTGGTAGGGTAGTAATCAAAGCACAGTGGGAACTCACACGAGACAAATGACGATCCTCAGGTCGATGAACTAACCTGTACACATGTCACCAGGGAACTGCTATCTGACGTCAGGTATAAGACCAACTAGCAGGTTCCCGGCGAGTCCTGTCCGGTGTACTCATAACCCAATGAGCACTTGTATACATCTTAGGTGAACCAACTGACACCAGTGGCTTGTGAGACCGGCCACCGCCCCTCGTCGGGGTCTCGACTGTATACACTAGTCTACTAATGGAGTATCGATGCCCTGTCTCGAAACTCCTACGACTAGGGACCTTTTAAGGATGTGCATATAGACCCCAGCTCCCACGTATATGATCGCCATCATACTGCTGGTCGTCAAGCAAGAATCCTAGGGGCTCTATCAACGTGTAATAGCGACATGTCAGGTCACCTAAAGCAGTACACGATGATAAAGATAAACCAGATAGCATACTATCATCTCGAGTAAGACTGTCCTACCGGGATAGGTCCTCCCTCAATCATTGCAATCACGTGCCTGTGATCCAATAATTGACTCTGAGGGCACTAACTCCAACAATCTCCCACTTGCACTCAAGGCTAATTATTGCGATGTCGCATACTCACAGCCCGTGTGATACCGAACACCCAACTCCTCTACTAGTCAGTCTCACAAAGCTCGTTTGCGAAACTATTGCGTTCGAGGAATAGCCTCAGTGAGTGGATCCGCTGTGATGTTTCTTTCTATGTCTCTCTATATCTCAAGTTCGCGGAGAAAGCCATCTCCCGAAATGAGCAATACCTGTCTTAGAATGTCTGGATGTCTGATGGGACATAGCTCATAAATGAACTCCAAATCCAAACTTCTTAGACTGTATCATCAACTGAACTTAATCAGTCTCCTGCGCCATGCCACCCTCAGTATTGCCTTGGACCATCTGTCCAAAACACTGTTCCTCGTCAGAGGGAGAACTAAAACTCTGACAACCTCCTTGTCGTCCATGTCACCTTGGAAGCCTGGAGTGATAATCGTCTCCTAAAGGAGGCAGCCGTTATCATATCCCTAGAACATTCACTTATGTTCTAAAACTGCTTCCGACTGTTCCTCCAGGATTGGATCAATATCATCTTATTGCATCTAGTGCAAGAACAACATCTGGTGTGGTACTTGACATCTCATGATTGACTCAATTGCCTAAGCAAGTGATCTGTCAATCATGCGTATCCCTCTCCCCTTTAATCTATAAGACACCTTTAGAGAGGGTGACTCCATTACCTGCAGGTACACTACCATGCCAGGAGTCGTCCATTCTAAATACTCTTAGAATGCTGTCAAGGTACCCTGATTGGGAAACCACCCAAATCTAGATCTAAAACCATAGGTCTAGTAACCAGTATGTCTGATATAATATCCAAGTCCCATGTGGAGAAAACACTGTGTGACGACCAAAGTATAACCGATCGTAGTATAGGAATATCACTTCCTACTACCTTCTCAACAGATCCATCCCCTATTCTGATGACATCAAACCCATGACTGTCACATCAGAAACAGATGATCTAACTCCGCTATATCTGCTTTAGTCTATAAATAGATATAAGCATGAAGTCCACCAATGCTTCCGCTGCTCCCACTGACTACGACAACCCTCTGCCAGAGTCATATAGACGTGCACTTCTAAAGCTAGTTTAGAACGACGCTATACTCATCCTCCTGCCGGGTCTCGCAGCCTGGAACAACAACAATGGCAAGTGTGGGTAAACAAGAACTTCCCTGTCACCGTCCTTGAGGCTACCGGAGTACCTCTCGGGTGCCTGAAGTTACCCACCTTATCTGCGGAGTGGCCAATGGAATGTCAAATCAGATTGAATCTTTAGGTTCCTTATTAAATCTTCAGTAATCGTTTGCGGTTCTGGAATCACTTCCAGTTCTACCATACTCCCACTGCTGTTTTTGAAAAAATCCATTTTTAATAAAACTGTGGCGAGTCTAGAACAATATTTCTATTGATCTACCAGATGGTAGAAAGTCAACCCTCGTCATAGCCTGGGTCAACCCACAAACAGCCATTACAGAAACGTGCCTTGAGTTGTCCAGTGTCTGGTTTTAATCATAAGCTGGACAACTCCCCGTACCTTAACATCGTTAAGATATGAACTGTTCTATATCCAATATAGAACCAGAGGCACTGATTCAATTGAACCAGATTCAAATCATGCAACTATCTCCAGTGCATGTCAACTAAATGGAAGGAGGCCGATCAGCGTTACTCAACTTAGGAATGCTTCCAATTATGAGTAACCTGAAAGAGAAGCAAGTTCTCATTACTATCAACTGAATACCATACATAAGTATCTACATCTTCGATCACCTTGAAGAATCCCGATACTTGCTACACCTGGTTCTCTACTCTATTCAAATACCTATAACTCCTCAAAACTTAGACCCTGTGTTTCCACGAAACAGCTGTCTAAAATCTAGAGAAGTCATAAGTAAACCGAATATAGTACGAGCACCAACTCCTCTGTCCTAATGGACACTGGACAACATACAATACTCTGTATAAGTCCGCTGAGTCTAACAACTCTTTCACTGTGTGTCGTAGGTTGAAAACTGTACTTATAGTTAAGAAGAATTACACCGCTGTTTAATGCTCCTTACCTAACCATCCACTGATATAGGTAAATGTCATCGACATAATATCAAAAAGTATATCTCACTCTATAAAAATAGACGTACAGATATATCAATTTGAAATTGGTGCACAACAGCGGATATTCAAAACCAAATATTTGCCGACCGGCAAACAGCCTAGGTGATCTCCTCAAATATCACCGATTACAACGAATCCCGATATAATGAGGATGATCACCCAATTCCCAATAACTTACTCCCACTCATCATCTGTAAAACCATACAGATGTGAGAATCCAACCTGGTAAATACATACCCTGGAGTAAGTATCTAATCGGGAAATCAGTTTTCTATTAACAGTACACAGTGAAACTGAAACATTGAAATGTTTCGACGGGGTATCCTGGTATTCCTAGTAATGCCTCTTCCATTATCCAGATTCACAACTGTAACCGTATAATTCTTTGCCACCTCTCCAAATCCCTTTATATGTCTTTAGTCATTACCTTCTGTACACTCCTTTAAGCCAAATGGTTTTCTTCCTTCCCTACCGTTCGGCACCAGCCTATGGTTTGGAAGAAGACTATCCAAAAGGCATAAAGGGTGTACTGTCCTAATCCTAGGAACACTCGTAATACGAGAGAAGGTGAAGATAAAAGACACCTGAATGTACTTTATTCCTATTTCTCCTGAACCAGAATCCATCCCCGAACTGGAACAAGTTCCTTTCGAGTTCGTATATAACCATACGATGGAGTATCCAATAAACTGTGGATCTTCGTAGTGATACGGAGTGTCCTGGAGAAATACAAAGGTGATTTAGGATTGGCGAAGAAATACTTGGTTTGGTCGTGAATATCAGTCGCAATTTACTTTGCCCTCCTACTAATCCCTTGCTTTGTCTTAACTTAATACCTTCTGCACACCATCGTTATGCTAATTGGTTTTCTTCATTCCCTACCGGTCGGCACCAGCCTAAGGTTTGGAAGAAGACTATCCAATTTGCGTAATAGGTGTACTATCTCCTAAACCAAGGAGTACTCGCAACCTGAGAGAAGGTGAAAAGAAAAGACAACTGAATAGTCCTATCCGTTTTCTCCAGAACCAGAAACCATCCTCGAAATCCTTCGAGTTCGTATATAACCATACGATGGTTTTGTCCAATGGAAGTGGACGTTCGCAGTAATACGGGGTGTCCTGGAGAAAAGGGTAAAAGCAGGAGTGGCAATGAGGTCTGCAACTCTGACAATCCAAAAGCCAGTGTTAAGAAGGTTCGGTCAACTTGGTTACTGAGTCATAGTCCAGGGTCGGGTCAATGGTCGCTGCGAAAGAGAGAGAGAGAAAAGAAACACTCAGCGTGCACTCTAACCTAGATTAGAATGGTTATCACTTTGTCTAATCAGGAAACCTCCCACTGTACCTCAAATTCTCCTCCAAACCTGAAAGAAGAATTAGTCGGGATCACCCGAGGAGTAAACTAACTCATCAGTGGAAATCGGGATCCAACTATCATCGCATGATAACTTGACGGAATCCACTCAAGTCACCACACTCCAGAAGGTATGCGCATGCCTGGCAAGTTTCAGTTCTTTTGAAACTCCCGATGTGATTTTTACCCCAAGCGGTTTATGACCTTGACTAGGTCAACAAACCATAAACCGCCAGTCAAGTTCAACCCGTCATTATTCTGGATTGCATTAAACCCAACCGTACGTGCCCTTGACTAGGTCAACAAGGCCGCACGACTGTCCTAACCAATCCCACTTATGCAACAAACAAGTACCACTTAGCTACCGAACACTACGTCTTGACTAGGTCAACAAACGCAGCACGAATACCAAATAATACCTGTAGGAAATGACGGAGGGCTACGGCTGGTTTTTGGCGAAAAACCTTTAACGTAATGAACTTGATATCGTTGAAGGAACTGCATAGCCTTTTATAAAAATATAGTGACGAAAACCTTTACTAAAGAGGTCACTCCCGGTGAAGGGATCTCAGCTCTTTCCCCGTAGAATGAGGTGCAGGATATTCCAACTGAATACCACGATGCAAAGCAAAAGTAATCGGCTATAGTGAAGCTATTGCCCTGACGCAAACTTCTGTCCAAGGGGTCATTCCCGGTGAAGGGATCTCGGCCCTTGCCTCGTCGACTGAGGAGCAGGATATTCCAAATGAATACCACGATGCAAAACAAAAGTGAACGTCCTTGCAATAACAGCTTTTTTTTGAAAAATGTTCCAACAACATCAGATTAGGTTTGTTTATCTTGCATTGATCCGAATCAATGCAGTCCCATCAATTGATCACACCACAAAGAACGAAAATATACTGATGTACGTATATGCCATCCGCATTCGCCACTGGGTCCCGTCATCACCCGTTAGGTTAGCTAACTAACGGCAGAGCGGGGACTGGACTAGCGCGGATGTAAAACATATACAACATCTACTAATATATATACCAATATATAGTATTTCGCTCAAGGCGTGAATGAAATGCAACATCACAGAAATGTACAGCATCACAGAACAATACAGATATCTGGAAGCCCCGGGTTTCACAGAGCCGCTGCTGAAACCCGACGTTTCCCTGGTCGTGTGGATAGCCTGTGCAATGAAATCCTATACCCCCTACGAGTGCGGCGAATAGCCAGCCAATCCTGGAGTGAAGCCCCTTCCGTCCCAATGCCATGAGATGCGGGCTTGTTGCCTTCTAGAACCCGGCTATCCGTGCACCCCTCCGCGGGGTAACCCTAGTACAGAATAGTAAAATATACATATACCGGGTACATCGACCGCAACCAGGTCGTGCCCCAAAAGAATAATACAAACAGGCAGTGACGGCAGTCCACATGTCGGACGCTCGCCCCGCAATATCAAATGTACATAATACAATAAAACTGTACTAGCATTGCATCCAGGCTATCCCCCACGACCGATCCGCAACAACACAGCATAAACATAGAACATCAACGTGAAAGTCACGTTCGCAAATCCGTCTAACCGGGCTATAGCAGTTAGACCGGATTTACCGATCGAGTGACATTCACGGTCGCAGATATAATGTAAATACTGTGAAAAATGTGTTTAAAATTTTCCGATTGACCAAAAATTAACAAGTGGGCCCCCAATCAAAACTGTAGCAGTCACAGAAAACCTGGGCCCAAATTTAATATTCCAAAACCCCTAGTTTCATCCCATAAAACAACTGAAGAAAAACGACAAAGTGGGCCCACCATATTGCGGCGGAAGGGCGGCATAAAGTGGGTTAGTGCCGCGCTTCCGCGCTCGAGGTCAGGGATCACTGTATCGTTTTTTCCCAGTGTTCTTAGAACACCCTGCACATCATTCTGAGACCACCTGAAAAATTTTTAGACTCCAAAAAATTTCGACAGAAACTGATGTGCAATAAAAATACGGTTTTTGGAAATTTCGGTCGATCGGAAACGCAAACACATCAAACGAAGCTAGGTAAGGTTAATGGCGTGGCTCTGATACCATGTTGCGCCACGGCAGCGCCCCGGCCGTCTTACTCGAGGCCAAATTGCGGAATCAAAATTTTTCCTTACTCGGAAACCGGCGCTACCGCGGACAAAGAAAACCCGGATCGTTTACCATTAACCTACGCTAGCTAACAAGAGATGGGGTGAGAAGTATACCGAGTGATCCGAGTCCTCCGGTCTTCTCTTCGTCATCCCGATCTCCCGCGGAAAGTCTTTGCTCCACATCGTCGCCTCCTCGCCGGAAAGGGCACCATATTGCCTTCGTCTTTTACGGGCTCCCGCCTCAATACCGAGGCAACTCGAGCATGAAGCCGGCAACTCGACATGCTCAAGATATGCTGTAGAATGTGTAGTGTAGAATACGCTTTGTCTCAATGGGGTTAAGTTGCCTTGATGGAGGAAAAAGGCTAAGGAAAAATGGTGCTTTCATTTTTCCCAAAACTAGAAGAATGAGATGAAGAAATTTGTGCTATCTCAAGAATGGAAATTTCTCTCATCCCCCAAAAATAGTGGCCGGCCACACTCTTGTGGAAATGGTGGAGGGATATGCAAATTACATGAAGGGAGGTGAGTGTAGGAGGAGAAGGAGGTGACCACAACCCAAGACAAGAAAACATACAACCATGCTTTTTCTTACAAACCCATACCCTCTCATCCAATCACCATAAATGCAAGTAATGGTGCAAAGAAAATGAAGCCATCATAATCAATACAATATGCAATAAAAACCCTCCACAAAGTGTTATTTGCAAAACTGCAAATAACCCCCTCCATCGGAAAAGTCCGGCCGGGAAAGAACAAAGGAAAACCGGCCGGAACGGAATGCAAACTGGCAACTCCAGAAAACTGGTCCCGTAATAAATTACAGGAAAACCCCTATACTGTGCATACACACCCGCATCTGTATTCCGTCCGGATACAAATGCAATGAGACAAAATCTACACTGTACTAGACTAAGACCGGCTTAAGCCAAAGCCGGCTAGTAAAATCCGTTCGATCCTGATCCGTGCAATACCGCACGTATCTGATCGAACCCTGCCATATAACTATACGGCCACTAGTACAAAACTGTCCGATCCTGATCCGTGCAATACCGCACGTATCTGATCGGACCCTGCCATATCTCCATACGGCCTCTACAGCGTTTCGCCCGAAAGCTGAGTAACTGAAAGTGTGGTGGACTCTAAAGACTCGTCAATACTATGGCTGTGGATTTAACCACTGGCACGTCAGAGGTATAAGCCAATACGTGACGGGCCACCAGCTATTGACCAAAAGGGACGTCGATGAGGAAGCTCACCCCGACACCCAACTGAGCCTGTCAGTGACAATATCCGTACAGTCCGGTCCGTTCGTCTATGAGTATCGCATGGCGGGCCTAGGGGGTTGGTAAAAGTCAGACCCCCAAAAGCGGTACAAGTCGTGTCGGAGTGTAGCCCAGAACGCCCTGAGATACTACTGGAATACCTACCAGTAAATCTCCTGCCTCGGCCGAGGGCTTTGCGTAATGGCTCTCCTAGACACAGCGCGACCTCACCCCCAATACCGGGAGAGACGAACCCCTGAAGATCCGCTCACTGCCTCTATGTGGCTCGGGACTGTACCCAACTAAAACCTGTTTGCACGACTCCTTTGAGCCGTGGTAGGGTAGTAATCAAAGCACAGTGGGAACTCACACGAGACAAATGACGATCCTCAGGTCGATGAACTAACCTGTACACATGTCACCAGGGAACTGCTATCTGACGTCAGGTATAAGACCAACTAGCAGGTTCCCGGCGAGTCCTGTCCGGTGTACTCATAACCCAATGAGCACTTGTATACATCTTAGGTGAACCAACTGACACCAGTGGCTTGTGAGACCGGCCACCGCCCCTCGTCGGGGTCTCGACTGTATACACTAGTCTACTAATGGAGTATCGATGCCCTGTCTCGAAACTCCTACGACTAGGGACCTTTTAAGGATGTGCATATAGACCCCAGCTCCCACGTATATGATCGCCATCATACTGCTGGTCGTCAAGCAAGAATCCTAGGGGCTCTATCAACGTGTAATAGCGACATGTCAGGTCACCTAAAGCAGTACACGATGATAAAGATAAACCAGATAGCATACTATCATCTCGAGTAAGACTGTCCTACCGGGATAGGTCCTCCCTCAATCATTGCAATCACGTGCCTGTGATCCAATAATTGACTCTGAGGGCACTAACTCCAACATTTACAACCCTCGTTAGAGGGCCGGCTAATGGATGGTGTGGATTATCGCACATTCTTGGGATGGTAGAACGAGATGCAGAACACCTTTCGGAGTATTCGATCTCGAAAAAAAATAAAATATGTTTTTTAAGAAATGCGACTTTTCTAAATAAAACTAATTTTTGAAAAAATTATATTAAAAAAATATGAATCCATGTTTTCAATAAAAAAACATATTATGAAACTATATTTTTAAAATGAAAGATTAAAATTTTAATAAAATACTATCAAGTTACCAAAAAAGCTAGTTTTCAATAAAATACCATAAACTTTTAAAAACTAAGTTTTTATCATTAAAATACCACAATAATTAAAATACATGCTCATGAAAACCTTAAATCTTGTTGTTGGGGTCAAAAATTACATCCCGGTTGAGCAAGTCAAAATCAAAGTCAACCCCAAGCCTAGATCAAGACCGAGTATTGAAGGGACCGGCCCCATAACAAAAAGAATGAAACCATAAATTGGTTTAATGTAATTCTTTATATATATATATATAAAGAGAGAGAGAGAGAGAGAAATAAATGTATGTAAAATGGGCAAAAAGCAAAAATTTTGTAAACCCATGGCTTATGTATAAAAAGAGATAAGCATATAAGGCATGGGGTGATACAAGTGCCATTTGGCCAAGCTCAAGGGGTTATATGTAAAGTGTGTAGCCTATAAAGGCAAACATGATGAAAAAATCCAAAAGAACTTTTTCTCTCTCAAAAAAATTAGGGTTTCTGTGCCTCCTTCTCCTTCCCCAAGGTTCTAAAATTTCTTTTTTTTTCTGAATTAAATCAAGAGTTTAACTCTTTCTTTTCAAAAAAGAAACAATTTTCCACCATAAAACCCTTGAAGGGGAGCTCAGATCTCCCATCAAATCCTTAAAAGGGGTGATTTTTAAGTCTCGTCCCATTTTTCTCCAAAATCCAGCCAATAGAAAGGAGGAAGAAGAAGAACCATCTCCTAAAACCCCACTTTGGGAAGATCCAAGGCTCAAAAGAAGATCTTAGGACTCAAGGGAGAAAAAAAGGGCCCCCTTTCATCATCCCCGAAAATCTCTTGGGAGTTTAACTGCGAACAAAAAAAAGTCTTTCTTTTTAAGAGTTTAATTCCAAAAGTCAATTGGAAGTATAATTCCCGATGCAGGGGCTAAGCCCCTTTGTCATTTTTTAGAAGTTTAACTCCAAAAGTCAATTGGGAGTGTTAGTGATATGTATGCCCTAGAGGCCATTACTGTACATACGATATATATTGTAGTGGATGCTTGGACATATATATGGAGGACTTTCTTGCTCGACATGATAATATGCTATCTGCTTGCTCTTTATCTTAACGTGTATACTGATAGTCTCTATGTTACATGTTGATAAAGCCTTTAGGATGAGTACTTGACTACCAGGATTTTGATGCAGATCATACTAGTGGGGACAATGTAGTCACTATGTACATCCTTCAAATGTTCTTAGTCGCGGGTGTATCGAGACAGGGCATCGATATACCAGAGTAGACTAGCGTATAGCTTCTCGACCCATTCAGATGGGCGATGGATGATCCCATATCCATTGGTGTTTGACATCAGAGACAGTATACAGGTGCTCAGTGGAGACTGGATACACTGAACGGACTCGCCGAGAACTCCCAGATGGTATTATACCTCACGTCAGATGGCAGTTCTCTGGTGACACTGGTACAGGTTAGTCTGTAGACCCGAGATCGTCATAGAGTCTTGTGTGATTCCCACTGTGCTTTGATTTCCACCTTACCACGTTCAAGAGAGCATGCAAAACGGTGGCTTTTGGGTACAGTCCCGAGTCACATGGAGACAATGAGCGATAGGGGGTTTCGTCTCTCTCGGTATAGGGAGTTGATGTTACGCTGTGCTTGATTGGCTATAACAAGAAGTCCTTGACCAAGGTTGCTTCAGAGATATACTGGTAAGTGTTATCAGTGGTTTCTCGACCCGTTATGAGCCTCATATCGACACGACTTATCGAGTTACTGGGGTCTGACGTTTGCCACCCCTAAACGAGATATGCGACATATCAGACGAAGAGACCGGACTGTACGGTAGTGTTACTAATTGGATTCGCAGGAGTGTAAGAAGGCTTTCTTGTTGATCTTCTGATCCTCAATACCAGGGTGGCCGTTACGTTTAGCAGACCGCTTACGGCTTGTGGATATTTGATATGATCATCACCTGCTGCCGGCGTATTGACGAGTCTTTAGAGTCCTATACAGGGGTTTCCTGGCTCAAGCGAAATGGAGTAGGAGCACATATGTGATATGTGCGGGACCGAGATTAATGCGATATGTGATACCGCACTATATTCTCGCGATGTGTGACATGAAAGGTTATATGTGATATAGCCGGTTTATCGGATTAAGTGTTGATTCGATAAGATGTTACATTATGATATTAGTCGGTTATATGTGATATAGCCGGATTATTAAATCAAGTGTTGATTTAATAATTTAATGTATAATTATATATTTGATATATTACGTTACATTAACTAGTATTAGCTTACTTATAATTTCTTTTCTCACCTTGGGTATATTGATGTATATGTGATATATCTTAAATGTATCAAGTTAGGTTACAAATGCAACTAGGGTTAATGACGGTTAAACCATGCTAGGGTTAAGATTAGGGTTTAAATTTATAGGAATTAGTCATGGTTGATATTTGTTGAAAGTTTGTAGAAACTTCAAGGCATCTTTGACTTTGTTCTCTATTTTTGTCTTGCTTAAGATATTTTTGACCTAACCTTTAACCACAGCACATGGTTAACTCTCTATAAGGGTTAAGCATGAAATGCTTAACCCTTGGTTGCATTATTAACCTCACCAATAATTCTTTTGGATGAGTTAGTTCTTCTTCTTCATCTTCCTCCTCAAAAGCTTTCTAGAAAGATCCCTCGGTCTTTAGCGCAAGTCCCCGTATTAGTCTAGCTCTAATGGAGTTATGAGAAAAAGTGTGAGAAAATCAATTCTAAAGTGAGCCCACTTCCTATTTCATCATCCTCTACTACTTGCCATTTAGTATAGGGTGTTCTCTTCATAAAGTTCTTGACCTAGTGAAGAAATAGCTTGGGTTAGTGTCTCCTCGACGTAGATTATCTTCGGTCTCGAAGTCATCGAAGCAAGCATGTTCGTTTCTTCGTGGAGCCTCTCTAGAGTCCGGAGTTTACGATCGCAGCGAAGGGGACTACTACATGGAGCTATTGAAGTGAAGGACCGGTCTACAAAGGTTGTATTCCTTGCTCACTTCTTATTGCAAAGTGTTTGCACTTTGATTCCGTTGATTTCTAGTTAACTATTCGAAGTTAGGGTTAGCTAAAACGGAAAATTTTTGAATTTGGCATGGACGATGCCTCCTGAAACCTTGCTGCCGTCTTAGGTAACCCTGCAGTGGTATCTGAGCCATGCTAGAAATTAATACGGATTTTGTTAGAATTACGAAACCGAAACAACTCCGAAACTTGAAACGGAAAACCCAAGTTTCTGTCGATTTTAAAAAGTCCTCAAAAAATTATTTAAATAAGTGCAGAATGTAGTATGTGATACCACATGAACACATAACAAAATTGAGCCCATTCCCTCAGACAATGGCCGGCGACATGAAGGCCTGGGCCGGCGACCTCGGTTTTTTAAGGGGCTATTGGGTTGAAATTTTTTTGTGTGTTCCAGTTGCTGGGTTTTGGTGTTTCAGGTGTTGTTTATTTTTGTTAATTTTGCATATGATATAATCTTACACTATAAGCAATTCGGAGTGTTTCGTATTCGTAGTTTTAACATTGTTTCGGGTTTCACGTATTGTCTAGGCGAAGTTAAAAAGTTCGATCGAATGTCAAAAACCCATTTTTCCAAGTTTAACGTATTCGGAAAAACATGCAAGTGATTCTGTGGACCCTCTAGAAGAACGTAAACCTTAACTCGATTATGTGGCCGTCAAAACCGCCACTTGAACTCTAGGATTTGTGGTAGTTTAGCTTTGTCACATGTGAGGCGTTGGTTTGACCCTTCTACGGCCGGTTCATAGGTACCGTGGCATCTTCTGGGTATTACTAAAACTGTGCTCAAGTGTTGAGCTGTCGGGAAATTGTGGGACTTTGATGAATCGATCGAAGAGTTTAATATCGTCCGGATATTTTATGAAGGGATACAATATTTGGAATCCACAAGTAGTTATGAGATAACTAATTTGAATGTTATAAATCTAGCAGTTTAGTCTCAGATGATCGGTTGCCATAGGATTTTGATGAGATCAAAAGTCCGTCGCAATCACGTAGTGTACGCGGATACTCGCCGGGTAAAATTAATAGATAGCCACGCCCCATAGCCCCGACCAAGTGACTGTAGAAGAACCCGGTCGCCAAAAGCATCCGTTCGGGTGCTCACGGCAGCGGTGTTCCGCCTTAGTGCACTTCGTCGATGGTATCGGGGGGTGCGACCGTCTACTAAAGTTTCCGACGAGCATTCGATCAGGACGTCGGGAATCTTGTTGAATTGCCTGACTAGTTATTGAAAAGTGTTTTTGGTATCGAGACTAAAATGCGGGGTTTATAATTGTTAGGCATGCGATGTCTAAGGAATTCATTTGGTTAGACATGAAATCCAAAGTATGCGATACGTTGGGTTTATGATGTCTAAAGTGGTTGCGGATTCCAACTGTTGTAGTTTTCACTTTCTTTTCTGCGACCGTAAATATAATATGTGGAGTATCGCCGGTTTCGGTGCTATATGTCAACGACAATTGGGATACGCATATTTACTTACGTTGATGACATATGATATTATGTGTTGCTGTGATATGTTATATTGGATCGTCGTTGAATAGCCGGGGGTTTTATGTGAGATGAGAGTTTTTCATTTTCAGTCATGTAAAATTCATTGTATGTAATATTCTTTTATTGGGGCACTTCCGGGTTGAGGATGATGTCACCATTGTATATTATTTACTTTTCCGCATTAGGATAGACCTAAGGCGGGGAGCACGAGTAACCGGGTTCTAGGGTCCAGTAGGAGACCATCTCGAGGAGTCGAGACCGGGTCTCCTAACTCTAGAATTGGTAGGCTTGCTTACCACTCTCATAGGGGTCTAGAGGTGTGGGATTGGCTATTCATCATGACCGTGGAATCCGTATTTTATACAAGCTTAAAATAAAATACGGAAATCCTAATATATCCAATATTTCATATATTGTTTTCTGCTGCGATATCTGTGATGTGATCATTTGATATATTGATGAGATGAATACAGGATATAGTATATGTGATATATTATATAGACGTTGCTTATGTTTTACACCTGCGCTAGCCCTGTCCCGCTCTTCCGTTAGTTACATAATCTAACGGTGCACGAGGGGACATCGAGGCGAATGCGGATGGTATAAGCGTATGTTGTATTTATCTGTGATGTTTAGGTAACTTAAAATGATGGGACTTCATTAATGAGATTAATGAAATAAAAGAAACCTAAAAATGTTGTAGAAATTTGTCTTAAAAACTGGTAGCTCTAGTACTTGCTTTACATAGCGGTATTCCTTGTAGAATATCCTGCACCTTATTCGATAAGGAAAGAGCCGAGATCCCTTCACCGGGAGTGACCTCTTTAGCGAAATTAGCAGATGCTACAAACTCGGTTTGTCTTTTGATTGCTTTTATAGTTTTTATTTTGCATAGTGGTATTTGTGAAATATCCTGTACCTTTTTCGATAAGGAAAGAGCCGAGATCCTTTCACCGGTAGTGACCTCTTTAGCAAAACTAGTAAAAACCTAAAAAACACTCCATTTAAAATTCACTCGATTCTACGAAGATATCAAGTTCATTACGCAAAGGGTTTTCTTAAAAACCTGACGTAGCCCTCCGTCATTTCAGATAAGTACTTCATAGTATTCGTACTACGTTTGTTGGCCTCTGTCAAGGCGTAGTGTACGGTAGCTATTTATGCTTATCTTCTTAAGCATATGATGCAATTGAGTTAGGGTAGTCGTGCGACTTTGTTGGCCTCCGTCAAGGGTCGTGCGAGTGGGTTTAATTCAATCGGGAAATGTACGGGTTGAACTTGACTAGTGAACTATGGTTTATTGGCCTCCGTCAAGGTCATAGGACACTAGGGGTAAAATATTATTGGGAGTTTCAAGTGCTGAAATTTGCAATGAGATTGCATACCTCCTATGGGATAGTTGGATCCCGATACCCACTGCGAGTAAGAGTTACTCCTGTGAGAGTTTTACACATCACAATTAGCCGATCAAGTAGGTGTCTAGAAAGGAGTTAACGGGGTTACGCCCCTGGGAAAACGAGGTTTATTTTAATTAGGTCCGTGCGAAAGCATGGGGAACCTCCCTCAAAGTACCGACACTGACCTGGCCGAAAGATTGGCGAACTTGTAGGGTGCAATTAATCCTGTTTAGTCTTTCCTTTTAGGGTTTGAAGGAAGATTTGACTAAAACAATGGGAGCCATCCTGATTAGATAAATTAATAACCAAACTAATCTTGTAAGAGCGCACGCAGAGTGTTTTCTTCTCTCTCTATCCAGGTAGCGACCATGTCACGCCTTAATCAAGATAATAATACGGATGTATTGACTGGACCCGCTTGTTATACTGCGCTAGGGAACGTTGGTCCCGCTCTAACTTATAATTGTTATAAAACCGAGCAAGAAATAGGGGATTACCAGGATTCCCGTGCCGTCCAAACAAAGAAAGTGCATGCTGATGCATCATCTTCGGGTGTGTTCATTACAGAGAACTATTTCTCAGTATCCTTTACGTCCTGGCTATGATATACCGGATCCGGATCTCACATATGTAATCTATTACATGGGCTACAAATAAGTAGAGAACTGAGAATGAGTGATAAGTTTCAAGAGTTGGAAACGGTGCAAGTGTTGTAGCCAAAGCAGTTGGTAGTTATTACCCTGTATTACCAAATATATTGATTCTGAACGAATGTTATTAGATACCGAACCTGATATACAACATCATATCGGTCTCTTTATTTAGTAAAGAAGGATATAATTTTGTATTTTTGGATAATATTTTGAACATTTCCTATATCAAGAGTTGATCGGTTCAAGCACGTTATCTTAAAGCATATACGTTCTAAATCAAGCCACAATTCTAAACGTACAAAACACACACAAGAGAAAGAGTTCAGAAATGAACGAATCCTTCTTGAGGCATTGTAGACTAAGTCATATCAATGCGACCCGACTAACTAAGCTACATTAAGATGCATATTTAAATCAGTTTGAACTTACATCTTATGAAACTTGCCAGTCATGTCACAAAGATAAGATGACCATAGCTCCGTTTATTGGAAAAAGAGAAAGAGTTAGATGAACTCTTGGGATTGATACATGATGATGTATGTAGGTCCCCTGTTTACACATGCCAGGAACGGTTCTTTGTACTTCATTACATTTACTGATGATCTCTCAAGATTCGCACATGTGTTCCTGTTGAAACACTGGTCTGAACCTTTTGAGATATTCAAAGAATATAAGTTAGAAGTAGAAAACCAAAAACATGTATAAGTATTATGTCCTTTGATGTGATCAAGAAGGAGAATACTTGAGCACGAAATTCCTGGACTATTCTATAGAAGAATAAGATTCTCTCTTAGCATTACTCCTCCGCATACACCACAGCACGTTGGTATATCGGGACGGAGCAATCACACCCTCTGTGATATGGTGTGCTCTATGATGAGTATTACTGAGTTTCCTATTTCCTTTTGGGGGTTATGCACTTGAGAAGCTGCGTACCTATTGAATAGGGTTCCAACCAAATCAGGTGCCTAACACTCTATATGTGATATGAAATGGGAAGAGCCCATCTCTTAAGTAAGTTAAGATTTGGGGTTGTCCGGCCTATGTCAAAAGCAAAATCCGGACAAGCTCGAGGCAGGTTCAGTTCTGTGGAAGTTTTTTGGATATCCTAAGCATTCGCAAGGGAATATCTTCTACCACACTGGGGAGCAAAAGGTGTTTTGTTTTCTCAGCATGCCACCTTTTGGAAAGGGAATTTCTTGTGAAGAAATTAGTGGTCATAAGGTAGAACTGGAAGAGTTCCAGCTATACAAACTGCAGCTGATGATTTGGTAAACCCGGAGGATTCAATAGTTTCCAACGAACCTCAGCCTCTCCGCCGATCTAGTAGGGTTCCTCACCCACCTGAAAGATACTTCGGTTTTTTCTATGATAGTGGGAGCGATGATTGCATCATGAGATGATGACCCAACTAGTTTCGAGCAGGCCATCAAGAGTGGTGACTCTATGAGAATGGCTGGATGCTAAGCGATCTGAGATGGAATCCATATACACCAACAAAGTATGGACTTTGGTTGCTTTATCTGAAGGGTTAAATCCCCATCAGAAGCAAGTATATCTTGAGAAGATTACTTGGTGTACATGGAAAAGTTGAGACTTTCAAAGTTATGTTTAAGTCCATCCAGATCCTACTTGCAATTACTATATACCATGACTACGATATCTAGCGGTTGGGTGTCATGACTGCTTTTCTAAATAGTGATTTAGAAGAGAGCGTCTATAAGTACACAGCCAGAGGGCTTCATAGACAGTGGTAGCGGCGAAAACGTGTGCAAGTTGCTTTATGAGTTAAAGCAGGCATCGCGGAGTTGTAATATCTGTTTTGATGTGATAGTCAAAGATTTTGACTTCATCAAAATGGTAGATGAACCTTGTATATATAAAAAGGTAGTAGGGAGTATGGTGATGATCCTCGTATTGTATGTGGATGACATACTCTTGAAAAGAAAGGAATTTCCTATGCTACGCTCGGTCAATCTCCTCTTATCACAAGGATTCTCCATATAGGATCAAGATGATACCTCCTAAATCCTGGGTTTTGGATCTATGAGATAGATCTAATTGGATGTTAGGATTCTCACTAGGTGTAGTGAGATGGTATCAATCGATCCTGGGGAGAATCACTGGATAGCTTCCAGGGTGGTAAGGTCGACTGAATGTCAGTCACAGGCATTGTCTTTACCCTCAGTGGAGGGACGGTATGTTGGAAGAGTTCCAAGCTAGATACCGTGGCATACTAGATAATAAAGGCTGGATACATTGCTACTTACAATACTACCAAAAAGGCAGTCTGGATGTATTTTAGTTCATGAGATGAACTTTGTTCATAACATTGTATGACAATGGAGTTGTGGCTTTGGCCCAGGAACTCCCATCCAATCGGTGATCCAGACATATTCTTAGGCAGTATCACCTGATCATGGAGATGGTTGATCTCCAGGGAGATCGAGGATAGAAGAGTAGACACAGAGGACAACAGCGTGGATCCACTCACAAAGGCCTATTTCCCAGTATAGACTTTTATGGGATGGTTGAGTATGAGATACTTCAACCACTGCTGATTGTTAGGTATGAGATACTACAACAGATGGCCTTAGTGCAAGTGGGAGATTGTTAGTGATATGTATGCCCTATAGGCCATTACTGTACATACGATGTATATTGTAGTGGATGCTTGGACATATATATGGAGGACATTCTTGCTCGACATGATAGTATGTTATCTGGTTGCTCTTTATCTTAACGTGTATACTGATAGTCTCTATGTTACATGTTGATAAAGCCCTTAGGATGAGTACTTGACTACCAGGATTGTGATGCAGATCATACTAGTGGAGACAGTGTAGTCGCTAAGTACATCCTTCAAATGTTCCTAATCGTGGGTGTATCGAAACAGGGCATCGTTATACCGGAGTGGACTAGTGTATAGCTTCTCGACCCATTCAGATGGGCGATGGATGATCCCATATCCATTGGTGTTTGACATCAGAGACAGTATACGGGTGCTCAGTGGAGACTGGGTACACTGAACGGACTCGCCGAGAACTCCCAGATGATATTATACCTCACGTCAGATGGCAGTTCTCTGGTAACACTGGTACAGGTTAGTCTGTAGACCCGAGATCGTCATAGAGTCTTGTGTGATTCCGAGTGTGCTTTGATTTCCACCTTACCACGTTCAAGAGAACGTGCAAAACGGTGGCTTTTGGGTACAGTTCCGAGTCACATGGAGGCAATGAGCGATAGGAGGGGTTTCGTCTCTCTCGGTATAGGGAGTTGTGTTGCGCTGTGCTCGATTGGCTATAACAGGAAGTACTTGGCCAAGGCTATTTCAGAGATATACTGGTAAGTGTTATCAGTAGTTTCTTGACCCGTTATGAGCCTCATATCGACATGACTTATCGAGTTACTGGGGTCTGACGTCCACCCCTAGACGAGATATGCGACATATCAGACGAAGAGACCGGACTGTATGGTAGTGTTACTGATTGGATTCGCAGGAGTGTGAGCAGGCTTACTTGTTGATCTTCTGATCGCTCAATACCCGGGTGGCCGTTACGTTTAGCAGACCGCTTACGGCTTGTGGGTATTTGATATGATCATCATCTGCTGCCGGCGTATTGACGAGTCTTTAGAGTCCTACACAGGGGGTTTTCTGGCTCAAGCGAAATGGAGTAGGAGCACATATGTGATATGTACGGGACCGATATTAATGCGATATGTGATACCACACTATATTCTCGCGATGTGTGACATGAAAGGTTATATGTGATATAGCCGTATTATCGGATCAAGTGTTGATTCGATAAGATATTATATTATGATATTAGTCGGTTATATGTGATATAGCCGGTTTATTAAATCAAGTTTTGATTTAATAATTTAATATATAATTATATATTTGATATATTACATTATATTAACTAGTATTAGCTCACTTATGATTTCTTTTCTCACATTAGGTACATTGATGTATATGTGATATATGTTAAATGTATCAAGTTAGGTTACAAATGCAATTAGGGTTAATGAGGGTTAAACCATGCTAGGGTTAAGATTATGGTTTAAATTTATCATTAAGTAATTCAAAATTGAGGAATTAGTCATGGTTGATATTTGTTGAAAGCTTATAGAAGGTTCAAGGCATCTTTGACTTTGTTCTCTATTTTTGTCTTGCTTAAGATATTTTTGACCTAACCTTTAACCATAGCACATGGTTAACTATCTATAAGGGTTAAGCATGACATGTTTAACCCTTGGTTGCATTATTAATCTCACCAATAATTCATTTGGATGAGTTAGTTTTTCTTCTTCTTCTTCCTCCTCAAAAGCTTTCTAGCTCTAATGAAGTTATGAGAAAAAGTGTGAGAAAATCAATTCTAAAGTGAGCCCACTTTCTACTTCATCATCCTCTACTACTTGCCATTTCGTATAGGGTGTTCTCTTCACAAAGTTCTTGACCTAGTGAAGAAATAGTTTAGGTTAGTGTCTCCTCGACGTAGATCATCTTCGGCCTCGAAGTCATCGAAGCAAGCATATTCGTTTTTTCGTGGAGCCTCTCTAGAGTCCGGAGTTTACGATCGCAGCGAAGAGGACTACTACATGGAGCTATTGAAGTGAAAGACCGGTCTACAAAGGTTGTATTCCTTGCTCACTTCTTATTGCAAAGTGTTTGCACTTTGATTCCGTTGATTTCTAGTTAACGATTCAAAATTAGGGTTAGCTAAAACGGAAATTTTTTTAATTAGGCATGGACGATGCCTCCCGAAACCTTGCGGCCGTCTTAGGTAACCCTGTAGGGAGTACAACCCCCAGTGCAGAGGCTAAGCCCCTTGTCCCTTTTTTTTATATACACACTCCACAACACTTTTCCCAGTAAGAAAAAAAAATTCTAACGGGGCACTGACCCAGACCCCGTAAGGGGCTGCTAGCCCCATTGACCCCTAGCCCGCTATCCGGGTAGCGGGACCCCCATAAACTCTGCGAGGCCCCCGATATACCCAAGACCTCTCAAAACACAACACACGCACACTGCACATTAACTTCGCATGACCAGTTTGACCCGCCAATCGGAGGTTTCTTCACTCTAAAGGCGATGGGTAATTAACGGCAGCTTAGTCCGTGGCTGCCGGAGATTCGGATCTCCACAATCAATAAACCCCAGCCTACCCTAAGCAGGGGGAATCTATAATGCGCCTGACAAACGAAGCGTATTCCCATCTCAATGGGGTGACGAAATACACCCTACACTTGTAAATCACCCTGGAGATTATTTTTAAAACAATATCAACATATTTTTTCATAAAACCCTCTTGAGATATGCAAACAATTCTTTAAGAACTATAGAATTAATATAGGCTTAAGCGGTATCATTTCTCTTGAGCCCCAGGGAGCCGGAGAAAGTGAGTGATTGTTTATTCAGGTTAGACAACTTAACGAAGTTATCAGTAGTAATTGTCTTGGAAAAAGACACAAATCTTGTCGTCCATGTGCAGCAGTTGCCGATTACTCCTGAATCTAAGAAAAAATTCAAGAGTTAAATCCGTTCATAAGTTTCTGACTCCAACATAAATCCATATTCGACCTAGAATCCAAAATCAAATACGAATTTGTATACTTGATCATGAACTTGAATACTCTAATTCAAATATAAAACTCAAATTTGCATACTTGACTCGACTTGACCAAACCAAGGTTATAACGTGACATGAACTTGATATGAATACCAGAACATATGCTTACATCTTGAACATGAACATGTACATTTTATATCCATGGATTCGGCCAAGACCTGTAATCTTAATCTATTCAATACAATACGCGGGGATAAATAGGTAGATTGGTACGGAACATATATCGTGGTACGAGAGGTCACTTTAAAAGACACTTACATGAATTCACGTGTCGTTGTCCCGTGGGTTATAACGGGGCCTTATACTATATGTTACCATAGTCCACGGGGTAAGATAGACTCCTCTCATATACATGAATAATTTCTTTATCAAACTACAAATAACCATGTTAGAATAACTATCTTATACTAGTGAATGTGTAGGGTTACTAGGCACTCTCGCAAGGGTCTATAAGGCATCAACCATGCCCGATTTAAAATTTAGACGTGCCGAACAACCCTAACCAAGATCTTTAAACTAGAGATTAGGCGAAACTAAGCATGTTAAACACTTTAACACTAAGAGTTTGGGATTACAACCTTTGTAGATTCTGTCCTTCACTTCTAAAGCTCCGTGTTGAGGTCTTTCGCTGCGATCATCGTGCATCCGGACTCTAGAGAGACTCCACGAAGAGAAAGATGCAAGCTTGCTTCCGATCTTCGATAACAAAAATGATCTACCTTAAAGTTTCTTTAACACAAGCTCTCACTCACTAATGAAGTGAACACCCTCATCTAAATGGCAAGGATAGATGAGGATGATGAAGTAGGATTTTAGCTCTCATTTGTTTTCTTATTCTCACTCACTTTCATCACAAAAATCAAAGCAAGAAAGCTTTGCAAAAAGGAGGAAGAAGAAGAAGAATGAATAATAATCCTTTTGTGATGAATAATGAAATGTTGTGATAATTCCTTATGCAACCATGGTTGCTAATAAAATAATAGCTAACCTTTGTAGAGAGTTAACTTTAGTTAAGGGTGTGGTTTGGGTTACAAAATATCATACAAAATATCTTAGCTCATGACAAAAAGAAAAGCTTCTAGAAGCTTTAAGAATGAGCTAACCCAAATCAAAACCTAACCTTGTTTAATCTCCACTAATCATGTTGCATTAGTAATTATAACATGTTACAATATTATATATCACATATATAATATATTTTGTAACAAAAGTAATAATACAATTAACATATATCGCATATATATCAATGTATTACCGGAGTGAGAAAATAAATCAATAAGTGAGCTAATATTAGTTAATGTAATTTAATATATCAAATATATATTATTATACATTAAATTATCAAATCAACACTTGATCCGATAATCCGACTATTTCACAAATAACCGACTAATATAATCTGTATCAGTTCATCGAATCAACACTTGATCCGATGACCCGGCTATATCTCATATACCCGGCCGATATCTCATATCGCGAGAATCTAATACGGTATCACATACACGTATTGTTCTCGGTCCCGCACATATCATATATGTGCTCCTACTCCGTTTTGCCTGAGCCAAGAAACCTCTGTGTAGGACTCTAAAGAATCGTCAATACGCCGGCAGTAGGTGATGATCATATCAAACACCCACAAGCTGCAAGCGGTCAGCTAAACGTAACAGCCACCCAGGTATTGAGCGATCAGAAGATAAACAAGCAAGCCTGTACATTCTCCTGTGAATCCAATCAGTAACACTCCCGTACAGTCCGGTCTCTTCGTCTGATATGTCGCATATCTCGCCTACGGATGGTAAACGTCAGACCCCAGTAGCTTGATAAGTCGTGTCGATATGAGGTCTATAACAGTTCGAGAAACTACTGATAACACTTACCAGTAAATCTCAGCAATCCTGGCCAGGGATTTCCAGTTATAGCCAATCGAACACAGTGCAAAATCAACTCCCTATACCGAGAGAGACGAATCCCCTCCTATCGCTCATTACCTCCATGTGATTCGGGACTGTACCCAAAAGCCACCTTTTTGCACGCCCTCTTGGACGTGGTATGATGGAAATCAAAGCACAGTGGGAATCACACAAGACTCTATGATGATCTCGGGTCTACAGACTAACCTGTACCAGTGTCACCAGAGAACTGCCATCTGACGTGAGGTATAATACCATCTGGGAGTTCTCGGCGAGTCCGTCCAGTGTACCCAGTCTTTACTGAGCACCCGTACACTATCCTTGATGTCAAACACCGATAGATATGGGATCATCCATCGCCCATCATATGGGTCAAGATGCATATACGCTATTCTACTCTGGTGTATCGATGCCCTGTCTCGATATACCTTCGACTAGGAACTGTTATAGGATGTACTCGTTGACTACCGTGGCCCCACTAGTATGATCTCATCATAGTCCCAGTAGTCGAGTACATATCCTAAGGGCTTTATCAACATGTAACATAGAGACAATCAGAGTATATGTTAAGATAAAGTACAACCAGATAGCATACTATCATGTCGAGCAAGAAAGTCCTCCCTATATATGTCCAAGCATCCACTACAATATACATCGTATGTACAGTAATGGCCTCTATGGCATACATATAACTAACAATCTCCCACTTGCACTAGGGCCACCTGTTGTGGTATCGCATACCCAACAATCAGCTGTGGTTAAAGTATCTCATACTTAACCATCCCATAAAAGTCTCTACTGGGAAAAAGGCCTTTGTGAGTGGATCCGCGCTGTTGTCCTCTGTGTCTACTCTCCTAATCTCGATCTCCCTGGAGATCAACCATCTCTATGATCAGGTGATACTGCCTAAGAATTATATCTGGATTTCTGATGGGACGGGGGTTCCTTGGCATAAGCAACAACTCCATTGTCACACAATGGTAGGAACGAAGTTCATCTCATGAACTTATATATATCCAGACTGCATCTTTGGTAGTATCCTTGGTAACGACGTATCTTGCCTTTAATCGTCTAGTAAGTCACGGTATCTAGCTTGGAACTCTTCCAACATACCGTCTCTCCACTGAGGGTAAAGACAATGCCTGCGACTGACATTCAATCGTCCTTATCACTATGGAACCTTTCCAGTGATTCTCACCAAGATCGATTGATACCATCTCACTACAACTAGTGAGAATCCTAACATCCAATTACATCTATCTCATAGATCAAAACCCAGGATTTAGGAGGTATCACTTTGATCCTATATGGAGAATCCTTGTGATAAGCGGAGATTGACCGAGCGTAGCATAAGAAACTCCTTCCCTATCAAAAGAATGTCATCCACGTACTCTACGAGGATCATCACCATACTCCCTACTACCTTTTTGTATATACAAAGTTCATCTACCATTTTGATAAAGTCAAATTCTTTGACTACCACATCAAAACAGACGTTCCAACTCCGCGATGCCTGCTTTATCACATAAATATCTTGCACACGTTTCCGCTGCTCCCACTATCTACGAAGCCCTCTGGCTGTGTACTTATAGACGCTCTCTTCCAAATCAACATTTAGAAAAGCAGTCATGACACCCAACCGCCAGATATCGTAGTCATGGTATGTAGCTATGGCAAGTAGGATCTGGATAGACTTAAGCATAGTTTTGAAAGTCTCAACTTTTCCATGTACACCAAGTAATCTTCTCAAGATATACTTGCTCCTGATGGGGATTTAACCCTTCAGATAAAGCAACCAAAGTCCATACTTTGTTGGTGTATAAGGATTCCATCTCAGATCACTAAGCATCCAGCCATTCTTACAGAGTCCCACTCCTGATGGCCTGCTCAAAACTAGTTGGGTCATCATCTCATGATGCAATCCTCGCTCCCACTGTCATAGAGAAACCGAAGTATCTCTCAGGTGGGTGAGGAACCCTACTAGATCGGCGGAGAGGCTGAGGTTCGTTAGAATCTATTGAATCCTTTGGTTCTACCAAATCATCAGCTGCAGTTTGTATAGCTGGAACTCCTTCCAGTTCTACCTCATGTCCACTAATTTCTTCACAAGAAATTCCCTTTCACAAAGGTGGCATGTTGAGAAACAAAATATCTTTTGTTTCTCGGTTAGGTAGAAGATATTCCCTTACGAATACTTGGGATATCCAACAAATTTCCACAGAACTGACTTTGTCTCGAGCTTGTCCGGATTTTGCTTTTTAGACATAGGCCGGACAACCCCAAATCTTAACAAACTTAAGATATGGGCTCTTCCCTTTCCATATCACATATGAAGTGGTAGCCAACTGATTTGATTGGAACCCTATTCAATAGGTATGCAGCTTCACAAGTGCATAACTCCCAAAAGGAAATAGGCTACTCAGTAGTACTCATCATAGAGCACACCATATCACATAGGGTGTGATTGCTCCGCCCCGATATACCATCGTGCTATGGTGTATACGGAGGAGTAATATTGAGAGAGAATCTCATTCTCCTTTAGAATAGTCCAGGAATTCCGTGCTTAAGTATTCTCTTCCCTGATCTCATCAAAGGACATAATACTTATACCCGTTATGGTTCTCTACTTCTAACTTAGATTCTGTGATTATCTCAAAAGTTTTGGACTTGTGTTTCAACAGGAACATATGTCTGAATCTTGAGAGATCATCAGTGAATGTAATGAAGTACAAAGAACCGGTTCTGGTATGTGTAGACAGGGGACCTTCATACATCAGCATGTATCAATCCCAAGAGTTCACTAACTCTTTCTCTGTTTCCAATAAACGGAGCTGTGGTCATCTTATCTCTGTGACATGACCGGCAAGTTTCACAAGATGTAAATTCAAACTAATTTAAATATGCATCTAGATGTAACTTCAGCTAGTCGGGTCGCATTGATATGACCTAGTCTACAATACCTCAAGAAGGATTCGTTCATTTCTGAACTCTTCCTCTTGTGTGTGTTCTATATACTAAGAACTGTAGTTTGATTTAGAACGTCAATGCTTTTAGATAACGTGCCTGAACCGATCAACTCTTGATATAGGAAATGTTCAAAACATTATCCAACAATACAAAATTATATCCTTCTTTACTAATAAAGAGATTGATATGATGTTGTATATCAGGTTCGGTATCTAATAACATTCGTTCAGAATCAATATATTCTGCTAATACAGGGTGATAACTACCAACAGACTTGGCTGCAACACTTGCACCGTTTTCTATCTCATGAAACTTATCACCCTTTCTCAGTTCTCTACCTATCTGTAGCCCATGCAACAAATTACATATGTGGGATCCTGATCCGGTATCAAGTACCCAGGACGTAAAGGATATTGAGAAACAGTTTTGTGTAATGAACACACCCGAAAAAAATGCATCAACATGTACTTTCTTCGTTTGGGCGGCACGGGAATTCTGGTAATCTCCTATTTCCTGCTCTGTCTTATAACAATTATAAGTTGGAGCGGAACCAACGTTCCCTAGCGCAGTATAACAAGCAGGTTCGGTCAATACATCCGTATTATTATCTTGATTAAGGCGTGACATGGTCGCTACCTGGAGAGAGAGAGAAGAAAACACTCAGCGTGCGCTTTTACAAGATTAGATTGGTTATCAATTTATCTAATCAGGATGTCTCCCACTGTTTTAGTCAAATCTTCCTTCAAACCCTAAAAGGAAAGACTAGCCGGGATTAATTACACTCTACAAGTTCGCCAATCTTTCAGCCAGGCCAGTGCCGGTACTTTGAGGGAGGTTCCCCGTGTTTTCGCACGGACCTAATTAAAATAAACCTCGTTTTCCCAGGGGCGTAACCCCGTTGACACCTTTCTAGACATCTACTTGATCGGCTAATTGTAATGTGTAAATCTCTCCCAAGAGTAACTCTTACTCGCAGCGGGTATCAGGATCCAACTATCTCATAGAAGGTATGCAATCTCATTGCAAATTTCAACACTTGAAATTCCCAATAATATTTTACCCCTAGCATCCTATGACCTTGACGAAAGCCAACAAACCATAAGCTACTAGTCAAGTCCAACCCGTCATTTCCTGATTGAATTAAACCCACCCGCACGGCCCTTGACGAATGCCAACAAAGTCGCATGACTACCCTAACTCAATCTGCATCATATGCATAAGCAGATAAGTATAAATAGCTACCGCACACTACGCCTTGACGAAAGACAACAAATGTAGTACGAATACTATGAAGTACTTATCAGAAATGACGGAGGGCTACGACAGGTTTTTAAGAAAATCCTTTGCATAATGAACTTGATATCGTTATAGAATCGAGTGATTTTAAATGGAGTGTTTTTAGGCCTTTTCTAGTTTTGCTAAAGAGGTCACTCCCGGTGAAGGGATCGACGGCTCTTTTCTCATCGAATAAGGTGCAGGATATTTCACAAATATCACTATGCAAAGCAAAAAACTATATAAGCAATCAAAAGACAAACCGAGTATGCAGCATCTTCCAGTTTCGCTAAAGAGGTCACTCCCGGTGAAGGGATCTCGGCTCTTTCCTTATCGAATAAGGTGCCGGATGTTCTACAAGGAACACCGCTATGCAAAGCAAGAACTAGAGCTACCAGTTTTTAAACAAGTTTCTACAACATCTTAGGTTTCTTTTATTTCATTAATCTCATTAATGAAGTCCAATTTTCTTATGCTTCACAAGCATCACATTTGAAACGAAATCTGCAATATAACATATATCTCATATATATAATATAAACATTCTTCTCATGCAGTAATATGATCTCATCACAGAACATTGCGGCAGAAGAACACATATGAAATATTGGATATACTAGGACGTTCGTGTTTTAATACGAGCCAGTATAAAACACGGATTCCACGGTCGCGATGAATAGCCAAAACCACATCCCTAGACCCCTACGAGAGCGGCAAGCAACACCGCCAATTCTAAGGTTAGGAGACCCGGTCTCAACTCCTCGAGATGGTCTCCCACTGGACCCTAGAACCCGGTTATTTATGCTCCCCGCCTTGGGTCTACCTAATGCGGAAAAGTAAATAATATACAATGGTGACATCATCCTCAGCCCGGAAGTGCCCCAATAAAAGAATATTACATACAAATGAATTTTACATGAATGAAAATAAAAACCCCCATCTCACATAAAAACCCCGGCTATTCAAAACGCGACGATCCAATATAACATATCACAGCAACACATAATATCTCATATCATCAACGTAAGCAAGCATGCATATCCCGATTGTCATTGATGTATAGCAACGAAGCCGGCGATACACCACATACTACGCTTACAGTCGCATAAAAGAAAGTGTAAAACTACAACAGTTGGAATCCGCAACCTTCTTAGACATCGCATGCCTAACCAAATGAATTCCTTAGACATCGCATGCTTAACAATTATAAACCCCGCATTTTAGTCTCATTATCGAAAACTCTTTTCAATATCAAGTCGGGTAATTCAACAAGATTCCCGACATCCTGATCAAATGCTCGTCGCAAACTTTAGTAGACGGACGCACCCCCGGATGCCGTCGACGAAGTGCACTAAGGGGGAACACCGCTGTCGCGAGCACCCGAACGGATGCTTTTGGCGACGGGGTTCTCCTACAGTCACTTGATCGGGGCTATGGGACGTGGCTATCTATTAAGTTTACCCGGCGAGTATCCGCGTACGCTACGTGATTGCGACGGACTTTTGATCACATCAAAATTCCGTGGCAACCAATCAAATGAGACTAAACTACTGGATTTATAACATTCAAATTAGTTATCCCATAACTACTTGTGGATTCTAAATATTGTATCACATTCCAGATAAATATACAGTGTTAAACTTTCCGATCAAATAAACAAACACCCAAGATTTCCCAAATAGCTCAACACTTGAGCGGAGTTCAAAAAGTATCCATCACATGCCACAGTACCAATGGTCCAGTCGTAGAAGGGTCAAGCCAACGCCTCACATGTTGCAACGCCGTACTGCCTCAAACCCTAAGGTTCGAAGGCGGTTCAGACGGTCACATAATCGAGTTAAGGTTTGTTGTCTTCTAGAGGGTCCATCGCGTTACTTGCACGATTTTCGAAAGTTTCAAACTCGAGAAAAAATCCAACTTTTGAAAATTTTTCGACAGTGGAAAATGTGAGTTATTGATATCCGTTCAAACTTTTTAACAGGTTCTAAAATTATCCAGAAAAACATAAACGAAGTTAAATTATCCAATCGAATCAACGAGTCCCAAATACAACCCAGAAAACTCAACACTTTAGTATAAATTAAAAATACCCAGAAAAAAGAAGAAACACCTACGGATAATACTGTACAGACACGTGTCCCCAGTTCACTCTTTTGGCCGCGGAACCGCCGCGGCAAGCAAGTTCTTGCCGCGGTTCCACGACAGCCTTGGGGGCACGTGTTTTAGGGTTATCCTTAGAATTCCCTGCTGATTTTTTAAAGTATTTTTAATATGAAAAAATCAACATTTTTGAAAAATTTCCAGAAACTAGTGTTTTACGGGTATTTGG
This sequence comes from Agapanthus africanus, assembly GCA_030015575.1. NCBI lineage: Eukaryota > Viridiplantae > Streptophyta > Magnoliopsida > Asparagales > Amaryllidaceae > Agapanthus > Agapanthus africanus. The sequence goes on along the minus strand of CM057347.1, from coordinate 405,362,413 downwards.
AGTTCGATCGGACTTTAAATTTCTCCTAGACTTCGCCTAAAGCTCTAGCTTGGCTCTGATACCACTATAGAGTTACTAGGCACTCTCGCAAGGGTCTATAAGGTATCAACCATGCCCGATTTAAAATTTAGACGTGCCGAACAAGCCTAACCAAGATCTTTAAATTACAGATTAGGCGAAACTAAGCATGTTAAACACTTTAACACTAAGAGTTTGGGATTACAACCTTTGTAGATCCTGTCCTTCACTTCTAAAGCTCCGTGTTGAGGTCTCTTCGCTGCGATCATCGTGCATCTGGATTCTAGAGAGGCTCCACAAAGAGAAAGATGCAAGTTTGCTTCCGATCTTCGATAACAAATATGATCTACCTTGAAGTTTCTTTAACACAAGCTCTCACTCACTAATGAAGTGAACACCCTCATCTAAATGACAAGGATAGATGGGGATGATGAAGTAGTATTTTAGCTCTCATTTGTTTTCTTATTCTCACTCACTTTCATCACAAAAATCAAAACAAGAAAGCTTTGCAAAAAGAAGGAAGAAGAAGAAGAATGTATAATAATCCTTTTGTGATGAATAATGAAATGTTGTGAAAATTGCTTATGCAACCATGGTTGCTAATAAAATAATAACTAACCTTTGTAGAGAGTTAACTTGAGTTAAGAGTGTGGTTTGGGTTACAAAATATCTTAGCTCATGACAAAAAGAAAAGCTTCTAGAAACTTCAAAAATGAGCTAACCCAAATCAAACCCTAACCTTGTTTAATATCCACTAATCATGTTGCATTAGTAATTATAACACGTTACAATATTATATATCACATATATAATATATTTTGTAACAAAAGTAAATAATACAATTAACATATATCGCATATATATCAATGTATTACCCGAGTGAGAAAATGAATCAATAAGTGAGCTAATATTAGTTAATGTAATTTAATATATCAAATATATATTATTATACATTAAATTATCAAATCAACACTTGATCCGATAATCCAGCTATTTCACAAATAACCGACTAATATAATCTGTATCAGCTCATCGAATCAACACTTGATCCGATGACCCGGCTATATCTCATATACCCGGCTGATATTTCATATCGCGAGAATCTAATACGGTATCACATACACGTATTGTTCTCGGTCCCGCACATATCATATATGTGCTCCTACTCCGTTTTACCTGAGCCAAGAAACCTCTGTGTAGGACTCTAAAGAATCGTCAATACGCCGGCAGTAGGTGATGATCATATCAAACACCCACAAGCTGCAAGCGGTCAGCTAAACGTAACAACCACCCAGGTATTGAGCGATCAGAAGATCAACAAGCAAGCCTGTATATTCTCCTGCGAATCCAATCAGTAACACTCCGGTCTCTTCGTCTGATATGTCGCATATCTTGTCTAGGGGTGGTAAACGTCAGACCCCAGTAGCTTGATAAGTCGTGTCGATATGAGGTCTATAACAGTTCGAGAAACTACTGATAACACTTACCAGCAAATCTCAGCAACCCTGTCCAGGGATTTCCAGTTATAGCCAATCGAACACAGCGCAGCATCAACTCCCTATACCGGGAGAGACGAATCCCCTCCTATCGTTCATTGCCTCCATGTGATTCGGGACTGTACCCAAAAGCCACCTTTTTGCACGCCCTCTTGGACGTGGTATGATGGAAATCAAAGCACGGTGGGAATCACACAAGACTCTATGACGATCTCGGGTCTACAGACTAACCTGTACCAGTGTCACCAGAGAACTGCCATCTGATGTGAGGTATAATACCATCTGGGAGTTCTCGGCGAGTCCGTCCAGTGTACCCAGTCTTTACTGAGCACCCGTACACCATCCTTGATGTCAAACACCGATGGATATGGGATCATCCATCGCCCATCATATGGGTCAAGATGCATATACGCTAATCTACTCTGGTGTATCGATGCCCTGTCTCGATACACCCTCGACTAGGAACTGTTATAGGATGTACTCGTCGACTACCGTGGCCCCACTAGTATGATCTCATCATAGTCCCAGTAGTCAAGTATATATCCTAAGGGCTTTATCAACATGTAACATAAAACCAATCAGAGTATATGTTAAGATAAAGTACAACCAGATAGCATACTATCATGTCGAGCAAGAAAGTCCTCCCTATATATGTCCAAGCATCCACTACAATATACATCGTATGTAGAGTAATGGCCTCTAGGCCATACATATAACTAACATAATGATAATATATAAATTTACCTTCCTTTGTTCATTTGGTTTCTATTCACATTATATACTATTTTCTCTTACTTCTTTTGGGACTTACCGAGTGCTAGTTTGCTGACGACATTCCTCTCTGTTTCTTTTTTTGGGATATTCGTCAGGAGGACCGGACTCTGAGGAGATAGAGCCGCGACCGGAGAACTTGGACCAGCATGCTGCACAGCCAGATTACTAGCTCTTTCCAGCCTGCACTTACTTTCTGTATACCATTGTTTAGGCATTTGCTTTATTTATTGTATCTTTTATTTTCAGACAGTTGTATGTAAAGTTGAATGTAAATAAAGTTGTTATTTCATTTTATTACTCTTGTCATTCTTGTTCATTATTATTTTGCTTAATTATGCTTAACGTATTTATTTCATATTAAATATATTGCGGGCTTGCCACGTCACCGTTTCCGCCTATTGGAAAGCGGGACGTGATAGGTACTCTAGATTATATCCATTCGGATCTTTGGGGACTCTCTCCGGTTGCTTCTAAAGGAAACGCTGCCAAGTATCTGCTTAGCTTTATTGATAATTTTTCGAGGAATATTTGGGTCTACTTCTTGAAGCACAAAAGTGATGTGTTTAATATATTCAAGCAACAAAAGATATTGCTTAAGAATCATAATGAAAAGTATATCAAAAGACTGAGGAAGAAGAACGGGTTAGAATTTTGCAGTGGAGATTTCAACAATTTCTGCAAAAACGAAGGGATGGTTCGGTATCATACCGTTGTCTACACACCACAGTAGATTGGAGTTGCGGAGCAAATGAACCAGACTCTTTTGGAGAAAGCGTGATGCATGTTGTCCAACGCAGGGCTCGGAAAGGAGTTTTGGGCAGAAGCGGCAAATACGGTGTGTTATATTGTGAATCAGTCACCTCATACATTGCTAAGTTGTAAGACACCGGAGCAGTTATGGTTGGGAAAACACGCCGATTATTCAACACTTAAAATGTTTGGTTGTCTTGCCGTGAAGGTAAATTAGATCCTCAAGCAAAGAAATGCATATTTCTTGGTTATGCCACCAGCGTGAAGGGTTATAGGTTGTGGTGTTCGGATCTAGAGTCGCCTAAATTTATAATTAGCAGAGATGCGACTTTTGATGAAACTGCTATGTTGAAACCGAATAACAAGGAATCTCCAGTTGAAAATGATTCGAAGAAAGATGAGTCGAGAGTTGATATTAAGATCGGTGATAGTTCGGGTTCGCAGAAGATCTCTCTTTCACCATCGTCTAAAGAAGCTCAAAAGGAGCAGGCCCAAGATAAGGAGTATTTGCCCGCTCGTGACTGACAGAGAAGGGACATTAGACCGCCACAGAGCTATGGCTGCAATGGCCTAGTAGCGTATGCCATGTCTATTGCTAAGACAGTTGATAGTAGCGAGCTAACAAACTATAAAGAAACCATCTCATCCGATAAAGCAGCTAGTTGGTTTGTCGTTATGACTGAAGAGATTGAGTCTCTTCACATGAACCAAACTTGGAAGCTCGTGAAGTCCGAAGGAGAAAAGAAGATAGTTGGCTGCAAGTGAATCTTCAAGAAAAAAGAAGGTGACCAAGGGGCTTTGGATATGAGGTACAAGGCTCAATTGGTAGCTAAAGGCTATTCGCAGGTGTGGAAAGTTGACTTCACTGATGTATTTTCTCCGAGCACACTTCTATACATGTCTTGCTCGATTCAGTAGCTATGCAAGATTTGGAGTTTGAGCAGCTCTATGTGAAGATCGCATTCTTGCACGGTGATTTGGTGCAGAAAATCTACATACAACAGCCCGAAGGTTTCAAAGTTGAAGGTAAAGAAGACTACGTTTGCTTGTTAGAGAAGTCTCTCTGCGGTTTGAAACATTCACCAAGACAATGGTATAAGAAGTTCGACTCTTTTATGAAAGAAGTTGGGTTTACAAGAAGTATGGGCGACAGTTGTGTCTATTCGTAAAAGCTTACCGATAGTTCTTTCATATATTTGCTACTTTATTTTGACGTCATATTGATAGCAGTAAAATATATGGTTGATATTTAGATTTTGAAAGAACAGTTGAAAGGAAAGTTTGAGATCAAGGATTTGGAAGCGGCCAAGAAAATACTTGGTATGGAGATCAGGTGAGATCGCAAAAGAGAAAAGTTACAGTTATCTCAACAACGATATGTTGAGAAAGTTTTATAGCGTTTACACAAGGCAGACGCTAAATATGTAAGTACTCCATTGACAGCTCATTTTAAATTTTCAGTTCGTTCATCACCGTAGACAGAGGATGAGATTAGGTATATGTCGAATGTTCCATATGCGAGTGCGGTGGGTAGCGTTATGTATACGACCCGAAATTTCACACGCCGTTAGTGTTGTTAGTCATTATATGGTATCCCATGGCAAAAGCCATTGACAGGCGGTGAAATGGATATTACGATACTTTCGAGGTATGTCTATCGTAGGGTTGGTGTTTGGAAAGAACGGCGACAATTTGGTTGGATTCATCTACTCCTATTATATGGGTGATCTTGATAGACGCAGATCGATCATCGGTTATGTGTTCTCCTTGGGAGGATGTGTCATCAGTTGGTGTGCTTTTTTGCAGCCTATGGTTGCGCTGTCTACGACGGAGGCGGAGTATATGGCCGTTGTTGCGGCCATTAAAAAGGCGATCTGGTTGAAAGGGCTATTTTCAGAACTTGGTATTCAAAAGGATACCATAATAGTCTACTGTGATAGCCAAAACACTATTCACTTGATGAAAGATCAGATGCATCATGATAGGATGAAGCATATTGACGTGAGGTATTGGTTCATGCAGAAGATCGTTAAGAAAGAAGAGATTATTATGGAGAAGGTTAGCACAATGCACAATCCGGCCGACATGTTGATAAAGTCTCTTTCAGTTGTTAAGTTTATGCATTGCTTAAATTTAATCAGAATGCATAGCACTCATTGAGTCCTTAAGAGGTTTTGTGGTGAAGACGGAGCTGTTATTATTTTAATGAAGGAGTTTGTGGAATGCGAGGAAAGATACAGAATTGTTATCTATGCCTCACATTCATCCCGAAATATTTTCCTATTGATCCGGTGTTATCAAGAAGCGTAGATTTGCAGTTATTTTCAGATCAGACGTCTGGTACAGATGTCTGCCTCACTCTGTCACTTTTTTGGAGTTTCGGTAAATACCCTGACAGACGTCTGCCTTTCTATAGCGGACGTCTGTAGTACTGGACAGAGAGTTAAAGTTTCGAGATATGCTTTGACAGGCGTTTGTTCATCTCTGGGGCAGACGTCTGCCGTCGAGCCAGGTACAGATTTCCTAAGTTCGGAAATTATTTTTTTAGGAAATATCTTTTGTATGATATAAATAAGAAAGTTTATAGCAACCCTAGATTGAGGCCTTTTTGAGATAGCAATTTGATTATTGGTGCGAACCCATTGTTATTGTGAAAGATCTAGAGTTTTGAGAGGGAGTTATGTTTTCTCCATCGATTTGTACTCCTCCGAATTTGATAATTAATAAAGTTTTGCCTTCGCCTATTTGTTTTGTGCTTAATATTCATATTTCTATTTTGCCTTTGGTTTAGTACTCTTCTCTATATCGATTGTTTTGTGCTTTGTGATCGTCTCGTATTCGCAGCATAACCGTCTAGAATAACTTTATCAAGACGCTTAAGCTATCAAATTGGAAAACCACTATTTAATATGACGTTAACATAATGTATACTTTATATATCTCATCAAGTGGGTTGGCCATATGGAAAGAAAGAACTCGGGAGGATCATGCATGGTAAATGGTAACCTTGGAAGGAATTCTAAATTCCCACAAAACATTCCATAATTGTTTTGGAGCAAATAATATTCATAGGAATTTATGAATACCCCGGGAATAAGACGCTCTCTCAAATCGTAGTAATTTTATCCCTACTCAAATCAGTGTCATCGTATTTCCAAGAAATATTCCCGTCTACCACAACCATTGACCCATTCGCTCGTTGGTCGTCGCCACTGAACGTTGCCGTCGTTCGTCGATGCCGGTCGTCGGCCCTCCGCTGACCACTGTCATTCGCCAATTGTCGGCCCCCATTCTTTGTTCGTGTTGCAGGCTATCGGCCCTCCGCCGGCCATGGCCAGTTGGCCCTCCCTCACCCTACCAATCGCAGATGACCGCTATGCACTGACCCGCCAACCGCCATCGACCATCAACCCTCCACTTGTCATCTATCCCAACCAATCACTGTCGTCATCTGTCACTGCCACGATCGTTGCCATCACTTGGTCATGACCACCTCCATCGCTCATCAAAAATCGTCCACTCCGTGCTAGCCACGGCCAGCTCTGCTACAATAACCAATGTTGTCCAAATTCGTCGCATATATACATTAGCTGGAATGATTAAAATATATCAAGTACGTTAGTGCAACATGTCTTGGAATCGGATGCTTCCACATCACATTTCTAGAAATATGTGGATTCCCAGTAATTTTTCATTTTATGTACCAAGCTCCATCTCAAATGATAACTCTTCACTACAAAAGCATAATAAATGAAAAATTGCAAATTTATTATAAATTTAATAGTGAGGATTTTACCTAGTATCTTTAGAAAACTAGTGCTTTGATACATATTAATAATGGTATTGGATATAAGAATTACTTTACGGCTGGTAGGGTTTTTACCTGGACACTTTGCTGTATATGGCCACTAATAGAGAGACGTGTAAATATCCTAGCAGCGACGTGTAAAGATTTTTCTGTTAGATAGTGTGCATATCAAGCTAAAAAAAAAACTCAACGGATTAGTCGACATACAGATTCAATGCATCTCTAAGGTCTAATTAACTACCAAACAATATGGATAAAACTTCAAAATGCCACCTCATTGCATCGATCATTAATGTGAAGATAATAAAGTGCTCAAGGAAAGCAAAATTAAGTTGGCATCCTACAACTTTGATTCATGTGTATGGGCTGGTAATTAATAAAGCTAAGCTAAAGCAAATTAATTAATTACGTCGATTCATATATGCATCTAAAATCATAAACCAAGTAATAATTAATTATTGAAACGGCCAGGATCAAAACAAAGGCGGCATCCCAAACCCCACAAACAAAACGTGGCCTCCTTTACTTGGACCACAACGTACCTCAATCCACGACCAAATCCCTGTGTCTCGTGATCTCATGCCACGTGTCCCCAGACCCATAGATTGGGTGACAGGTGCGCGGTTCCCTTTTGAAGCAGGACAGTTACGTGTCCAACTTCATGTCACCATTCTCTCTCTCTATATATAAATATAAACTCTCTTGTGCCATGAAATTATATCTAGCTTCTTCTCTCTTCTTCTTGATCTCTCTTCAAACAAATTAAGAAATTTAGTTATTATTTTCTTCTTCTTGATAGATATTCCTAGCTACTTGAAACTTGTAAGATGATTGAAAGGAAGTCTTCAATAGAGAAGGAGCCACAAACTCTATCTCTTGATCAAATCAACTATGCAAGGGTAATTTTCCTTAGTTTGTCCTCTCTTTTTTTGAATTTTTTTTCTTGATGAAATTTATGTACCTGTTATGAAGTTTGATTTGAATTTTACATGCAGGAGGCAGCATTGTATGTGTTGAGTACTAACTCTATAGAAGAAGCTATACGCATCTTCACTGAGGTAACTAATGAAGAATTTTAGAATAATATTAATCTTTCATGCATCTCCATGATACAAGAAAAGAATATATTCTTTTGTTCAATAATACTAAGTAGAATTAGTTCTTAATTAGAGAAATTGAACGAAAACTTTACACAAATGTACGTGGTCTCCACATATGCATATAACGCTTTTCTATATTTGAGAAGAAGGGGGGGTATGTAACAATAAGACATATATGCATCTTGCAACTTGATAACATTTCATCGAAAGTTCAAGCTGAAGATTTGTGGACCAACAATATATATCTCAAGCTAATATAATTTATTATATCTCACAACAACTGTATAAGAATTGCAGAACTTGATTAATTATAGAGATGACCGCGGATAATGGGATAAAGTTTCTGTATAATCCACATTTGAAGCAAAGCACAGAAGCAACTTATCGGTATAATACAAGACGATTGGATCGAAAGAAAAAACCAGCTGCTATTTCTAAGACTATTATTTCTTCGCTTTCAATCTCAACTGTCCATGAATCACATGAATAAGCTGCTTCTGCGATTCTGCTTCAAATGTATAGATTCTATAGGAGATAATCTCTCTTGTTAATCTAAATTGCTCTAATATTATCTTATTGTCTGCACCACACGAGATGCATGCATGCATATATATAGCTACTAATTACATTTCAGCAAACGAAAATTACGACGACGGTGATGGTATATAAAAATTTTCAGGGTCTACAACCGGTGGTCGGAGTGAAGTGCTGCAAAATGAACGACTTGATGGATCCTGACGAGGACCGAATCGCAGTAGACAATGTGCTTTCTGGATTGAGGGACCCAGTCACTGCTCCTTTCTAAATTAATCTACTTACTTAAGTTCAAATGGGAGCTATAGGCATCAGCTTGAAATTATGCTTATTAATTAATGTTTTTAGTTATGCGTAAATACTGTGCATACACCAGCTAGTTAGCTCTATGTAATTAAATGTAATGAGCCTTTGTGGGCAGTTGTTGTAAGAGAGGTCGATTCTTACTCCCTCCTTAATTATAATTTAATTAATTTCTCCAGTCTATTCTTTTTAAGGGTAAATTACACTCAAATATCCTCGAGTATCGTGTTTTCTTTTTATTATATTAAAATACCGTAAGTATTGTTTTAAGGGTATTTTAGTGGGAAAAGAATTCCTTGAAAACTAACCATAGTTTAAGTTATTTTGTTGTTATAAAAAACTTTAAGGTCTCAAAACATGATAGTTGAGGGTATTTTAGTGTGATTTTCCCTTTTTAAAGAGTTAAATTTATTTATTAATTGGTTACCTTCCAAAAGAGAGAGTTTGTTTTATGATAGCTTTGTGTTGTGAGAATTCTGATTGATTTCTAAATGCATGCTAGAATTTTTGCATTCGCCTCCCACTCCTGGAGTGAAATTAAATTAACATCCAACCAAAAGACTGATTATTTCATTACACCTGCTGGCGCAGGACGGAATAAAATGGCCAACATATGCGCCTTTGTGGATGCGCATGGCTAAAGACAAGCGAGCAATGATGCATATGCAACAGAAATTAACACATGCAACGTCTACCTAGATCTCAATAGCTATGATAAATAATATTATGAACTCTTTAAGCATGATTGTCACAATTGAAACTCAGAGTCCTAAAGCAATTGATTCGATATCGATAACCTATATAAGCCAAAGCATGCAACTAGGCTGCACAACCTTTGTAGAGAACCGAGTATTATATATTGAGAAAATTAAGTTCTCAAATAACCCAAATCTATAGGCAATTTAAATATTCCACGTACTTGAACCTGAGAATAGAATCAAACCTGTTGCATGTAGTATTTTTTTTTTTTTCTGCCAACAGCAAATGAAAATTGCGAGATGTGGTATTTTTTTTTGGTATTCATATTTTTTATTTAATAGATATTGTGTGACATATTTGCAGGGTCTCATTTATACCAAGTTTTTTTTCCATTCTAAGTCAAAAGAAATACAAGGACGAGAATACCTCAACAAGAATATAAAAGTGAAAGTTGATGAGAGGATGATAATGAAATTTTAACTGCATATTTTGCTTTGGTTAAAGTTTAAAAACAAGTAATAATGTATATGTCACTTTTAGCAAAAGTTAACATTTTGTTTTAGTCAATGGTTAAAAAATCGAAACTATCAAACCTTGTTTTAATTAATATTATTTGGTTTGCAGTAATTCATTTCATAATGACAGTTATGGTCGTGAAACAGGATTTTAGTCTTATATAGAATAGAATAGAATGCTATATAACATTGTTGGTGGAGGTGTAACATTTTTTTGCCCAAAACACTGATGGTGCATTACGTATATTCAATTTTGGTAACAATATTATTAACGTATAAGAAACAAGATTATCTTTCTGTAATATCTGACCCCTATTACTGACCCCTATTACAGTTTTTGTCTTATTATCCTCTCTTTTTTGAATCCTTAACAAAAATTCCAATTATTAAGTAAATGATTAAGTAAAGGGAAATTTCACCAAAATCATCATGTACTTCCCTGACCCCTTGGAATTAAATCTCTTGTTAAATGACCAAATTACCCTTCGTATTCACTAAATTAAAAGTTGAGCATCCTATTTTGATAGAAAGAAACCAAACTCAAGATGTATTTTGTGGGGATTATCTCCCCTCTATTTTTTTGAATTTTTTTTGGGTTATGAGAGTTTCATCAAAGAATGGATTTGTTCTCTTGAAATGATTAGAATAGACCAAACCCTCTACGTCGCTCTCTTCTCAATCCGCCACCTCCCTAATCTTTACATGGCGCTCGATCTCTTCAAGATACTCTCCGGCAAGCTCCATGTGGTGCTCTTCCCTGCAGCCTACCACCACGTCATTGCACTACTGCGTCGGTCTTGCCGTAACGTGGACGTCCTCAAGCTGTTCGATGAAATGATCAAGAGAAGAATGACTCTAATTCGAATTCGGTCAATGTATCGCTTGTTGATTTCTTGTTAAGTTTTAGTGTCAAAACTGGCGATGTGAGCAGTTGCATGGAAGTGTTCGCTAGAGTTAGTGAGTTGAAGAAGTGTGGAATGAATGAAGATCATGGTACTTACAATAAGTTTGTGTAAATGCTTGACGGGGGGAGGGGGGGGGAGAAGGGGGAGTAAAAGAGATTTATTTGAGTTGTAACCTTTTTGGAATATATTTGTACAAAGTTTTGGAGATGATAGTATCTGGAATGTATTTGGAATGTGTTTGTATAAATTTTAGAGATAATGGTGCTTGAAATGTGTTTGTATAAATTTTGGAGATAATGGTACTTAAAATGTTTTTGTATAAATGCTTGAGAGAGGAAGAGAGAAATTTTTTTAGTTCTTTACCGTTTAAATTGAAGATAGATTAAGCTAAATAGTTCGAGTATTCGGATGCATTCTATTCTCAGATCTTTATATAATTTCCTTTATTTTGCATTAGTAACTTAACTCTTAAATCAATGAAAAAAGTATGTCACAATATCCATTTAAAGTAACACAATCACAAAAAGCATCCAAATTTGAAATTAAAAGGGGATCAATCGCTTGCCTTGTCACTAACGTAAGGGATCTCGATGGATGGTCTCCTCGGCTCTAATGGTGGAATCTCGATTTAAGATGTCGCCATCCTTGAAGTCGGCTACGAGTCGTAGACGTTGAGCACTGCATCACCGTTGCCGGAGCTCAAGGGATTGTCGCCTCTTATGGTGGATTCCTGCTCCTCATCTATTGCTTCTGATCGTCGTCACCGCCACAGCCTCCGTGGTCCCTGCCGTCGTGGCCATCAATTCACACTACAAAACACAATTCATATTCCAAATACCATCTAAAATGACATTAATACAAACACAATCTAAACAACAACATCATCATTCAAGTATTTATACAAACACATTCCAAGCACCATTCATTAACAAAAAATTTATTACAACAAACAATATCATTATCATTCAATTATTTATACAAACACATTCCAACCATCATTCAACAAGCCCTTGATAATCCAATTGAATTGGGATGAAATCACATAATTAGAAGAAAAATAAAACAAGAATAATTGATAATATAATTGGAATGAAATCACATAATTTGGACGAAATCACATAATTGATGACCTACTTGAATTGAGATATAATTATGTTGAGGCGGCTGGGAGTGGGTAGCAAGGAGAGCTTGTCGAAGAAGATGGGCATATGGTAGAGGCGTCGGCACGTGAGGAAGATGGTGTCTACGTCGGAGTGGATAGCGAGGAGAGCTCGTCGGAGACGACGGTCATGTGGTGGAGGCGGCGGCATGTGAGGGAGATGGTGTCCACGTCGGAGTGTGCAGTGAGGAAAGGATGGTGATGATGGTGCTGTAGATCTTGTGCTTGGTGGTAGCGATGGAGCAATGGGCAGCGATGATTGTGTCTTCTTCTTCGATCTCGAGCAATCAAACTCTAGAAATTATAAGGTTGAGGGATTGAGAGAAGGGGTGTTAAAATGGGGAAGAAGGGCACTTTGGAAATTAAAAAAGTAAAATGTCACGTGAAGGGTGTAAAATAACTTAAAAAATTAGAAATCTAATGTCCGGGGGGGGGGGGGGGGTTGCTGGGGGTCCTGGGTTTAACGGAAGAAAGCTTAGAGGGTTTCTGTGCTGGGAAATTTCGTTAGGGTGGTTTTGGGAACATCGCTACAGTACATGATGGTTTTGGTGAAATTTCCCTTAACTAAACCTTAAATCCTTGTTCCCTTATAAAAAAGGGGAGAAAAGAAACATGGAGAAAAGAATTCTTGCAGCTTGGACTCACATGTTAAACACGTGAGTACTTATATGCATATCATATAAGCACTGAAAACAAATAACCAAAAGGGCCAACTGGCCTCACATGTTAAACACGTGAGGATTTATATGCAAAGCATATAAGCGTTGAGAATAAATAACCAAAAGAGGGCAAACTAGCCTCACGTGTTAAACACGTGAGCGCTCATATGCAAAATATATGAGCGCTAAATATAAGCAAATTAAAACCCACACTGGGGTCACGTGTTAAACACGCGAGAACATAATTTTTAGTTTCGTATAGAATTAAGTTTTATTTTTAGGAAAATACTTCTCATGATCTTTCTAAAAAAAAGAGAAAGATATTCTCTAATAGAGAACCTTCAGATCAAAGATCCAAAGGTGATTAAAAATCGTCAAATATAGAATTAAATTCTATTGGGAGAAAATATCTCCGTGATCTTTCTAAATAAGAAAGATATTTTATGTTAAACATAAATCTGTTAATCAAAAGTCCAATGAGATGGGAAATTATTTCCCTATATTTTTCTAAACAAATAAAGATGTGCTATGTTAAACAGAGAACCTTTGGATTAAAAATCCAATAGTAATTAAAAAACACCATCCGACAGAATTAAATTCTGAATATGGGAAAATATTTCTCTAATCTTGTTAAAAATATGAAAATATATTCTGTTAAACATAAATGCAGTGGATCAAAAATCCAACGGTGGATAAAATCTCCAAATAATCTTTGAGGCCAATTAAATCAATTAATATCTCTTAAATGAAAGGTTTTCTCAAACTAATTAATAATTTGCCTCCTCTATATAAAAAACCCGAGACTTCAACTCTCGGTGGAGGAATTGACCCCATAAGTTTTCCACAAGAATTGAAAATTTAATTCTCCTTAAAAAGAAGTAGATCTCCTGGCTCTCTCCGACCCTAGGTAAAGAAAGCAGAGATAAACATATCTCTTTTACCTAACATAAATAAAAAAGAAAACAAGAGTTTAACCTTTCATAAAAAGAACTTAGTTCTTTCTCTGATATGAGATCTGAAAAGCAAATCTTATCACAAGTTGAGAATTTAACTCTCATCGGGGAGGTTTTGTTCTTCAGACTCAAAATTTAGGGGAAAGAATTAGATAAAAAGAAAAAACACATTTTCTAGGAATTTAATTACTCTAAAATCAGGGTTTAATACTATATAAAGAACTTAGTTCTTATAAAAAGAATAAAAGAACTTAGTTCTCCAATAAAACCGATTTCAGATCTTCAAAACAGAAATCTTGAAGATCATTAATGGCCAAAACGTCATTAACAGAGATTCAATCTCTAAAAGAAAAGAATTTGGCACCTCACGTGTTTCCTACGTGAGCGTCCAAAACAGAAAGCTCAACGTCTCATGTGAGCGCCAGTGAAAAATTAGTGCTTAGCACTATTGTAGTGTCCAGCACTATTATTGCGCCTCACGTGTTTTCCACTT